>BBPU01000074.1:0-713063 GCA_000950635.1 Mrakia blollopis | reverse complement strand
CTCGTCTTAAAGGTATGTCTTCAGCCTCAGAGGGGGTATTGAGGAAGGATGGATCGGAGCAACGAGAGCTCACACTCGCCTTCTTCTCTTCCAGGCTTGTTCTCGAGCTTTCTCGCGGACTCGGACCCTCATATGTACGGCAAACACCGAGTTCATCTGGTGATTAGTAGTACAACTTTCGAGAAAGGATGTCCCTGGAGTTGAAGGAGAAGGAAGCGCCGAACTCATCACCTTTCCTCTCCTCCCTCCAGCCTCGTCCCTTCAGTCAAACCTCGATTCCTCTTCTTTCACCCAATATACCATGTCTCAAGTCAGCAGACACTCTCATATCTAGCGAATCCATCTCCCAGATTCTGATTCTCGTTCATCGTTCCTTTTCTGCAGCTCGTTCAACCTCCTGCTCCTCGAGTTCGTTGCCTTGGGACGCGATTCTCCTCGTCTTGAAGGAAGCCGAGGCTTCGACTCTCGCCGTTCTCGGATGCGTCAGCTTCGATGTCCTTGTTTCCACTGCACTGTTGCTGTATCGTGATGTGTGAAGTCGATCAAGGCTTTGGAAGGGCTGTTCTGCGAGAGGGGAGGAAGAGAAGGTGAGCTCGCGACCCTTCTCTCGAGACCCGTTCGACCTCGCTGATTCCTTCTCTTCCTCTCATCAGAGATCTACCACCTCGAGGATCAACCCCTACCTCTCCCTTCATCAAGTCCGAACCCTCTTCGTCAACCTTTGCAACCTTCCGCCCTCCTGCTCCCCCTCCTCGACCTCCAGATCCCTCCATCTCTCGCACGAAAGACTCCTCCCCGGACCTCTCCTCCTCGATCTCCTTCGAATCTCGTTCTCGTCCCAGGACGTTTTATCCTCTGTCCAGCCTCTTCTCCTCTTCGTCAACCCGATCATCGTCGAATACGAGAGCTGCAGCGAGGACGCGAGGGAGAACCGTGCGTGGATGACGTGGGATCCCAGACCCATCCTCAACCACTGGAGCCGCTTGGAAGTCGTTGACCTGAAGGGTTCCATCCCTTACATGCATCCGGGGCGGGCCTCATTTTCTTTCGCCTGCCTACCTCCTCCTTCCCTGGACCGCCGTCGCGTCCTTCGACTTCATTCGACTTCCTTCCTCTCCCACAGCCTCCTCTCATTGGTTATCTTGCTGGGCAAATTTTCGCTCGTAATTGGGATCAGTGGCATGCAGGATGGTTCCATGGTCTTGGTTGTGGGTTCGCAGGAGGAGAAGGAGCAAGCGGAGGAGGCGATCCAGAAGAAGGGAAGGGAGTGGAAGTCAAAGTTCGCAGTTTCACTCGAGAACTGAGCTGTGAGTTTGAGCCAGCCCTGTTGTTTTTCTTTGCTTCGGTCCTTTCAAACTCCAAACTGATCTCTCTATCCGTCCCTTCGTTGTTTAATTCTCAAGGTCTTCATTCACGCGTCGTCCTCCCACCTCAGCTTCCCTCCTCCTCTTCGTCAACCTCCCAGCCACCCACATCAGTGTATCCAAGAGTTCGCTCTGACTTCCTCTCATCCATGGTGAGCTAGTCCTGTATACCTCTGTTCAACGAAACCAACGACAGAAACTGACGTCGACGCGTCTTCCCACCGGTCTCGTTTCCTCCTCTTCTCGCGAACAAATACTCCCCATCGGCTGATCCGTAGCTTTTATCCTAGTCACAGTAGCTCTTCCCTTTACTCATCTCACACCTCTTGTACCATAATCAGTCTCAATTCGTTCAGCAGAGCCTGGAAGTCGCGTCCAACGAATCAATGCCATCGCTTTCTCTTTCCTTTGATCTTTCTTTTCGCGGCTCTCGAGGGTCGCAGAAGGTATTCTTTCTTGTTTGTGTTATAATCTCCAACGTAGAAGGAACGAGGGACGCGGGAAAGGAAAGAAAAAGTGGGAAGAGCTCATGAGGTTGAGCAGTCGACAAGATCTCAAGCTTGGGCGCTGATGACTGCAGCATCGAGGGAAGAGCCACTCGGTTTACTATACTAGCGTGGAGGGAGAAAGGTTTAGGAGAAAGTGGGAGGGAGTATACTCTTCTGGAAGGAAAAAGCGGGACGAGCGAGTTCAACTCTTCCTTTTTCTTTGCTTCGGTGTTACACTTTGTTCGTTGACTTCTAGCTTCTGAGTTGGTGATCTGGCTTCGTTTGTTTCTCTCTACTGATGTCCCGCTTTCTGCCAGGAGAACGGGAGGCGGGACGTGATCTTTCCTTGGACTTCATTTCGATCCACTTTGCTGCTACCTACCTTGAAAACTATGGGTTCGGAAAGTAATGAGTGCAAGAAAGTTTGAGGCCTGAAGTTCAAAGGTGGCGGGGGGAGGGAAGCTTGGAAGAGGGGAGAGGCAAGACTGCCGGCGAACGAAGGCCCACTCGAGCTTAACCTCGTCGACGCGGTCCTTTCTCTCTCTCCCTCCCTCCCCCCATGAGCTTTCTTCGTGCATTTTTGGATGATTCTTGACTTTTGGAGGATCAGCTATCTTATCATCTAATAAAATCCACGAAAACCGAAGAGCTTCACGAGTTGCCGATTTAATTCTGCTCTCAACCGACGATGCCAGGAACGAAACTCTCTCTTCGACCTCTTCACATCTTTCTTGATCCCTCCCCTCCCTTCCCAATTTCGAACCCTTCTTTCCCTTCTCACCTCCAACACCCACCTTCACTACTCGACTTATCTCAAGTTCACTCAAGCTCTTCAACGCTTCAAACCAACTCCAAGATGCCCATCTCTCGTTTCTCCCTCGCGTCGTTCTCCTCGACCAAGTCTGCCAGCTATCGAGCTGCTACTACTCCCGCTTCCAAGGTTGCCACTCCTTTTACCAAGGCTACTTCCTTCTTCCCAGGAGAATCTGCCTCTACGTTCGAGGTGAGTCTGATCATCTTTCTTCCTGCTCTAGAGCTCTGTGCAAACACTCGAGGACGGGAGAGACGCGGGAGGGAGGGAGCGCGTTGGGGCTGGGAAATGATCACTTCCCACCGTCGCTCGTTTCATTTTTTTTGAAGTCGAGTTGAGTACGAGTAAATAGTCTGAGCTCGCATCCACCCTCTCGTCGAACTCTCGACTCTCTGGGCTGAAAGGGAGAGGAGGGAGGTCGACTCATGGGAGTGCGGAGGGAGGGCTGAGAGGCCGCTGCGGAGACGGAGAGCGGAGGGAGGGAGGGAGAGGAAGGAGAGGGAAGAGACCCATTCTACCTGTAACCACGATGAGCTGATGGGTTCGATCTTTCGCTCATGCTCTTCTAGGACCCCTTCGCTCGACCTGAGCCTTTCAACTCTGTTCGTGCCACCATCGAGGCATCCAGAAAGTCGGATACCAAAGTGAGCTCTCTCTCTCGACCTCCTCCTCCCTCCTCCTCCTCCTCCTCCTCTTCTCTCCCTCCCTCCCTCCCTCCATCTCTCCTTCTATCTTGCTCTTCTCGAAGACATCCGGCTGATCTCCTTATCTCTTCATTTCCCTCAGTCCCCTCGACGATTCCCCTCCAAGCCCATCGCTCACCAGGCTCTTGAACGCAAGCTCGAGTCGACTCCTCCCCTCTCTCCTTCGACCTCCTCTTTCTCCTCTTCCTTCTTCGTCGTCAAAGGAGAGAAGCTCGCTCGTCCCTCCCTCGTCGATGCTTCTCCCAAAGTCAAGGCTACACTCAAGTCTAAGGTCTCGTCCTCCTTCAAGGCCTTCAGAGCCAACGTCAAGACCTTCAGCTCCAAGTTGAGCTCGAAGACCTCGACCGTCTCCTCCTCCCTCTCTCCCTTCGCTCAGGTTCGTCGCCGTTTTCTTCTGCCTCCTCTTCTCCTAAGCTCGAAGCTGACCCGCTCTCTATCTTCCTTCTCTACTCCCACTTCACAGAGTCCCGTCATCGTAGCCACCTTCGCTTCAGTCGAACAACCCGATCTCAGCGCCGCCGCTCTCGTCAAGGAGGACGAGCTCGTTCGCCTCGCTCAGCAATCCGCCGTCGTCCCCATGAGCGTCGGAGCCAAGAAGGAGGTTGTCGTTTCCATCGTTCCTGCTTCCATCCTCGTCGTTGAACAATCTGTTGAGATCTGCTTCGAAGGTGAGTCGTTTCCGTTTCTTCGCTCATCCTCTCTCTCTCTCCTCTTGAGCTGACTCCTTCTTTCTTTTCACTCTCCAGGACTCACTCCGTCTACCCTCCCCGCTGTCTCTCGAACCACTCCCGTCCATCAAGTCGCTGTCGCCAAGTCGTCCCCTCTTCACGTCGTCGTCCCATCATCAACCAAAGTCTTCAAGTTCGGTAAGCTCTTCTCTTCGTCTCGTCGCGTCTCTCGCTCTTCCTTTCGTTCGCTGATCATGCTTTCGTTTCCTTTCTCCCATCCTAGGTGGTGCCGCTCAAGTTGGAAAGGAGATCATGGCGAGGGAGAGTATACAGGTGAGTCTTCTCGTCCTTCTCTTCGTTCGAATCGCGGCGAGGCATTTCCTGACTCGTTTCCCACTCCTTCCTCATTCCAGACCCTCTCGCCAGCCTCATCGGCTCTCCTCACTCCCACTGGCACCAACACCGACATCTACCGAGCAGCTGAGAGTACTCAGGTCAGTCTGACTTCTCTTTGATCGCCGTCTCTTCTCCCTCTCTCTCTCTCCCAAGCTGACCTCTTCCTCCCTCCTCTTCCTCTGTTTCGCAGACCCGGCTGCTCCGGAAGACTTCCGTCCTTGACGATCAACAAGACGACGAATACGAGGAGGCGAGCTGGGCTGTGATCTACGACTCGCCTGAGAGCTTCTGCTGCTGTGACGACATCCCTGCCATCAAGGTGAGCAGCAACTTTCTCTGTCTCTCTCTCTCCCTTCTTTCTTCTCATCGCCTCGGCTTCGAGCTGACGATCTCGCTATATTCTCTCTCCCTAACTTCGTTGTAGATGTCTTTCGAGAGGATCATGGAGGACGCGAGCGTTCGACGAGCGATGAACCACATCGACCCAGAGTCGCCCGAGTTCGACTCCATCATCACTCGCTCGACAAGCAACTCGACTCTCAAGTCCAACGGGAGCCGTTCTCTCTCTACTCGATACCTCTCTAGTGTGAGTAAAGCTCCCTCTGTTCTTCTCTCAACCTCACCGCTGACAATCTCGCCTTCTTCGTTTCGTTTTTTCAGGTCGCGTCGAACTCCTCTTCATTGACGACCTTCGCATCTTCGATTTCGACCGGCAGAGTTCCGACCATCGTCGTCCTGTCGCCTGAGGATTCCGCGATCTTCGATTCCAACAAGGACTCGGTGAGCTCATCTCTACTTCTTTCGTGTCTCTCTCCCTCGAGCTGATCCAGGCTCGTCGTTTCTCTCTCTTCTCGGCTCCCAGACTCTCTTCGGAGAGAAAGCTACCAGGCCCCACTCGAACGGTCGGAAATGGATCCCGAGGACCCGGAGACGATCGGGGTCGAAGGAGGAGAGGTCGACGTCGGTGAAGCCGGTCTGGGATGAGGAGGAGATGGAGAGTCTGGAGGACAAGGTGAGTTTGAGCTTCCTTCTCTCTTTCTCTTTCGCGACCCTTTCTCCCACTGACTCTCTCGAGCTCCGTTCTCCGTTCTCCTTCTGGTTTCTCTTCTTTATCCCACAGACCGCCTGGATCGACTTGAACTGATCTCGAACTGAACGAACACTCGACGGCTCGCCCACTGATCTCGACGACCGACGACGGAAGGCAGGGAAGGGAAGGGTGGACGGAGGGAGGGTTTACATCACACCCGAGGGAGCGTGGATCAGTAGGAGAGTCTCTCGCTGGTCGAGGCAAAGCGACGTGACTCGAGTAGTTTAGAAGAAGAAGAACAGGAGGTGGAGGAGTAGTAGGAGGAGTGAGGCGACGCGAGTGACGTTGGAACGAAACCATCTTGCCCCCCTGTTCTCGTCCTTCATTAGCGCGAGGGGATCGATCTATCATCCCTCTTCGGCTAATGTTGGACTCGAGATGGAGATGATCCGTTCCAGGGAGGGAAGGAGGGACGTGGGAAGGGGGTCTGTTCTGCGTTCTTGACGAGAACGCGACGGATCTTCCTTTTTTTTTTTCCATTTCTCGACTTCGTGTTCTCCTTTCCAAAGTCCGAGTCTGGATTCCGGGTGGATGTAGATTGTACTAGTTCCTTTTTCTTCGTTTTTCCGATCGCTCGTTCTATCTATCCATTCTGATTCGTTCTTACTCGGGTGATGGGAGTTTTACATACGCTCGAACGAGCAAAAGAAAGGCTCTGTAACCGCGTTGAATCCACAACAGCACTGATGATAACTTTTTCATCTTCTCGAGTAAGTCAAATCTTCTCAATCCTTAGAACCGTCTGTCCGTCGAGACGAGCACCGAAGAAAAAAAAAAAAAAAAAAAAAAAAGGAGAGAGCGACGGCCTTGACTTTCGAGCCAGTAGTCGGTCGACCTCGGTCTTCCTCCCTCCCTCCCTCCAAACGACGAGGCTCAAAAACGGCCATGCTCAACCTCGACTACTCCTCCTCATCGGACGCATCAGATGCAGAGGTACCTAGACCGAAGATTACGAAAACTCTCGTGGAGGAGGGACCACCCAAGAAGAAGTGAGTACGAAGGAAGGAAGGAAGGAAGGAAGGAAAAGGATGTTGAGCTTGGACGTTTCCTCCTTCCTTTCTCGACTCTCTCCTCCTCCCTCTTCTCCCCCTAACTAACCTTGCCTCTCCCCTTTTCATTCCTCCCTCTCTCTCTCCAGAAGGAAACTCCCCTCCCTAACCTCAACCTTCATCTCTCCAGGTGAGCTCGATCCTCCCTCTCCTCCTCTTCCTCTTCAAGCCCACCTCTCTCACACACACGCCCACGCCCTCTCTTCCCCGTAGAAAACATCCCCAACCCCTCTCACTACCAAGGCCGTACCCTTTCCCGTCCGAAAGTACAAGGAGACTACCCTACTCACATCTACCTCGCTTGTAAACATCTTTCCTTTCCAGCCCTCCTCTCTTCATACGCTCGCTCGCTAGCTCACCTCAACCCGTTCTTTTCTTTTCCTTCCTCCAGTCCCCATCCCCCCTTCCCTAAAATCCCTCGTCTCCACCGCTCGCACCAACCTCCCACCCCTCCACTCCCTCATCGACCCACCGCCGGAAACCGACCTCGCAGGAAGGGAAGAGCAGGAACGAAGGAGAGGTGGGGAGGAGGAGGAGGAGGTGCGGGAACTGCATGTATCGCTTTCGAGGCCTTTGTATTTGAGAGTGGGGCAGACGAAGGAGTTGGAAGTTTTGATGAGGGATCTGGGGGAGGAGGTGGAGAGGTGAGTGGTTGTTTAACGATGGATTAGGAGTGGGAAGATGGGAGCTGATTGATTCGCGTCGCGTTTCTTTTTTTGGGGGGGGGGGCCGGCGTTTGAAGGTTCTCACTTTCTTTATCGACTTTAACGACGTTCAAGAACGATGATCTTACACGGACGTTCTTGAGCGTGAATGTGGGAGCTGGGTATCCTGAGGTGAGCCTCGCTCGCTCGCTTTCCTCTCTCTCTTCCCCCTGCTGTTTGCTCGTCGCGTCTCTCTCCCCTCTCCCCATCTCCCCCTTCTTTTCCTCTTTCTTCCTAAACACAAAAAAAAGACTAACGCTCATCCTTCACTCCATCATCATCCATCCAAAGCTCCAAGATCTAACCTCCCACCTCAACACCCTCCTCACCTCCCTCCATCTCCCTCCGTACTACGAAACTCCCCTCTTCCACACCTCCATCGCTTGGGCTCTCCTCCTCCCCGAACCTCGAAACCAACCCAACCCCACCACTACTACTACTACCCCTGTTGCCTCTCCAGAACCCAGCACGACAGATGCTGAGTCGAAGGAGACGTCGTCGAAGAAGGACGACGACTTCCCTCGCGTCGCCGAAATCCCTTCGACGTTGTTGGCTTCGTTGGAAGAAGAGTTCGGCGCTGCGATGAGGAAGGAGTCTCATTGGACTGTGAGGGAGATGAGGATGAGGAGTGGGGGGGTTGTGAGGAAGTTTCCTTTCGGCGGTGGGAGGTGAAGACGCGTCGCGTCGCGTCAGGTTTTTGGTTTGGTTTGGTTTGGAGTCGGTTGAACGACGGGTGTTGAGGAGGAGGAGGAGGAGGAGGTGGTTTCTAAAAGTTCAAGGTTTGAGAGGAGGAGGAGGAGGAGGAGGAGGAGGAGGAGGAAGAAGGAGTAACGATCAAAATCATGTTCCTTAACGATCCTGTGGATTGATCGAAGATGGGTTTGAGAGCGATCCTGAGTTGGGGAGAGGTTGGGGAGGGAGGTGGGAGGGTGGTGAGGAGGAGGAGGTAGCGGTCTAGGAGGAGGAGGGCTTCGATTGCGGTACTGAGGAATTCGGAGGACGGAGAAAGAAAGATGAAGCTCGAGTCAGTTTGGGCGAGGAGGAGATGAGAAGTAGGGAAGAGAGAGAGAGAGAGAGAGGAGGAGAAAGAAAGAAGATAGGACGCGACTGACCCCAACAAACACCTTCCAACATGTAGCACCCCAAGTTGGAACTCCAACTTCTTCCTCTCCCTCTCCTCCTCCTCCTCTTCCTGATCCAACTCAACCCCCACCCTCCTCCCCACCTCCCTTCTATACTCCTCCCAATCCCCAACCCCCTTCCAAACCCTCGCTCCAACCTTCCCAATCCTCCCCCCCCTCTCCGAATCCCACCCTTTCCTCGCCAGTTCCCTCCCCACAAGTCCTCTCCAAACCATCTTCCTAACCCCTACTCGACTCTCCCCTCGCCAATGATCCCGGTCTGCGTCCAGCCAGGTGCTTGGGTTCTGCGCTGCAAGTTGGAGATGATCGGGTTGGAGGAGATCTTCTGGGATGAGGGTTCTAGCGAGGGGGGTGAGACGAGTCGTAGTTGGGGAGGTGTGGGGTGGGGTGAGGAGATTGTAGCAGCATCCTACGAGGGCTAGGGAGGTGGGATGCCAGGTGAGGGGATCAGGAGGGGATTGGGATTGGGATTGGGATTGGGATTGGGATTGAATTTGGGTGAATGGAGGCTGGGTTTGGAGGAGGATGAAGGTTTGGAGGATGGCAAGAGTTAAGGAACCGCATGCGTGGAGGCCTGTTAGGAGGATTGGTTGTTGAGGGGAGGGGAAGGTAGGTTTGGAGGAAGACGGCGCGTCGGAGGGAGAGGGAGGTGTGTGTTCGACCCAAGACGAGATAGAGGAAATCAGGGAGGAGGGGGAGGAGATGTGGGTTGTTAGATGAATGAGAGAGCCGTTCCTGGGTATTGATGCCGTTGGAGGGGAGGAGGAAACGCCGAGAGGGTTGGAGGGAACGACGACGGGCTGAGTTTTGGTGAGGATCTGCTGGGCTCCTGTTGTTTGCGAGTCAGCTCCGTCGAGAGCTAGGACATCGAGGTCCCAGGGTGAGTTGGAGAGTGAGCGGGATAGATAGCCCTGCAGCGCAAAGTAGAAGAGAGAGAACAGGTGTCAGGTTCGAAGAGCGACGACGAAAAAAGAGAAGAGGTCAAACTGACCTGACCGGCTCCTACATCAACCACTCGAGTCGTTCCAGTTGCGTTGACGATCTTGCCTATCTCAGCTGACAGGCGAGCGACCTCGTGTATCTTTTTGGGAGACTGCTTGATATCCTGGTGGTGTTTTCGTTGAGCTTTGAGCTCGGCGGGAGTCGTTGGGAGAGAGTCTTTGGGCGGCTGCCGGGGGAGGCTGAGCAAAGAGAGGGTGGAGAGGAGGTGGAGCAGGATCGGAGGAGCCTATATTATCAACGAGAAAGGAGTCAGCAACAAGAGAAGAGGAAAGGCGAGGAAGAGCGAGGACTGACCTTTTCCTCGACGTCGAGCTCATTCGTGCACAACTTCTTCAGAACCTCCTCCCTCTTCGTCTCGAGCTCCTCTCCCTCCAGTCCTTCTCCTACCGATGCAGCCCATTCCCATAGTTCCTCGATTCCAGAAGGAGACGATCCAGAGAGATCTGCTGCCACGGTATTGAGATGGTTTTGGACGAGAGCTCGAGCGAAGGGGGAGGAGAGCAGAGAGCTCAAGTCTGCGAGGTAGGCAGAGATTGAAGAGAGCGTCGGCGAAGGTGCATATTTGGCAGGGAGGGAGATGTCGATATCATGATTCGGCTCTCCGTGCGAGAAGTCCATCCGAGAAAAAACGAGGATATCCAAGGTGGCCGCTTGAAGGCAAGGAGAAGGAGGAAAGTCGAGGTCGCTTTCGAGTGAATCTCAACCGCCATGTCCTCGCCTTCTATCCAGTTCAGGAGATCCATCCCTTCTCAAACACCAGTCACCTTCACAGATGCATCAGGATCCATCGTCCCTTCGCTATCGACAGCCACCAACATCCATCTAGGACAAGAGGAGACCTTCCCTAAGACGACAGAGGCGTGAGTTCACCTCCTCCTCCCTTCCCTCCCTCCCTTCGATCAGCTCCCGTCCGTACATCCTGAGCTTGTACGAGCTGCTACCCAACCTGCTGGTAGAAGACCCCATGCTTCATCGTATCTACTGACTCTCTCCTTCTTCGCTCCCTTCTTTCCCTCGCTCCAGCGTTACTCCCTCGACGCACCCTTCTCTGATCCCTCTCTCGATCCTCGTCGTCGTCTGGCAAACTCGGGCAGCAGGAGTAGGAGAGTACCTCAAGGAAGCTCGGGCGAATGGAGTCCCTTTCGTGCCGTTAGAGAGGAGGAAGTTCATCATAGATTGGCTGGGAGGAGAAGGTCCAGAATCAGGTGAGCTCGCATCTCCTTCACCCTTCCCTCCTCGTCCCCTCTCCGTCCTTTCTTCTTCCTAAGCTCATCCACCTGGCTCATCATTCTCATCTACAGTCGAACCTCTCCCCTTAACTTCCTCCACCTCCATCGACGCTTCCTCCAGCTCCACAACCGTCCCAGAAGCATCTGGTCTCCCTTCCTCCGCCTCAGCTCTCCCTTCCTCCTCAACCTCCTCCTCCAACCTGGCCTCCTCCCAACAACCCATCAAGCGAAAGTACATCGTCGACAAGGCTGATGTCGAGCAAGTCGCCAAAGTGAGTCGATATCCAACCCAACCCACCTCAGCCGCGTCTCTCTGTCTCTTCGCGTCCAAACTCCGAGCTCACCTCTCCCGTCCTCCTCCCTCCCAGATTCAAGCTCTCGAGATTCTCCTCATCAACCGCCAAACTCCCCTCCGCTCCTCAACCCTCACCCTCACCGCCTCTACAGCTTCGTCCAAGGATGCAGCTGCCTCGGGGAAGAAGGACTACTCCTACATCCGCAAGAGTCTGTTTGGAGAGAAGCTGAAGACGTTCAGGGAGGCTGTCCACGCGGCTGGTGGGTCGGGAGGAGGGAAGAGTCAGGTTGGAGCTTCGAGTAGTAGCGGAGAGGGAGCTGGTAAGTCAGACTTGGTTTGGGGGTGGGCGAGAAAGAGTCGAGGTGGGAGGGAGAGAAGGGAGAGGAAGCGAGGGCAGGAATGGTCGAGCTCACCACGTTTTTCTCTTCTTATGGTTTCCTTTCGATCAGGTCAACCCCTGGGAGCTAAGAAGCCTAGTATGTATCGTCACTCTTCATCTTCGTTGAACCTCCAAGGTCTTGAATCGAACGAACGCTAATCTCTCCTCTTCCTCTTCCCAGGAAACACAACCCCGATCATCGTCATCTCCTCCTCCCCAACCTCGCTCATCACCATCTGGAACGCAAAGAAGTTCTTCGAGGAGGGAGTGTGAGTCCTAACTTCCCCAACAACTTTCGTACTAGCTTGAAAAAAGGCCCGAAGAGCTGACGATCCCGTGTTCGCGTTCTGGCTTCGTGCTGCAGGTTCGAGTCTTCGAAAGACGCTCGGGAGAGGCTGGCTCTGGAGGGAATTCACAAGGCGGACGATGTTCAGGTTGTGATTAGGAAGACTATTGTTGCTGGGCGAGGTAAATCTACAATCCTCCGTTGGGGCAGAAGCGACGCGCTGAACGAAGGACGCGACTGAACGAACTCAAACTTCCTTCTTGTTTACCTCGTTCCGCGTTTCATTCCCTCAGACGAACAGAAGACCGTCCGATACGTCATCATCGATGGAGTGGATGGACTGAGGAAGCTGGAGAAGTCGAGTGGAGCGGATGAGATCTGGTATGTCGCTTTTCTTTCTCTTCGCGACTCTTCCTCAAATACACTCGCTGACTCCTCCTCTCTCCATCTCATTCTCCGCTTCAGGTCTCGAGTCGCCTGTGTTCTGACGACAGGTCAATCGTGGCAGTTTGCTCAGTACAAGTGGAGTGATCCAAAGCAGCTGTTCCATCATGGTTCGTTTCGTTTTCGTTCAGCATCTCTCCCCCTTTCGCTTTGCTCTTCGCGCTTTGCTGAACTTGGGTCTGGTTTTCTTCGTGGTCTTCCAGTGAAGGGAGTCTACTTCCACTGGTCCAACATCGCCGCTGCTCCTGCGATCAAGGATTGGAACGTGACGGCTTTGCAGGTGAGTCTGGCGACGATGCGACTTCGTTCCCTTCCCTTCTTCCCTTTCCCTCCCTTCCTCCTTCCCATCTCCCGCCTCAATCGAGCTCTTCCTTCCTAATCTCTCCCTCTCCGTCGCTAACTCATCCTCCCGCGTTCCTCTTCCTACCCATAAGATCGATCCCTCCAAACGACACATGGATCGAGCTCTGGTCGCCCAGTTCTGGAGAGCGTTGGATGGGTTCCGAGCTTCTGGTCCGGCGCCGACGAGGTAGACAGAACACGTTGATTTGCTCTTTGTGCTTAATCTCATGTCTATCTCATCGACGACAGTGAAAGACGAGAGAACAGAAAGACGAAGACTTGCGAGCTCGCGAGTTTTTGCGACGCGTGTTTTTTTCGTCCCTTCTTTCGAAGTCCTTTTCTCAAGTCCCTTGAGTGATACATACCAAAGAAGGTCCGCATAAGACCTTCGCCTTTCGAAGATCAGTAAACAAATTTAGTCCGGCGGAAACTCCGTCGGCTCCTTCCTTCGGTCGCTCTTCCGATTCGACCTCGAGATTCCACCATCGCATCCTCCCTTCCCTCCCATCGCCCACCATGCCTCCCAAGCGTACGCCTAGAGCACCACCGAGCGGTCCCCCTCCTCTTCCCTCCCCTCCCCCCAAAGCCTTCCGCCCTCTGCTCTTCCTCCCCGTCCTAGCCTCCATCCTCTTCGCTTCCCTCAACTCAAACTCGAGCTGGGCAAACTCACCTTCGACCTTCTCCTACCTCTCTTCTTTGCTGCCCAACTCGCCCTTCAGAGCTTCTCTTTCGGGACCCAGTGACTCCGGCACATGTCCCGACTTCTACGAGTTCTCGAAGCAGGCTCCTGTGGGAGGGAGAAGGAGCGAGGGAGTGTTGAGGTTGCCTAGCATGAGGCCGGAGAGGGAGTGTCGGTGAGCTCGCACTTTCCCTTCCTTCTCTTCCATCCTTCCCTTCTTTCGCAGCGAGCTCACTTCGATCATGTGGGTCTGGGA
This sequence comes from Mrakia blollopis, assembly GCA_000950635.1. Classification (NCBI taxonomy): domain Eukaryota; kingdom Fungi; phylum Basidiomycota; class Tremellomycetes; order Cystofilobasidiales; family Mrakiaceae; genus Mrakia; species Mrakia blollopis. The sequence goes on along the minus strand of BBPU01000074.1, from coordinate 699,735 downwards.
TACGGTAGAACATTCACCTCTCCAGCCGTGGAGGAGCTAGTGCTGGACTATACGGGGAAGATGAAGGATCCTGATCTGGCGATGCTATTCGAGAACGCTCTTACCAGTACTCTGGGTGAGCTCTTTTCTCCTTCACTTTGGTGAGGAGGCATGTATCTTGGGAGTGGGAACTGACTCTGGGTTACTGGAGATAGATACGACGATCAAGTGGAGCGATGACAACTTGACGTTTGTTGTTACGGTGAGTCAGGAGAAGGAGGAAGAGATGGGAGGGAGGGAGGAGGAGATGGGCTGAAGCTGATGAGCTTTGCGATTGGCTTCGGGTTGGCAGGGAGATATCACTGATATGTGGATCAGGTACGTGTTATCACTCCTATTCAGAGAAGGATACCATGCTGATCTTTTGCATTTTGGGTTGAGAAGAGACTCCTGCAATCGTTAGCTTCTCTTTTCCCTCTCTCTCTCACGCGTCTCGCTCTTGAAGACTCACATCCTCCCCTCCGTCTTCCTCAGAGCTCGCAATCTATCAGTCCCTCGCACCGAAGGATCCAAAACTCGCTACTCTAATCCGAGGAGCTATCGTTCGTCGACCTTCCATCCCTTCAAGCCTTCTCGCTCGTCCCCTCGACCTGAACTCGCTCTGAACGATCCCTCCGCCAGGCCCTCCAAGCTCAGTACCTCGGTGAGTACCCTTACTGTGGAGCTTTCCAACCTCCTGCGGTCTCAGGGCTAGCGCCTACGATCAACGAGTGGTCGCAGGGAGTTTCGCATCCTTTCAAGCTAAATAATCAGACGGTTTTCGAGTGCAAGGTGGGTTTCGTCGGATGACCCTATGAGACGCGTAGCTTTGGCTGATGCACGTTCTGTTGAGCTTTACAGTATGAGCTTGACTCTATTGGAGGATTCTTGAAGCTGTCGAGACAGTTTTACGATGCCACGAGAGACGCTTCGTATCTTACTCCAGCTTGTGAGTATCGGTTCCTCGGACGCGTCGAAACGGGTCGCTCGCTCTCGTGCCTTGAGGCTCAGCTACGACCTTAGATCCCGACATTCTCATCACTGAACTAACTCTCGCACTTTCTTTATGCGTCTTTGCTTCACAGACCTCTCCACCATCGACACCATCTTCGAACTCATTAAAAACCAAACCGAATCGACACTCTCGCCTTCGGGCCACCTTCGAAACTCCTACGCCTTCCATCTCCATCAACCGAAGGTTCCCATCCCGAACCAAGGATTAGGACATCCTGCGAAGGAGACGGGACTCGTGAAGACCTCATTCAGACGTGAGTCCTCTGTGTTCCTCTCTCTTCTCTCGGAAAAGTACTCACCGTCTTCTCCGGTTTCATTCCAGCTTCTGACGATCCTGTCATCTTCCCGTACAACATCCCCGTCAACGCTTTAATTGTCGTCGAGTATGTCTAATCTCTTTCTTTCACTTCGGTTCCTTCGCTAACACTGCTGCACTTACTTATCTTCGTGCAGACTGAAAGGACTCGCTAAAGTCCTCGAGGAGCAGAACCTGCGTCCTGATCTCGTCCAGGAAGCGAGGGAGGTGGCTGATAGGGTGGAGAAGGCTATCTGGGAGTGGGGAGTAGAGGAGAGGAAGGGTTGGGGGAAGCTGTTCGCGTACGAGGTAGATGGGTTCGGAGGGAGAGTCTTCGTGAGTCGCTCGTTTCGTTTCGTTCTCTGCCTTTCCACCCTTCTGACTTGTCCACCTTCCCAATATCCAGATGGACGACGCGAACGTTCCATCGCTGCTTTCACTTCCCTATCTCGGCTTCCTCGGTGAGTCGCAACAGGTCAACGGCAAGACGCGACGACGTTCTTCATCTGAGTCCTGACACGTCGCCCGCGCTTCCTTCCCAGATGCTTCGGATCCCGTTTACCAAAACACTCGCAAAATGCTCATGAGCCAAGATGGGAACCCCTAGTACGTCTCTACCTCCGCCCTTTTCGTCAGGGAATCGAGTCGAGCGGAAACTGACTCCAAGCTCGCGTCCTCATTCTTTTCCCAGCTTCTCAAAAGGCGAAGCTTTCTTCGTGAGTCCAGAGACCCTTGGATATCTTACTCTCTACTGATAATCATCTCCCTTCTTTTGAACAGGGTATCGGCGGTCCTCACGAGGAAGGACTTCTTCATCCCTGGCCGATGTCGCTTGTCTCGTCCATCATCACCTCTACCGAGGATGAGGAGATCATGAATCACTTGGAGTGGATCAAGTGAGTAAAGATTTATCTCTTCTTGCTTCCTAAGATCGGAGCTGACTCTCTCTTAAGCTGACTCTCTCTTCCCTTTCGCTCCGTTCACGCGCCGAACAGAAACTCAACGACGGGCCTCGGTTTGATTCACGAATCAGTGAGCTCTCTACTCCCCCACTCTTCCCTTCCCATCAATCTGACTGACTCAGATTAACCTCCCAGATCAACATCCACTCGGCCGAGAAGTACACGCGTCGTTCGTCCTCTTTTTTTCTCCTCTTCTCTTCGACGCGACGACGGCAAGCTGATTCGTTCTCCTTCTCTGCTTTCTTCTCTCGCAGCTTGGTTCTCGTGGGCGAATTCGTATTTCGCTGAGGCAGTACTTAAGGTAGCGAAGGAGCGACCTTGGTTGCTTGTCAAAGATTGAGGAAAAGGATCTGATGATCGTTAAGCTTTCATCATTCGCGTCTCGTCTCGTCTCGAAGAAAGAACGACAAACATCAACCTCTCCCAACCATCTCCGGCCTAACCATCCCCAGTCCCTCAGGTTTCTCTTCACCAACTCGGAGCGAAGCATATCCTCTTGTGATTCTTCCAATCCGCTCGTTGGTGATCTAAAAAACGAAACGGCTGTCAGTTCGAACGCGCTTGACGAACGAGTTCTGGGCAAAGTTCGGATCTCAAGAAGAGGAAGTGAACTACTAGCCTTTGCAGCAGTAGGTAACAGACTGACACTGCATCGAATGGCGATAAGGAAAGAGAGAAAAGAACGGAAGTTAGTAAGAATCGAGTTCAAGACGCGTCGAGCGGGGAGAGATGAAACAAACCCTTCCGCAAGCCTTCATTTCTTCGTCTCCAAGCTCGACACACTCGTGACCGTACTCGCAGTCGATCCATGGCATCCGAGAGCCTCCAGGACCTACAGAGCGCTTGTAATCGGCGAGGATTTCTTGGGGGGATTTGGAGCCTTCGAGGAAGGCAACGACATCCATTCCTTGTTGGATGGTTCTCGTTGTTCCCTTCTTCGACTCAGCAGCGGAAGACCCATGGTTCTCTACGAGCCTTCGGAATCGAGCGGGGAAGTTCGAGGGAGGAGGGAGAAGGGGAGGAGGTGAAGCGGTGAAGGAAGGGGGCGAGCCAGCGGAGTGGAGGATGGCCACGTAAAACACTTCTATAATGCCAGCTAGATCCCTTGATAGGTCGCAGTCCTTCTTGAGTGTAGAGAGAGAAGAGGAAAGAGCGACTTCACCTCAAGCGAGAAGCAGACGACAGACGCGGGAGATGAAGGGAAGGGAACAAGGCGGCAGCGCTGACCGGTTCGTCGTCTCGAGTCCTCACCTGTATGATCAGACCGTACAGAAGGTTCACAAGAGCTTTGATCACAGCCTGTCGCTTTGGATGAACACGCATATAGCGCGCAAAGCATGGTCGATCGGTGAGACTGACGAAAAGCTTCGAGAAGAGCGGCGTGCACCACTCCAGGGTCCCAGAGAGCTTGAGCCCGAGCAAGGCCAGATACGCTTCCACCAGCTCGGGCAAGCAGATGGAGCCAAACTCCTCCTGAATAATATAAGTCCTAAAGGTCAGATCGTCATTCTGAGAAGGAGAGAGACAGAGAAGGTCAGACGCAACTCACGAGGAAGAGGTCGCGAGAGGTCTGATCTGACTTCGAGGTACAGTAGTCTGCCAGGTCTGGGTCGCAGGTTCCAACTCCCGAGGGTGATCTATAAGATAAAGATATCTTCTATCTCCCAAGAGACCGAGCTGCTCTGCGAATTCTCGAGGGGAGGCGGAGTGGGAGGGCATGGCGGTTCGTGGGGAGGAAGGAAGGAGGTGATTCAGCTCGAGCTTTCTTTCCCCTCCTCCTCCTCTTTTTGTTGTCAAGGCTTCGAAGATTTCTGAGACTGACTCAGCCAGCATTACTTCTCGTACGCAACACTCTTTTCCATCACTCTAGCTCGATCCAGGCCCTACACCTCTTGTTAGCAGTCAAAGGAGCGACCTGCTCTTCCTCCTCACGCTCAACGACAGCGACGGCAATGAATGAACCCTCTCGTCTGATCTCTGTGAAGCGGAGGGCTTTTGTGTATACAACTGTGTTTTGATCGTAAGTGTGGGATGGTCGTTAGTAGAAACAGAAGGTCAAGGAAAAGCGAAAGAAAAACGAAACGAAACGAAACGAAGAGAAGAGGTCGTGCGCAACAAGAGAAAGAGGAGTAGTAGAGTAAAAAGAGAGACGAGAGAGAAGGCTGGCATGGTTGTAGAGACTCGAAAGAAAGCAGAACACTGAAAGGGAAACCAAGGGAAGAAACAAGAAGAGAAACGAGAACAAGAAAGAAACGGGAACGAGAACGCGACGTACGGAACGATCTACCTACTGCCCATACTCTCCAAACCCATCGTAATCCTCCTCCACAGCTGCTCCCGACCTCATAGCGTTGAACCTCGCCATCGAGTCCCTCTCCGCCTCCGCCTGATCGAATCCCGACGGTCCCAGGAGAGCAGGATCGATAGCTCCGATTCCTTGAGACATGGACGTCCTCGACCTCTTGTTCGCTCGACCGTTGGAGTAATGATTTTGATGGTTGTCGTCGTCCTCGTTGCCGTCAGAGTCATGCTTCTCGTCGTGTTTCTCGTCGGTCTTGTCGTCGTCGTCGTCGTCGTCGTCGTCGTCGGATCCGTAGGTTCCAGAAGGTCCAGCTCGGTTCATCGACACCAACGCTCCCTCTTCCTCCTCGTCCCTTCCAAACGCTCCGTACTCCTTCATGAGCGAAGCGATGTCTCCTTCTCCTCCGTCGTCCTCCCTAGCAGCGAGAGCAGCGAGTTTAGCGACCATGTCCTGGGTGACTTTGGTCTTCTTGGATCGAGTGTACCTTCCTCCGTTGGCAGCTCTCCTCTCAGCTCTCTCCAACCTCCTCGCATCCCTCTCTCGTTCTTCCCTCTCCCTCTTCTCCCTCAGCGCAATGATCTCCTCCAACCCTTCCCACTTCCCCTCTTCCTCCCACATCTGTCCGACAAACTCCCTCTCCTCGTCAGGTCGAACGTATCCCTCCAGTTCTCCCTCAACAAAGAGTTCGTCGTCCCCGATCTCGTCGACTCCTCCTGTTCGAAGAGCAGCGAGCGCACCGAGGTTGGACGTAGGAGCGAGATGGATGGGAAGATCGTCGAGGGTGTGTCCTTGGAGGATGAGTTTGGCGAGTTCGGTTTGGGGAGGTTCTCCTGATTCTCGAACGGACTTGAGGACGGCTGGTTTGAGATGAACGTAAGGATGGTGTCGCATCAAGTCCGAAGGTCGATGTCGCATGTAGGCTGGAGGTCGAACTCCTGGCGCGTCCTTTCGAACGATCACGACTCGTTCGGAGATGGCTGCTCCGTCGGTTCCTGCGTCGGAGGCTCCTCCTCCATCGAGGGTCGAGGCTGGGGAAGGCCGAGAGGCGGAGAAGGAAGGTGGGATGTAGCGGAAAGCGGCGGAAGCGGGAAGAGGAGGAGCTGCGACGGGGGACGTGACGGTGGCTGAAGAGGAAGAGGAGGAATGGGAGGAGGAGACGGGAGCGTCGTCGGCTACGGGAGGGAGGGAGGGTTTGTAGGGGATGAGAGCTGGGAGAGCTTTTCGACCTGCGATAACGTCGGCGGTGTTGGTAGCGGTGAATCGAAGGAACGCAGGATCCTTTCCTCGTCGAATCTTGGCTGGCTTTCCCTTCTTCGTCAGGACGACTGGCTGTCCATTCCCGTTCGAACTTCCGTTTTGGCCGCTGCTGGAGGAAGCGCCGCTGGAGGAGACGATGGAGGCGGATCTGGTTCGACCGTTAGTCTGCTGAGGATTCGAAGCGTCGAGGGAAGGGAAGGGGAAAGGGTAGTCGATGAGTCCGTCCTGCTGGTGTCCTGGCTCGTCGTCCTGGAGACTGGGATCGATGTGAGACTGATGGGAAGCTGGCTGGAGAAGAGAGGGATCCATGGCGAGGGAAGATCCACCGGCGTCGCGGCTGAGGGAGGAGGAAGGAGAGGAGTAGGACTTGGAGAACTCGTCGAGAGCTTGCTGGTACCCGTCTGAGTTGTGGACGTCGCCGCCGGGAGCACCCTGATCGTAAGAGTCTGGGCGATGGTAGGGAGACGAGTGGTGAGAGGTGGAAGGTCCGCCGAGTTGAACGTGAGACGAAGAGGCGACGGCGTTGGTGGGAGGAGGAGGAGACGGCGCTCGACTGGACGAAGGGACGGGCTCGTCGTTGATCTCGTCGACCTCTCCATCCTCGGTCACTCCCAAAGGATCCTCGGTATCGCTCCAGTCCTCCTCCTCCTCTTGATCGATATCGTTCCACGTCGGCATCTCGTGAGCGTCCTCTCCAACAGCAGCGTTCGCTCCCCATCTGGCCATCGACGATCGGAAGTCGCTCCCTTCTCCTCCTCCTCCCTCCGTCGAAGCGTTCTCAGCGTCGACTTCCTGAAGCGTAGGAGCAACGGGAGGGAGTTCCGAGATCTTGGCCGTCCTCGAAGGTTGCTCCTTCTCGAGTCCGAGCGCGACTCGTCGATCTCGGATGTCCTGCCACTGGTCGAGAACCTCGGTCGTGATGATGGCGATCTCCCTCCTCCTGCAGAGTCGTCTCTTGGTCTGTTTCGAGTTCTTCCCGGCGGGGACGATGTCTCGAACGCTGAGATCCACTCCTGGAAGGTACTCGGCCCAATCGAGGAACATCTTGCCTGCTTCTCGATACCTCTCCATCACCGTCCACGACGCGACGTTGTTGACTCGCGAGAGCTCCTCGGGGATGTCGACTGCTCTCGACAGCTTGGTCTTGGTGGTTCCTTCGATGGCGACGGTGATGATGGCGATGGAGACGGACATGGCGTGACGACCGGCGAAGAGGTAGATGTCGTGGAAGAACTCGGAGAGACGGATGGCAGTCTTTCGAACGGCTCGAAGGTCGCACTCCTGGAGGTGTTGGAGCGTTCCGAGGAGATCCTTTCCTCGTCCCTTCGTCTCCCATGTGTTGACAACGAGTCCGACGGAGGGATCCTTGCAGATGTTTTGGAGGTGGAGGATGTGACGCTCGAGGTAGACGAGAGGATCGACTTCGGTGACTCCGATGGATGCTGAGGACTGAAGCTTGACGTAGACTCGACTGAGTCGGATGAGGGAGAGGTCGGCGGCGTGCTGTTTTTGGAAGAAGAAGAAGAAAGAAAGAGTAGGGAGAGAAGAAAGGGAGTCAGTGGCTGACGAAGAGAAGAGGAGGAGAGCAAGTGCAGCGCGAGGAAGAGGAGTTGCAGCGAAGACGCGAGAAAGTCTCGCGAGGGAAGAAGGAGAGATGGAAGAGAAACTTACAGCGATGTCCTTGAGAGTCTCCTGTCTCTTCTTTTCTCGAGCGACGAGAGCGAAGGCTGCTGAAGCGACGTACTTGATCCTATCGGTAAAGATGAGTTTCCTGGCGTCCGACTGCTCGTAGAGGAACATGGCACGGTCCTCGAGGGCTTTGGCTTTGAAGAGTCGAACGAGCGAGGACATGAAGTTTCGAGCCATCTCCTGCAGCATTCCAAACGAAAGGGGGATGAAAAGAAGGGGAGAAGGAAGTCAGTTACACTGTTTCCTCCTCGTTTGGGAGGAGAAAGGGGAGAAGATGGGGAGGAAGGTAGGAAGGGGAAGGAGGTTCGTCGTACTCACCAATCGTTGTTGCCTTCCTCTCTCCCTGTTCCCTTCCTTGTCTCCGAACCTTCCTCCTCCATACATGCCCGACCCACCCAACCCGTTCCCTCCCAGCCTCGTCGATCCTTCGTAGAAAGTGTCTGCTCCCTCGTTTACTTCTCTGTGAACGAGGGACTCGTTCGAAGCGACTACTCCACAGTCTGAACACACCGATTCTCCAAACGTATCCGAGAGGACAAGGTTGCTTCCACCGCACGAATGGCACGACGACGACATGTTGATGTTGAAGAGGTTGCTCTGGTTGAGTTGGATGTTGCTCTTTTAAGGTGTTTTGGGTGTTTTGAAGGGAGGGAGAGGGGAGGGAGGAAGGTGGAGGAGGGGAGGGTCCTTGGTTGGTGGTCGAGGAGGAAGCTTTAGAGAAGGGTGGGGTGCGATACTGAGATCGCGTTGCGTTCAGTGAAAGGTTTAGAAAGAGGAAGAGTTGGATGCGTCTGGGAAGGTTTTACTCACTCTGTGACGAGGAGCATAGACGAAGAAGCAGAAGGAAGAGAGCCTGGAAAGGGAGGAAGAGAAGGAGGTGGTTCGTGGACAAGGGTGAAAAGAGAAGCGTGTGCCAAAAAGGGCCTCGATTTTTTATATTCGAGTCTTCGGAAAACCTTCGAGTCGACGAGATGGGGTCAAGAGAAGATATATAGCTGAAGTCTGATCTGTTGTTGTTGTTGTTTTTTGGACAGGAAGACGAGCTGAAAGAAGCTCGCAGTCGAACTTCGTTCTCGCTGGCCATTTTCCGACACGTCCTTACTCTCTCTCCCTTAACGGCCATCTCACCCTTCCCTCCTTCTTTTCCTCCCCCTTCTCTCCCCCTCTCTCCCACTTGTCAGTCATGACTGTGGCCCATCCTCACAAGCTCGCTCCTGGTGTGACTTCGTTTGCGACTCTCAACGCGGAGGGATCTTCTTCGTTCAGCAACCTTCACCTCTTCCTCCTCGTCATCTTTGTTCCCAAACTTCTGCAGTGGACGTTCCCCTTCCTCAACTTCTGGTCCAAGCTCTACTGGGTTCTCCTCCTCCTCACCGCCTTCCCCACTCTGATCGCGTACTGGTCCTTCCAGTCTCACTTTGGAGCCAGGAGGAACGAAAAGGTTAACCTCCCGGGACTCCCTCTCAGCCACTACCTCGACATCAAGGACGACGCTCTCAGGAAAAAGTACCTCGGAAAGAAGATCCCTATGCAGGTCCTCTACGACGCCTACTTCGAGGGAAAGATCGACTTCAAGGGTGAGCACTCCTACTTGAACGTCTTTTCATCCTACAGGACGTGGGACGAGATTTGGAAGGGAGGAAGAGCTCGTCCCTTCTCCTTACTCGGCTTCGTTCAGCCCTCCGATCCAAGCTCAAGCCTGGGCTCGAACACACCGTCCTCCTCCTCCTCCTCCTCCTCCTCCTACCCATCCTCGTCTCTACAACCCATCCTGCATCTCAACCCTTTTTTTTAAGATTCATCTCCTTGACCAAATCGAGCTGACGTCCTTCCCCTCCTTCCCCGTCCTTCTTCCCTCTCCTCCCTCCCTCCAAGGCGACGTCCTCGAGGTCCTCGAGAACCGACACGACTTCGCTAGCTTCAACTTCACCTTGGATCTCTTCAAATACGTCTTCTTCACCTTCGCGCCCGAGGTCATCATGCACACCGAGTCTCAGGATATGGAGCAGGTTCGAGGTCACTACGACCGAGGTCAGTTCCAGCCCACCATCTCCTCGTTTCTCGCAGCTCGTCTTTTGACGTTTCGAGGGTTTCTCTTTGGTGTATAGAGGGCTGACTCTATCCTCTTTCCATCGCGTGTGCTTTCTCTACTGCAGGAGACGACTTTTACTCCTGGTTCGTTCAATCTCCCCACCATCTCCCCTCCTTCACTCCCTTCCTGTCTCTCGCCCTCCTCCCTCGCACCGACTCTCTCCGTCCTCCCACCTTCCAAACTCCCATCCTAACTCTCTCTGCCTCTCCTTCTCTAGGTTCCTCGGACCCCGGATGATCTACACCTCCGGAGTCGTCAAGGACATCACCCGAGCCGAGACTCTCGAGGAACTCCAGGACAACAAGCTCAAGCTCGTCTGCGAGAAGCTCGACCTTCAGCCTACCGACAAGTTGCTAGACATTGGATGTGGATGGGGAACTCTTGCTGCCTTTGCTGGAAAGAACTACGATTGTGATGTTACTGGAGGTGAGTGGTTGTAATTCGAACGTGAAGAGCTCGCTCGCGTCGTTCGAAGCGATCTCGAGCTGGCTCGACATCGAAACTCACCTCACCTGACGATTCTGTGTTTCTCTTCGAACTCAACAGTCACCCTTGGAGTCAATCAAACCGCTTTCGGAAACCAGCGTCTTCGTGATAACGGGTACGTTCTCTCTCTCTCCTCTCTCTTCCTCCCAACACTCTCCGTCGCCCATCCTCTTTCGCGTGTCGTTCTCCTTTTTCTGCCTTCTCGACGAAGCACGACCTTCCTCTCGAGCTCAAAGCTGACCTCTCATCACCCTTTCCTTTCGCTCGTTCATCCGTGCAGTGTCTCCGCGGAGAAAGGTCGAATCCTCTGCACCGATTTCCGAAACCTCCCCGCCGTTCCCGAGTCCTTCACCAAGATTGTTTCCCTCGAGATGGCTGAGGTGAGCTCTCTTTCCCATTTCATCTCCCACCTACTCCATCCCTCCCACCTAGCACTTCCCGTCTCCTTCCCTCTCTTAGTGCTTTCACGACCTGAATCGCTGACCTTCGACTTCGATCTTTTCCCAGCACGTCGGTATCCGACGATACTCAGCTTTCCTCAAGCAGGTTTACGACCTCCTCGACGACGATGGTCTTTTCGTCTTCCAGGTCGCTGGTATTCGACCTATGTGGCAGTTCGAGGATCTCATTTGGGGATTGTTCATGAACAAGTGAGTTTGGGCGTACCTTTTCTCCTCCTCCCTTCATCAGTCTTTCAGCACATCCTTCGTCCCCTATCCCCTTATTTTCCTCGTTGAGAAAACCTCTTCGGAAGTAGAGCGCCCGCTGACCTCCCGTTCACTTCGTTTCTTCCCAGGTACATCTTCCCCGGAGCCGACGCGTCCATCCCTCTCCACTGGGTCATCAAGGAGCTCGAGCTTGCTGGATTCGAGGTCAAGCAGGTTGATGTTCTTGTGAGCCTCTGTTTCCAGTTCTCCATCTCCCCGCATCTACAACTTCTCCCGCTTTAGGCTCGTCCGAGACGAAACTGAATTTCGCGAACTGACGTTCCCTTCCTTCGCTTTGCATCCGTCCTTTCCAGGGAGCCCATTACTCCGCCACTATCTACCGATGGTACCAGAACTGGCTTGGAAACAAGGAGAACGTTCTTGCCAAGTACGGTGACAGGTACGTTCTCTTCAACAACTTCATCTCCCATCCCATCTCCCTCTCCCTTCCTCCCTCGTCGCTTCTCCTTCTCGAGGCTTTGGTCCGAGCTCAACTGACCGTCGTTCTTCTCGTGCTTCCAGGTGGTTCCGAATCTGGACTTACTTCCTCGCTTCTGCGACCATCACCTCTCGAAACGGAGGAGCGTCCGTCTTCCAGATCACGCTTAACAAGAACTTGAACGCTTTCAACCGACTTGAGGGAGTTCCTTCTCACGTTGGAATCAACTTCTCTGACAAGAAGGAGTTCTCGTGAGTCCCCGATCAGTCTTTCCGTTATACCCTTCCTTCGAAGTAGATTCCAGGGTGTGAGGTTCGAGGAGTGAGAGAGAAGGGAGACAAACGAAACGCGTCGCTGACTCTTCTCTTCTCTCCTTCTGTCGGCCGTGCTTCGTGCTTCATTTTCGCAGTCTCGTCAAGTAAAGGAGATTGTAGATGGATTTGCGATGGGTGCCGAGGAGTTGCGGGATGGAAAGTGGGTTGGAGGAGAGGAGTGGGAGAAGGGAGAAGAGCGGAGGGAAGGATGAACGAGAAGGCGAAGAGAAAGGGATGAAAGAAGAAGAAGAGGGGAAAAAAACGAGCCACGCTTGGATAGATGTACCTTTGTTATCATAGATGATCACGGAACGCTTTCGCTGATCTCCCAGTGCTGCAAGAAGAAGAGAGTGTGGAAAGCTCGGCTGCGGCCTTCTCCTCGAACTGAATTGAGCTCAACCTCGTCGACCTCGTTCGCCAACGAACGTCCATCTCCCTTCCAATCCACCTTCCCCTTACTTCCTACCAGCTCGCATACCAGCTCAGCGTCAACCTTACAGGACTCTCAGCTCTCTAAAAGGAAAAGCTCAAACGGAGCCCAGCGAAACCGCCAGCAACTCAAGCGAGATTGAGCCGCGATGGACACCTCCAAGGCGATCAACTTCTTTCTGGACAAGATGTTCGCAGAAGTATCGGGGATGAAGGTCCTCCTTCTTGACTCTCATACCGTAAGTGCTCTCGTCTACTTGCTAGACTCTCGAGAAGACCATAGAAGCGAGGATGCAGAGAACTAATGAGCTCGCTCCTCTCCTTCCTCATCCTCCTCCTCCTCCTCCTCCTTGGCCTCCTCCTCCGAACGCAGACTCCCATCGTTTCCCTCGCTACCACGCAATCCTCTCTGCTCACACAGGAGGTCTACTTAACGGATCGGATAGATAAGTGAGTCCCCTCTCCCAGGCTGGCCGTGGGAAGGAGGATGTGGAACGAGAGGGAGAGAGAGGAGCAAGGGAAACAACGAGAGCTGACCTTCCTTTCCTTCCCTCTCTCTCTCTCTCTCTCCGATCCATCTTCAACTCACTACCAGCACCTCTCGGGACCGAATGCCTCATCTGAAGTGCATCATGTTCCTCTCCCCTGATCCCGAGACGCTCGAATGGGTCAAGGAGGAGATTGCGAGACCCAAGTACGGAGGATACTGGCTTTGTGAGCTCTCTCGCTGAACCTTCGTTCTTTCGTCTGGACCTTCCCCTTCGACGTGCCGGTCGCTGATGCACTTGAGTTTCTTGTATTTTGCTTGCTTGCTCTCAAGACTTCTCCAACGTCCTGACCAAGTCGGCTATCGAGATGCTCGCTCAGGCGGATGAGTTCGAGGTTGTGAGGGAGGTTCAGGTGCGTCGTCCTTCCTCACTCGTCTCGAGCTCTCGTACGACCCCACTGACTCAAATCGCTCCCTGGAATTCGCAGGAGTACTTCGCCGACTATCTGTCGCTACTGCCATCTCTGTTCACTCTCTCCTTGCCTCCTCTAGCTCCTACGCCATCAGTTCGTCTCCTCCTCCCGTCCCAACTCCGCTCTCTCCCTCCGAACCTGACCCTCTTCCTCTCCTCCTTCTGCACACGAATCACAGTCTCACCTCCCTCCGCTTCCTCTCTACTCATCGACACCTCAATCTTTTAACCCTCCCTCCCTCGATCTTCATCTGCAAGGACTCCTCGCTCTCCTCCTCTCGCTCAAGAAGAAGCCTCTCATCCGATGGGAACGAATGAGTGGGACGGCCAAGAAGCTTGCTTCAGAAGTGGGATACGCGATGCAGCCTCAGTCTAGTGGTGGAGGTGGAAGCTACGGGGATCTTTTCAACTTCAGAGGTGTTAGTGGAGCTCAGCCGTTGCTGTTGATTCTCGGTGAGTCTTTGAGAAAGGAGGGAGGAGATAGCAGACAGAGCCTTTCGTCGAGTTGACCACGTTCATTTGCTGGATCCAGATCGACGTAACGACCCTGTAACACCTCTACTCTCGCAGTGGACGTATCAAGCGATGGTGCACGAGCTGATTGGGATCGTGAATGGCAGAGTTCGAATCGAGGACGAGACGCGTCCAGAACTGAAGGTTCGTCTCGTTCACCTCTGCTTTCTCCCACTTCACATCTTCCCCTTTCCCTTACTCATTCTACGCCTTTTCCGGTTTTGTCCCTGTCAGGAAACCATCCTCTCTCCCTCTCACGACCCCTTCTTCGCCACCCACCTCTTCTCCAACTTCGGTGACCTCGGAGCCTCCCTCGCTACCTACGTCAAAGACTTCCAATCCAAATCTCTCGCTTCGAATCCTTCCTCCATCGAAACTATCGCCGACATGAAACGCTTCGTCGAGGAGTACCCAGAGTTCAGGAAGCTCGGTGGGAACGTCAGCAAACACGTCGCGTTGGTCGGAGAGCTGAGTAGGATTGTGGAGAGGGATGGACTGTTGGGTGTTAGTGAGGTCGAGCAGAGTCTGGCGAGTAATGAGAGTCATACGGCTGATTTGAAGGTGAGTTTCGATGGCTTCACGGTAGCCTTGAGCCGAGTTTGGAATCGGGAAAGAGAGAGACGGGAAGACTGATCTGTCGTTCTCCCTCTCCGTTTCACAGAGCGTCCTCAACCTCCTCTCGGCTCCTTCGATTCCTAAACCCAACAAGCTTCGACTTGCTATCCTCTACGCTCTTCGGTACCAGAAGTTCTCGGCCAACGCGATCCCGCACGTCGTCGACACCCTCATCAAGAACGGCATCGATCCGGAACGAGCACGAGTGAGTTTCCTCTCCTGGACTTCTCTTCCTGGTTTTCGCGAGCTTACCCATTTTCATTATCCTCTACGCCTCTTTTCAGCTTGTCTACGTGATGCTCAACTACGCTGGAGCGGATCAACGTCAAGACGATCTCTTCTTGAACGAGAACCTCTTCTCACGAGGAAAGAGCTTGGTCAAGGGTCTTCAGGTTCGTGAGACACGTATTTTCTTCTACTACCTCCTGTTCTTCCTCGATCTGACCATCTCCCCTCCTCTTTTTGATCGTATCAGGGAGTCGAGAACGTCTACACTCAGCACAAACCTCATCTGCTCTCCACTCTCGATCTTCTTCTCAAAGGTCGACTGAGAGAAACGAGCTACCCTTTCCTGGAGGCTGAGGAGGGAGGAATCGCTCCTGGAGCCGGTCGTACACAGAGGTGAGTTTTGGTCGACGTTCGAGACGCTCTTATGGGTCGTCGAGCAAGACCTGACGCGTCGTCTCCGTTTCCCTCCCATTTTTCCGTCGACGAACAGACCTCAAGACATCATCGTCTTCATGATCGGAGGAACAACCTACGAGGAAGCTCGAGCCGTTGCTCTGCTGAACCAGCAACTTGTTGCAGCAGCTGCTGCTGGTCCAGGAGGATCAAGCTCTGCTCCTCGGATTCTGCTCGGTGGAACTTGCGTGCACAACTCGACCAGGTTCGTCCAGCTCTTCTGCTCTCCCCTCCTCTGATGGTATATCTTCTTCTCTTGAACAGTGAAAGCTCACTTTCATCGCTCTCTCTCTTCCTACTTCCCTCCCTCTCTTCAGTTTCCTCGACATGGTCGAAGACTCCGCCACCCGTTTCCCTCCCTCCTTCTACACCCCTCCCTCCACCCTCTCCTCCGTCGCAGCACCCATCAACCTCTCCCTCCCCTCCTTCATCCCTTCCTCCTCCTCCCAAAATCCCAACCTCTCTACCTCCCCGCCACCTCCGCTCTCCAACTCAGCCATCAACCTTCGTCTCGGAAACTACGAGGTCGGAACCGGTGGACTCTACAGAACCACGAACACGAATGGATCAGCAGCGACGTTGTCGATCGATTCGAACAAGGTCAAGGAAGGGTTGTCGAACGGGTTGGCTGGGGCTAGTGCTGGAGCGATGAGTTTGCTGGAGAGAGTGAGGCAGGGAGTTGAGGCGAGGAGGCAGAGTCAGGCCCTCGCGGCGAGTCAGCAGCAGCAGTAGGAGTAGATTTGATTCTCGAAGGAGTAGTAGTTTCACGATCTTGATGAGCACGCTTACTCTAGACTGGCTTTTTGTCGAGTCGAGAGATCCAGCAAATGCCGGAGAATAGAAAGGAAAGCGAAGAGGGAAGAACCTCGAGGAGACGCCGCGTCTTTCGAACTGGCCAGTCGACAAGGAAACACTACATAAAGATCAGAGAGACCGAAGTGGCCGGATATGCGAATGCGTAGTGTATGTATGTAGTGCAACGAAGATTGTGGACAGACCGAAGGACAGATCGCGAGAACAACACGAGGAACAAAACAACGACCGAGCGAGCGACAATGAAACCGGAACAAGATAAGACACCGAAATCCTAGAGAAACCGAAATCCTAGACACGAAGCAGACTATACCGAGGCTGGCTCACAGAGCTACGAAACCCTCGACTGATCAATCCGATCGCTTGGAACCCATCCTTGCCGCCAACTCCTTCTCCTGCACTTCGACGAGGGCTACGACTCCCTCGTTCTCCATGTCACTGAGGATGTACGACATGTCCAGTCCGTAGGTTTCGTTCGCTCGAGGGACGTTGGATCGTTGTGGGTTGAGAGGAGCGCCGGAGGAAGAAGGTGGTCCTGCTGCTGCTGCTGGGTTTGTGACTTCGTGCTTGCTGAGAGTGGCGAGGTGAGGAAGGGTAGAAGTGTGGCTCGTAGTAGCTTGGGAGCGCTGTGGGATAAGGGTCAACAAGAAGGAAGAGGGAAAGTTTAGCAAAAGATTCGGCGAGCCAGAGAAACGAAATCCCAACGCACGCGACGAACCTTCGATCCTTTCTCCATGTCATCCTCGAATGATTTCGTGATCCCCGTATCCTTCCCCTTCTTCCAGAGGAGTCCACTGATTCTCGAGACGAGTGTAGAGTTCTGGGTGTTCTCCCCGTTACTGAAGTCGGCGCCTCGAACGGGGTTCTGGTTCGCGTCGCGTTGCATCTCGAGAGGTCGACAGATGGAGAGGAGGGCTGTGATGGTGTAGATTTTGCTGCAGAGAATGAGGAGAAACAAGCGCAGGTGAGGGGGTGAGTTCGAGTCCCGGAGAAAAAGAGTCGAAAGGAGAAAAGACGATCGCGAGACTGACTGGAGAATGTAAAGACCCACGACGGCGACCGTGTTGTTGCCCCCAGAAAGATGGACTCCACAGATGGTGAATTGGAGACTTATAATAGAGAGAGAGATGGAAGAGTCAGATGTGGGTTGTGGTCTGCGAGAAGAGTGGGGAGAAGAAGAGAGAGAACTTACACAGCGAGACAGATACCGTTCGTCAACAGGATGACCGTAAGAGAATGAAGCATCTTGTTCGTGCCTCCGAAGCCGATGTCTCCGCTACTCGACTTCTTGAGCTCCCATGTGAGCGTTCCAGCGAGGATGAGATCCGTAACCTAGAGAAGGAACGATACAAGGAGTTGGGGTCAGGCGTCGACGCGTCGAAGTGAAGAGACGGAAAGAGAGGACGAACGGCTGAGGTTGTGAGATTGATTGAGATCATAATCGCCCACCAGTCGAGGGTCCCTTCTGGGATAGCTTTGCCTTTCCACTGGTTGGCTTGAAGCCACAGAGCGATGAAAGCCGCGGAACCACTTTTCGTTTACAAAGGAGGAAGAGAAGATGTCGCGAGTCAACCTCAGTTTCTGACTTCGGATTCATCTCTTCGCCTCCTATTCCTTCATCTTTCTGCTTCCCAACTCACCTGAGGAAAGCTGTAGCAATTCCAAGGCCGAGAGCCGACGCAAAAGCGATCCTCCATCGTCGCGACCAGTACTCGAGACTTTTGGCAAAGTTGAGAGCTTTTCGAGCGAGGAGGATGTGAGGGATCGCCATAAGGAAGATGCCTGAGAAGTGGTATGTGCAGACACATACAGAGAGGTCACGAAGAAAAGAGAACAGCGGGAAGAAGGTTCGGTCAGAAAGGAAACGAAAGAAGACCCGCGAAGCTCTCTCGCCTCCGTCCCTCCTTCTCTCTCCTCACGCACCTGTGAATCGTCCTATGAACCAGACGGGAGTGGTCGCAGCCCAGTTGTACCACTCGAGGTTTTCTGTCAGAGGAGTCAGTGACGAATATGAAGGGAAGGGATCGAAGTTAGCGAGGGCGTCGCCAGAGGTTAAAATGGACGCGCGAGCGAAAAGCGACTTGAACGAGAGACATTCTCGACAACTCACCTGCAGTTCGCTCCGTGATCTGCACGATTCCGATTTGATTCGTAGCAGTTTGCCAGATGTTGAAGAAAAGGAGGACCTTATGTATGAAGAGAGCGAGGAAGAAGCTCTGTGAGTAGGAGAAGAGGGAGGAGAAAAAGGTCGGAGGCCGGAAGAGTTAAGCTCACGCCGACGGTGTAGGAGACAACTCGAGAGTGGTTGGGCCAGCTCTGCCAGTAATTGACGCACTGGACCTGAAAGGGTCGAGATAGAAGAGTGCGAGAGTGAGTAAAGAGACATGGAGGGGGTGAGAAGAAGGAAAAGGAGAAGAAGACGTACCGCGACTACCCCGAATAGGAGGGAGTCCAAGAGCGTACCGACCATCAGGTTTTTGAGGAGCATGGGAGAAGACTGAGGATAGTCATGAGTGAGAAGAGGAGCTCTCTTGGCTATGGTGCTGAGAGCGTTCATCCTTGAAGAGAGGATGGGGAGATGGAGGGCGGGATGAGCTGCGAGGGGTGATTGTTGGAGGTTGGGGGGTTAAGAAGTCGAAGTCGAAAAGGGAAGATGATAAGGCCGGAAAGTGAGGGAGAGAAGCTTAAGAAGAGACCTAGAACAGGAAAGACAGGCACGAAAAGTGAGACGGTTTCGGAAGGAAAGAGAGGAGGGGGCTGCTTTTTGATCGAAGATCTGGATTTCGCGCTGCCCGAAAATCCCGTCTCTAGAAGTCAGAAACCGAGGTCGGATTTATTGCAGCAGAGGCCGCGAATAAGATTTCTTCCACCTTCTTCCAGCGAAACAGACAGAGCTCCCGTGTCTCTGCTTTGAGAGGAGGAAAGGCTCAGTCGCGTCGGATTCTCCGGGTCTTCGTCTCAGAGACCAAACCCAAAAGTGCGCTTCCCCCTTTTTTTTTGGATTCTCTCGGCAGTCGGCTCCGGATGCGACGCGTCTCTGTCTGGAAAAATCTCGCGACGTGCCTCAGAGCGAGGGGAAAAGGCGGAGGGTCGAGACGGCAGCGTCCCTCGGCAGGCGGGAGGGGGAGGGAGGAGAAGCACGATCCTTTTCTGAAGGAGAGAGCCTTCAAAAACTTCGCCTCAACCTCCCGAGGCTCACTTTTCGCGTCAACTGAGCTGCACTGTTTGACGAGATCTTCCAGCAGATCTTCTTTGTTTCTCCGATCTCGTTGTTCGTTCTTTTCCAGCGAAAAGCTCCGCCACAGAAATCAAAGGGACGTGACCCTCGCTCTCCCTCCCTTCCTTCCCTCAACCACCACTCGACTTTCCCTTTCTCAACCTTCGTGCTCTCTTTCTCACGCCTTCTCATATCTCAGCTCCCTCCCCCACGCTCTTTAAGCAGCCAACTCTCAAACCACACTCGTTCACTCGACCACCGTCAACCCTCATCTTCCTTCAAGCTCACCTCCTATCCAAGCATGCTCGCCGCTCTCTCCCTCCTCGCCCTTCTCCCTTCTGCTCTCGCGACCATTTACGTCACCCAGCCTACTCCTTCCCTTCCCTGTGTCGTGAGTGAAAGTTTTCGCTTCTTTCCCTCGAAGGAGACTCCTTTGGCGAGCTCTGTTGTTTGCCCTTCCTTCCTCGCTCACAAACCTCCTTCCTTCCTTTCCTCTTCGTTGTCGTCCGATTCGCTCACACCGCTCCTCCCTTCCTGCCTTTCTTTGCTTCTTTCTCGCTTACTACTCACAGGGAGGAAAGCCTTGCACGATCATCTGGGCTGAGGACACGAACGCGCCCACTTTATCCACCATCGGCCTTGCCTCCGTGGGACTCTATGTTGGCTCGCAAATCTCCCAAGTCGAGCTTCAGGTCCTCTCTCCTTCCGTCGAGGTCGCCAAGACTGGACAGCTCGTCGTTACCATCGATCCCAGCGTCGGAACCAACATGGTTCGTTCACTTTTCGCAAGGCCAGGAATAGAGAAGCGACGGAGGAGGAGGTTCGACGCGGACGTGCCCTCCCTCTTGAACCCTTTTGACTGAATTTATTTCCTCCCAATCTTCGATTTTATTCAGGACCAATACTTTATTCGATTCACCGCTCTCACCTACGTCGACCCTGCTTCCCAGTACAAAGCTCTCTATTCGTCTTTCTCCAGCAAGTTCACCTTGTCGTCGATGACCGTGAGTATCTTCTCTCTCTTTCGCGAACTCGCCTCTCGACCTCGCCTCGCTGACTCTCTCCTCGATCTCTCTTGACCTTCCGATCTACAGGGAACCTTCAACTCCTCTACTCAAGCTCTCATCGACGCTGGAAAGGCCGTTCGTTCTTCTTCTTTGGTCTGCCATCGCTGCCAATCCTCCTGTCTGACCTTGTCTTCTTTCTTCCAGGGAGAGACCGCCGCTGTCGTTTCCACCACCGCCGTCGTCGCCAGCTCTACCGCTGCCAAGACCAGCTCTATCGCCCCCCAGTCCTCCGTCCTCCCTGCTGCCTCTGGATCTATCAAGGCCGTTCGTTCACTTTACTTCTTCCGTCCTCGACGCGCTGGCTTCCGTCCTCTTTGCTGACTTTCGCCTTGTTTCCCTATCCAGGCCGCCGCTTCCGCTTCTTCTACTGTTGGAGCCAAGTCGGGAGCCTCCGTCTCTGCTTCCCTCTCCTCCGCTCTCATCATCGGAGGAGCCGTTCTCAGCATCGTCGCTCTCGTCGTCTAGTTTCGATCTCGTTTGCTTTCACGTTCGCTCTTCGCTTTTCACCTTTTTTTCCTACCACTTCATCTCTGTCTACCCCCGCATTTCACTCCCCTCCCCTCCCAAACTTGGACATTTCCTTCTTCGCTCGATGCGAGGACCTACGCGTATTTCTTGGGATTCGGCCTTCAAAATGCGAATGACGCTCGAGTCCGAGC
The DNA here is from genome assembly GCA_000950635.1 of Mrakia blollopis. Lineage (NCBI taxonomy): Eukaryota > Fungi > Basidiomycota > Tremellomycetes > Cystofilobasidiales > Mrakiaceae > Mrakia > Mrakia blollopis. The sequence goes on along the minus strand of BBPU01000074.1, from coordinate 679,207 downwards.
TCGTTCGCTTCCAACGTTCACTCTCACTCTGCACTTTCCAACTCCCATCTGGGCTTCTTTCCTCCATCATCCGCTGCCCATCCCTCGCTCTCAAAGTATGGAGGAGAAAACTTCCGTCATTCTGCACGACAGGCAACTCGTAGGAGCGAACGGAGGTGAGCTTCGACCTTCGCTTTCCTCTGCCCCTCCTTCCTTCCCTCGAGCTCATTATGTGCCCTCTTCCCAGGCCTCGCCGTCTTCTACCAACTTCGGTCGTACACGCTTTCCATCGATCTGAGCCACAACGATCTCTTTGGACCGGACGGACTCAAAGTTCTGCTGGACGGCCTGGTGGATCTCAACGACAGCAAAGGCAAGGCCTCCGAATCCAAGCTCGAACATCTCAAGCTTACAGATTGTGGACTGGGATTCATAGATGGAGATGAAGGTAAGCAGCCTACGGTCTCTCTGATTACCTTACAGCGCTCAAACGACGGAGTCCGACAGACCGCTCTTCGATCTCGCTTCCAAGCTCACCTTCCTTCCCTCCCTCTCTTCTCCCTTGTCCCCTTAGATCGATCCGTCAACCTCCTAGCCCTCTACCTCCCCCATCTCCCGAATCTAATCACCCTCGACCTGACCAACAACTCCTTCACCCACCTCCCTCCGACCTTCATACGCTCCCTCCTCACCCACCCAACCCTCTCAACCCTCATCCTCTCAGCTAACCCTCTAGGTCTCCCTCCCCCGGCCTCCCCTCCAAACTCCCCTCCAGCGATTCACGCTCTTCTCGATGCTCTCCTCCTTTCTCTACCACTCAACTCACCCACCTCATCCAATCTGAAAAACCTCCATCTCAACCTCACCTCCCTCTCCTCCATCACCTCCCCTCTCCTCCTCCGTCTTCTCCAACTCCCTCGTGGGATACTCGACCTTCGCCTGAACGCCAATGCTCTCGCCCCGCTCAAAGATCTCTCCCCCTTGGTCGATACCCTTCGAGGCCCAACCGGGAACCGGTTCCTTCAGAATCTCGAAATCTACGGCTGCTTCGATGAGGACGATCTGTTCCAATCGACCGAGAAGAGCAAGGAGTTGGTGGAGGAGCTGGCGCCTTACTTGGCTAGGAATCGGAGGTTGTTGAAGGGGACGAGGGAGGCTGGGAGGGAGGTTGTTAGGGTGGGGAGGGTAGTGATGCTGGCGACGAGGAAGGAAGGTGGGGAAAAGGAGGGAGGGGGGACGCGTCGAACAGGAGGAGTTTTCCCGATCCTGGATCTACCCACGGAGTTGATGCAGCCCATCTTTAGCTCCCTCTACCCCGGAGCGTTGAGTCAGAAGCAGGTTGCTAGGTTGTTGGGGTGGGTGGGGGAGAGGGAGACGTTGGGGAAGGGGCTGGATGGGGAGGAGGTGTTGGAGGAGGTTGGGTGTTGGTGGTGGCAGGGTGGGAGTTGATCTTCGTAGGGTAGAGTCAGTTTCAGGTGTAGCCTTTGACTTTATGATCGTCACGCGCATGGGAACGAGGGTGGCACCGAAACAAGGGAAGAGAGAAGGGAAGAGAAGAGTCAAGCAAGAGGCGGCCCGTCGCGTGAGTTTGAGATCCTTTGTTATGAGCCTTCGACGGTGAGAGAATCGCGCACTTTCGGTACGAAGCCAGAGCTACTGAGAAGTACTGCAACCAGGTAGTACATATGAAAGGATCCAATGCAACGAAACTAAAAGTACAAAAGAGCGATCGTGACGCGTCCTCCATCCAACCGTCCCTCCTCTCCCTCAGCCTTAAACGATTCAAGGCAGCCTGCTCAGATCTTCCCAAGCACAACATCCCTCTCGTCAACATCCCCGGGCTTCCCTGACGATCCAGTGGAGAAGACGTCGATTCCGGAGGTGAGCGAGTCGATGAGGAGGGTGAGTCGAGGAGTCGTGAGGGTTGGTTCCTGCGAGGCGAAAGAAGGGACGAGCGAGAATAGATAGAAAGGTCAGCGGTCTGATAGAGCTCTAAGGGCACCCACATCCTGGACTGAGCTTCGTCCATGGTCAGGAGAAAACAAAACGAGACGAAGAGAGGAACGAAAGCTCGAGCTCACCTGTCGCACCACGTCCAAATCCTCCCCAAACCCTTTCACCAACTTGCCCATCCAAAACTCCCTGAACTTCTTCTTCTTCAGATCCTCCTCACTCGTCGTGGTCTCCTCCTCCACTCCATCCATCCCCGTCGCGTCCTGCTTCTTGGGAGGAGGAAGGAACGACGGCGGTTTGCCCGAGTTGCTGAAGGGCAGGAAAGCGGGAATTTGGGAAGGAGGAGGGGAAGGGGAAGTGGATTGACGAGGAGGTCGAACGATCCTTGTCGAGATATGCTGGTTCACTTGGATGGGGTTGGTGCTTGTGGCAGCAGGATTGGAAGGGCGAGTCGAGGATGCTCCAGAGGAAGAGGAGGAGTCGGATTCTGAACCTGATTCCTCCTCGAGTCGAGCTTTAGCAGCTGCTGCGACGGCGGCGTATCCTACCAGAGGAGCGTTGACCGTAGCTTCCACGTTGGGGAGGGTGGAGATCTCCTTTCCTTTTCCTTTGGCGTCTCGGAGGGCTTGGAGAGCTGGGACGAGGGGAGCTTCTTCATCGGAGGAGGAGGAACCGTCCGAGCTGGAGGAGGAGTCGGAATCCGAGGCGGCGGCTCGTCTGTTTCTTTTACGGGGTTTACGTTTGGCGGCAGCGGCAGAGGATTTGGGAGCCATGGCGAGGAAGTTGGGAAAGGAAGAAGGAGGGAGTCGGAGGGAGAGGAAGGAAGGAGGATAGGAGGAAAGGAGAGAGCTCGAAACTTCCTCGAGTTTTTTTGAAAGCTCACACGCTGGCTTCCCTCCCTCCCTTCTTGGACTTCAACCACATCCTCCCCCTTTCTCAAGATGTCTACTCCTCTCGCTCTCCCCATCACCCTTAAGGCTGTGCCTGCTTCCTGGGATCCTTCCTCCAAGACCGCTGGAAAAATCACTCGTAAGCATCCCCTTCAGCTTGCTTCTCCTCTTCTCCTTCCCTCCTTCCCTCCTCTGCTTCCTCTCGCTGACCTCCTACTCCCCCAGCTCCCAACACACACTCCGTCTTCCCCGCTGGACCCTCCTTCATCCGATCCACCGTCCGAAAGCACCTTCAGCGATCGTTCGAGGAGGACGACGAGGTTCACGCTCAGCACGCGCACCACCTCGCCTCCAAAGGGAACGGAGAGGAGGTCCTCGGCCCTGAGTTCGACGGACTCGGAGAGGAGGATGAGGACGCCGAGACCCTCAACTACGACCCTAAGGAGTGGAAGAAGCAGGATCACTACGCCGTCCTTGGTCTTCACAACCTCAGGTACAAGGCCAACGACGATCACATTCGAGTCGCTCGTGAGTAGAGAAAGCTCGCCCTCCCTCCCTTCTCATCCTTCGTTTTCGATACGAGAGCCTTAAACTGACTGTTCTCTGCTCTGTTTAGATCGTCGAAAGGTCCTCCGACACCACCCCGATAAGAAGGCCAACTCTGGAGACGCCAACAACGACTCCTTCTTCAAATGTATCCAGAAGGGTTCGTTCATTCTCTCCTCTCCTTCCTTCCTCTGGCTTGCCTCTCCTACTATATCTTCGCACACCCTTTCCCTTCATCTCTACCTCAACTGACCTCCTACATCCGCTCTCCTTCTCCCCTCTTCAGCTCACGAAACCCTCACCCACGCCGAGCGACGACGCCAGTTCGATTCCGCCGACGAGATGATCGAGGACTCCTTCCCTCCCCCCGCTACCGTCAAGGCCGACAACTTCATCAAGACCTTCGCTCCCGTGTTCGAGTCCGAGGGTCGATTCTCGAAGAAGCAGCCCGTCCCTTCGCTTGGAACTCTCGAGTCGAGCAGGAAGGAGGTCGAGGCTTTCTACGATTTCTGGTACAAGTTTGATTCGTGGAGGTCGTTCGAGTGGTGGGACAAGGAGGTTAACGAGGGATCCGATAGGTGAGTGCTTCTTTTCTTTTCGTCGTTGGACGAGGTTGGCGTAGGGAAGGGAGAGAAGGAAGGACGGCGAGGTCGCGTCTCCGTTCCTCCTCTCCCTCGAGCCGAACCGAACAGAACAGAAATTCCTCATACTGACCCTTTCCCTTCTTGTTTCTCTCCCTCCCTTGCAGCCGAGACGACAAGCGATTCCAGGAGAAGAAGAACAAGACCGAGCGAGCTCGAAGAAAGAGAGAGGACAACGTCCGACTCCGAGAGCTTGTGGACGACGTTCTTGCCGCCGATCCTCGAATGAAGAGGTTCCGTATCGAGGAGAAGAAGGCCAGGGACGCCAAGAAGAACGGCGGAAAGGCTGGAGGAGCGTCGAGCGCTGCCGACCTCAAGGCGAAGAAGGAGGCTGAGGAGGCTGCGAAGGTTGAAGAGGCGAAGAAGGCTGAGGAGGCTAAGAAGGCTGAGGCGGACGACAAGGTGAGTTTTATCTTGGATTTGAGCTGGATGGTAGGGCGGTGCTTGGAGGTGCTTGGGGGCGAAGGAGAAAGTAAAGTGATCGAAGAGTCGAGACGCGTCGAGCTGACCTTTCCTCTCTTCAACCTTCCCTCTTCCTCCCCCAGGTCGCTCGAGAGGCCGCCAAGAAAGCCCGTGAAGCCGCTAAGAAGAACATCAAGAAGTACAAGAAGACCATCTCCACCTCTATCACCACCTCCAACTACTTCCAACCCACCGGAACCGCTCCCTCCGCTTCCGTCGTCGAGGCCGCCCTCAACGAGCTCGACTTGCTCGTCGCCTCCCTCGAGCCCGAGGAGGTCAAGGTCCTCAAGGAGGACGTCGAGAAGGCCGGAGAGAACGCTACTCAGGTCAAGGCTGCTCTCGTCGCCTGGTCCAAGAAGGTTCAGGAGAAGACTCCTGAGGCGAAGTTCGTGCAGTTCGCTTAGATTTTCGCGTTGCTTTGCGCTCGTGGTCGAGTAGGCTAGTTTAGTGCCTAGATCTTTCTTGGAGAGGATCGTTCGATCTGATGATGGAGGAGCTTTCTAATCGAACGTCGCGATGAGAGAGAGAGAATAACAACCAGCAGGTGCATTAGGATAGAGAAAAGAAGCAAAGCGAAACGAAAGAGAGAGGAATCTAGTCCAGTGGGATCTAAGCGTCTAAATCTATGATCCTGAGGATTTCCGGAAGCTTCTTGTTGATATCGAAGTGACCTGAGAGGGAAAGGGAGGGAGAGAACTCAGCGGTTTGTTCGAAGTACTGTAGAAGGAAGGAGGAAAGAATGAGAAAAGATGCCACTCACCGTCTACCACACCACTCAAGTCTACGTCCTCGACCTGAAAATACAGAGAACAAAGATGGATCAGTCAGGGCTGCTGACGCGTCTCGAGGAGAGGCAGAGCCGAAGAAGAGAGGTGAGAGGAAGAAACGACGCGAACTCACTCCTTCAACGCCCACCGCTCCCAGCCCAGCAACCTTTCCTCCGTCCAACCTAGCCTCTACCGCTCCTCCCACCACCTCATGCAGCCTTACTACACTCGCAAGTACGAAATCCTTTCTCGAATGCCCCGAAACCATCCTCCTCCCGGCCACGCGCCTCGCCTTCTCCCAATCGTTCCGACTCGGCGACGAAGGCATGGAGATCAAGATGGCCGAGTCGACGAGTTCCTTAGCGATGGGATCGGAGGAAGAGGCGAGTTCGAGGAGAGCGTGGAAAATGGTGAGAGCTCCGAGGGAGGTACCGATGAGGACGACGGGACGGGATCCTTGGATTCGAGAGAGGAGGACGGTGGCGAGAACGGAACCGGCTTTACGGGATTTATCGACGGCTTGCATCCAAGAGTTGTCGAGAGCTGCACCGGCCCAGCCGTCTGGGAGACAGTGGAGATAGGGAGAGAGGTGAGAAGGAGGAGACGCGACGCGAAGAGCAACGGGTGCTGAACTCACAGACGGTGAGAGGAAGAGCGACAGCAGCGAAGTCTACCAACAAAGAAAGAAGTGGGATGTTGCACTAGTAAGAGGAATAATCGTGAAAGGGACGGAAAGCAAAGACTCACAAGCGTTCACGAAGGTTCGTTTGATCACTTCCTTCCCAGCTTTTCCGATCAGCTGTTAAAAGGCGAAGAGAGGAATCAGCTTCTGGTGAATAAGAAGATAAATAAACTTCGAGTGACTCACTTTGTTCGTGAGCCAATCCTTGATACTCTTCCCGGACGACAACATCTTGAGCGTCTCAACCTTCGCGACGTACAAATCCCTCCCTCGCAACAACAGCGCTCCCTCGTCGCCATCTATCTCGTGAACCTTCTTCTCCTCAGCCTCCAAAAGTTCAAAGTCAGCCTGCTCCTCCTTCCCCTCCGCCACGAGGGGAACAACTCCAGCAGGGCCAGCTCGCAAACTCTTCGCGACGTTCGACCAAGCCTTGACTCCCTCGTCAACGTCGTCCACGAGTAGCCCCGGAAGAACGATGAAGACGGTCAAACTGGGAGGGCGCGGTGGAAGAGAAACGACCTCCTTCTCAACCTCCTTCTCGACAGAAATCCCCTTCTTCTTCCTGACTTCGTAAGGAAGAACGACAGCCTTCTCCTCACCCCCGCTCTCGTTCTCCCTTCCGACCTCGACGAACTCGAACTCTTCAACTCCAGCCCAGCGTCGGTTGACCCTTCTTCCGGCGAGGCCTCCTCCTGCGAGTCCGAAGAAGGAGCCGAGGAGAAGAGGAGCGGCTGCTGGGGAGAGGATACCGATCGTCGCTGGGAGGAGGGCAAGGATGGCAGGAGCGGCGAGTCCTCCTGTGAGTCCGATAGCGACACCCCCGATCTGAGCAGGTGGGATAGCATCGCGAGCAGGATGTTGTGTCAGAGTCCAAGCTTATCGAGGGGAAGGACGCGTCGAGAGAAAGAAAGTGAGGAACCCACGACGACTCCAGCTCCGGTTGCCGCCCAGCGTCCCCATTTCCCACCCCACCCATCCTCCTTAGCTTTCCTAGCTCTCTCTACTCCCTCTTTATCCTTCTCCATCGCGTTCTTGCCCTCGTCGGCTTCAGCTGACTTCTTGAGCAGTTCGAACAGCTCGGCAGCGACTTTTTCTTCTTGTCGAACGACGATCTCGGCAGGGTCGATCCCGAGGAGATTGAGGGTTTGGAAGACGTTGGCTCGAGAGGTCGAGGTGTAAGCGATGGAGTTTGGCGAGGAATCCGATGCTGCTGCTGCTGTTTGGAAGGAAGCGTCGTGTTTGGGCGGGAAGATGGAGGAGAGGAGAAGGGTGTGGGCGATGAGAGGGAATTGAGATCGAGGAAGCTGAGGAAGCATAGGGGTGAGGTCGTCTACGGTTGGGGATGGTGGGAGAACATCTGGGTCGAGTTGAAGCTGAGAGAGAGGAAAGATACAGAAGAAGGAAGGGAAGGTGAGCTCGACTGCAGGAGGAGGCCGACGAGTCTTCCTTCCTCCCTTCGCCCTCAACACTCACGTTCTCACAAACAGCTCTCAGCCAGGTTTCCGTCTCCTCCTCGACAACCTTCGACCCTGCAACATCCTTCTTGTTCTGCGAAGTAGCGACAGAAGCGGCTATGGCTAGAACGAGGGCGACATCCTGATCGAGGGGAGAAGGAAGCTCGACGTCGCTCCTCCCAACCTTCTCTCGGTCGAACTCCGAGATGGCTCGCTGAGGTTGAGCAGGTTTGCTGAGGGAGAGTGGATTCTTTGCTATAGCTTTGATAGAAGAGAGCATGTCACGAAGGTTGAGGGTTGAGGTTGGGTCGGAGTTGAGGGTTTGGGGGGAAGGAGGTGGCCGACGAACCAAAGGAAGTGACGAGCGGAGGGAAAGTGATTTTCCTTCGTTTCATATCCTTCCCTAGCTTCGAAGGGAAAGAAAAGAGGGTCTTCCTCGTTCTTTTCATCTTTCCCTCCAACCATCATCCCCCTTCTCTTCTCGAAAAAACGCGTCCTCCTTCCCTCTTTCCTTCTTCAGAACAACAACCAAGCAAACCTCAAAGCTCAACTTACCATGTTCCCCTCCTCCCTGCTCTCCCTCGCCTCCCTTCTCCTCGTTCCCTTCTCAGCCCTCGCCTCTCCCATCACCAACCTCGACGTTCGAGCTGGTGCTCCCATCACTACCGTCAAGGTCCAGGTTCAGGTGAGTATCTCTTTCTAGGGCTGCTCTGCTGTCGGGGAGACGCAGAGAGGGAAAAGAACGGAGAGGGAACAACCTTGTCGGGAATCGACGACGAAGCTGAACCCTCTCTTCTTTACCTTCCTTCCTCTTTCCTTTGCGCGCTCTTGTCTCGTCGAACAGAACCTCACCCAGTGTGGGATCGCCAACGTTTCGTGGGGAGGACCTGATGGACCTGGACCTGTGAGTTTGAAAGCAGACCGTTTCAAGACCTTTCTCTTTCTTCTCTTCTTTCAACGAGGGCTGATTCGACGTGTCGTTTTTTCTCTCCTTCCTTCCTCTCTGGCTTTTTTGCCGTATCTAGGAGCCCTACACCTTGATGATTGGACAAGGAGGATTCTACGTCGGGATCGAGGAGGTCGCTCTTTACCAGAACATCTCCAACACCACGGAGGTCTACTGGATCGTCAACCAGGAGTTCAGCACTTCCCTGTGAGTTCTCGTTCTTTACCTCGACTCTAGTCTAGTAGGAGGGGAAGGGAAGGAGCGTGAGCTAAGGATGGGAAAGGAGCAGACGAGAACCGTGACAGACGACTCTCCCCTCCTCGCGTCGATCTTTTCGCTGACCATTCCCTCTCCCTCCTCTTTCACAAACCCTCCTAGCATCTTCGAGGTCGTCGACTCCGACTCCAAGATCACCTACATCCAGAACCAAGTCGTCGGCCCTCCTGCCAACGAGACCGTCCCCGGCCAGGAGGTGAACGGATCCGTCATTTGCCCACTTGGTTCTGGACTCGTCAACAAAACCATCTTCGAGTCCTACCAGGCTGGAACTCTCTTCCTCGGAGGAAACGGAACCAGCTCGAATGGAACTAAGGAGTACGGATCGGGATCTGCTTAGATCTGGCTCTTTCCTCTCCTTTTCTCGTCTGGAGGATCGAAGGGAAACGACGACGTCGCTTTTTTTGTTGAAGGAGGAGGAGGGAACAGTTGGCGGTTTTGCCTAGCATTTTTTCTTCGTTCTTCACAAGGCATCGTTCCTCTAGGATCTCATCTCTTAATTTTCCTCGCATCTAACATCCTCATCTAGTTTTCTCACTCTATCTACCTCCTCGGACAATCAACCTTCCCTTTCTCTTCTCTCTTACCCTGTAGCGATACCCTTCTCTCGATCTGCACATGCTCTGCTTATCAAACACCTGTAGCATTCTTTCCTTCTTCGACGTATTGATAGGGGTGAAAGTATACACGTGATGAAGCTGAAATTAAGGAGATCTACCGAACGAACCATCTCGACGCGCCGTCCTTCTCCCTCTTCACTCGTCCTCCTCCTCTCCTGGCCTCACCTCCAGTAGATCCCATGGCTGCTTCAATTATCCCTCCTCACTCGTCCTCCTCCTCTTCTTGCTTCACCTCCGGTAGATTCCACGCCTGCCACGCGAACGCAGCCTGCAACACCACTCCCAACAGGTCCGTAACCTCCCAAGGCTCCATCAACTCCCACCTCCCCCATCTCGAGTTCAGAAGTACGGGGAGGGCGTGAACGACGGAGGAGAGAAGATCGATGCCCGCGAGGAAGCGGTAGTTGGCGCCGAAGCTGCGAGTTCTGTGATTGAGGAGGAACTGGCAGGTAAAAACCATGAGGTCCGTGGTCTGGTTGAGAGATCCGAGGTATTTCAGGTACCAGGTCTTGTCGGTATAGACGATCACGCCGGCTGGAGGTTTGAGGGGTTTGGGAGGAGAGGCGTGGATGAGGTAGGGGAGTTTGGGGATGACGAGCGAGATTGCGAGGAATCCGAGGAACGCCTGATAGATCGCGCGGGAAGAGGAAGGAATGTCGAAGAGAGAAAGGTCAGCGATCTGGGAGTTGACTTAGTCTCGCTGACCAGACTGATGGAGTCTGGTTCGAGTCTAAGTTGTCTAAGTTGAATCGAAAAGGAAGGACGCGTCGAACTCACCAATCCTCGCTGTCTCCAATCGAACTTCATGTCGAGCCTCGTACTCGCTCTCTCCAGATGAGTGGCTTTTCTCCTGCTGACTCCGTTGGGAACCCATCCCCACCACGAAAACTCCAACCTCAACGCCAAAGCCCAAACAACACTGCTGCAGACGGTCACGACGACGACCCCGCCCCAGAACTCCACGCGGGTTTCGTCGTCGACAAGGCCTAGCCAGATAAACTCGATGAAGTGGTAGAGGGTGTCGATGACTTGAAGAAAGGCAGAAAGCGAGGCGAACGAAAGGAAATCAGCTCGACGTTTCGCGTCGACGAGTTCAAGTTGATGCAACGAGGGTTGACAAACCTTGAGCAGGCATGCTGATACCCGTAGTGACGCTCCGGGTGATCCAGAAGTGACCTTGAGCTAGGACGGAGAAGAAGGTGAGGATGCTTGAGAGCGTTCGGAGGAACTTCCGGAGGAGAGGTCGAGATGATGGGTTGAAGGGATGGCCAGCGAGAGCATCTGAGGGATAGGAGAGAGGGAGAGGAGAGGGAAAGAGAGTGGAAGAGAAGTGTGATGAGTAGAATGTTAGTTAGAGTAAAATAGAAAAGCAGGAGACGCGGAAGAAGGAGAAGGAGAACGAACTGAGGAGCTCTGCCGTATCCTGGCCCTCCGCGATTTCATGAGCCGAACGATTCGAGGAGATGGAACCGCCGTTGAAGCCATTGCCGAACGCAGTACCCTGTCGACGACAGCAAAGAGAAAGGTGGAATTCAGTCGGATGTCGCGGAGAACACGCGTCGCAGAGAAGAGACGAAAGCAAAGGAGACGCGACGAACGAGTGCGACCTTGAGCGGAGAGGAAGTCGAAAAAGTCAGATGCCAGTCAAACGAGACGTCAGGCTCGTCGTCGGTGACTGGAAAATCGGAAAACACGAGAGGTTCGAGGGTAAGCAGGAGTGAGAAGGAGAGAAGAGACGTTCGATGTCGCGCGAGATGTGAGCTGACCTTCACTCGGTCCGTTCTTCAACTCCACGACATCCGCAGGTCCTCGAGAGCCGAAGTTGTTTTGGATGTACTGTAAGAGCGAGCGCTGAAACTTAGTGTGTCCGCTTGAAAAGAAACCGCAAGCTCCATCGCTCACTGAAGAAAACGGACTCACCGGTCCATATCGCCAGCCCTTCGCTCCCTTCCGATCAACCTCCTGCTCCTCTCCCTCCTGAACATCTCGGTCAACCTCCCTATCCTTCCTAGCCTCCTCCTGCTCCTTCAGCAGCCTCGCATCCTCCTCCAAACCCATCTCGAAAAGGCTTTGGAAATGCCCTTCTCCGGCGAAGCTCTTGACCTGCTGACAGTTGGGCATTCGACCCTTGAAGGTGACCAGCTTTCCCTCGAACATCGAGTTGCAGATCCGCTGAGAAGAAAGAGGGAGTTGTGGGCGTCAGTGGCTCGAAGGAGAAGCGTTTCGGAACGGCAAGAGAGGAGGGAGAGTCGAGAAGACTCACTTGCGATTCCCCGACCGACTTCATCTGTTTCTGGAATGCGGGAAGAGCATAGACGGCAGAGTCTCGAACGAGGGTGACCATCGACCTAGAAAAGTACGGTCAGTTGGACTGGAAGGAAAGGAAAAGGGAGAGAGGAAAGACGCGTCTCACCTCGAGATGATGGCGTGACTTCTTCCCTTTAACTTCTTCTTCTCCGTTATCACGATCTTCTTGTCGATGAGGGAGACAGCCGAGGTATCTTCGACTCCATCCGAGCTCTCCTTCTCTGGGACCCAAGGAATGACCACTCGAAGGAGGTTCTGAAGAGAAGGGTATCGAGTGAGCTGATTTTTCCAAGACGTCTTCTGTTCCAAGAGCTTCTGAGCTTCGAGGGTGTTGCCGTTCATTGGCCAAGGAGCAGGGAACTTGTTGGCGCTGTGGTCGGTGGAGTTGATGACGAGATAGTAGGAGGAGTTGATGGGGATGAGATGACCGGGAGTGTTGAGGGAGGAGGGGACGATGGTGAAAGCGGCCCAGAGGTTGACATTTCGAGTGGAGTTTCGGATAGAAGGGCTGCGTAGAGAGCGAAGAAGATTAGGCGAAGCGAGGGAAGAGGAATAAGTCGACGAAAGGCGATGGGAAGGTGAGGAAAGGAAGAAGAAAGAAGAGGAGCGAGCGAGGTCAGCTTGGCTTCCTTCCCTTCCTTTGTTCTTTCTCTCTCGTTGCACTCACATGATCCGACCTGGAAGAACGACCTTCGCAACAGTCTTGATACCCTTCGACTTCAAGCTCAACCCCTCCAACACACGCTCTGAGAAAACCCTCTCCCACGGTCCCCAAACAAGCGACTCTAGTTTCTCCTCCTCCTCCTTCTTCAGCCCACCTTCCTCCCCTTCATCTGCGACGACCGCCAACGCTCCCTCCTCTCCCTCCAGCTCCAGTGCAGCTCCCACCTCAGTCTCGTTCTTGACCATCACCCTATGGTAGATCGTAGCAACGAGATCGAAGTGATCCACTCCTCCATCCTTCGCCTCGCCGTAGAACGACCTCACGAGGTTCGACTCTCCGATCTCCTCCATTGACTGATTCTTGGGATGGTGATGAGCGAGATGAGGGTACCGAGCCACTCCCAGAGCCTCGACAGCGAGGTTCCCCAGAGTATAGAAGAAGACTGCGACGACGGCTCCTACGAAGAGAACGACGAGACCGATGCAGAATCGACATGGGGTGAGCTTGTTCGATTTGCGACGGTTGATGGAGGGCGAAGAGGAAGGCTCCATGTCGAGGAGAGGGATCTCTTCCTTGGGCATTTTGAAGGGGATGGAGGTGAGGTTCAAAGATGGCGTGGACGTTAGAGGTCAGACAGGAAAGAAGGGAAGGGGGATTGTCAAAACAGAGAGCTGAACAGGTTGAGGAAAGGAAGGAGAACGCGTGGTCGGCATCTCCTCCCTCCGCTTTCTTTCGGCAACAATGACGGGTGAGTCACCGTTGTAGAATTTTGTATCGTGTTCTGGTATAAGGGGAGGTTCAATTCGCAAAGGACTCTCGGGAGATTTTTTGGGTTTTGACGAAGCGAGGCAGAGAGAGTCGAAAGGAAGATCGCTTTGGACGTGTCGCTTTCGCTCTTCTGGAAACTCATCGCTAGATTTCGTCCCGCTCGACTCAACGTTCAGCTTCAGTCTAGTTTCGGAGTCATGAAAGAGCTCCCGCGTCTAGATCTAAATTCACAAAAGTCGCTTTGTCTCTTCCTCCTCTTGAAACTCCTCAACTTCAAGTTCTTACTTTCCCGTCACCCGGGTAAAAACAAATCAGAATGGATAGAACGAGCGATCGGAAAACGAAAAAAGGAACTAGTACAATCTAGATCCACCCGTAATCCAGACACGGACTTGGAAAGGAGAACACGAAGTCGAGAGATGAAAAAGCAAGGTCGTCGCGTTCTCGTCAAGAACGCAGAACAGACCGCCTCCCACGTCCCTCCTTCCCTCCCTGGAACGAACCATCTCCGTCTCGAGTCCAACATTAGCCGAAGAGGGATGATAGATCGATCCCCTCGCGCTAATGAAGGACGAGAACAGGGAGCAAGGTGGCTCGTTCCAACGTCACTGGCGTCGGCTCCTCGTCTCCTCCATCTCCTCTTCTCCTTCTTCTAAACTACTCGAGTCACGTCGCTTTGCCTCGACCAGCGAGAGACTCTCCTACTGATCCATGCCCCCTCGGGTGTGATGTACTAAACCCGCCCTCCTTCCACCCTTCCCTTCCCTTCCTTCAGTCGTCGTCGGTCGTCGAGATCAGTGGGCGAGCCGTCGAGTGTTCAGGTCGAGATCAGTCCAAGTCGATCCAGGCGGTCTGTGAGATGAAGAAGAGAAAGGAGAAAGAGAAGGAGAAGGAGAAGGAGGACGGAGCTCGAGAGAGTTAGTGGAGAAAGGGTCGCGAAAGAGAAAGAGAGAAGGAAGCTCAAACTCACCTTGTCCTCCAGACTCTCCATCTCCTCCTCATCCCAAACCGGCTTCACTGACGTCGACCTCTCCTCCTTCGGCTCCGATTGTCTCCGGGTCCTCGAGAGCCATTTCCGACCGTGCGAGTGGGGCCTGGTAGCTTTCTCTCCGAAGAGAGTCTGGGAGCCGAGAAGAGAGAGAAACGACGAGCCTGGATCAGCTCGAGGGAGAGAGACACGAAAGAAGTAGAGATGAGCTCACCGAGTCCTTGTTGGAATCGAAGATCGCGGAATCCTCAGGCGAGACGACGACGATGGTGGGGACTCTGACCGTCGAAGTTGAAGATGCGACGGTCGTCGATGAAGAGGAGTTGGACGCGACCTGAAAAAACGAAACGAAGAAGGCGAGATTGTCAGCGGTGAGGTTGAGAGAAGAACAGAGGGAGCTTTACTCACACTAGAGAGGTATCGAGTAGAGAGAGAGCGGCTCCCGTTGGACTTGAGAGTCGAGTTGCTCGTCGAGCGAGTGATGATGGAGCCGAACTCGGGCGACTCTGGGTCGATGTGGTTCATCGCTCGTCGAACGCTCGCGTCCTCCATGATCCTCTCGAAAGACATCTACAACGAAGTTAGGGAGAGAGAATATAGCGAGATCGTCAGCTCGAAGCCGAGGCGATGAGAAGAAAGAAGGGAGAGAGAGAGACAGAGAAAGTTGCTGCTCACCTTGATGGCAGGGATGTCGTCAAAGCAGGAGCTCTCAGGCGAGCCGTAGATCACAGCCCAGCTCGCCTCCTCGTATTCGTCGTCTTGTTGATCGTCAAGGACGGAAGTCTTCCGGAGCAGCCGGGTCTGCGAAACAGAGGAAGGGGAGGGAGAAGGAGGTCAGCTTGGGAGAGAGAGAGAGAGAGGGAGGGAAGACGGCGATCAAAGAGAAGTCAGACTGACCTGAGTACTCTCAGCTGCTCGGTAGATGTCGGTGTTGGTGCCAGTAGGAGTGAGGAGATCCGATGAGGCTGGCGAGAGGGTCTGGAATGAGGAAGGAGTGGGAAACGAGTCAGGAAATGCCTCGCCGCGATTCGAACGAAGAGAAGGACGAGAAGACTCACCTGTATACTCTCCCTCGCCATGATCTCCTTTCCAACTTGAGCGGCACCACCTAGGATGGGAGAAAGGAAACGAAAGCATGATCAGCGAACGGAAGAATGAGCGAGAGACGCGACGAGACGAAGAGAAGAGCTTACCGAACTTGAAGACTTTGGCCGATGATGGAACGACGACGTGAAGAGGGGACGACTTGGCGACAGCGACTTGATGGAAAGGAGTGGTTCGAGAGACAGCGGGGAGGGTAGATGGAGTGAGTCCTGGAGAGTGGAAAGAAAGAAGGAGTCAGCTCAAGAGGAGAGAGAGAGAGGATGAGCGAAGAAACGGAAACGACTCACCTTCGAAGCAGATCTCAACAGATTGTTCAACGACGAGGATGGAAGCAGGAACGATGGAAACGACAACCTCCTTCTTGTCTCCGACGCCGCTGGGGACGACGGCGGGTTGTTGAGAGAGGCGAATGAGCTCGTCCTCCTTGACGAGAGCGGCGGCATTGAGATCGGTGTGTTCGACTGAAGCGAAGGTGGCTACGATGACGGGACCCTGTGGAGTGGGAGCAGCGAAGGAAGATAGAAGAGCGGGTCAGCTTCGAGCTTGGGAGAAGAGGAGGCAGAAGAAAACGGCGACGAACCTGAGCGAAGGGAGAGAGGGAGGAGGAGACAGTCGAGGTCTTCGAGCTCAACTTGGAGCTGCAGGTCTTGGCTTTGGCTCTGAAGGTCTTGAAAGAGGACGAGACCTTAGACTTGAGTGTAGCCTTGACTTTGGGAGAAGCATCGACGAGGGAGGGACGAGCGAGCTTCTCTCCTTTGACGACGAAGAAGGAAGAGGAGAAAGAGGAGGTCGAAGGAGAGAGGGGAGGAGTCGACTCGAGCTTGCGTTCAAGAGCCTGGTGAGCGATGGGCTTGGAGGGGAATCGTCGAGGGGACTGAGGGAAATGAAGAGATAAGGAGATCAGCCGGATGTCTTCGAGAAGAGCAAGATAGAAGGAGAGATGGAGGGAGGGAGGGAGGGAGAGAAGAGGAGGAGGAGAAGGGAGGAGGAGGTCGAGAGAGAGAGCTCACTT
The DNA here is from genome assembly GCA_000950635.1 of Mrakia blollopis. Classification (NCBI taxonomy): domain Eukaryota; kingdom Fungi; phylum Basidiomycota; class Tremellomycetes; order Cystofilobasidiales; family Mrakiaceae; genus Mrakia; species Mrakia blollopis. The sequence continues at coordinate 663,148 of BBPU01000074.1, read as the reverse complement.
TGGTATCCGACTTTCTGGATGCCTCGATGGTGGCACGAACAGAGTTGAAAGGCTCAGGTCGAGCGAAGGGGTCCTAGAGGAGCATGAGCGAAAGAAGGAAACCATCTGCTCATCGTGGTTACAGGTAGAATGGGCTCTTCCCTGTCCCTCCCTCCTCCTCCCTCCACTCGGCAGTCTCCGCAGCGGCCTCTCAGCCCTCCCTCCGCACTCCCATGAGTCGACCTCCCTCCTCTCCCTTTCAGCCCAGAGAGTCGAGAGTTCGACGAGAGGGTGGATGCGAGCTCAGACTATTTACTCGTACTCAACTCGACTTCAAAAAAAAAGAAACGAGCGACGGTGGGAAGTGATCATTTCCCAGCCCCAACGCGCTCCCTCCCTCCCGCGTCTCTCCCGTCCTCGAGTGTTTGCACAGAGCTCTAGAGCAGGAAGAAAGATGATCAGACTCACCTCGAACGTAGAGGCAGATTCTCCTGGGAAGAAGGAAGTAGCCTTGGTAAAAGGAGTGGCAACCTTGGAAGCGGGAGTAGTAGCAGCTCGATAGCTGGCAGACTTGGTCGAGGAGAACGACGCGAGGGAGAAACGAGAGATGGGCATCTTGGAGTTGGTTTGAAGCGTTGAAGAGCTTGAGTGAACTTTTGCTAAGTCGAGTAGTGAAGGTGGGTGGTGGAGGTGAGAAGGGAAAGAAGGGTTCGAAAGTGAGAAAGGGAGGGAGGGATCAAGAAAGATGTGAAGAGGTTCAAGAGGGAGAGTTTCGTTCCTGGCATCGTCGGTTGAGAGCAGAATTAAATCGGCAACTCGTGAAGCTCTTCGGTTTTCGTGGATTTTATTAGATGATAAGATAGCTGATCCTCCAAAAGTCAAGAATCATCCAAAAATGCACGAAGAAAGCTCATGGGGGGAGGGAGGGAGAGAGAGAAAGGACCGCGTCGACGAGGTTAAGCTCGAGTGGGCCTTCGTTCGCCGGCAGTCTTGCCTCTCCCCTCTTCCAAGCTTCCCTCCCCCCGCCACCTTTGAACTTCAGGCCTCAAACTTTCTTGCACTCATTACTTTCCGAACCCATAGGTTTTAAGGTAGGTAGCAGCAAAGTGGATCGAAATGAAGTCCAAGAAAAGATCACGTCCCGCCTCCCGTTCTCCTGGCAGAAAGCGGGACATCAGTAGAGAGAAACAAAAGACGCCAGATCACCAACTCAGAAGCTAGAAGTCAACGAACAAAGTGTAACACCGAAGCAAAGAAAAAGGAAGAGTTGAACTCGCTCGTCCCGCTTTTTCCTTCCAGAAGAGTATACTCCCTCCCACTTTCTCCTAAACCTTTCTCCCTCCACGCTAGTATAGTAAACCGAGTGGCTCTTCCCTCGATGCTGCAGTCACCAGCGCCCAAGCTTGAGATCTCGTCGACTGCTCAACCTCATGAGCTCTTCCCACTTTTTCTTTCCTTTCCCGCGTCCATCGTTCCTTCTACGTTGGAGATTATAACACATACAAGAAAGAATACCTTCTGCGACCCTCGAGAGCCGCGAAAAGAAAGATCAAAGGAAAGAGAAAGCGATGGCATTGATTCGTTGGACGCGACTTCCAGGCTCTGCTGAACGAATTGAGACTGATTATGGTACAAGAGGTGTGAGATGAGTAAAGGGAAGAGCTACTGTGACTAGGATAAAAGCTACGGATCAGCCGATGGGGAGTATTTGTTCGCGAGAAGAGGAGGAAACGAGACCGGTGGGAAGACGCGTCGACGTCAGTTTCTGTCGTTGGTTTCGTTGAACAGAGGTATACAGGACTAGCTCATCGTGGATGAGAGGAAGTCAGAGCGAACTCTTGGATACACTGATGTGGGTGGCTGGGAGGTTGACGAAGAGGAGGAGGGAAGCTGAGGTGGGAGGACGACGCGTGAATGAAGACCTTGAGAATTAAACAACGAAGGGACGGATAGAGAGATCAGTTTGGAGTTTGAAAGGACCGAAGCAAAGAAAAACAACAGGGCTGGCTCAAACTCACAGCTCAGTTCTCGAGTGAAACTGCGAACTTTGACTTCCACTCCCTTCCCTTCTTCTGGATCGCCTCCTCCGCTTGCTCCTTCTCCTCCTGCGAACCCACAACCAAGACCATGGAACCATCCTGCATGCCACTGATCCCAATTACGAGAGAAAATTTGCCCAGCAAGATAACCAATGAGAGGAGGCTGTGGGAGAGGAAGGAAGTCGAATGAAGTCGAAGGACGCGACGGCGGTCCAGGGAAGGAGGAGGTAGGCAGGCGAAAGAAAATGAGGCCCGCCCCGGATGCATGTAAGGGATGGAACCCTTCAGGTCAACGACTTCCAAGCGGCTCCAGTGATTGAGGATGGGTCTGGGATCCCACGTCATCCACGCACGGTTCTCCCTCGCGTCCTCGCTGCAGCTCTCGTATTCGACGGTGATCGGGTTGACGAAGAGGACAAGAGGTTGAACAGAGGATAAAACGTCCTGGGACGAGAACGAGATTCGAAGGAGATCGAGGAGGAGAGGTCCGGGGAGGAGTCTTTCGTGCGAGAGATGGAGGGATCTGGAGGTCGAGGAGGGGGAGGAGGAGGGCGGAAGGTTGCAAAGGTTGATGAAGAGGGTTCGGACTTGATGAAGGGAGAGGTAGGGGTTGATCCTCGAGGTGGTAGATCTCTGATGAGAGGAAGAGAAGGAATCAGCGAGGTCGAACGGGTCTCGAGAGAAGGGTCGCGAGCTCACCTTCTCTTCCTCCCTCTCGCAGAACAGCCCTTCCAAAGCCTTGATCGACTTCACCTCGACATCACGATACAGCAACAGTGCAGTGGAAACAAGGACATCGAAGCTGACGCATCCGAGAACGGCGAGAGTCGAAGCCTCGGCTTCCTTCAAGACGAGGAGAATCGCGTCCCAAGGCAAACGAACTCGAGGAGCAGGAGGTTGAACGAGCTGCAGAGAAAGAAACGATGAACGAGAATCAGAATCTGGGAGATGGATTCGCTAGATATGAGAGTGTCTGCTGACTTGAGACATGGTGTATCGAGGCAAAGGAGAGGAATCGAGGTTTGACTGAAGGAAAGAGGGAGGAAGAGGAAAGGTGATGAGCTCGACGCTTCCTTCTCCTTTCAACTCCAGGGACATCCTCTCTCGAAAGTTGTACTACTCACCAGATGAACTCGGTGTTTACCGTATATACGAGGGTCTGAGTCCGTGAGAGAGTCGAGCAGAAGCCTGGAATGGGAGAGGAGAAGGTGAGCTCTTGTTACTCCGATCCATCCTTCCTCACTGCTTCTCCAATACCCCCCTCTGAGGCTGAAGACATACCTTTAAGACGAGCTCGAGAAGATCCTAGTGGGGTGTTGTTCGATGGTGAGCTCACTGCTGAAAACAGATAAAAGCGGAGAAATGGATGGTGGGAGGCAGGAGGGAGGGAAGGGCGAGGTGAAGTCGAAGCTCGTTTCCTTTCGTTTCGTTTTCGAACTCTTTCGTTTCTTCCTTCCTACCAACTCTCGCCGCCCTTCTTCGTCGATATGGCTCCCAAGGACTCATGATCACTGAAGTTTCTGCTGATCCCATGAAAGACGATAAACGAGGACCTTGTTGAACAAACAGTAACAGTGCAGAGAAAGGAAAAGTCAAAGGTAGAGAACCGAACGAGCAAGGGGAAGCTCTTCTAACTCCTCCTATCCGAATCCAGAGCCGGGAACAAATAAAGAAACGGAACGAAACGAAAATAAGTCCCGTGAAAACGAACGAGCGCTACGACAACGAATGATCTATCAGCCTCCCCTCTCCCTCCCTTTCCCGCCCCTTCCCACTCCCGTCCCAACCAACCATGCTCCCCCTCCTACTTCCACCCCCACTCCCACTCCCATCCTCCGCCGACTCCATGATCACACTTTCCCTCAAGTTCTCCCCCGTCGCAGGCGTCGTGTAGTTCGAGGCGCTTGCCGTCCTCTCCTTCGATCTCGACCCTGTCACGGTCGTCGTCGCTCCGACAGCTCCTCCGAACCCTTCAGGACTGTACGGCAGCCCTTCCACGTCTCCCAGCCCCATTCCATTCCCAGATCCAGCAGCGATGATCCCTCTCAACCCCAACACGTCCTCCCTCTGCCGGCTTCGCGAGCGAGAGAAGAGAGGACTTCGACCTCCAGCGCTGGTGGATCTCGTGCGAGGTCGGATGGTTCCTCCTCCGGTGGGTTCGATGGATCCAGAGAGGAATGGAGCAGACTCGAGGTCTTCGTCGACGTACTCGCCGGCGGCGGCGTTGTAGGGGATGCGGGAAGGACGATGGCGGGAGGAAGCGGTTCGTTTGTTGAGCCAGGGTTGGATGGTATCGTCGGGTAAGGGTTTGGACGATCCGTAGATGAAGAACTGAATCACGATGGTTGAGTCGAAGAGGAGGGTTCCGCCGCTGAAGAGCAAAGAAAGAAGGGAAGGAGGGTGTGGTGAGTTGGACGAAACGATGGAGTGGAAAAAGCAGTAGACAAGAACGCACCTTCCGAGAACGTAAGGGAGACTTTCTAGAATGTAGTTGATGCTTTCCGGACGGGGCTGATCGATGAGTGGGTTGAGGAGAATGGAGGAGACGTAGAGGGACTGCCGAAAGGAGACGCGAAGAAAAGAGAGCGAAAGTCAGCTTTCGGTTCAGCTCGCGAAGGAATGGAGATGGGTAAAGGTAAGAAAGGAGAGAACTCACGTTGGCCAAGAAAGCGAAGAGGAAAAGGAAGACCGAGAGTCCTTCTGTTGATTTCCGAGTGAACTGAGAGAGAAGAGTGGGTAAGGAAGGAGATGAAAGTCAGCGAAACGAGACGCGTCTCTGATCCTTCTCTCGTTGAGTTCTGAGGCGACTCACGTTCTTCCAGATCTACCAGAGTCGGAAATAAAAGAACCGAGTCAGGTCGTCTGTTCTGTTAAGGCGGCTGGAGTCGCATAGAGGAGGAACCAGCTCAGGAACTCACCTGAGGCATCCGACTCGTCAGATACAAAACCGTGCACGTCCAAGCACTAACCCTCCCGATCAACCTCTGCCAGGTCACCTCCGGACCTGTCGGAACCCCGTGCGGAGGCTTCTTGGGTCGTTCCTCGGGATCTTTAGGATGTTGGCGAGAGGAAGCGTCGAGGTCAAGGTTGTCGAAGGAGGAGGGTTGGACGTAGGTTGCGGTCGAGGAAGCTTCGTCGAGAAAGTCGGTTTCGGAGGAAGAGGAGATAGGAGGGAGGATATCGGAGAGAAGGCGGATCGAGGGCGATTCCAGCGGTGATGGTGAAGAAGAAGAAGAGGGATCGAACGACGAAGCGACGCTGCCGCTGCTGCTCTTGGACCAAAGGATCCTCCCCGCCAACCCACCTCCGCCTATCAGCGATTCACTTCTCCTCCCAACCATCCCTCTCCCACCCACCGACCCCAGACTCCCAACACCCACCAACCCCACCAAACTCATCAACACCACTCCAGCCGTACTCCTCCCGCTCCCACCACTCCCTCCTCCTCTCTGAACACTCAAGCTCCTCGACCCACTCCGTTTCAGCACCGGCGGGTTCCTCAGTAGCGCCGGCTGTTGTTGCTGCTGCATCACCTCGACGAGGTTGCTCTGATAATCAGGCGTAGGAGGATGGACCCCGAACGTGACGGTAGGAGGAGAAGGACGCGTGAGGGTTCGACCTCTCTCTGAAGCCGTTGGGGTATGGTCGTCGGGCGTGGTTGTTGCGTGGGGACGTTGAACGAGAATAGGTGAAGACTGAGAGGAGGTGAGAGATTGGGTGGAGGAGGAGGTGGCGAGACCGGGAGGGGGGCGGTGGGCTGAAGGGGAGTTTCCGGGCGAAACTGAGGAGGAGGAGAGGAGGTTGTTTCGAGAGGAGGAGTTGGAAGGTCGATGAGCGTGATGAGGTTCCCAAGCTGATTCGAGGATGTTTCCTCTTGATCCTGAGTGGGAGACGTCCGATCTGATGCTGTCTCCGCCGAGAGTCGTCACGCTATCCTCCAGCCTCTCCCTTTCCTCTCCTCTTCCTCCTGCCCCACCTCTGGGAGCCGTCTTCCTCTTCCTACTTCTACTCCGACTAGACTTGTTGGTCGCACTACTTCCTCCTCGCTTAGAAGCAGCAACAGCTTCAGCCGCTCGAGCAACTTTGGCAGCAGCGGCGCTCATCTCCTCGAACGAGCCTGGGATTCTCGTATGTCGACGACGGTTGCCTGGCCTGGAATGAGACGAAGGGCCTCCTGCTGCTAATCCACCTGTGAGACCTGAGGGTGAGGAGGAGGTAGGGAGGGTGCTGAGATGCGGGGAGGAGGTAGAGAGAAGTCGAGGGGAGGACGAGGTCGAGGAGAGGAGGGATCGCTTGGAATGGTGATGGTGAGGTTTGGGCGGAGGTAAGTAGTAAGCCCAGAATTGACCGACGAGTGCGATGTCGACGAAGCAGAAGTAGAGAGCGAGGTATTTCTGTAGCAGCAAAAAGACGGAGCCAAGGGGAGAAGGAAAGAAGGGCGTGAGCTCTCTCTGTCTCGCGTGGGGAAGAAGGAGCGAGGCGGGAAAGCGGGGGAGGGCAGAGGAGGCTTGAGCTCCAAGAAGGGCAGGAAGGTTTTCAAGCTTACCTGGAACTCGAGTTGATCCGTTAGGAAGCAGCCTATCATGTTGAGAACATCACCTAGGAAGCAGGAAGCGAGGAAGAAGGCCAAGTTCGTGAGCTTGAGGCTGAACGAAGGTGCGAGTCAGGACGTCAACTTACCAGCGAGCCAGTTGGCTAAAAACGGCAAGGCCAGGCCTTCGCAGTTCTTCCTTCTATAGTTGGTGATGAGCTGAGGCGTTTGAGCGAACAACTACCGGCCAAAAGAGAGGAGATCCGTCAGCCCTGGAGAGATAAGAAGGAGCAAGGAGGAGGAGGAGGAGGAGGAACGAGAGAGCTCACCCAAAGACCGATGGAACTATAGCCCAACACCTGACTCAACATCTCCTTCGTAGACGGGTCCATACCGAACATAAGCACACTCATATCCTATGAGCGAGCGTGTAAAGTGAGGCGAGAGAAAGTGGTCTGCTGCTACGAGTCGGCCGAAGAGTTTGGGAGGAGGTTCGTCGAGGAGAGAGAGGAAGGAGCTTTCGTTCGGTTCGACCTTCCTGCTCGGTTTGCTGCTGGAAGAAGGCGTCGAGTTGAGGTATTACGAGGTGGAGAGGTATACGAGAGAGGCGAGGGAGCTTGTCCGACGAAAGAAGGCGATATCCCGAGGGCTGGTGGTTTAGGGAGGAAGGAAGGAGCGAGGTCAACCTTCGTTCGTCTTCCTTCTCCTCGTCGTCCTGTTTGCTTCCGTTTGCACGGCCTGAAAAAATTGCTTTGGGATTAAGAACGGCTCGAGATGGTAGCTGTTCCAAGGACATGCCGCAGAGTATCACTTTCATGTCGGTGGCTTGAAAATCTGTCTTTTTCAAGCCTCGTTGGAACGGGCTCTCAATCGAACTTCCCTGCCACAAGCCAAAACTCCGTTGACACGCGCTTCTCGAGCCTCATTCAATCTCCGAGAACTTCGAAAACTTTGTCTTCTCCTTCCCCATGTTCGGTCCCGCGAACACGAGATGCTGCTGCTCGACCTGCTTCAACAGCGTCGTATCTCCTCCGTCGATCTGGAGCTTCATCTTCCAAGGGTCGGGACCGTACCTGCAGCGCAAACGAGAGCGAGAAAGAAGAGGTGAGCTTTTTAGTATAATGTAAGAGATGTCTCGAAGGAAGAGAGGGAAGGAAGGAGGAAAGGAGGAAGGATGGACTGACTCAGTTCTCAACTGCCTCGCGAGTCGCGTCGCGGACACCTTCCTCTTGAGAGCTGGATCATTGGTTCTGGTGATGTTGAGGTAAGAGAAGAGGATGAAGACACCGATGGGGTTGCCTATGTGAGGCAGGACCGAAAAACAACGGTAGAAGAGATCAGCGAAACGAGAGAGGAACGGAAAGTCGAGACGCGCGCGACGACGAGGGATCGGAGTCGAGAAGAGAACGAACCCATCACAGCCTCAAGTTTAGCCTTCTCCAGCATCCTAATCGAAGGCTTATCAGGTCCGAAATCCAACCAGAGCATGTGCTCGAGCTCGTACTTTGAGACAAATAGCGAAGAAGCAAAAGAAGATCAGTTCGAACTCATCCTCGACGTCGAGCGAATAAAAAGGGGAGAGATCTCACCTCCTCCTCTCCATCAGGCAGCAAAGCGTACCAGCCCATTCCTCTCTGCTCTCCCGTCTGCAGAATCTCGATATGCATTCTGATCTGCTCGTGACAAGCGTCGGGAACCTCCTGCATCCGAGCCGAAATGTCCTCTTTCGATCCCTTCTTGATGTCGAGAGGAGCGAGTTTGAGGGCTGGGAGGGAGGTGTTGGAGGAGGCGGTGGTGTTGGTGGGAGTTTGGGAAGAAGAAGGGAGTTGGAGAGCGTGTTTGACTCGGATGGATTGGAGTCTCTGTAGGAAAGGAAAGAGAAAGGGAGGGGAAGAGGAACGCGGGAGGGAGAAGGAGGGTTGGAAGGGAGAGAGAGGCGTAGGGAACAGCATTGAAGAGGAGAAGAAAGTTGAGATGCAAAAAGATAGATCAGCTGCCGCGCGCGAGTGCATGCTAAGAGCTAAGAGAGATCCTCTGCGAGGGAAGAGGGAGCAAGAGACGACGCACCTTCTCGGACAGACGCCAGTGAGGATTCCTCTCGAGGATCAACGCCTGCAGCTTCTTGACCCCCAGCTCAGGTTGCGTGTTCTTGAGCTCTACGAGTATAGAAACGATCTCGTCTTCAGGAGGAGAGAGATCTGTGGGACGGTCGGTCGTTGGAGTCGAAGTGGAGGGAGCGTCGGTTGACATTTTTGCGGAGGCTGCAGGAGGAGAGGGAAGGAGAGATTCAGCAATCTGACTCGGGTAAGCAGATGCCTCTTTTGAACGATAAGATGCCCACGCTGGTGAAGAGTCAGAAATTGTCGATGCTGGTGGTCGGGAGGGAGGAAGGGCAAGGGCGGGCAGAGTGGTTTGGCTGAGATTTCGGAGTCGAAAGACGAGTCAGAGCTGATCTTTCTCATCTCTAGTCTCCAACCTGCATGCACTCGTCCCTTCTAGTTCGACAAATCAGCTCTAGAACAGTCCTCAGATCCACCCAATCCTTACTATTCAACTCCTCTAGACTTCAAACGTCTGGAACTCACTCCTCCTCGTCGTCCTCCTCCCTCTCTCCTCTCCTCCTCCACCGCTTTCGACCCATGTCGTCCCCTTCCTCCCTCCCCCTCGCCGTCGACGCACCAGCCGTGCAAGGTGTCTCTCCCGACGCTCCTCCTTCCAACCCCCTAGATCCTGCTACCGCTGTCGACAAGGTCACTGAGAAGCTGGCCAAGGTCAAAATCCCCTCGGAGAAGAAGGAGAAGGTCAAGAAGGTCGTCGCTCCTCCTCAGAAGCTCAACGTGAGTACCTTTTCTCTGGTTCTTTTCTGGTCGCAAAAATAGTGCATGTGGATCCGCTTCGTCGCAAGATGTCTCTGTAGAGCCAGGAAGTTGAGGAGGGACGGACCAGGAGGTCAATCCAAGGGGGAAGGGAGGAGGGATTTTGAGCTCGGATGGAAAGGTCAAGAAGGGCCTCTGCTGATCTCTGTTTCCTGTCCTTCGCTCAACTCTTATCTACAGCTCGACCCTCCCAACTCGTTCCTCGCCCCCCGTATGGAGATCTTCGAGAAGTACCAAAAGATCCAGAACGAACGGCTCGCTCGTACGTCCATCCTCGCTCTTCTCCTCCATCCTTCCCGTCCTTCTTCAAGCTCACACCTCTTCCCTTCCCTTCCTTCCTTTCAACAGAGCAACCCCGAGTCCCCATCACCGTCACCCTCCCCGACAACACCACCCGAGACGCCATCTCCTTCGAGACCACTCCCTTCGACGTCGCCGCTTCCATCTCCAAAGGACTCTCCGAGAAGGTCATCATCGCCAAAGTCGACGGAAAGCTCTGGGATCTCACCCGACCTCTCGAGGCTTCCTGCACCTTGGAGATGATGGATTTCGACCACCCTTCCGGAGAGGCCAAGGCCGTCTTCTGGCATTCGTCCGCTCACGTCCTCGGAGAGGCTTGTGAGGGACACTTGGAGGGATGCTGTCTTGGACATGGACCTCCCATCGAAGACGGATTCTTCTACGATATGAAGCTCGATAACGAGAGGTGAGTCTTAGTTGCTGGGGAAGCTGGGCGAGGAGTTGGGGGAAGATGATGAGTTGGGCAGGAGAAGGAAGGGAAGGGAGGAGGGCACGCGAGCTCGACTCGTCGTTCAATCCAACTGACTTTTTCTGTTCGTTCTCGCTGAAAGGAACATCGCTCCTACCGATTGGCCCAACATCGAGACTCTCGTCAAGGGAGCCGTCAAGGATAAGCAGAAGTTTGAGCGAGTCGAGATGCCTAAGGAGGCTCTTTTGGAGATGTTCAAGGTGAGCCCTATCGTCTTTCTCATCCTCACATTTATCCTCGTCGAAGGCAAAACTGATCTCGTCCTTTCCCTCCACGTTCGCCTTTTTGTAGTACAACAAGTACAAGTCTCACTTCATCCAGGAGCAGGTCCCTGAGGGAACTTCCTCCACCGTGTACCGATGTGGTTCGTCGCGTCTCCTTCTTCCCTCTTCTCCTTTCTTCCCTTCCCATCGCCCTTCATTCATCACCTGCTCTCCTCGCCTTCACGTTCACTGTATATTTCGAAGATATCTTCCCCGTCCCAGTGGCAAAGCTTTGAGCTGACCATCGCTTTCCTCTCCTTCGTTCTTCCTTCTCTTCACCTCACAGGACCTCTCATCGATTTCTGCCTCGGACCTCACATCCCTCACACCGGCAAGATAAAGGCCTTCGCCGTCACCAAGGCTTCGTCGTCGTACTTCCTCGGAGACGCCAACAACGAAACCCTCCAGCGAATCTACGGAATCAGTTTCCCCGACTCCAAGCAGATGACCGAGTACAAGAAGTGGATCGAAGAGGCCGAGAAGAGGAACCACAGGAAGATTGGAAAGGTACGTGACTCGACTTCGAGCCTACATCTCGGTCTTGAAAGAGTGGAAACGCAATCCGCAGAGCTGACCTTCGCGTCGTGTTTTTCGTCTCTTTTCTTCCTTCTGCAGGAGCAAGAGCTCTTCATGTTCCACGAGCTCAGCCCTGGATCTCCCTTCTTCCTTCCCCATGGAATGCGAATCTACAACGCTCTCATCGCCTTCATCAAGGAGGAGTACCGAGACCGAGGATACGAGGAGGGTGAGTCTTCGTCGTTTCTAGTCGCGTCGCTCGTCTCCTTGCTCTCGAACTCACGCCTCTTTCTTCCTCCCTCATCCTCGTTTCGCATAGTCATCTCCCCCAACATGTTCAACGTCGATCTCTGGAAGCAGTCCGGTCACTACGACAACTACAAGGACGACATGTTCCTCCTCAACGTCGAGAAGACCGAGTTCGCTCTCAAGCCCATGAACTGCCCTGGTCACTGCCTCATCTTCGACTCGAGGAAGCGATCGCACAAGGAGCTTCCCATCAGGATGGCCGAGTTCGGAGTGCTGCATAGGAACGAGGCCAGTGGAAGTTTGGGAGGACTCAGTCGAGTGAGGAGATTCGTGCAGGACGATTCCCACATCTTCTGCATGCCTGAGCAGGTGAGTTCGCGTCCCCATCTCGCCCCTTCTGTCCCTTCCTACTTCTCCTCGGATGTCGGCTCTGCTTGAGATGGGACGGGAAGGATCAGCATTCGTGATCTCTCCATCTGCTCTCGCTGACTTGACCCTCTTCCTCCTTTACGTTTCCTTTCCTCTCAGATCGCCGACGAGATGGAGAACCTCTTCGACTTCCTCAACAAAGTCTACGGCTGCTTCGGATTCGAGCTCAAGTTCGGTCTCTCCACCCGTAATCCCAAGAAGTTCATGGGAGATCTCGCCGTTTGGGACCAGGCCGAGGAGACTCTTCGACGAGTGCTCGAGAAGTACCAGGCTGGAAACTGGGAGACCTTCCCCGAGGATGCTGCAGTCAGTCCTCCTTCTCTTCTACTGCTCCCATTGCTTCTTTCTGAGAGAGCTCTCCAGTGACGTTCGTTTCTACCCTTCTTCGCTTTGCCGTCGCGTCGCTTCAGTTCTACGGTCCTAAGATCGACATCAACGTTACCGACGCCATGAAGAGGGAGCATCAGGTCGCTACCATTCAGCTCGACTTCCAACTTCCCGAGAGGTTCAAGCTCGAGTACGCTGGAGTCGATTCTGAGCCTGGAGCGGACGGAAAGATGAAGATCAACCGACCAGTCATGGTTCGTCTTTCTCCTCTTCCTTCTTTCCTTTCCTTCTCGATCTGACAAGTCCTCTTCCCTCTTTTTCGACGGTCAGATCCATCGAGCTATGCTTGGATCCCTCGAGCGATTCATCGCCAACCTTACCGAGCATCTCGCTGGAAAGTGGTGAGTCTTTGGTTCTCTCTCCTTCTTTCGAACGCAACCTCGTCTGATCGACCTCGCTTCTTCCCTCTTCCTTCACAGGCCCTTCTGGCTGTCTCCTCGACAGGCTATCGTCATTCCCGTTGGAGTCAAATACGTGCGTAGCTTTCCCGTTTCCTTCTCGCTGGCTTGAAGGAAGACGTGTCGATTGACCTAGATTCTTCGAACTCCTCTTCTTTCTTCGCCAGGCTGCCTACGCTAAGGAGGTCTCGAAGCTCCTCTGGAAGGAAGGCTTGTGAGTACCTCTCGCCCTTCTTCCCAGAACATTGTCGCGGTGGCTTACTCTCGTTCCTTCGTTCCTCCTCCCCAGCTACTCCGACGTCGACGAGACCGGAGATACTTTGCCCAAGAAGATTCGAAACGCTGAGGTGAGTCTACTTTCCCTCCCCTCCCCTCCCTTCTCGTCTCTCGTGCTCGACGTCTGAAGGCCGAGAACCTTCGTCTCGTTTCTTTCGCCTCTAGATCTCGCAAGTCAACTTCATTCTCGGTTCGTTCCTTCCCTTCTCTGCTCTCCTCCCTCCCACTTCTCTCTCCTCACTTTCATCTCACCTCTTCTGACCTCTTCCGCTTCCTTATCAATCCCCCTTCCAGTCGTCGGAGAGCAGGAGGAGACCTCTCGTTCAGTCAACGTCCGAAACCGAGACGACGTGGGACTCAAGCAGCGATCCGACGTCACCGTTCCTCTCGACGAGTTGGTCGCCAAGTTCCACGTCCTCAAGAACGGCAGGAAGCAGATCAACACTCTCTAGATCTAGACGGAGAAATCTGGGTTGAGGGAAGGAGGGAGGGGTTTATCGTTTGGGATCTTTGTGCTTTCACGATGCGATTCGAAGTTTGGATTATCAGTGCGAGTGCGAGAAGTAGGCGAGCAAGTAGATTGACCGCCGTCTCTTGGATCCCTGCTTCAAGGCTGATGCCTTCGTTGAGTCCTTCTAACGGCAAGGCAACGTCGAGGCGATGACCGGTTCGCGTTGAGGCGATCTCATCACCGCCGACGTCGCTGTTCTTTCTCTCTCGAAGTCTTTCGACGGCAAAGAAACTACTACAATAGAGTCGCTAAACAAGATGGATAATAAAGACAACCCTACTCCAAGACTAGACTACTCGACGGTTTCTCCGAGAGCGACCTTTTCGACTCCTCCTCCTCCTCCTCTCTCTCCTCCTCTTCTCCTTCAACCCCTTCTCCAGCTCCTCTTCCATCATTACTTCCCCTCTCTAGGCAGAAGCAACTCCCAAAACCCTAACGGTCCTATCCGCTCCACTCAGCACGATCGAGTTCCCCAAAGGTCCAAACCTCACATCCGTCAACTCTCCGGTGTTTCCCTCGAACAGCAGCGCCTCCTCCCAAGTCTTGTTCTTGAACACCCTCAGGTCGGTTCCGGCGCAAGCGAGGAACTGTCCACTCGAGTCGAACCTCAGGCTGTCGATCTTTCCTCCTCCGGGAGCGGAAGCGGTAGGGAGAGCGATGGAGTGAAGGAGGGAGAGTTTCCTCAAGTCGAAGATCCCGATGGACGACGAGGCCGAGTTGGCGACGGCGAGGTGGTAACCGTTCTCGGAGAAGGAAAGGGCGGGGATGGTGGCTCCAGACTCGTTGGAGAGGGTAGCGGCGAGAGCGGTCTTGTCCCTGACGTCCCAGATTCGAACGATTCCGTCGACGGTTCCTCCTCCGTGAAGAAGTCCATCGGGGTGGACGGCGAAGGACGAGTACGAGTAGGATCCCTCCTCGGTGGACGACAAGGGCTCGAAGGTCTGAACGGTGGTTCCCTTCTCGATGTCGTGGAAGGCCCAGGTCGAGTCGAGCGAGGCGGTAGCGACGAAGGCTTTGGTAGGGTGAAGAGCGAGTCCGGTGATGTCCTGCTTGTGAGCGGCGATGGTAGCGTCGGCAGCCCATTTGCCCGATTCCCTAGCTGACCAGGTCTTGACCTTTCCGTCCGCTCCTGAACTGACGGCGACGGTGTTGGATCCCTCGGACTCGACGAACGCGACGTGGGTGACCTTCTTCGTGTGTCCTTTGAGGGTAGCGAGGACCTTCTTCTCGGCGAGATCGTAGATCTGGACGGCCTTGTCGTTTCCACCGGTGAGAGCGAGGTTTCCGTCGGCGGAGATGTCGACGGAGGTGATGCCAGCGGGTTTGGTGGAGTGGTAGGAGGCGACGGTTGAGGTTTCGGTGAAGGTGGAGAGGGTTTCGGAGGAGACGTAGCCAGAGGGAGCCTTTCTCTTTTTACGAGTCGAAGAGAGGCTGGAGGAGATGAAGAGGAGCAGAAGTAAGCTTCAGCTCGTTTGAAGAAGAGCAAGGAAGATATGGACGAACGCTTTGTGGGTAGCCTCGACCTTGGCCTTGACCTCAGCCGCGAGGTCGTCAGGTCCAGCGACGGGTGCCTCCTCCTCCATCTCGATGTCGGCTCCAGGTGCCGAAGGAGTGATTCCGAGAGTAGCCTGGACGGAAGCGAGAGCTCTGAAGGGAAGGAAAAGAGAGGAGAAAGAGGTGAGCTTCAAGTCCTCCAAGAAGGAAGGGAAAGGAAGGAGGTTTCGCGAACGAAAGCTGAACTCACTCTCGAGCCTGATCCCTCTCCTTCACCAGACGAGCAACGACCCTGAGACTAGCATCCTCCCTGTAGAGAGCGTGAGCGAGCTCCTGTCGAGTGGATTGGTGCTGAAGCTTGAGGGAGAGCGACTCGAGCATGACAGCGTCCCATTCGGACTGGAGGGAGTGGAGGAGGGAAGGGATGGAGGTGGCAGCGGATGGACGGGGAGCGGCGACGTTGGGAGCTGGTAGAGGAGAGAAGAGGGAAGAGAGAGCTCGTCAGAAGAGTCTCGAGACGGGTAGTAGAGCTCAGAGGAAAGATGGAAGGCTCAAGAGAAGGACGAGGCGGGTTCGACCTCTCTCTCCTTCCTTCCTTCCCTCCTCCTCCTCCGATCCATCCACTCCCTTCGCCCATAGTGTAGCTCGACAGAGACTATTACTCACAAGCCTTGACCTCAATCAAATCCTCCTTGCTCAGCGAGTCACCAGTGATGGGATCGCGTCCGTTCTCGTCTGAAGAAGGCGAAGGGGAGGATGGAGGGAAGGAGAACGAGAACGAGGTCAGCTCAACAGCTCCTTGAGATCCTAGTAGACCTCAGATCTAGGAGCTCCCAAAGGTTCTATATAAACTTGAGAGTGCTATCGATGTGTGGCCAACTCACCAATGTACTTCTCGATCAAACCACGCTCGTAGACGTTCCCACTCTTGGAGATCACAGGCGCGATGGGAGCAGTCCCCGAAACTGAGAAACGAAGAAGGGTCAGTTTCTCTATACATCCGCACTCAGCAGAGTACTGAAGGGTCGAGATGACAGACACTTACTAGCACAAAAGAACATCTTGGGAGGAGGGAGAAGGAGTTGGTTGAAGGAGAGACTCTGGACTCGTCCTTTTAGCGACCTCCATTCCAGTTCGCTTTTCGCTTGACTTGCTCTCGAAGAGTCCATCTTGCTTCTCTCTTCCCGACGGCCATCCTCTCTCTTCTTCACTTCTGCTAACTTCTGCGTCTTCCCGAGATGCTTCTCGCCGTAGAGGAGAAGCTGCTCAAGGAATAATCCGGACTCAACTTCCTAAAGGGGATAGAGAGAAGAAACAGGTCGATCTTGATCTCTCCCACCTGACTCTTTCAATTCTCCTTCCTCCGGTCGGTATCGATTATAGCTTCCTTCTCATCTTTGGATGTTGAGCTAGCGTGGGTTCAAAGAGGGAAGGAAGCCCTTCGTCCTTGTAGTCTTCTCACAACGGCCACTGCATCCTCCGCTTCCTTGCTCGAGATGTTTCCCTCCTCGCTTCTCCTCTCCATGATCTCCCTCTCCTCCCTCGCCTTCGCATCCACCAATCCAACCTGGGACAACTCCAATGCCCTCATCCGAACTCCCTTCACTCCCATCACCATCAACGCTTCCGACGGCTCCATCGCTGCGACCTTCATCCCTTACGGAGCGTCCGTCGCAAACCTCTTCGTCAAGGATCCGAAACGGAGTCGTTCGCGACATCGTCCTCGGCTACGACGACTTGACCAAGTTCTCTACGGACGCGAGCCATCCCAACTTTGGACCCGTCGTTGGGCGATACGCGAACAGGTGAGTTTGGTTGCTGAAAAAGCTCTTTCAGAAAGCAAGGGAGGACCGCGCTGACAGTTCGCTTGCTTGTTTCCTTCTCTTCTTCTTCTCCTTCCCTTCCTCAGGATTAAAAACAACACTTTCACCGACCCTACTACGGGTCAAGTCTTCACTACTCCTCCCAACGAGAACAACGGAGCTGATACCCTCCACGGTGGACCCTACGGCAAGTCTTTTCCTTTCGCCTCGAAGATCGAACCGCTCCTGACGCGTCTCTCCTTCCTGCAACCTCAGGTTTCAGCTGGAGAGTATGGACCGTTACCGATGTTACTGCTTCTAGTGTTATTCTCCAGTTCTTCGACCCAGGTGAGCGTTTCGTTGTGGCTTGTTCGCTGACCACGACGAGAAAAAACGATCTGACTCTCGTTTGCTTTTTTCCCCCTTCGCGCTCCTTTCTTCTCGTCTCGCCTCTCAAGATGGTCTCGAGGGATTCCCTGGACAAGTCCACTCTCAAGTCAAGTATTCTCTCTACCCAGGAGGAATTTGGGACATCGATCTCTATGCTCAAGCTTCGAGCCGGACTCCAATTCTCCTCTCGTCGCACGGTGAGACCTCCTTTTCTTCTCTCCTCATGTTTCCAAATCATTTCTAAGACAGATCATCCTAAACTTGTCCTTGGTACCTCCTCTCTCAGTCTACTGGAACCTGGACGGCTACAGCATTGCGAACGCGACGGTGAAGGAATACGTGCTCTCCCTGCCTTACGCGACCAAAGTCGTCGCTACCGACACCATCCTGATCCCTACCGGACCTTGGATAAATGTTACGGATACTGCGTGAGCCCTGATCCCTCTTCGATACATCCGAGCCGCTTGTTCACCCGCTGACGAGACGTGTTCCTCGTCTTTTCCCCTCCTCCTCATCCAGGTACAACTTTCTCCAACCTCGAACGATCGGAAACGCCTGGAATGACACTCTTGGATACCCTGGACTTGGAGGCTACGGCTACGATACCTGCTGGGTCAACGAAGAATGGGCTCCTCCTACTGCGACCAAGGTAAAGCCGATGAAGAAACGCTCCCCGTCGTCTTCTCTTTGCTCTTCTCGATCTGACTCTCGCTCTCCTCTTGGCTTCACGCAGCTCGAAGTATACAGTCCCGGTTCAGGTATTAAGCTTTCGGTGACATCGAACCAGAGAGCGATCCAGATCTACGTTCGTCCGCTCTTCTTTCGCTTGGTGTTCCCTTTTGGACGTTTCCCGTCGCTGATACTTCCTTTCTCTTATTCTTCAGACCTGCGGAGGCCAGCACGGCACAATCCCAGTTAAAGCTACTCAAGGTGGAGCTGGGTTCGTCGAGCAGTACAGCTGCATGGTCATCGAGATGGAAGATGTTATTGACGGTAAATTCGCGTCGCGGCCGGCTTCGAACGTTGTATCCTCTCTCTCTCGTCGCTGACTCCTCTTCCCTTCTACTACGTTCCAGCCATCAACAACCCTGAATGGGGAATCGATCAGTGGTACTCTCCTTCGCGACCTCTGGACTTTCACGCCAGCTACCAGTTCTCGACCGTTTGATTTCGGTGGTTCTCTTCTCTGATCTTCTTCGACGACCTCTACGATGGAACTTTGCCTTTGTGATCGAGCGAAGACAGCAAGTTTTCGCTCTCTTCTCGTCTGGCACCCGCTCTGAAAGATATATATATATCGATCGACCGCTTTTAAAAAATACTACCGACCTCACGCGCTCTCTCATCTCTTTCTTCGGTCTCTTCCTGGGCCGGAATCTCGACCTCGCCTCTTTGAACCTCAGCTCCTTTTGTCTCTTCAAGCTCCCAACACCCACAACACCCACAACCTCAGTCACTCCCTCCCTCATCCTTTCCATCCCACCATGTCTCTCGAAACACCTATCACCAAGATGTGTGAGTCCTCTCTTCCCTTCGATCCTGACGAGTCGAGAGAAGACGATGGAGACGTTGAGCTCACGCCCTTCTCCTTCTTTCCCTCCCTTGCATCGCTACAGTCAACATCAAGCACCCCGTCATTCTCGCTGGAATGAACGTTGCTGTAAGTGTCCCCCCTTCCTTCAGCCCGTTCGACGACCCTCGATTCCAGCAGTAGCGCTGGCAGAGCGAGCGATTCAAGCACCGGCTGTCTTCCCCGACCCAGCCTTCCCCTCCTCCCTTCCCTCCTCGCTCGCCCTGACGCCTCGATCTTTTCTTGCTGGTATGCTTTTCAGGCTGGACCTGAGCTCGCCGCTGCTGTATCTAACGCTGGAGGTCTGGGAGTTATCGGAGGACTTGGTGAGTGGGTCGTGCGAAGCAAGCTCGCGGGAGAGGGCTGAGCTCGACTCCACTCGAGCTCCCGGAGAGGAAGTGCGACGTCGGAGAGCTGACCTTTTCCTTTTCCCTTTCGCCTCTCGTCTGATCTACTTCAGGATACGTACGTTCATTTCTATGCTACTCATCTTTGGGGAAATCCTTTGTGGAGCTGAGAGTCGACAACTCATGATGCGGGCGTGCTGATCATCTCTTCCTCCCCCTTCTTTTTCTCTGCAGACTCCCGACAACCTTCGAAGGCAGATCCGACACATCAAGGAGGGACTCAACTCTCCCAACCTTCCCTTCGGAGTCGATCTGTTGATTCCTGCTGCTGGAGGAAGCAAGACCGCTTCGGGAGGAACTGCCAGGAAGGTGAGTCTCGTCTCCCCACCTCCCTTTCCTTCCTGCTTCGTTACCTGACGCCTTTCCTCTCGTTCTAGACCAACTACGACTACTCCAGTAAGTCAGATACCCTCCAATTTCTTATTACATCGAGCTGATTTCGTTCCCCGTTCTCTTTTTGTTCGCAGAGGGAAAGCTTTCTGAGCTGATCGATGTTATCATCGAGGAGAAGACCTCCCTGTTCGTTTGTGCCATCGGAGTCCCTCCCAAGTACGTCGTCGAGAAGCTTCACAAGGCCGGAATCCCCGTCATGGTACGTCTCTCTTTCTTTCGTTCAGTTTCGAAGGAGAAATCGAAAGACGCATCGCGTCCTGGCTTCAGAAACTGACTCTTCCCTTCGCGCTGCTTTCACTTCCATCTTCTTTTCATCAGAACATGGTTGGAAAGCCCATTCACGTCAAGTACGCTCTCGAAGCCGGAGTTGATCTCATCTGCTGCCAGGGAGGAGAGGGAGGAGGACACACTGGTTCGTTTCTTCTGTTTCTCTTCTCACATTCTCTAGTTTCTTCTTGCTGATCCTCACTATCATCCATTTAGGAAACGTTCCTACGAGCATTCTGGTCCCTGCTTGTGTTGATGCCTGCAAGGGAAAGAAGTCGCCTCTTACCGGAGAGCCCGTGAGTCGTTTCGTTTTTCGACCTTTCCCTCTTTCGCACGATACTGATCTTGATATCCCCTTCCAGGTCTACGTCGTCGCCGCTGGAGGTATTGCTGATGGTCGAGGTCTCGCTGCTGCTCTCATGTGGGGAGCTCAGGCCGTCTGGGGTGCATTTTCCCTGGTCTTTTCCTTTCATCTTCTCGAGACGTCTTGCTGACTTCTCTCCGTTCTTGTTCTTCTCTTTCTTCAGTTGGAACTCGATTCGTCGCCGCTACCGAAGCTTCCGCACCTCCCAAGCACAAGGAGCTCATCTTGACTGCTGGCTACGATGATGTCGAGAAGACGCTCATCTACGTGAGTGCTTTCCTCTCCTTCTCCAACGCGTCGATTTGCCTTTCGCTGACCTTGCCTCTCTCCCCTCCCTCACATCAGACTGGTCGACCTCTCCGAGTTCGATACACTCCCTACGTCGCCGACTGGAACACCAACCGAGCTGCCGAGATCAAGGACCTTACCAGCCGAGGTATCCTCCCTCACGAGCACGAGCTCGAGTCTCACCCGGAGAAGTCGATGGAGGGACGACCTTGGCTCATGGGATCCGTCGCCGCCAGCATTCACGAGGTTCTTCCTGCGAAGGTCATCGTCGAGTCGATGGTCAAGGAGGCTCGGGAGGTTATCAAGCGAGGAGCTCAGGCTGCTAAGCTCTAAACGACGAATGGCTTGCTGGCTAGATATGTTTCTTCGGAGGAGGACGCGCTTTTATGCTTCATGACTCTCGAGATGAATTTACAGAGGCGTAGAAAGAGCAAGGAGACAAGTCGGGATGATTCTTCTACGGGCCGTATGTTACTAGAGATAGACATTGCAACAAGCGAAAGGGGAAGAAAAAAGAACGGCGACGCGTCCAATCTCGCCTCATTCCTATCCCCTCCACCACGCTAGTAGCCTCGCCAGCCACAACGCAACTCCTTCCTCCTTCTTCGGCTCCGTCATCCTAGCCAGTACTCTCAACGCTCTCCCTCCCTCCTGAATCTCCATCCCTCCCAAGGCAAGCACATCGTCGATCAATCCGCCGTCTCCCAACCCAATCTTGTGCTGCTCGTCTCCCCTCCTCTCGAAAGCATAGTACCAGTAGGCGGGATGGTAAAACTTGATCCTCAGCCTCGAAGGAAGCTCCAGCTGCATCTCTATCCCTCTCGTCGCGTCCTCAGGGTAGCCATGGTGGGATTCGTCGAGAGGGCATGGAGGGATGGGATACTCGATAGAGAACGAGATGAGTTGTCGAGTGGGATCTCGAGCGATTCGAGGAAGGTGAGAAGATCCAAAAACGAGGTTGATGGATCCAGGGAGGTTGAGTCGTTTGTAGTTCTCGATCTTGTCGATGAGGGCGTGTAAGCGAAGAGGGAGGGTGGGAGGATCGGTTCCGAAGACTTCGTGCCCGGGAGTGAGAATGGGACGATCTCCTTCTCCGTTCTGGGAAGAATTGTGAGGGTGGCAGTGGATGTCCCAGAGAGATGCCTGAAGGGGGAAGAGCACGAGATGGAGCGTATAACGAGAGTAGGGAGAAAGAGGTGAGCTCGACGCGACGCGACGGAAAGGGCAGAAAGAGAGACGAACGAACTCTTCGAGCCGTGTAAGCATCCGCGATCCCTAGATCATCCACGAGCCGAAGCGTAGGATCTATCCTTCCGTTCCAGTCGACCACTTTCGGAACGAGATTGTGAGGAATCGTTGGGTACGTGAACGAACCGTCGAGTTGAGTTCGAAGAGCGTCAACAGGCATGACGAGGAAGCCTCTTCCAAAACGAATCAGAGGGTCTTATCAGCTCTGCCTCGTGCGCACACTACCTCTAGTTTCGAGGCTCACATAGGAGTACACCAAGTCCATCGTTCCCCAGGGAAATCCTCCTTGATCTTCTCAAACTCCTCCTTGATCCCGTCCCAAAACTCTCGATCCTTCTCCAGATCTTCCTTCGAGAGCCTACCAGGTCCCTTCGATACTTCCTCTAGGATCTGTATAGCAACCTTTTGGTGCTCTTCGTCGAGGGAGGAGCCCTGGATGGCCTTGGAGAGTCGTTCGAGGGCGAGGTCGGATCGAGATCCGGAGGGTTTGGTGAGCTCGAGTTTCGTCTTCTCTTCGAATGAGGTGGTCATGGCTGGTTACTGGAGCAAGCGGGTGGTGCTGGTGCTGGAAATCGAGAGGAGGGAGTGGAGGGGAGTTTGAGCGGAAGGAAAGGAAGGATGTGGTGAAGGGTCAAAGGAAAAAGGAGAGGATCAAACGAAGGTGACGACGGCCACGCTGCCCCTGCGAGAAAGAAAAAAAGCAGGGAAAAGAAGGAAAGCAATGGAAACCAGTAGAAAAGCTACCGAAGAGTCTCAGAGTGTTTCGAGCGAAAATCAGAAGGAAGCGAGGCCTTCTGGTCCGTCGAGAGGGGAAATGCGACTTGTTCCGTTTCACTCCATGCTCGCCTAGTCTCTTCCACTTCGCTCCTATCACATTTAGACCCAGCATGGCATCGACGAGAGAAAAAAAACCTAAGCGACGAAGTAGAAACGAAAGTAGACCACTGAGCGAGGAAAAGAACGAGCAAAAGAAGGAGAGGTCAGTTCGATTCGACGAAACGCGACTACTTCTCTTCCTACGAGGCTGAAGCGGAAAGAGAGAAGGGAACGAACAAGTTTTACACGATATCTCCGATAGAGATGGGCATCTCGTCGATTTGTGTCTACACGCGAGGAAAAACGAGGGTCGAAACGAAGTCAGCGCTGCTTCTCTCTCCTCCCGACAGACGCGACTCTCCAACCGAACTCCCCACCCATCCTCCCCCTCCTCATCCTCCTTCGGCCTCTCCCGCTCTGATTTGTAGTCCAAACTCACCGAGTAGAACTGCTCGATATCCCTCAAGATCCTCACGTCCTCGACCGACACAAAGTTGATGGCGACTCCCTTTCGACCGAATCGACCTGATCGACCGATCCTGTGGAGGTAGTTTTCTCGGTTGATGGGCAGATCGTAGTTGATAACCAGCGAAACCTGCTGGACATCGATTCCTCGGGCCCAGACGTCGGTGGTGATGAGGACTCGGCTGTGAACACACGCGCACGAACGGAGGAAAGAGAAAAGGTCAGCTCGCATCGAACGGAGAAAGCGTATAAAGACAGGGAAAGAGAGACGTACGAAGCTCCACTTCGGAACTCGGCCATGATGGTGTCTCGCTCCTTTTGAACCATCTGAGAGAGAGGAGAAGCAGGAGAGGGAAGATCAGCTTCGGCGCGAGAAGGAAGGAAGAAAGAGAGACGTGAGGAGAAGGGAACGTACATCTCCGTGCATGGACGAAACGGTGAAGTTGGCCTCTCGCATCTTCTCGGTCAACCAGTCGACCTTTCTCTTGGTGTTGCAGAAGATGACGGCCTGGGTGATGGTGAGGCTGAGGGAAGGAAACGAACGAGGCGAGAGGAAGGGAAGGGAGTCGCGAGATCAGTTCAGTTTTCTCGCCCTCAAGCTCTCCGTCGACGACGACCACCACCACTTCAACCACTAGCACCGCCCAGCCTCATCCAGCTCATCCAGACCATAGAAGACTCGTGGTACTCACGTATCGTAAAGATCACACAGCGTATCGAACTTCCAATCCTCCTTCTCGACGGCGACGAAGAACTGCTTGATTCCCTCGAGCGTCAACTCATCACGCTTGACAAGGATCCTGATCGGGTCGGTCATGAACTTGGTGGTCATCTCGAGGACGTCGTAAGGGAGGGTGGCCGAGAGAACGACGACCTGGGTCGCGGGAGGGAGGTATCGGTAGATGTCGTAGATCTGGTCCTTGAATCCCTGGTTGAGGAGCTCATCGGCCTCATCGAGGACGAGCATCTGGTGGAGATAACGAAGAAAGAGTGGGCACGGTAGAGGAAATGATGGTGAACGGTGAAAGAGGGAGGGAGGAGGAAGAAAGGGAGAGGTCAGCGAGAAAGCACTCGAGAATCGAACAAAGGCCAGAAGCGCTTATCCGTCCTCCCACCCTACGCCCACCGCTTTCTCATGGTCCATCTCCTATGCTACTCCGCCATATCCGAACACTCACCTTAATGTTCTTCGTCCTCAAATTCCTCCTCCTAATCATATCGAACACTCGTCCAGGGGTTCCCGAGACGACGTGCTGTCCGTGATCCAGCTTCTTGATATCCTCTCCAATCGACGTTCCACCGATGCAAGCATGGCACTGCACGTTCATGTAGTCTCCAAGAGCGAGCACGACCGATTGGATCTGGGTGGCCAACTCTCGAGTCGGGGAGAGGACGAGAGCTTGGGTTTCTCGGATGTTGGTGTCGATGGATTGGAGGATGGAGATGGAGAAGGTCGCGGTTTTACCGGTTCCGGATTGAGCTTGAGCGATGACGTCTCGACCTTTGGTGATGGGGAGAATGGCTCGCTGTTGGATGGCGGAGGGTTTCTCAAAGTCTGGGAGGAGAGGAAGGGAGGGATGGAAGGGAAGAGGTCAGATCCAAGTTCTCGAGCTCGCTCTTCCCTCTCTTCCAGCAGAAGGACTACGAAAAACTGACTGTAGGCGTAGATACCTCGGAGGAGGTCTTCCTTGAGGTTGAGGGAGTCGACTAAAAAGCGAGCGAAGCAAGACGGGCAAGAGCAAGAGAAAGAGGTCAGCCATCGATTCCACACGCGAGCTCCAGCTCCTGCTCCCTCGCGATGCATCCAGAGAGAAAGGGAAAGACTCACAAGTGGGAGCCTATACGGAGAAAGACGGAAGAGCGAACCCATATTTCAAGATAAGCTTCCCGTCTTTCTCCTCGTGAAGCGCATCGTCTGCTCGCTTCCATCGTTTTGCTCCTTCCCTTCTCTCGGATGAGAAAAGAGGGAGCGAGAGACTATTGCTGATGACGATGAAGCTGTCGGTTCAAAGTATACTTACGACTTTGATGGCCTCCGAGGACTCGAAGATCTACGAAAGAGAAGGGAAAGAAGGGAGAGAGGGTGAGCTAGACGGAAAGGGATGGGTGGTGGAGAAGGAAGGGAGGAAGGCAGAGACGAACGAGCTTATCATCCGATGCGTTGATTCCCTGAGAACGAAAAGAAGTAAAGCATAGGTCAGCGATGAGCTCTTACCAGCATACGAAGATAGAGAGCGGGTGGAGTACTGACAGACATGATTGAGGAGGAGAGGAGGAGGTAGTGGGTGGAGGGGGAACGCCAAATCGAGTCGTCGAAAGTGAAGTCCTCTGGGAGAGTCGTCGAGTCGTCCAGAGTCGTCCCAACCCCCCATCTCCCTTCCCAAAGCCATGTTCTCTCGAGTCCTCAAATCCACCCTCACTTATCGGGCCTTCTCTTCCACACCTAAGAGGGCTGCTATCTTTGCTTCCGCCACGGAGGAGGTCTTCTCGAGCGAGGTCCTGTCAAAGACCGATGGTCGACTCGTTCTCGTCGATTTCTACGCTGATTGTGAGCTCAATCGAATGCTATATTTTATCAGAGGCCAAGCTGACATACTTTGATTTATATCTGGTAGGGTGCCGACCTTGCAAGAGTCAGTCATCGTTGAGAAGAAGCAGTAAAGAGGAGAACGAGCTCAAGCTGACCGAATCTTCCTTCCTTCTTCGCTAGTGCTCGCTCCTACACTCCACAAGTGAGCTCACAGAAACCCTTGATCTAGTAAGAAGATTGCACGTTGACCATCCTTTGTCTGCATTGTTGTTTTCAGAGTTGCTGAGAAGGAGGAGCTCGACATCGATCTCGTTACTGGTGAGCTTCACCTCTTCCTCCCTCCTCCTCCTTTCCTCCTGTCTTTCCCCGATCTGACTCTTTCCTCCCCTTCCTATACTTCAGTCGACACCGAAGAACTTCAAGAGATCGCCGCCAAGTACAAGATTGCCTCCCTCCCCACCGTTTTCGCCTTCAGGAACGGAGAGCCAGTGGACAAGTTTGGTGAGCTTCGACTTCGACTCGATGCCGTCGGCCCTCTCTCTTCCTTTCTTCTTCCTTCCAGCTTTCTCAGAGTCTGACTCGAAGTTTGACTTGGTTTCGTATGATTCGCAGTTGGTATGCGCAACGAACAAGCCGTGACAGATTTCGTCAAGAAGGCTCAGGCTTCTGCTTAGACCCGCAATCGAATGGGCGTCGTCGTCGTCTTCGTGAAACCCTCCTTATTCTCCCGATGTCCATCAGCGAGGTTTTCTCGCAAAGATAGCTCAGACTAGAGCATCGATTGTCGCTCACTCAGGATGTCCAGATCTAGCTCATCTCTTCAACCCACCCACTTCAAATCCACAACTTTCACAACCCTCCTCCTCTTCCCTCCTTCCTGCTTTCCTCCCTCAGCTTCAGCAAACCCACCAAAAAACAAACTCAACACCCCATCCCCCTCTTTCCCCAACCTGCTCCTCTGTTCCACCCAAAACAAAAAATCCCAACCCAAATCAGCACTCTCCTTCTCCTCTCGACGCGTCTTCGTCTACTCACATCAACCCCGACCTCATTCTCCCTCCCTCCGGCACCCTCCACCCTCAACACCTCTTCGAACCCAGCTCCCGTCCTTCTCAGAATCAGCAGGTCCTCCTCCATCGGCAGGAGTAACAGGAGAATGATCTGGTTGGGAGAATAAGGAAGGGGGAGGGCGACGATCTTCCCTCTCGAGGAGGAGAGAGAGGGAGGGAGGTGTGGGTGTGGGAGGAGGATGCGGGACCATTCGCGGGTGGGGTAGAGGGAGGGGAAAGGGGATGTAGAGGTGGGAGGGAGATGGTAGTGGATCCTAAGCGAGAGAAGCTCGAAGGGAGATGAGGTGAGTTTCATGGGGAGGAGGAGAGCGAAGCCTCGACGAACCAAGTTTGCACTCTTTTGGGTGATGCGTTGTTGATCTCTCGGTTAAGAACGTGGAAGCCTCCCAGGGAGTCGATAGTTTGAGCTTCTTGGTTGAGGATGCCTGGTGTCGAAGGCGGACGTGAGGAAGAGGAGGGGGAAGACGCGTCGCGAGCTGATTTGTCTCTGATTTGACTCACCAGATCGCTTAGGTATCTCAAACGCCAGGATTCCTCTCGTAGAAGGTAGGATAGGTCCTTCGGGGAGGGAGTGACCTTCGGAGGAGATCCATCGAAGGGGAGAAGAAGGGTTGGTGATGAGGTCGGGAGGAGAGGAGGTTGAGGCGTAGAGGAGGTCGTGATTCTGCGAGAGGGAAAGGTGAGTTTGAAATCAGCTTTTAGAGTGGAAGGTGGCATGGGGAGGCAGATATGGATGAAGACTGACGTTCTCAGGCCCGTTCGGTCCAGCTTGCTGTCGAAACTACTCCAGCGAAACAGGCACGTAATCTCGGTAAGTCCACGAGACATGGATCTTTCCTCTTGAATCCACGTCGATTCCGTTGATGTAGCTGTGAAAAGCTCTTGTGAGTATCGCGACGAAGAAGGAAGGAGAAAAGGGAGGAAAAAAGTCGAACTGACGCGTTGTTCTTCACTCCTTTCAGGTAAACTCCTCTCTCCTTCCAGCTGCACAAACCTCCTTCGTCTCTTGAGTAAACAAAGATGAGATCGTTGCCTAGACCGGAGATTCCGACGCGGTACTCGAGGAGGAGGGAGCCGGAGGGAAGGGAAAGGAAGCGAGGGTACGTGACGTTCTGTTCGAGTCGCGGAGGAAGGAGACGCGTCAGTTTCGAGATCCTAGACCCTTGAGATGGCTGATGAGGTTTTATTCGTCCTTCCTTACCTCAAAGGTAGATCTCTCGACGTCCAGTCCCGGAAGGACGTTCAAAACCTCGCTGAAGGCGCTCGGCGACCAGTTCGCTTCTCTAGGGTTCGTCGTCAGATCTACCAGCGAACGACGATAGATGAGCGGAGTGTCGTGGTTGTCGAAGCTCAAGTGAATCGATCCGTCTGTTGAGCAGATTCCCAAGGAGATGGTCTGTCGAGAGGGAAGGACGCGGAAGAGGGAGGTGAGTTCGACTTTGCGGGGGGTCGGTTGAAACAGGAGATCGTCAAAAAATGAGCTCTTTGACATCTGAACTGACGTTGTGGCCGTCGTCTTCCGTTTGGCTGTAGTCTTGGAACTCTATGATCTCCCAGGAGTGCTCTTGGAGAGCTCGAGGAAGCTTTCGTCGTCCCAAGCAGACATGCCGAACTCCAGCGACCTTCGGTGCATCTCGATAGAAAGCGACGTATTGGAAGCCTGAGGAACGTGTTCAGCACAAGATTGGACGGAGACGAAGGAAAAGATACGGAGGTGAGTTCGTACGGGCGAAATGATGGCGGGAAGGTGAGAGTTCTCGAGAGGGAAGGACGGGTTGTAGGGGAAGACTGACCTTTGCGAGTGCAGAGAGCGTCTTGTTGGAAGCTGCCGCCGTTGAGGTTGTTGGTCGCGTCAGGTCTAACGCCTAGAGTTGATGAGGAGACGATCCTGAGGCTCATGGTGATGGCTGGAAGGAAGTTGGAAGCTCAAGGACGAATCGCGGATACATCCGGCCCTCCTCAGTTTGGCGATCTCTTTTTTACCGACCCCTTGAGGCCGTGAGGTCACGAGAGGGAAGTTTTTATCTCGGTGTATCCTCTGGGAGACCCTATTTATCGGTCCATCTTTCATCCTTTCCCGCCATGTGGTCGATTCAGGGAAACTCGCAAAGTCTCCGCTGACTCTCACACTCTCTTCCTCCTCCCTCCCGCTCGTCCTTTCCTCCACGCCATGTCCGCTCCTCGCCCTCCTCCTGATCTCCCTTCGCGACTTTCCTTCGATCCTGACGCCAAGCAGGAGGTCGAGCACGTCGAGGCCTTCGACACCCAAGTCGCAGGAATCGCTGTTCAGAAGTCTCAGCTCGACAACCTCTCCATCACGGAAGCCGCTCGAGCGTACTGGAAGGCTTGTCTGTTCTGCTTTTTCGCTGCTTTCTCTGGTCAGTATCAATCTCAATATACGCCTGCAACTCAAGCTGACATTGTCGTTTCGCCTATCAGCTTTGCCGGACGGATATCGAGTGAGGCCGCGTCGAACCGATCTTCCCTTCGCCTTTCAGAGCTGACCTCTTCCTTCGCCCAGATCAATCTCGCAGGAAGTATCATCGTAAACAAGGGATTCATCAAGCAGTTTGGTGCCCTTAATCATACCACAGGAGCGTCAGCTCTGAAGTCTACGTGGATCGCGAGCTGGGGAGGTTCGTTTCTTTCTTCCCTTTTTTCTAACGCGAACGAGACCGAGGAGAACTAACCCTTCTCACCTGCTTCATTTAAACTCGACAGGTTTCCAATCGATGGGACAGATCCTGGGAATGCTATCCGTCAACTTCTTTTCTGATCGCTTTGGGAGGAAGAAAGCGCTTTGCCTTTTGTGGGTCGTTCTTGTCGGCGTACGTTCCTCCTCTTCTCCTTCTCGCTGTTTCTGTCCCTTCACTCACTCTCTTTTCTTGTGATTACATCTACAGAGTATCTTCGCTGATGCCTTCGCTGCAGCTTGGTGGGCCTGGCTCATCGCGAAGCTCTTGGCCGGTGAGTCTTCTACGCGTCTTCTCTCCTGCTGGCTCGAGACTCACGTACTCTTCGCTCGCTCTTCTTTCCATTCTTCAGGCGCTGGAGTAGAAATGTTCCAAGCCACCGTCCCCGTTTTCATCACAGAGCTCGCTCCGACTCAGTTGCGAGGAGCTCTCGTCAATCTTTGTACGTCTTGACAGCTCCTTCCCCTCGAGTTACTCTCGTCATAGGAAGCTAATCTTAAATCTCTACATGTTTCCAGATAGTCTCTGGTTCGTTGTAGGACATTCTTGGCTCCGTAAGTACTGTATCACTCTTCCCACTCGTCTTGAAGCCTCCAGAGCTGATCGCGTCGCACCTCGGCTTTCTCCCCTTCTCCCTCTCTAGTCTCACTCTTCGAGAGCTAGCCCTGGACTCACCTTTCAACTACAAGACTCCCATCTATACGCAATGGGGATTTGTTGCGATCATGATGATGATCTTCGTGTTCCTCCCCGAGTCGCCTTGTGAGTTTTCGTCGACGCGCCGCCGTACTTCCTTCTCGTCGCTCACACTCGTCGTCGATCGCTTTCAGAGTGGCTCGCATCAACCGGAAAGGTTACTGAGGCTGGAGCTGTCCTCCATTGGGTTAACGGAGGTGTGGCAGGCTATGATGTCGACCGAGAGTTAAACATTATTTTCGAGGTCATCTACAAGGTCTTTATCTCCTGCGCTATCTCGCTGAGTCTCCCAAAGCTGACTAAAGCTGCTTTCGTTTTCCCCAGCAACGACGAGAAGCTGCTCTCCTCCGGAATCAAGGATGGCTTCCCATCTTCGAAGGAGAGAACGGCGTAAGTTTCCTCTCTCCCTTTGCAGAAGACACTTTTGCTCGAGCTGAGTTCTTCTCGTCCACTTATGTATCACAGTGGAGAACTCTTATCGCGACATGGCCCAAGTGTATGCAGCAACTCACTGGTGTAAGTTTCTCGACGTATCGGAACGTCAACGCGTCGAACGAAACGGAACTAACTGAATCTGATTCGTTTACCGAACGCTGCCTCCCTTCAGCTCACGTTGGTCAACACCTACGCTGCTCTTTTCTTCAGCTAGTGAGTTACACTTTTCGCCTCTCTCAAGATCCCCATCTCCAAGCTTCGAACGACCGTCCAAGAACGAGATTACCGGACGCGTCGTCTTGCTTTCTAGTTTACCCGTCTTGTTGAATGCCCTCTTACTTCATATCAAACAGCGCCGGAAACAAAGACCCCTTCTTTGTCACGACCATTCTTGCCGTGCGTTTCCCTCTCTTCCCTTCTGCTCTTCAATCGTCTCGATCCTCTGACTTCGTTCCCTTCCTCCCTCTTCCAGGTCTGTCAAATCGCTTCCGTCATCCTGATGGCGCTTGTCTCTGATCGCTGGGGTCGTCGATTCATGTGAGTCTCTCCCCTCCTTGATGGTTCTCCCCTCTCGCCGTTCTGAATCGTCCTGTTCTTCCAGCACCGTCGTCGGCTTTGGAATCACAGCCATTGCAGTTCTCGCTATCGGGATCTTTGGATGCTTCGACTACACTCGGCCCTCTCTCGCATCAGTTCTAGTGAGTTGAGACTTCCCCTTCTCAATCGTTTCCCCGAATTGACCTTCTACGCGTCCCAGATCTTCCTCGCGTGCCTCTGCGTCTTCTTCAACACCGCCGCTGGAGCTATAGGCTACTTTTATCCCTCAGAGGTTCCTACTCAGAGATGGCGAGCTCGAACCGCCGGATTCGGAGCTGCTATAGCTGGTGCGTTCTTCCCACTTTGTCCTTTTCGTTTCGACAGATTAGACGCGTCCAAGCTGACGGATCTTCATTCGTCCCTCCTTCGCAGCCTGCTTCGGTCTCATTTTCTCAACTTGCGTCTCTCTCATGCTCAAGGGTAGTGCGAATTGGGGCGTCAAAACTGGCTTCGTGAGTTTCTTTCAATGTTTTAAAAAGGAACTCGAACGAAACTGACGAATCGACGATGCGGACGATTTGCCCAGTTCTTCGCCGCCACTGGAATCCCTGCCGTCGTGTTGGCGTTCTTCATCCTTCCCGAGACAGCGCAGTATGTTCTCCATTCTTCCTTCTTGCCAATATCTTTTGAACGATCAAGAATTGACTCGACTCCCAACTCTCTCTCCCTCGCAGACGATCTCCCGCCGAGATGGACGAGCTCTTCGCCGACAAGATCTCCCCTCGTCATTTCAAAGGCCACATCACTCGAGTCCAAATGGAATCTGACACCGTCCAAGCTCAAATCGAGGCTGAGATCAGGAAGCTGGGAGACGCTTGACGGGGAAGAGGGAGACGCGTCGCGTTCGCGGGTTCGGTTCATGGTTTCCCTCTCGTTTTTTCTCCGGCTTCTAGGTTAGTTCTCAACGGGTTGTACTTTTACTTAACAGGACCTATGGGTTATTCTCCAACTCAAAGAACAAGAATGCGAAAATCTGCATCCTTGAGGACGAAAAACGTTCTCTTCAATCGACCTCCGTCCGAGGCAAGTTCGCCACCGACCACGACCATCTCTTCTCTCCTCTCCTCCCTTCTCTCTCCCTTCTTTGTCTCTCCCAATGAGCCAGAGTAAGCTTGTTCTTCTACGCTAACCCTCCTGACTCTCTATCTTTCCCTTCTCTTACGCCCTCTCTCTTCCGTTGGTATAGAACCCACCGCTCGACGACCTGCAGCAACAGCCAACTCCTCAATGAAAGTGACAGGTCCCTCCAACTTCGCTCATCAAGCTTCCGCTTTTCAAGCAGCAGCCTCGACCAGGAAGTCAGCAAGAGACAAGGAGGATTCTGCTACTACTGGATCCTCGGGTGGGAATTGGAAGGGGAAGGGGAAAGGGAAGGGACCTAGGGTTGAGGAGAGGGAGAGGGAGGAGGAGGAGGGAGGAGAGGGAGGAGGGGAGGACATGGGGAGTGAGGATGAGGATGAGGAGGCTCTTTCGTGAGTTTCAGACGTCTACTTCTCATTAGAGGTATCTACTGAAGGTGGAGAAAAGGATGGAGGATGAGTTCTTCTTCCTACGAAGAGGACAAGACGAAACGAAGGAAAGCTCGAGCTCACCTCTTCCGTCTCCCTCCTCCCTCTCTCTCCACCTCGCTTCTCAGCATGCTCGAAGGCATCCGAAAAGCATCCGAGACCTTCCATGCCAAGAGATCCAAGAAGGCAGCTCAGCAACACGAGGAGTTCAAGAAGCAGATCGATGAAGCTCTCTCTGGAGTCAAGAAGGACATCGAGGATGGATGGGAGGAGGACGAGGCGACGATGTGAGCTCTCTCTCTCTTCTTCGTTCACCTCTTTCTCCCTTTTCAAAGCTGATTTTTCGGACTCTTAAACTTTCCAGAGATCGAGCCATGGCCAAACTCGCACCTCTCCTCGCTCCTGAAACTCACAGCCTGCCTGAATACGCTCAAGTCCACTCTGCGAGAGGAGTGAGTTGCCGCCGCTCTCTACTCCCTCTCTTCCCTTCCCTTTCCTTGGAGCTGACCTCCTTTCTCATATTTGTCTTGTTCGAAAGGCCATATGGAACACTCTCGGTCACTGCTACCAAGAGGAGGTCGACGAAGCCATCCTCGCTACCAAGGACGAGGACGAAGCTCATCTTGCTGAGATCGAAGCGAGACCCAGCGAGATCAAACGAGCGAGGAAGAAGGCGATTCAGCTGGCTCAGAAGGAGGTCAGTTTATCCTTCTTCTTCTTCACATGACTCTCCGGAAGTAGTCCTCTGACGGCGTTTCTTTCGTTGCGTTTTCGCTCAGATTGCTCTCGTCCACGAAGAACAAACGGCGCGTCTCCCTCTTCCTCTTCCCTCGCATACACCCGCTGACTCTTCCCTCCTCCCAACCTCACTCACCCCTTCTTCCCTTTCCCGTCTTCTTCAACTTCACCCCCTCCAGATGATCACCAATGGCCACGACCTCATCCGAAACTGGGCTTCCATCCTCAAACCTCACCCAGCTTACTCTCCTCTCTCCAGCAGCACGGGAAGGAAAGGTCGATCCGGAGTCGGAGTCGGAGGAGGATACTATGCTGGAGGTGGAGGGACGTCTGCGTTGAAGAGATTACAGCAGAAGAAGATGAGAGGGATGGGGAAAGGGTTCTGAGCTCCCGACGCGTTTTTATTTTATTTTTTCTATATCTTTTCTCAGTCTTTTTCACGACTTTATGCCCCTTTTTCGCTTTCTACCTCGTCTCTAGCAGCATTCCTAGCATTTTCCTTTCTATCAATGAATCTCTGTTCCCTTTTTTCGCCCCATAGCAACCGAACGACTCAACTCCCCTTCTTTCGCGAGCTCGTCGAGTCCTCCCTTCCTCCCATCGTCCACCCGCCCACCAACCTCAAGACCACCGCTCAGGATGTCCACCACCACCACCTCTCTCTCCTCCCCATCTCCTCTTCCTCTCCCCCTCGCCCGACCTCTCCGCGGTCCCTCCCTCCTCCGTCTCAAGATCAACACCCTCACCCTCCTCTTCCTCCTCCTCCTTCGAAACCTCCCCGTCTACCATCTCTGGAAACGCGTGATCCACAATCTAGGACTGTCGCGCGATGTGACTAATATGATCGAGACGACGGCGGTGCTTTTGTTGGTGATTAATATTGGGCAGGCTTGGAGGAAGTTGAGGAAGGCTTCGACGAGGAGGAAGGAAGAAGGGGTGAGCTCGAGAGGAGCTGGTGGTGGGAGGATCGTTGCTCAAGGGTCCACGAGGACTGCTGTGAAGGTGCATACATACATACATCTCTCTCTCTCTCCTCTGCTTGCTTAAAAGCTGACTCGTTTGTTGGCTTTCATCCAACCAGCCTGCCCCTCCTCCCTCCTCCTCCTTCAACCTCCCCTCCGTCTCCTCCTCCCCATCCTTCCTCCCTTCCACCCCCTCCCCTCAAACCCCTCGAACCAAACTCCGCCCACGATACTCCCTTCCTTCCACACCCATCACCCCTTCCTCAGCCAACGCAACCCAAACGCCCGTTCGACAAGGAGCTCCCTCGCCTGCTTCGAGCTTGAATCAGAGTCAGAACACGCCTGTGGGAGGTCGAAGTCTAAAGAGCGCGTTGGCGTTGGCGAGTTCAACGTCGATTCGAGTGTCTCCTTCGACATCGGGTGGGTCTGGGGTGTTGGGGCAGAGTGTGGGTGGGAAGAAGGGGGATCAAGAGGGGACGAGTCCGTTGAAGTTGTTCAAGATCAGGCATTCGCTTGGTGGAGGAGGGAGTGGGAGTCCTTCGAGTGAGTCTGAAATATAGGTTCTCTTTTTTGTCAAGTTTTCATGTTCGAGCAACTAATGTTCGCGTTGCGCTTGTTGGCTTGCTTTCTGCAGGAGAGGAGTGGCTTTGAAGAGACGAAACGCGACGGATAGCGACGTTCTTTCTTTCTTTCTTCCTCTTTCTTTTCGCTGCTTCGTGTTTCTGTTCGGACCGAGACGTTTCTGTTTGAAGTAGGCTGCTTTCCATCTACACAGGTCGTACCCACTCTTCTTTATCTCCAACGAAGAAGGAACGATGGACGCGGGAAAGGAAAGAAAAAGTGGGAAGAGCTCATGAGGTTGAGCAGTCGACGAGATCTCAAGCTTGGGCGCTGGTGACTGCAGCATCGAGGGAAGAGCCACTCGGTTTACTATACTAGCGTGGAGGGAGAAAGGTTTAGGAGAAAGTGGGAGGGAGTATACTCTTCTGGAAGGAAAAAGCGGGACGAGCGAGTTCAACTCTTCCTTTTTCTTTGCTTCGGTGTTACACTTTGTTCGTTGACTTCTAGCTTCTGAGTTGGTGATCTGGCGTCTTTTGTTTCTCTCTACTGATGTCCCGCTTTCTGCCAGGAGAACGGGAGGCGGGACGTGATCTTTTCTTGGACTTCATTTCGATCCACTTTGCTGCTACCTACCTTAAAACCTATGGGTTCGGAAAGTAATGAGTGCAAGAAAGTTTGAGGCCTGAAGTTCAAAGGTGGCGGGGGGAGGGAAGCTTGGAAGAGGGGAGAGGCAAGACTGCCGGCGAACGAAGGCCCACTCGAGCTTAACCTCGTCGACGCGGTCCTTTCTCTCTCTCCCTCCCTCCCCCCATGAGCTTTCTTCGTGCATTTTTGGATGATTCTTGACTTTTGGAGGATCAGCTATCTTATCATCTAATAAAATCCACGAAAACCGAAGAGCTTCACGAGTTGCCGATTTAATTCTGCTCTCAACCGACGATGCCAGGAACGAAACTCTCCCTCTTGAACCTCTTCACATCTTTCTTGATCCCTCCCTCCCTTTCTCACTTTCGAACCCTTCTTTCCCTTCTCACCTCCACCACCCACCTTCACTACTCGACTTAGCAAAAGTTCACTCAAGCTCTTCAACGCTTCAAACCAACTCCAAGATGCCCATCTCTCGTTTCTCCCTCGCGTCGTTCTCCTCGACCAAGTCTGCCAGCTATCGAGCTGCTACTACTCCCGCTTCCAAGGTTGCCACTCCTTTTACCAAGGCTACTTCCTTCTTCCCAGGAGAATCTGCCTCTACGTTCGAGGTGAGTCTGATCATCTTTCTTCCTGCTCTAGAGCTCTGTGCAAACACTCGAGGACGGGAGAGACGCGGGAGGGAGGGAGCGCGTTGGGGCTGGGAAATGATCACTTCCCACCGTCGCTCGTTTCTTTTTTTTTGAAGTCGAGTTGAGTACGAGTAAATAGTCTGAGCTCGCATCCACCCTCTCGTCGAACTCTCGACTCTCTGGGCTGAAAGGGAGAGGAGGGAGGTCGACTCATGGGAGTGCGGAGGGAGGGCTGAGAGGCCGCTGCGGAGACTGCCGAGTGGAGGGAGGAGGAGGGAGGGACAGGGAAGAGCCCATTCTACCTGTAACCACGATGAGCAGATGGTTTCCTTCTTTCGCTCATGCTCCTCTAGGACCCCTTCGCTCGACCTGAGCCTTTCAACTCTGTTCGTGCCACCATCGAGGCATCCAGAAAGTCGGATACCAAAGTGAGCTCTCTCTCTCGACCTCCTCCTCCCTTCTCCTCCTCCTCTTCTCTCCCTCCCTCCCTCCCTCCATCTCTCCTTCTATCTTGCTCTTCTCGAAGACATCCGGCTGATCTCCTTATCTCTTCATTTCCCTCAGTCCCCTCGACGATTCCCCTCCAAGCCCATCGCTCACCAGGCTCTTGAACGCAAGCTCGAGTCGACTCCTCCCCTCTCTCCTTCGACCTCCTCTTTCTCCTCTTCCTTCTTCGTCGTCAAAGGAGAGAAGCTCGCTCGTCCCTCCCTCGTCGATGCTTCTCCCAAAGTCAAGGCTACACTCAAGTCTAAGGTCTCGTCCTCTTTCAAGACCTTCAGAGCCAAAGCCAAGACCTGCAGCTCCAAGTTGAGCTCGAAGACCTCGACTGTCTCCTCCTCCCTCTCTCCCTTCGCTCAGGTTCGTCGCCGTTTTCTTCTGCCTCCTCTTCTCCCAAGCTCGAAGCTGACCCGCTCTTCTATCTTCCTTCGCTGCTCCCACTCCACAGGGTCCCGTCATCGTAGCCACCTTCGCTTCAGTCGAACACACCGATCTCAATGCCGCCGCTCTCGTCAAGGAGGACGAGCTCATTCGCCTCTCTCAACAACCCGCCGTCGTCCCCAGCGGCGTCGGAGACAAGAAGGAGGTTGTCGTTTCCATCGTTCCTGCTTCCATCCTCGTCGTTGAACAATCTGTTGAGATCTGCTTCGAAGGTGAGTCGTTTCCGTTTCTTCGCTCATCCTCTCTCTCTCTCCTCTTGAGCTGACTCCTTCTTTCTTTCCACTCTCCAGGACTCACTCCATCTACCCTCCCCGCTGTCTCTCGAACCACTCCTTTCCATCAAGTCGCTGTCGCCAAGTCGTCCCCTCTTCACGTCGTCGTTCCATCATCGGCCAAAGTCTTCAAGTTCGGTAAGCTCTTCTCTTCGTCTCGTCGCGTCTCTCGCTCATTCTTCCGTTCGCTGATCATGCTTTCGTTTCCTTTCTCCCATCCTAGGTGGTGCCGCTCAAGTTGGAAAGGAGATCATGGCGAGGGAGAGTATACAGGTGAGTCTTCTCGTCCTTCTCTTCGTTCGAATCGCGGCGAGGCATTTCCTGACTCGTTTCCCACTCCTTCCTCATTCCAGACCCTCTCGCCAGCCTCATCGGATCTCCTCACTCCTACTGGCACCAACACCGACATCTACCGAGCAGCTGAGAGTACTCAGGTCAGTCTGACTTCTCTTTGATCGCCGTCTTCCCTCCCTCTCTCTCTCTCTCTCCCAAGCTGACCTCCTTCTCCCTCCCCTTCCTCTGTTTCGCAGACCCGGCTGCTCCGGAAGACTTCCGTCCTTGACGATCAACAAGACGACGAATACGAGGAGGCGAGCTGGGCTGTGATCTACGGCTCGCCTGAGAGCTCCTGCTTTGACGACATCCCTGCCATCAAGGTGAGCAGCAACTTTCTCTGTCTCTCTCTCTCCCTTCTTTCTTCTCATCGCCTCGGCTTCGAGCTGACGATCTCGCTATATTCTCTCTCCCTAACTTCGTTGTAGATGTCTTTCGAGAGGATCATGGAGGACGCGAGCGTTCGACGAGCGATGAACCACATCGACCCAGAGTCGCCCGAGTTCGGCTCCATCATCACTCGCTCGACGAGCAACTCGACTCTCAAGTCCAACGGGAGCCGCTCTCTCTCTACTCGATACCTCTCTAGTGTGAGTAAAGCTCCCTCTGTTCTTCTCTCAACCTCACCGCTGACAATCTCGCCTTCTTCGTTTCGTTTTTTCAGGTCGCGTCCAACTCCTCTTCATCGACGACCGTCGCATCTTCAACTTCGACGGTCAGAGTCCCCACCATCGTCGTCGTCTCGCCTGAGGATTCCGCGATCTTCGATTCCAACAAGGACTCGGTGAGCTCATCTCTACTTCTTTCGTGTCTCTCTCCCTCGAGCTGATCCAGGCTCGTCGTTTCTCTCTCTTCTCGGCTCCCAGACTCTCTTCGGAGAGAAAGCTACCAGGCCCCACTCGCACGGTCGGAAATGGCTCTCGAGGACCCGGAGACAATCGGAGCCGAAGGAGGAGAGGTCGACGTCGGTGAAGCCGGTTTGGGATGAGGAGGAGATGGAGAGTCTGGAGGACAAGGTAAGTTTGGGCTTCCTTCTCTCTTTCTCTTTCGCAACCCTTTCTCCACTAACTCTCTCGAGCTCCGTCCTCCTTCTCCTTCTCCTTCTCTTTCTCCTTTCTCTTCTTCATCTCACAGACCGCCTGGATCGACTTGGACTGATCTCGACCTGAACACTCGACGGCTCGCCCACTGATCTCGACGACCGACGACGACTGAAGGAAGGGAAGGGTGGAAGGAGGGAGAGTTTAGTACATCACACCCGAGGGGGCATGGATCAGTAGGAGAGTCTCTCGCTGGTCGAGGCAAAGCGACGTGACTCGAGTAGTTTAGAAGAAGAGAAGAGGAGATGGAGGAGACGAGGAGCCGACGCCAGTGACGTTGGAACGAGCCACCTTGCTCCCTGTTCTCGTCCTTCATTAGCGCGAGGGGATCGATCTATCATCCCTCTTCGGCTAATGTTGGACTCGAGACGGAGATGGTTCGTTCCAGGGAGGGAAGGAGGGACGTGGGAGGCGGTCTGTTCTGCGTTCTTGACGAGAACGCGACGACCTTGCTTTTTCATCTCTCGACTTCGTGTTCTCCTTTCCAAGTCCGTGTCTGGATTCCGGGTGGATCTAGATTGTACTAGTTCCTTTTTTCGTTTTCCGATCGCTCGTTCTATCCATCCTGATTTGTTTTTACCCGGGTGATGGGAAAGGGAGAACGCGAGAAAGTAGAGAGGTGGAACTGGTGAGGAGGAGGTCGATGAAGAGTTGACGACGTGACGGTTTAAGAGAAAAAAGAGAGAAGCAGCAATGCCATGCACATCGTGAAAGTCATTTCGGAGCAGCATCAGAGAGAGAGAGAGAGAGAGTAAGGTAGGTGAGTGAGCCAAAAGAAGAAGGAAAGCAGGCCGAGTCCAGTCGAGTCGAGAAAAAATCAAACGAGAGAAGAAGAAGAAACGAAAGCTATAACTAGCTGAGAAAGAAATCCCGAGAACAAGCAAGATTAAGGTTTTACACCGTCGTCGACTTTTTCCCCATGCCCAACCCCAACACCCCCTCCAACAACCTATCCAACTCCCTATCAAACTCCTCAAACCTCCCTCCCAACTCCCCTCCTCCTCCTCCTGCACCTCTTCCTTCCCCAGCCCCAGCCTGGCTCTGACTCTTCGCCCCCCCACCGACACCGAACAACGTCTCCTCCACCCAATCCCGCTTCCTCGTCGCCCCAAATGCCGCCTGTTTACTGATCGGTTCCCTCGCCCTCGCGTTGATCACAGCCAGCATGTTCTTGACTCCGAAATCATCTCTCGTCACCAGCACCGGTCGACCGTTCACGAGTCTCGTGGCTGGAGCGGGAAGAGGGTTGGGAGGGGTGGGATTAGAGGTGGTGGAAGGATGGGTGGTTGTTGGGGTCGATTGATTGGTGGTAGTGGAAGGGGAGCCGTTGCCTGAGGAGCGGGAGATGGAGGAGATGGAGGCTGAGGAGGGTTGTTTACGATGTTGAGAAGAAGAAGATGCGGAGGAGGTGGAGCGAGGAGTGGGTGTAGTAGTGGTGGCGGAGGAGGGGACGATGGTGGTTTGGGAGGTTGAAGCGTAAGGGAGGTTGGAAGAGGAAGCAGGACTGCTTCCTTCGACGAGAGGTTTGACGCTTCCCGATCGAACCTTTTGCAGCACTCTATCGATCTTTTCATCGATGGCTCCGTTCTGTTCGTCGAACTCCTTGGATCCCCTCGTTGGTTTCGCCAAAGCTCCCTCAAGGA
Organism: Mrakia blollopis; assembly: GCA_000950635.1. Taxonomy (NCBI): domain Eukaryota; kingdom Fungi; phylum Basidiomycota; class Tremellomycetes; order Cystofilobasidiales; family Mrakiaceae; genus Mrakia; species Mrakia blollopis. The sequence goes on along the minus strand of BBPU01000074.1, from coordinate 623,067 downwards.
CGTCTCCTTCGCTCGGCGACGGTGTGCGAAGGGTCGATCCGTTCTTGTCCTGAGGAACGGAGAGGTTCGCTGGAGGTGTCCATTCCTGCTCGATGAGTTCGCTGATATCGTAGGTCGTTTCTCCGTCGGGCTCGATGTAGGAGTAGCGGACCTGTTCCGTTGCCGTTCCTTCGGCTCCTCCAAGAACGAAGAGACGCGACGAGCGTACCGTTCCTCGATCCGACATGACGAGATCGATTCCTTGGGACGCGTTGGTGTTGGCTGAGAGGATGGCCAGTTGGTTGGCTCGAGAAGCTGCTCGTTGAGCGGCGATGATCTCTTGTCGAGAGGGAGTGGGCGTAGCGGACGACGAAACTGAACGAGGTTCCGTGACGGTGAGATCCTCTGCTGTCCTGTCGCTTCCGAGGGACGAAGCTGATGCTTTGCCTGAAAGCCGCCTTGCCGACCTGTCCGAGAGGGTGCTGCTTCTGAAAGACCCATTCGAGGTGTCCATGTTGACCGAGGATCGAGACCGACGAGGGGAAGAGAGGGAGGAGAGGAGAGAGAGGTTCGTTCCACGAGGCTGGGCTCGACGAATGATGAAGACGGGATCTGAGGATTGGACGTCCTCAGGATGGGCAACGGATATCTCTCGGGAGCGTCGTCGTTCCTTGGGATCCGTAGGAGGAGGAGTTCGGTAGTTGGGAGGCGTCGAGTAGCTGTCGACGAGATTCGTTGAAGGGTGGAGGACGCGTTCTGTTAAAGAGAAGAGACGACAGGAAAGTTAGCACTCGAACGCGAAACTCAGTAGCTTGATAAACGACGCACCTTCTCCTCCAGCAGCTCGTACCGACAACCCATACCTCACTCTCGCCAAACTCTTCCTCTTGCTAAGCTTATCCTCCACCTCGTCTCCTCCGTCAACCACTCCCTCCGTGATCCCGAACCGTTCCAGCGCGACCTCGATAGCCTCAGCGACGGTGGTGTTGGCCGGAAGGTGGAAGAACCGAACCCTCTCGGTCTGACTGAGACCTGGCGAGGGAGGAGCGACGTGGGAGGGAGAGGTAGGTTGAGAGGAGAGTCGATTCGAGCGAGATCGAGGAACGAGGGTGTCCGTCGTAGGATCGAAGACCATTCCCTCGGGAAGATCCTCTGGACGGATGACGACCTGAAGGGTGAATCTCGTAGCTGGAGAAGATCCGACGAGTGGGGAGAGAGGTTCCGTCGAGAGGAACTCGCCTGTCGAGAGAGAGGAGGTGTTGGATGCGGACGCGACGAAGTCTGCTCGTTTGCTGAGGTAAAGCTTGACGAGGGAGTCGTCGCTCCAGTCTCCGAGTCGAGCGATGGCTGGGTTGAGGGAGAGGTTGGAAGAGATGGAGGAAATGGAGCCGATGGAGGATCGTCGAACGGTTTTGACGAGGTTGGAATCCTCCTGGTTGAGCGAGTTGAAGACGACGAGAGGATGTCCGTCTGACCCGAGAACCTCCTCTTCTCCGTTGACTCCCTTGACGATGAGGACGTAGTCGTTTGCCTGCTCAGCCGTTCCGAGCCTGAACCTCTGGATAGCCTGCTTGACGAGATCGTCGGTCGTCGTCGTCTCGTTGAGGAGAGCCGTTTTGAAAGTCGAGTCCGATTCGACTCCTGCTCCTGCAAAGACTCGAAGGACGCTGAGCGTCGAAGCTGCTGCTCCTGCGAGTCCAGCGTTCGACAGGCCACTGGTTGAGGTGACGAGAAGACTTCCAGGTCGAGGAGAAGATGCTCCCATCGAGGCTCGAGCCATCCGTTGAGCTGCTGACGACGAAGCGACCGCTGCCGCTGCCTGAGTTCCGTAAGAGAGTGAAGGATGAGGAGCTCGCTCGGGAGTCGTGACGACGGCGGTAGAGAGGTACTCGTGGTAAAGGGCTTGCTGCTTCTGATCGATCTGCTGGAGTCGAAGACCGTGAGGAGAGATGTTGACGCCTGCTTGAGATCCTGAGGTCGACGTGAGGGAGTTTGACCGTTTGGGATCCGTCGAGTTGAAGCTGGCCCTCGAAGAAGCTGATGACGAACGACCTGGTCCGCTTGGAGGAGACTCGTGGGTAGATCCTGGCGACCGAACGGTCGAATCGTCTTCGGACGAGCGTCCTCCGTTGAAGCTGTCCCTCTCCGGGTCGCTGATGACGGTCGAAGCTCGAATTCCCTTGTCCTTCTTGTCCTTTTTCCTGAACAACGACCCAAACACTCCCTTCTTCTTGCCCTTCTCCTCCTCCTCCCTCCTCGCCTTCTTCGCTCGTTCCCCGTTGGGCGAAACGACGTCCGACTCTCGATTCAGGTTCTCGTCGTGCGACTCGGCGGCTTCCGAATGGACGGAACCAGCACTGACTTTCCTCGACATTTCCGAGATGGCCTCGCCAGTCGCGTATCCTTGGGGTGGCGTACGAGCAACAGCTGGAGTCGCGTAGATTCGACGAGTCTCTCCGGTGTCGAAGGCTGGGTCGATGAGGTCGCGAGAGGAGGAAGGCCCGAAGGTCGGTGGGGAGATGGAGGCGGGAGAGCCGAGGGAGGTGGTTTGGCTGATGACGGAGGAGGTTGAGGCTGAGCGAGAGATGGGCTGGGTGGGTTGGAGCTGAGATGGAAGGAGGACTCCTCGACCCAGCTCGGCCTGCTGTTGCTGTTGAGCTGAGGACTTGGCGAACGACGACTGCTCTAGCGACGATTGAGGAGCGATTCGCTGTGACTGTTGTTGACCGACGACTTCGACCGAACGAGCTTGAGGACCATCCTTGACGAGTTTTCCGTCCATTGAATCCGAGGAGGAGAAGCTCGTCGACGGAGCGAGGTGGTTGGCAGCTTGATCCTCCTCTCCAGCTCGGTCGTCCCAGCTCATTCCGTCGTCCGGCTCCATCCCACCGAACGATCCATGTCCGTCTGACGATCCACCTTCTCCACTATTTTCGAGCTCTTCCCTCAGCCTAGCCTCCTCGTCGTCCATCTCGTCTCCCTCCATCCCCTCGTCCTCGTAGCCCTCTCCCTCGTCTCCTTCCTCGTAGTCTCCCTCGTCATCGTCCTCGTCTTCCGACCAGCCTTGATTCCCAGGATGCTCGACGTAGGTAGGAGCTGAGAACTTGACTCCCTTCTTTCCTCCGTTCTCGGCTGAGAGCTCGTCGGGAGGTGAAGGAGACCGAGAGCCAGGGGTTTTGGCGGCGAGGAGGACGTTTCGAAGCTGGAGACGGGAGGTTGCGAGACCGATGTTCTTCTCTTCTTGAGTAGCTGCTGCGATCTGAGAAAGGTGAAAAGGAAGGAGAAGTCAGGAACTCGAGAGGCGGAGAGGGGAGGAAGAGAGCGTTCCAAGAAGGAAGGAAGGAAGTGTTGAGGTCGCGCGAGCTGTCCCTTCCTTTCCCTTTCCCTCCTTCAGCCCATCCAACGCTCCCAGCTCAAATCAGGCTCCTTCTCTATCCCACAGCAAAGCTGTAGTAATAAGGCTGCACTCACATCGACGTTCCTAAACTTGTTCAACCTCGCCAACCGTTCGTAAGGCGTTTCGATGTTTTCCGCGGGGATGTATCCCACGTCCTCGGTCTTGAGAACGTTGACGAGCCACCAGTACGAGTTGGTGTCATCCAGGAGAACGAGAGAGTCTCCCTTGACGACGGAGGCTTGACCTTCGACCGTGGCGACGAAGGTGTGGCTGGTAGAGAGGAAGAGGAGGAACGTTAGAAGGGAGAAGAGAAGGGAAGGAGCTCAAGTTGTGAAAGCTGGAAGGCGAAGAAGGGAGAAGAACGTACAGAGCATAGTTGAGATCAAAGTCGATGTCAGGATCTATAGAGGCTGAGCTCTGAAAGTCGTAAGAGAAAGGAGCGAGAGTCAGCGAGGAGGCGAGGGAGAAGGGAAGGCACGAAGAGGTTGACGTGAACTGACCGATTCTCCCTCATCCGAGTACTCGTCCTGAGAAGAAAGTCCTTCGTCTTCCTCGTTCCCAGTGTTGATATGAAGCTCAGGCCGAGACATGAAGGTCGTGATTTAGTTCGTTGAGAGAAGAAGGAGGCAGGGAGGAAGGACAGTGGCGAAGGGAGGGAAAGAGGGGGAAAGGGGATCCAGTCCCTGCTGTTTACTGCTGCTAGCCTTCGTAGACCTCAAAAGATCGTTCCGTGTGATAGATGGATGGGAGGATCGACGTGAGAAGGAGAGGGTCGTCGAGAGGGGAGGGCGGTCCAAGGCCTGAGGCGGGGTTGTTGAGCGTTGAGGGAAGAGGAGGAGGAGAGGAGGAGGAACGAGAGATCTGAGCTTCGAGTGAGGCGCGTCCATCAACAGGAGAGAGATATCCCTATTGTTTTCGACTTTCCTTCTCAGTCAAAGGCTCCATGAGGTGGAGAATAATAGAGAGTAGCCATCTATCAGGCGCAAAGAACAAGAAAATCACACGCGACTCCAAGCCCAAAATCCTCCCTCGCAAACCGACCCTCAAACGAGTCCGTCCCGACTCTTCCCCTCCGCGTTCCATGGCCCAAGGCGATCCCTGGGTTTGAACATACTGTCTATATTCAAAGCAAGCGCGGATGCCGAGTAATTCGAAAGCTCTGTATCAGAGAAAAAAAAAGCCCAGAGTCAACGAGAGAGAGTCCGCCTCGCGGTGAAGAAACCCATCCTCACCCACCTCTTTTGAATCCCTTCCTCACAAACTCTTCGACAAAATCTCGTAGTCAACCTCCTCTTCCTCCGTCTCGCATCTAGAAGGCGAAGTGGGATCGATCTCGTACCTGTGAGGCGGACGAGCGAAACAGAAATCGAGGTGAAAGTCAGCGCGACCAGGATCGACCAGAACGACGAGTGAGAAGAACGAACCCCATGCGAGAGTAGAAAGCCACAGCTCCCAAGTTATCTATTGTTACACACGAAAGGGTGAGCTCGTGGTTCCTCACCTCACGCGTGAAAAGAGAGAGAGAGAGAGATGAACGCACTCTTCAAACACGTCAACACAACCTTCTTCATCCCAGCCTTCCTTCCCAACTCCTCCACCCCTTCCACCAAGATCCTTCCCAGACCCATCTTCTGATGCTTGGGCGAGATTGAAAGCTCGTACCTGCAGCACGTTTGACGATAACAAAGAAAGACGCGAAGAGAAAGTGTCAGCTCTCTCTCTCTCTCTTTCCCTTTCCCTTTTCCGTGTTTGGTTTCCGCCCGTCGGTCGGTGGGTGGTACTCACAGATACACCACCGCATCCTCCCCACCTTCAACTGTCTCATCCACCACGAATCTCCATCCCAGATACCCAGCAATCTCCCCTGCGAACGTTGAGGGCGACCTACGAGCGACGATGTAGCGAGCTTGAGTGTGGAAGAGCTCGGCTTTTTTGACCAAGGGGGTCCAGCCGAAGGAGGAGGCGATGTACCTGTAAAGGTGGAGTGAGAGAGTGAGGAACAAGGTTTGAAGAAGGGAGGGAGTCAGAAAGAGAGAGTGGGAGGAAGAGGGAGAGGAGAGCTCACAAAGCCTTCATGTTCACCGAGAAGATGGAGAAGATGCTAGTCTTCTCAGCTGGGGTGTAAGGAGCTCGACGAACGGTGAGGTCGAATCTGGATCCAAAGTTGGGACAGTGAGGTGAGTTGAGTCCGAAGAAGGGCACGAATGGAGATGGAAAGAAGGGAGGGAGGAAGGGAAAGTTCAAGTCGAGCTCACTTCTTGCCATCATCATCTCCTTCGCGGAGCTGAAGGTTGGACGCGAGTTCAGAGGGAGTGATCTGGTGCAGAGGAGAGATGGGTGAAGAAGTGTGCTCAGCGATGTGAGAGCTGGGCGAACGAGTCGAAGACAAGGAGGGAAAGTTGAGCTCAAAAGGAAGGAAGGAAGGAGAGCTCACCTTGTTGGCGAGTTTCACAATCTCTTTGGAGGTGAGGTCGGCCATCTATGTTTCGTCTTGAAAGTCTAGGGTTGAAGAGTCTTTCGAGAAGCTGAGTTTGTTGGCTTTGTGAAAGTTTCTCTGACGTCGAGGTGAGGGTTGAGAGCGAACCCCTCCTTCGTCAACTCCGTCGCCTCTCTACGCGCAGTGAGGGTCGCGTCGCGTCTTTCTTTTTCGCCGACTGCTCTGTTTCAAAGAATGCAAGGAGGCTTGAATACATGCGTGGGGAAGAAAACTGAGGCTATGCAAGAAAAAGCTAGGATGTTCGGTGATACAGCAAAAGAAAGGGTAAGGAAAGCGTGCGGTATCAAGGGAAAAAGGAAGCAAACGATCAAAGTCCGTGGTTCGTAAAAAGGAGAAAGTCTAGAGAATGTACGCGGCTCTGGAGGGAGAAGATATGCAAGTGAATAGGAGAAGATATAGAGTGGGATGAGTAACATAATCGTGAAGGATCGTTTCATAGAGCAAGACGGAAAATAAAGCAAAAGAGGGAGGAAAAAGAGACGGGCGTTCGTGTTTTTGTTCAGATTCTGACGACGAACCGATTGAGCATGTTTCCGTCTTCCGAGGCGACGCGAGTAGCTGGTTGACCGACGTAGTAGTTGCTGTTGTTTCTGCTGGGAGAACTCGAGATGGGAGGGTTGGCGCTGGTGGGAGGAAGAAGACTCGAGAGCGGAGGGAGAGAAGAGGAGAGGTCGGCGAGGCTTGGGAGAGGTTGGACGGCGTTCTGAGTCCATTTTGGTGAGGGAAGGGCGGAAGGAGCGTAGGTAGATGGGTAGGACTGCGAGAGTCGAGAGGAGGAGGAGTGCGGTCGGACGGAAGACCAAGATTGGGTGGGAGAGGGGCCGAACGAGGGTGGTCGAGGAAGACCGAGGGAGGAGGGTGAGGAGACCGATCTGGGAGGGTACGGGAAGGTTGAAACGGGATGATGGTGGTATTTAGGAGAGGCCGATCGTGAGGAGGAGGAAGAGGAAGTGTTGGAGGCTAGAGAAGGGGTAGGAGAGTTGAGGAGGTGGGATTGGCGAGGGTGGTGTCCGGAGACGCGTCGAGGTCTGGATTCCTCTCCTGGTCGGATCATCTGTCCCCAGCCATCTCCCGGTCTAGGATCCGACTCCCTTTCTCGGCCTCGATGTCTGAACTGCTCTTCCCCAATAGAGCGAGCCCTGTGGATCCCCGAGACTCCCGACCTCTCCGCTGCTCCTGCCCTCCCTTGCGACGAATCGCCACGCGACGACGATTCTCTACTGGAAAGCAATCGCGTCCCCTGCAGCAGATCTTCGTACATCTGAAGCCTCTCCTGTTTCTCCCTCGAAACTCGAGTTTCCAGTTCGGCGAGCTTCCCATCGCGAAGAATCTTGGGTGACGAGGAGGAGTCGGATTGAGTGTAGGAGGAGAAGGCCCAGAGGGAGAGAGGAAGTTTCGAGTAGACTGGATCTTGCGAGGGTCGACGAAGGAGATGGGCTGTCGCGTTGGTGTGGTAGGAGATGACGTCTGTTTTCAAGCGAGAGAAAGAAGGAGGGCGGGCAAAGGTCAGCTTGTGGGGCGACGGGAGCTTTTCTTTCGACCCGAGACGGTTCACGACGAGCGAGGGAACGAACGGAATTTTTTAGGAGTCTGGTTGGGAAGCTGCATGGTCGTTTGGAAAGTCTGCTTGATGAGTCCTCCGGGCATACGACGAGCTGGAATTCCCTCACTGCAGAAGCAAACAAGGACGGAGAAGAAGGGCTCAGCGACAAGGTCGAAGAAGTTGAGTGAATCGGCGACGTGATTTCTACTACTCACTTTCCTCTCGTCCTTCCTGGTCCTGCTCCTTCGACCTGATCGTAACCAAGGAACTCTCCGATGACCCGAGAACAGCTCCACTTGCGGCCGTCGGTCCTAAGCGAACGAACAAAGAGAGTAGGAGGGTTCTAAGTTCGAGACGCCCTCAAGCCGGAAGCAAGGCGAGAGAAACGAAGAAAGCTCACCAGCGCTGCATCCCTGTTTCCTCTTTGTAACGACCAACCGCAAAATGAGGTCAGCTACGAGGAAAAGAAAGGAGAGAGTTTTCAAAACAAAAGGGGGGGGTTTGGGGAAGGAAAGCGCATTTGTTGATGCTTGGTTGAGGGTCGTTTCCCCTCGCCCTCCTCCCCCCCCCCTGTTCGTTCGAGAGATCTGCTGCAAAAGACGAGAAGGTCCTACCTTCTTCCCAGATGAATACTGTTCCATCTCGAACGAGGAGGTCCCTAGAGGTAGAGGAAAAAAAACGAGTGCAAGAACAAAAGATCGAAGTGAGCTTGGTCTTTCTTTTCCTCGATCGTTTGAAGATCGGAAGGGAAAAAAACGAGGTCGAAAGTCTCCAAGCTCATTCTCTCACCTTTCGTTCCTTGTGAGCCGTCTGGTTGTCCGAGGGATGAGACCCAGCCGTACTGCTTCGAGGAGGACCAAGCTGGGAGGAAGGACCCAAAGATCAGCATTTTCCCGAAGATGTAGAGACGGCGGCAGGGACTTGGGGAAGAGAGCAAAGGAAAGACGAGAGCGAGGGAGGGGAGGTGGAAAGAGCGGTTTTTGTACTCACGAATCCTCTGGGCTGATGAGGATGACATTCTCGGCCGATGGCAGCTGAGGCGAGCTCATTTTTGAGAGGAAAGTGGGTGGACGGTAGGAGGGAGAGGGAGAGGGAGAGAGTGAAGAGGGAGGAGATGAGGGAGGGACGTGGTCGAGGGGAGGGAGGGCAGGGTGGGGAAGAAGAAGAAATTGTGGTTGCCGGTCAAGCCGAAGAGAATCAATCCACGTCGTCGAGTTGAGTTTGACGACGGAACGTGTTCGAAAGAAGAAAGGATTGGAGGGCGGGGAGGGGGGTTGTTGATGGTTGGGAGGGAAAGAGAAGGTGGAGGGGGGAGGGGAGAGGGAGAGGAGCAGAAAAAGAGGTAGAGGGGGTCAGGGGTTTGTAGACACGTTTTTACTCCAGAAAGTCCAGAAAGAAAAACTCCGACGATTAGCACCCAAAAGCGGACCCAAATCATCAGCTGCTTGTCTCGCGCCCTTCACTTCCCCACGCCCTTGTTCTTTCAGGATCCCTTCCTGAAGTCAAACGCGGTCAAACAGTGAAACGGGATCCTGTTCAGTCACAGAGCAGACCCTTCTCTGGAAGACTCACGCGTCGGTAGCAAAAAAAAAACTGCAGAGGGGAGTAGAGCTAGCCAGATGAGTTCAAGGATTAAAACGCGTCCTGCCTTCGACGACCCCTCCTCCTCCCTTCAGACAGGGCCCCAGCTCCGGCCTCGCTGTTGGGAAAGGATCCGATGAGGCCGGGTGGAATTGCACCGAAACTCCCGTGCGTCCTTCTACTTTCTAGCCTAATAAGGATCGAAAGCTTGCTCTGGAAACCTTCTTCAGGAGAGAGTTAAAGAAGGAGCACGGCCGCTTCAGACGCGTCGAGCGAACATCCCAAACCGTCGGTCTGCTACTGTGAAAGCAGACCTCGCATGGGTCGAGATGGGAAGAAGCAGAGAGATGAAAAAGGAAGGACCTTGGGGAGAAACGGAAGAGTCAAAGCTCCGAACAAACAAAGGAGAGGAGGAAAAAAAAGGCAAATTGAAACGTCTCGTTTCCCCCCCTTGCCGCACCCTGAAACGAGAGCTCAGACTCACCCAAAGTGTAAGAAAGATCATCATCATCAATCCTCCATCTTCTGAGATGTCTCTGAATCTAGATGCACTCTCCCGTCGATCATATCCTCAACCCAAGGAGCTTCGACGTCGACTTTGACACCCGCGTCGTCGTCTCTGACACTGCTTTTCCGCGAAGATTGAGGGATCCTGTCGAATTGAGATTGAAGAGAGATGAAGGGTTGGATGCTCTCGGCAGTCGAGAGCTTCCGAGTGAGTGGTGGTAGTGGTGAGGAAAGAGGAGAGGGTGATGGCGAAGAGGTTGGAGAAGAAGAGTCGGAAGGGAAGGGAGGAGGTTCGTCGTTGGAGGAGATGTAGGCGGTTGTCGGAAGAGGTAAGGGATTAGAGTTCGTAGAGGGATCGATCCATCCTCCTCGGAGTCCAATTTGGATGATTTGAGAGATGATGGACTCGAGATGGGCGGTTCTGAAAAAAAGAGCGAGGGAGAAGAAGAACGCGCGTCGGTCAGCTCTGAGCTTTGCAGAATTCGAAGTTCGTACCCGTGAAAGCCTGGAAGTCGTATCTTCTGATAGCTCGTAAGAGAAATTAGCGGCTACAACGCAGAGTATCCTTCAGCAGTAGTCTTCCCAAGTGATCTCAAAGCTCAACGAGGAACCCAGGGACCGACGACGATTTCTCGAGCCCTCATCGGATCCGAGATCATGACTGCAGCTTCGAGAACATGAAACAGATCCCTTCGGCTCTCTGAGTTCTGTTGAGAGGCGACAGAACAGAGCGCTCGTACAGAGGCTGACGAACCCAGCACGACGACGACTCGTCGACGATCCTCCTTCGCTCGCTCCTCCCGACCTCTCGCACCCTCTTCGCCCCTCAAACATACGGACAAGAAGAAGAACTCACTTTGCACTCCCATCATCCTGCAGCTTCTCCTCCTTCTCCTGCAAACTCTTCACCATCTTCTTCATCTCCTCCAACCCTTCCTTGAGCTCGTCCAACTTGTCGTCAACATCATCCCTCCGCTTCCCGGCCGACCGAGAGGAACGGTACGCCTCTCCTGCGATGAGAGACACTCCGACGAAGAACAGGAAACCTTCTGCGAGAGCCGTGGCGCCGTTGGTGATGGCTGGGAGGGGAATGGGAGGGAGGAGAACGGAGGAAGGGTGAGCTCAACTCCGAGGGTTTCTTCCTTCCTTTGGATGTTCTACGCTCACCCTTGGCTTCTATCAGAGGTCGGACGTTAGCTTTGGGCTCGTTCAGAAAGCCTGTCCTGAGTTTGGCCTCCGAGGTGTGCATCGTTTGAGCGAGTTTCTGAGTGGGAAGGAGAGAGGCCAGAGGTCAGGAAGGGAGGACGGAGGACGGAGATTTGGATCCAGGCCCTCGTAGGCCACATCCGAGGGAGGAGACTGGACCTAAGCCCATGCACAAAGAGAAGGAGAAGAAGGTCTACCCACTATGCATAACTTCTTGAAGCTCTCGTGTTCCAGAGCCTGCTTTTTGAGCGAGTTCGCTATCGGCTTCGAGATGGTTTTGATGAGGAGAGAAGCGACTTTGACCGACGCCATTGAAGGGTGATGATCTTCCTTGAAGGAAAGGGTGGGGAGGGAGAGGTGATGGACGTGAGATGGGAGAGAGGGAGGGAGGGAGGGAGGGAGGGAGGGAGATGAAAGAGCGAGGAAGGAAGTCCGGGTCGAGAGGTCGAGGGATGAGCTGGCGCTGTTGAGCTGGCCTTTTTGGAGTTTGGTCGAGGGGCGAGACGAAAGAGAGGGAGGGAAAGAGCTATAACCCCGCAGAAGAAAAGACAGAGAGACCTGGGAAGCGACGGGTGAAGGTTGAAGGAGCGGGAGGAGTAAGGGGATGAGCTTTGGTTTCGGCTGAAGGACGCGAGTCGACGGACGTCCGCGCTTTTCACTCTCCGACGCTCTTCGAGAAAACCTGCAGAGAGAAAGGGTAAGGTTCGAATAGGTATAAGGAAGAGCTCCAGGCGATAAAGATGCGTGTGTGAGTTATAGAGGAAGGCGAGGGAGATAAAGCTCGTAAAGGATAGTAAGGAGGAGAGAGCGGGAGAAATCGCAGCTCGAGAAGGATAGTAAGACAACAGAGAACGGTCGCTAATAGGAAAGCTAATACGGAGGAGAGAGAACGGTAGATAAGGGATTATAAAGCGAGGTAGAGTAATTTCGATGAGGCCTTAGTAAGGAGCGTGGGGTCGTTGCGAGAGTGAGAGAGAACGCGGCCGAGAAGCGAGAAAAGAGAAAAGAAGAGCTAGAGTAGAGAAGATTAGAAGTGAGGGATAGGTTCGCCGTTGATGGTGCTCCAGAGGGATGTCGTAGCGAGGGCGAGCATGATGGATTCGGTCTGGAAGAAACAAAAAGAGGGAAGAAGTCAGTTTGAGGAAACTCACGAAAGTCGCGTCGACTTGAAAGACTCACCGATTCCATCTCCATCGCACTCTTTCTTCCTTCAGCCCTCTTTCCACGATGCTGAAACTTCTCCTTCGCACCCTCGGGACCCTTCTCCGTGTGAGCTCGAACCATCTTTCTCTTCGTCAGGCTCAACTCGTCCGTCGTCGCCTGCCACGCCTCGTTTCTCTTCACACTCGGCTTCACCCTCAACGGACTGATCGAGCTCGGTCGTTCCTCCTCCGTCTCATCCACCCAGTCTTCCTCCTGAAGTTGGCGAGGAGGAAGCAAGGCTGCTGCTGAGAGGCCTCCTGCTTCCGAATTCGTCCTGAAGTGGATTCCGTTCCTTCGATATCGAGAGCCGCTCGTCTGGAGAGGGCCCGTCGTGTAGGTCGAGGTGTAAGGATAGGAGGGAACGACGGCGAAGGAGGCTGTTGAAGAAGGATGGGTAGGAGAGTCGAGGACCATCATGGAAATGGAAGAGGATCCGTGGGAGTGTCCTGACCTGGTCGGTCGGATGGGGTCGATGGAGTTGGATGGCGAGACTTGATCTCGAAGGTATTCGAGTTGGGTGGGAGTCTGATCTTCCACTTGAGGGTGGAGAGCGAGAGGGGGAGTGCGAAGGACTGGGGATGGGCTGAAGAAGTGGGAACTCTCTTGAGGAGGAGGAGGGAGGGAGAAGGTGGATGCTTGCGCGAATCGAGGAGGCGGAGGCGAAGGAAGACCTGGCGAGCGCGGGAAGGATAGAGGGGAGGTTGGATAGTTGAGGGATCCGGGGGCTGGGGAGTCCGGTAGTCGTTGGGGAGGGAAGGGGAAGAAGGACGCGACGACGTGGGTATCAACACTCCAGCGCGACGACTCCTCGTGGTCGTCCGATGCCGATGCCGACGAAGGAGAGGGTGGAGACGACGTTCGAGGTGAGTCCGGATCGGAAGAGGAGGTGTGTCCAGGCTCTGACTCAGGAGAGAGAGGAGGTTGCGACGAGTGTTGGAAGGAGGTTGGGCGAGGCGTTCTCGGTTCGACGAAAAGAAGAGCCTCCTTCGCGACCTCGAGTTCCTTCGCCAGTTTCGACTGATGCTCCTCGGATTCTAACATCTTCGCTCGTTCGAAGTCTAGCTGAGACCGGAGAGAGTCGAGTTCCTCCTGGACCTGAGCCTTCTCCGACTTTGCGGCTTCGATTTTCTCCGCGGACCGAAGGAAGGACGCGTTGATTTTTCCGAGAGCGAGGGAGAGACCTCCAGCGACGGACTCCGCGAGGACAGACCTGAGTTGACTAATCTGATCGGTGACGATGAAGAGCTGGAAAGGAAGAGCGAAGATGAAAGAGTAAGCTCGCCATGTTCGCGAAAAAGTCGTCGCGTCGCGATTTGCTCACTCACCTCTTCAGAGGCAGCATCTCCCTTCGACGTGATCGTCGTCAACGCGCTCGCAACCCTTCCAGCCTTCCCTTCGCTCGTTCCTCCCCTCTGCTCGTTGAGGTAGCCGTGGATCCTCTTCCTCCTCCTCGACTGAGACTTGATCTCTGCGATCAAAGCGAGTTGCCTCGCCTGCAGCTTCCGAATCTCCAACGGCACCAACACCGACATCGCTTCGACCGAAAGGAGATGGACCGATCCGGCTGGAGACGCCCGCTGGATCGCGAGAGAGATGATTTGCTGGACTTCGGAGGTGGAGAAGAGCGAGCGAGCTTCGGCGAGAGGGATGGTCTTGAAGGGGACTGGGATAGTCGAGAAGGCGAGAGGTGGATCTTCGGGAAGAGGAAGGTTGATTGAAGGTGGAAGGTTGGCTTTAGCGGCGATGGAGGCGGCGGTGGGGAGCATTGGAGTAGAGTGGGAGTGCTGGAGAGGAGGAGGAGAGGGTCCGGAGGAGGAGCTTTGGCCTGGCGAGGGATTCGAGCCTCCTGAACCGTTCGAAAGGGTAGAAGGAGCGTAGTCGGTCTTGATCGACGATGCTGGTGTCGGCCTAGGAGCAGGAGGAAAGGTCCTTGAAGGAGCGGGAGAATTGAGAGGGGCTTCGAGGAAGAACGACTTTGTCGAAAGAGTTGGAGAGGATGCTCTGACGAACTCTTCCATCGCTGCTGGCATCCTCGGTGCAACGAGTGCTTCCTCTGATTCGTCCTCGACTCGACCTGTGGTAGGCTCCTCGGGGATGAAGTAGGCCGACGAGCAAAGATCCGAATCGGAAGCCCATCGACTCTTCGAGAGTCTCTTCGACGTCAGTCGACTTCCACTCGTCTCGACGAAGGGAGTACTCTCACTCTTCGATCTTGGAAGTCCTGCCGTCGAGGCTGCGAGAGAAGCGAGAGCGGAGGGTCGAGGAGGATGGGAGAACTTCCCCGAGCTGGACGACGATCCCGTTCCTGGAGTGTTGAGAGCGTTGATGAGGCCTGGACTGGCTGCGAAGATCGACGTGGAGGGACCAGAACCGGGAGTGTAGGAACGAGGGAAAGCCGGACTGAGATTTGCCGTCGACGCGAAGTGGGAGAGGCTGGTGTTGGGAGTTCCGTTTCTCGACGAGGTCGAGGAAGGATCTGTCGAGGGAGTCTGCGTTTGCGAGCTCTTCTGGGCTGGGGAGAACTGGAACTGGTTTGACTGATTCGATTTTGCTGTGAAGTTGCTGGACGCTCCGGAGACGAGCTGCTCGGGAGACTTCGCGACGACGGGAGACGCGTCGAGGGTGGTGGGTGGTCGAAGGTAGGAGGAGGGAGAGGTGTAAGTCGCTGAAGCGGGCGATTGAGAGAGTGTGGAGAGGTGGGTACTGGGAGGAGGGACGATGAGCTGGGAGAGATGAGGTCGCGAAGATTTGGTACTGCTTCCCTCGCTCGTCGACGCGTGAGACGAGGAAGAGGGTGTCGAAGGATGCGTGAGAGTACTGAGTTTGAGGGATCACAGGGAAACAGATCCAGTCAGTAACTAGAGATATAACTTAACCAAAAGTCGTAAATGATGCTCACAGCTGGATCAAAGACGCTCCAATACGACCGAGACCGGGAGCCGAATCGTTGCTGTAGACGCTCGAAGGGCTTTGGAGTGGAGAGGGAGTAGGCGCGTGTTCGTGATGGTTCGATCCTGGAGTCCTGAGAAGTGCTGGCGATCGAACTTCCTCCATTGACGTCGAAGGCTTCCTCAACGGAACGACGGGAAGCGTCGAGCCTCGAGCGGAAATTTCGTACATCGACACGAACTTTCCTCTGCTCACCACCGCCTCCTCCAACACCCCAGGACTGCTTCCTCCACTCGAATCGTGCGTATCGTAGCTCGAACCGACTCCTGAATAGGTGGATCCAGTCGAGAGAGCTGAAGACGGCTGCAGGGTAGCGGAGCGACGACGACCTCCAAGTTCCGAGACGCGCGTCGCCATGCTGTCGTTTGGATGTCCCGAGGGGGAGACTTCGATCTTGGGAGGGGAGCGAAGAAGAGGAGAGAAGATCTGGATGGGAGCTGGAGGACCACGACGAGTACTTCGCACTCGGACGAAAGGCGGAGTGGGCGAGGAGGAGGAGGAGGGAAGCGGAGGTCGATTCTGAACAGGGAGGAGGCAGCGAAGGGAGGAAAGATAAATAAATAAAAATCAGCACGAGGAACGACCGGCTACAGTTTCAGTGTAACTAGCTGAAGAGCTTACTGGTAAAGGAGGTCTAGCAGGAATCGGTTGAAGGAAAGGGCTCTTCTGGCGAAGAGAGGACGACGCAGGGGAAGCCTGTCGGAGATGAAAGAAAGGCATCGGAAGATTGTGCATCCTTGAGAATGGGACCATGGAACATCAAAACGTTGTCCATATCACGACTCACCTTCTTGGAGTTGCTTCTCACGACTCCCGAGCTGCCTACAAGTCCCTTGGACGACGAGTCCTCGACTTCCGCTCCGATCGAGTCCAGTCCCCAATCCATCCCTCCAAAGTCCGATATCTCCAGCATCGGAGGAACGGGAGACCTCGAGGAGCTGGCAGCCATGGAGCTTCTGGGAGTTGGGAAGGCGGTGAACGGGGTTGGAAGGGTTGAAAGGGGTCGAGCTGAGGTCGACGACGACGAGAAGTTTCCTGCCCACTCATCCGAGTCTCGAGGTGGAGCGGTATGAGATTTGTTCAGAGGAGGTCGAGGAGGTCGAGTAGGAGGAGGTTTCCTGGACGACGTTCCTGTTGCTACTATCGATGAAGAGAAGTCCAGGAAGGCGAATCCTTTTCCTGCTGATGGGAGGAGAGGTTTGGAGGGAGGAGGAGGCGGAGGGAGAGCCGTTGTCATCGACGTTGAAGCTGAGCTCGATTTGAGGGGAGGAGGTGCGAGGAAGGGTCTAGCGGGTGCTGGTGGAAGAGGAAGCGGTCGTGGTTCTCCAAAGGCCATTGCAACTGAGAAGCCAGAGAAGAAGGAGTCGGGAGACTTCGGTTTCCTTTTCAGCTTCTTTCCTCCCTCCCTCTTTGAGAAAGATCTTGATGAGGGAATGAAAGACATCCCCGCGGTTGAACGATCGTCCGAACTCTAACCGATTAGAGTGGGATTCGAAGGCAGGAGAGAGGAGGAAGGAGGAGGAGGAGGAAGCGAAAGCGAAGGAAGGGAGGGAGGAGGAGTCGGAGGGAAGGAGAGGGAGGAGATGGGTTGTAGAGGAGAGAAGGGAAAGAAGGAAGCATGACAGCCCGGTATCTAAGGGAACAACATGAAGGCCGGAAGAGGAGCACGTTGGAGGAGGAGGAAACAAGGAACGAGCTCAGAAGTTTCAGCTCAGCCCCCTTCTGTCCCGTTTTCCATCTCCCTCGTTCTCCCTCCCTCCGGAACGTGGAGATCTAGAGATCACCATCTAGATTCATCGTCTTCTTGCTTGCTCTCCCAGAAGAAAGCGGGAAGTGAAACCCCCTTCACGCGTCGCTCGGCGCTCTTCGTGCAGAGCCTTCCTGGGTCTCAGTTTTCAGTCTTCTCTCAGGTCGGAAAACAGCACACAGATCGTTAGAAAAGGAGTCGAAGGTCTTGAACACTAAAGAAAAAAAGGAAGGGAAGCAGGGAGCCGAAAGATAGCAGAGATTGTACGTAAGACCAGCGAACCAAAGGGAAGGCAAAAAACAACAGGAAAGATAAAACGCGTCTCTTTCGCTCAAGCGTGAACAGGCCTGTAGACACGAACCTCTCCGGCTTTGAGGTCTTCAAGTCGGTAACTGGACATCGCGGCAAATCCCAAAAGGCAAAATGGATCAGCAGGCGGTCTCCGGTTGGAGCGAGAGAGAGGGGAGGGAAGGTGGAGGCGAGGACCAGGAGCGAGTAGTCTGGTTTCTTCTCCGCCAAAAGATAAGGAGGGACGCATATATGACTCACCTGACAGACTCGAGCGTCGGGTAATGATTCGCCTTCCCAGCAGCCTGAACGACTC
The DNA here is from genome assembly GCA_000950635.1 of Mrakia blollopis. Taxonomy (NCBI): domain Eukaryota; kingdom Fungi; phylum Basidiomycota; class Tremellomycetes; order Cystofilobasidiales; family Mrakiaceae; genus Mrakia; species Mrakia blollopis. The sequence continues at coordinate 605,854 of BBPU01000074.1, read as the reverse complement.
TGACTTTGCTCTTCTTCCCTTCGAACTCGACGACGATTCCAACTGCCTGACCAACCTCGCTCGCGTACGATTGAAGTCCCTTCTTTCCTTTGAAGGAAGCGTCCGAGAGGGTGAGGACGTCTCCAGGTCGGATGTCATCCCGTCGAGAAAGGAGGGATTGGGAGGACTGGTGGAAGATGAGGTGGCCAAAGGAGGTGGACGTGGGAGCTAAGGATGAAACGAACGAGAGCGAGAGCGAACAACGCAGGGAGGGAACGTTAGCTATCTCGTGAACGAACGTGGCATTTTTTTTGGTTGAAGGATATATGAAGAGGAGATGCTTACCTTTGCAGTGAGCCATGTAGAGAGTTTCAGACACGAATCCGAAGGAGGTTCCATCCTGAAGGAGAAGGAAACGACGAAAGTGAGAGAAAACGCGTCAGTTCCAGGTCTTCCTTCTCAGACGAATCGAAAAAGTGAACTTGAGATTACTCACAGCAATAACAGCCTTCTTACTCTGCCCCAACAAACTCTCCGTGTTCCTAGCAACCGCACTTCCCAGCGTCCTCGAAAGCTCGACCAACTCTGGTCCGCTCGCCGTCGCGTTCCCTCCTCCTCCTCCTCCTCCTCCCTCCTCATCGATCGTAGCCGAAGTAGTGGTCGACAGAGTCCTCGAGCTCTGTTGATGCAACTGCTGCTCGCTAGGTCGATGGATTTCATCCAAACTAGGTCTCGTCGCCTCGTCCGTCGAAGTCCTGCTCGATCCTCGCATCAACCCCGAGAATCGCTTGCTGATGGATGGTTGTCGATGAGGAGAGGTAGGGGAAGAAATGCTGTGCTCGTCGTGTTCGATAGGGGGAGGAGGTCGGCTAGTGTCGATGGAAGTTCGAGGAGGGAGACCTCGAGCTGGTCGAGCGGGAGGAGGTGGTGGTGCGTCCTCCTCCTCTTGCGCTTCGGGCTCGTCGTGAAGAGTTTCAGGTTCCTCGAAGGTAGGAGAGGTGGGAATGGGCTCGGAGGGAGGTTGAGGGAGAGATCGAGTTGCAGGAGGGGGGACCGAAGGTCGTCGAGCGGGAGGAGGTGGAGGTGCTTCTTCTTCCTCCTCCTCCTCCTCCTGTTGCTCCTCGTGGTCGAACTGAGAACTCTCCTCCTCAACCTGAATAGGCTTCTGCTCCTGCTCCTGCTCCTGCTCCTCTTCCTCGACGGCCTCAGGCTCAGGCTCAGGAGCAGGAGGAGGAGCACCGAACGCTCCACCTCCCATTCCAAACCCGACACCTCCCATCTTCCCCAACTTCGCTCTCGCCCTTGCTCGTCGAGCCTCATCGGCAGCCTCCTCGTCCTCCTCCTCCTCCTCGACGGGAGCAGCGGGTTCCTCGGCGGTGAGAGTCAAAGCTTCGTCCTTGTCCTCGGCAGCAGGCGCGTCGGCGGCGGGAGGAGGAGCAGTAGCTTTCCGAGTAGGAGGAGGAGGTCCACCGAACATCCTCATTTGGTTGGCTCCTCCGAGTTTAGCCATTCTGAAGGAGGCAGAGATTGGGGGGAGAGAGGTGAAAGAGGTTCAGCTCAACGATTGAGCTCGAGGGGAAGAGGAAACGAAGGAGAGAAAGAAACGAACCTCGCAGCGATCGTCTGCCTCCTGCTCTGTTCCTCGTCTTCCTCCTCAGGTTCCTGGCTGGTCTCCTCGACATCCTCAGGCTGAGAGGGTACGGAAGGGATCTGGACTGATCTTCGCTTGGAAGGAGGAGCTGTGAAAGGCGAAACCCGAAACACAAAACGATCAGTGACGCCTTTTCACTTCGACGCGACGCAGAAAGTTTTGTGTGAAGGGGAGCTCACCAGGAGTTTCGTCCACAGCAGCAGGCTCAGCATGGTATCCAGTCGGAACGGCAGGTCGTGCAGAGGTGTGGTGAGCGAGCGAAGGCGGAGTGGGAGCTGCGATGGGTTCAACGACGGGGATGGAAGGGTGACGAGCGGGAGGGAGGGGAGGAGCGACTGCTCGAAAAAAAAAAAAAAAAAAAAAAAAAGGGCCGAGAAGGTCAGCTCGATGAACGTAAAGCCTGGAAGGAAAGAAGGGAGGGAGTGACGAACCTTCTTCCTCCTCCGTGGCCTCCTCCTCCTCCTCCAAATCAGAATGAATCGCGTCCGCTTCCTCCGCATCCGACGTAGCAGGCGAATCGATCTCCTCGTTCACAGCCAGCGCAGCAGCGACTTTAGGGAGAGGAGGAACGACGGAAGTTCGACGAGGTGGTGGAGGAGGGGCTGCCAGAAAAGGGGATGAATCCCAACGTCAGCTTTCCATCGACGCGTTTGGTTCTTTCTCTTCCGACTCACCTTCCTCCTCGAAGTTCTCAACCTCTCCATCATCATCCTCCGTCAACCCACCCTCCTCATCAATCGTACTCTCTCCTCCCGTATCCTCAGCCGTCGCGAGCGGTGTCGGAACCGGAAGTCGAGGGAGGGACCGAGGAGGAGGGAGTCGAGGGGATCCTTCAGGCGAAGAGTCTTAACGAGTTTTGAAGAGCGAGCGTAGAAATTGTCCATGGGCAGAGAGGGAGACGAAGATGTAGAGAAAAGAGAAAATAAAAGAAGAGAGAGGGGAGGGTTAGGTTTGTTTATCGTAGAGAGTGTACATCGAGAAGAGAGAGGAAGAGGAGAGAGAGCAGGGAGGGAGGGAGGGATGGGTTAGAGAAGATCGGTATTCGCACCCTTCACAGCATCATTCTCCTCGACGATAGGAATCGAAGGCAACGACCTCTTCCTCTCCTTCGCAACAGGAGCCTCCTCCTTTTCCTCGACGACCTTCTCGTTGTCCAACGACGACTGCCTCGACGCCGGCTCGTCCTCGAGATGCTCGACGGGATGGATGGGAGGTCCGATATCCTTCTTGGTGAGCTCTCGAAGCTCGAGATCCGTCTCGTGGTAGCTCGCGTCCCTGGGAGGGATAGGGATGGACGTCCTTCGAATGTGGTGACCAGCTTGAGCGACGTCGGGGATGGAGAGGGGTTCCGAGATCTCCTCGGCGGGAGACGCGACGAGTTCCTTCTTGGGGTCGACGACGGGGATGGCGAGGGTCTTCTCCTTGTGTTCGACTTCGGAATCGACCTTGATGAGTTCGACTTGAGCTTCTTCGTCCTTGGGAACCTCGGATCCTTCCTTCGCCTGCTCGTCGTCGTTCGACTCGACGGGAGCGAGAGCGATTCCAGCGTTCTCCGCTCCTTTGGCTCCCTCCTCCCCTTTCCCGACCTCCTCCGCCTTCTTCTCCTGCTCCACCTCCTGCTCGGTCTTCTCCTCGGGGATCTCCTCAGGGTTGGGAGGAATCGGATGTCCTCCATCTCCACCCTCTTCGACGACGGGAGCCGACGAAGTCGAGTTCGACTTCTGAGGTTTCCTCCTAGGAGGAGCAGCGCGTCGAGGCATGGCTGGGAGAGGAGCAGTGGTTCCGGCTGGGTGCTCGGGGGAGGAGGGAGTTTCGGTTGCTGAAGAGAGGACGGGGAGAGGAGTGGGTTTGGTTTCGTCGCGTTCGACGGCGTCTGGCGAGGTTGGTTGTTCCGACGAAGGGGCTCGTTTGATGGGAGGAGGGGGAGGAGGAGCCTTCATCATTCCCATGGGTCCTCGAGCTCCAATCTTGGCCATTCGAGCGGCGATGGCGGCACTGAGGAATGGAGAAGCGAGGACGAGCGAGGATCAGTTCTCGAGCGAACGAACGAGATCGAACGACTTCGACACGAGGATAGATTTGACTCACCGTCTAGCTCTCTCAGCAGCCTCCTCGTCGTTCTCCTCGACAGCCTCTCCAGCAGCAGAAACATCCTCCTCTCCTCCCTCCTCAGCGACCAAAGCCTTTCCAGACTTCTCGACTCGACCAGCTTCTTCGTCGTCGCTTTTGTGCTCCTCCACGGTCCACTTGGACTTCTTCTTCTCCTCGACGGCAACCTCTGGCTCGGGAGCCGCGACCGGCTCGGGTCGTTTCCAGACCTTGGGCTTCCCAGCGGGGACGGGAGGCGACGACGACGCGGGAGGAGCAGACGAACCGAACGCTCCCTGAGCTTGCAGAGCTGCCATTCGTTCCTTGAGGGATCCTCCGGACTTGGTGATGGAATCCTTAGCGTCGGAAGCAGACATGGCTCCTACCCGAAAGGCAGCAGGATGGGAAGCCGTGGTAGTAGGTTCGGTTGAGGGCGACGAGGAGGTGACAGCTGGGGATGACGCTGCTGGTCGAGTCGAAGGTGCGTCTCCTCCTCCTCCTCCTCCTCCTCCTCCTGATGCAGGACTGGCGGCTCCTTCGGCAGCAGCAGCAGCAGCCTTGTTCTTCCAAGCCCAGTTTCCAGGCTTTCCACGAGCAACAGGAGGAGGAGCAGCCGGAGCCGCTGCGTTCTGCTGGAACGCAGCCATTCGATCTTTGAGGGATCCTCCTCCTCGAGTGATGCTCTCCTTCGCGTCCGAAGCGGACATGCCTCCGACCTTGACAGCTGAGGGAGCCTCCTGGTGAGACTGCTTGGGGGGAGGAGTCTGCTTGGTTGTCTCGGCGACGGCGGCGATGGCGACGGGAGGAGTGGGAGGAGGGGAGGAAGATGAGAGCTGAGCGTCGTTGTAGGAAGGATGAGCTGAGAGGGGAGGGGTTTCGGTGAGGACGGTGGGAGGAGAGTGAACCGAGGAGGGGACGGAGGGTGCTGGGGATGTTTCTGGGACTTGAGTGTCGATGGGAGGGGGAGTTTGAACGACGCTAGCTGAGATGGGAGCGAGGTCCGAGGGAGGAGGTGAATTCGAGGGAGGAGGAGGGTCCGAGGGAGACTTGGTTGGGATGGGAACGGCTTCGACGGGAGCTGGAGCTGCTGGTTCTTCCTCCTTGGTGATGGGGGAGGTGTCCTCGGTTGTGGCAGAGGAGGGAGGAGGGACGGCGACGACGGCAGGAGCTGTGGGAGATGGTGCTTCGTCCTTCTTCTCCTCCTCCACGGGGGGTTCCTCGTCCGTTTTCTCGACGAAATCCTGTACAGCCGGAAGCAAGATCGCTCGAAGTCAGCTTCTCATCCTTCTCTCTCTCGTTTCTAGCAGCGTTCCATCCCTTTTCCATGCTTTCTCCTTCTCGGTTGAACCTCGCACAGCGCAACCCAACCCACACGGCCCCTCCCTCCCTCCCTCTCCTTCTTCTTCCCTCCTCTCGCTTGTATAGAACTCACCCTTGGGAAGATGCCCTTCTTGGTCCCGTCGAGAGTTTCTCCGAGACTCCAATCGTCGTCTTCAGGAGCCTTGCTCAGGACTCTGACGAACTGCTCAGCTTCGAACGAGAGGTCCGTCGCATGGGGAGATCGAAATCTCATTCTGGAAATAACGAAACAGATTGAGATCAGCTCGAGTAGGTAGCAAACATGAAGAGGGAAGAGGACGTACATTGCCTTTCCTAGATAAGGATAGTCCGACATCTGGAAGGGAGGGGACGGTGGTGGTTTGAGAGAAGGAAAGGAGGAGGAGGAGGAGGAGGTGAGATCGAACAAGGTGCGTTCGTCCTCCCTGCGCGCTTCCTTTGAATCCATCGGTCGGCCTCCATGACGCTCCCAACTCTCACGAACCGAAAAAAAATGATCACCACCCTGAAGCGGTTCGCTTCCTTCTACAACTCTTCCTTCAGATCGCGTCCTACTGCTACTCTGGCCATCACGAACGGGTTCTTGAGCGGAGTGGCAGATGTCGTCGTGAGCTGCACTCAACTCCTTATCATTTCCCTCTCTCTCTTTCCTTTTTGGCTCATCCCTTCCGTTTTCTTCGCGTTTGAAGGCTCAATCAGCTCAGATCATAGTGAGTGATCTCTTCTTTATACGTTGGTGCTTTTCTCGAGCTGATTTGGATGCTTTGCGCGCTCGTTGGATGGGTTGTAGATGGAGGAGGAGGGCGGGAACGCTGTTCCTTACGATCCCCTCAGATCGCTTCGTTTCGTCGCTTTCGGGATAGGAAGTGAGCATTCTCGTTCTGATCAGAAGCTTCTCTATACCTTCTACTTGTATACTGACCAAATTTCGTGCTCTCTCGACCTCTAGTGGGGCCTATAAGTCAGTCTTCCAATCCGAACCTCACCTCCTTCCCTCGGCTGAAGCTGACCTTCCCTTTCCCTTTCGCCTTGCCTTCCTCCTCCTCCAGTCGGTCGATGGAACAACGTACGCTCTCTCACCTTCTCCCTCCTCATCTATCTCCTGCTTTCCCTGACCTTGATTTTTTCTACTTTCATCCCCCCCCCCCCAGGTCCTCGAGCGAAACTTCCCTCTCCGACCCTCCTCCAAAGCAGCCAAATCCCTCCTCTCCCCCATCTCCCCTCGTCCAAGCTCTTCAGCTGCCTCCGAGAAACTAGGACAGCTCACGGCTGTACAGGATAACGTTTCGTTCCTCGCGTTGGGGAAGAGGGTGCTTGCTGATCAGGGTGAGTCTGAGCTTCGCTTGCTTTGAAGCTGAAGCAAAGGGAGGAATGAAGAGTCGAGCTCACGTCGTCCCTTCTTCGTTCTTTCTTTCTTTCGCCAGCCATGATGGCTCCCATCGGACTGGTGTTGTTCATCGCGTCGATGGGGTTGATGGAGGGGAAGGGTGCGGATTCGATTCAGGATAAGTTCAAGACGGTGAGTCTACAGGTCTCGTCTCTCTTTAGAGGCTCCAGCGAGGGCTCACCTTTCCCTTTTTCTCCTTAGATGTACGTTCCTGCTATCCTAGCCAACTGGACCGTCTGGCCCTGTACGTTTCTCTCACCGTCCTTCTGCTTCGTCGACGCGGAGGAACAAGGGAGCTCGTTGAAATGATCTCGAAGATCGAGAACGACGCGAAGGCTCACCTCTTCCCCTCTTTCTCTCTCTCTCTCTCTTCCCCTCCTCCAGTCATCCAAGTCGTCAACTTCCGCTACATGCCTCTAGCCTACCGAGTCCCTTTCCAATCGTCATGTGGAGTTCTCTGGACTCTCTAGTAAGTCTCCTCCTCCCTCCCTCTCTTCCACTCCCTTTCCTTTCCTTTTCCCTCCCGCGCTCTCGCTCGCTTGACCACTAATCCTCTTTCCGTGTTTAACCAGCCTGAGTCTACTCAACTCTGAGAAGGGAGCGGTAGCGTCTGAAGAGTACGGTGGAGTTTAAGAACTCTTTTGAGTTGTAGTTCTCTCTCGTAGAGCTCTAGAAATCGAAGACGCGTCGACTGCTTGGATCGAGGGGGTTCGCATCGTCGTCGTCAGGCTTCGTTTTGTACTTTTTTTATTTGGGAGAAGGGATCGTCAGGGTGACTACTACCTTTATACATGCCGTAGATGGAACCTTGATTTTTTAATGATGAGCTTCTCTCTGTGCAGATCTCCTCTGCGAGACCGATGGGAAGAGCCGGCGACGCGTGAAGGAAACCTCTTCGCCTGCTTCCTCAGCAGCTGGGATTTTCTTCGTCCAGCATCATGCCGAGAGATCTATACCTGAAGAAAGAATCAACCAGGAGACGAAGCTCAGCCGGATCCTCCTCCCCCCCCTTCATGACGCCCCAGCCCCAGCCAGGCCTCTTTCCTTTCCTCTCCTCTCTCTCTCTCTCCTTCGCCCCTAACCCTGACCCCCCAGCCCCAAAAGGATGACCTCTTCCCTCTCCCCCTCCGGCTTTAATGCTTCCCTCCCCCCTCCCTCCCAACGACCTCGTAGCAGTTCCTCTTCCTCCAGCATGCTTGGACACCCCTTCCTCCGCGAACAAAAGACCGAGCCCTCCTCCTCCTCCTCCTCCTCCTCCTCCTCGTCCCCTTCACCTCCCCCTCCAGCTCAAGACGAGGATTCCCTCCCTACTCCCGTAGCCAAGACTTCAACCGATACCATCACTGGTCTCCCCCCTCCTTCGTCCTCTTCGTCTGAGCCGTACCCGAGTGTTCGTTTGAACGGAGGAGCAGGAGGAGGAGAGGAGGAGGAGGAGCCAGAGGAGGGAGAGACCATCGCGCGAACGACGACAAACTCGTCCAGTTTCAGTACGCTCTCGAGCAACAGTGGAGGTGTCGAGAAGGGGAGCAGGAGGGAGAAGGAATGGAGAGAGAATTTCGATATCGACGAGGATGAGAACGAGGAGCTCGTAGAGAGTCAGTCCCTTCAACGGAAAGTGACGTGTGGTGAGCTCGAGCTGATCCTCTCCTTCCTTCCCAGCCTCGGGATGCGCTCTCGCCAAAGAGATTCTCGTACACGGACGGATCTTCATCTCGACTCACTCCATCGGATTCAAGGCTAACATCCTCGGGTTCAAGACCAAAGTGAGTTTTCGCTTTGACACGAGGCAAAAAGAAGGACCCAAGGCGAGAAGGAAGTCGAAGAAAGCATTCGGAGTTGACCTTCGTTCCCTTCTTTCTTTGGTTTCTTTCTTTTGTTGTAGATACACTTCCCCATCAGCACCATCACCTCCATCCTCCCCAAGATGACAGCTCTCGTTATCCCAAACGCTATAGAGATTCAAACGCAAGACGGAAGGGTAAGCTTTTCCCCCTCTGCCCTTTCAAACAGCTCTCTCTCTCTTCCTCGGCGCGGCGCCGGCCGCCTGCTTCGACCTCCGCTGACCGACCTTCTTTCCTTCTCTTCGTATTGTTTCTTCTTCGTCTTCTTCCTCCTGTGGGTTGTCCTCAGTACACCTTCGCCACCCTCCCCAGCCGCGACCCGACCCTCGACCTCCTCCTCGCACTCTGGCGCTCTCAAGCTCCCGAAGCCTACGCTTCCTTCCTCGCTTCCCAACCCGAAGACGGTCCCTCGTCCTCCTCCTCCCTCAGCCCAAATCGAAACTCAGCCTCCCGTAGACTATCCATCTCCTCCAATTCAGTTCCCTTGCTCAACAACGACGGAACCGCCGTAGGAGGAGGAGGAGTATCATCATCGTCGTTCAACTCCAAGAGGGATAGAAGCGACAGTTCTCCGGCGGCTGCTAGTGCTGTGACGGGTGTGACGGGGAACAAGGCAGGTCATCTGAATGGGGTGAAGGAGGATAGCGCGAGTCATGAAGCTACTAAGGCGGAGACGAAGGCTTTTCCCGAGAAGTGTTTGGATGTTAGGTGAGCACCGCGTCCAACTCCTCGTTCTTTTCTTTTCGCCTCGAGACGAGAAAGCTCATTCTCAAGTTTGGTTTTGCTGTTTGTGAAAGATTCCCAACTACGCCAGAGAAGATCTTCAACCTCATGTTTCACAACGAGGAGTTCATTCGGGCATTGTGGAAGAAGTTGAAGTTTACGGGTGAGTCTTCCCTTTCCTTTCATTCCTTCCCTTCCACTTTCCCTCCTCTCGTCCAAAGCTAACCTCGCGCATCGTGTTTCGTGTCATTCGGACCAGACATCAAAATCTCACCCTGGAAAGACGGCAAACGTTCCTTCGAATACACGAAACCTCTCTCTGGATCGGTCGGTCCTTCGTCTGCGAAATGCTACTTCGAAGATGAGATCATCCATGAGGATCCCGAGGGGTGGTATGGAGTTTTGACGGTAACCAGGACGCCGGACGTGCCGAGTGGGAAGAGGTGAGTTCTTTTTTTGGCGAGCGATAAAGGGATAAAGGGAGAGGGAGAAGACGCGTCGACTGGACTGACGCGACTCTTCTGTTCTTTTTTTCTTTTTTGGTCGACGTGCTTTGCAGCTTTGAAGTTCATACGAAGACGTGCATTACGTGGGAGGGAGGTCAGAAGGGTGGGGCTAGGGTGGTGGCTACGTCGAAGGTTGAGTGGTCGGGGAGGTCGATGTTGAAGTGTTCGTCGCGTTTTTTTTTCTTCCTTCTCTTCTCTTTCGCTCTCATTCGAACCCGATCTTACTCCTCCCTTTTTGGATCGTTTTCAGCTGTCATCAACTCCTCATCTATCCAAGGCCAAAAGGTCCGTTCTTCCCCTCCTCCTCCTCTCCTCACCTCTTCGTCGCGTTCTAGTCCTTTCGCGAGCTGACCTCTCTCTCTCTCTCTCTCTCTCTCCCCCTTCTTCTTTCTTTCCTTCTCCCCCTTTCCAGGACTACAACAAACCCCTCGCCACCTCTGCTCGAGCCCACATCAAATCCCACTCCTCCGAATTCAACGTCACAGGCGAAACCAACGCCGAAGGCGACGTCGACGACGAAGTAGATTCCGAACCCGAATCAGCAGCTGAGATCCACGCTCAGTCGCCGTCGTCTCCGGAAATTTTCCTCGATTACCTCACCCAGGATCCCATCCGATCAGCCATCCTCGCTCTTCTCGTCGTTTCGTTACTGTTCAACCTCCTGCAGTGGATTCGAGGAGGAGCGGGAGGAGCGGGAACGACGACGAAGATTGTTCAGCAGACGACGAAGGGGTGGAGGGGTGGGAAGGAGGTGATGGAGGCTATGGAGAGGTTGGAGCAGATTGAGAAGGAGTGGGAAGGGGTGAGGACTTGTTTGAGTGGGAGATCGGGGGGGTTGTTGGAGGGTTGAAGGAGAGATCATCTTGCTCGCGAATCTTGCGTTGGATGGAGTAGAAAACCTTTGGGATACATCTGGATCCTTGTTTTTAGTGAGTATATATGTCTCTCGTAATGCATCTGAAGAGTTGGGGCAGGGAGAGATCAGAGAGCCATTCGGAGAGATTGAGGAGAAGAGAAGAGGGAGAGAGGTAGGTTCAACTTCTTCTTTGTCCCTCTGCACTAGACTGACAGTATCTCTTTCTTTCTTGTCTTGCGCTCTCCCTCCAGACGCCCGGTAAGTTCTATCGCGAGGTGAGTCGCGTCTCGACGACGAAATACAAGACGCGTCGTGATATCCGGCGGGCTGATTTTGCAAACCTCCTGTCCTTCTTGCCTCCTTCAGAATCTATCATCCTCTACGTCTGCTGTGGAGTCTCCTTCCTCTGTGAGATAAGCTTTCCTGCCGATATCCAGCGATACTAGAAGCAGGCGTCGTAGCTGACCCTTTCATTCTCTCTCTTTCTTTCCCTGTTTCGAACAGGTGCTTGCGCCAACGGTGCGTTCTTCTTTTCGATCCTTCCATTCTATCTGGTCTGGATGACTGATCTGTCTACTTCTCTCTCCCTCCCGCTCGAAACAGGCTACGATGTGAGCTTCCCCTCTTCTCTCCTCTCCTCTAAATTTCGCGAGTCGCATCTGATCATTTTTTTTCTTCTTTTTTTTTTCCCCAGGGTTCCCTCATGACTGCTATCTTGGCTATGCCCTTCTTCAAATCCCAATTCGGAACTATCACCACTGGCCCTACCATCTCTCTCAGTGAGCTGTCTTTCAAACTATCGAAGAGAATCAAAGGAAACTGACGCGTCGTTAATTCCTCGCTCTCTCCCGCTCTTTTCCAGTTTTCTCGATCTACACGCGAGTCCTCTTCCGTCTTTTCCCTCCCTTTACTCACAGCCTTTCTCATACTATCTTCTTCTTCTACCTTTGACAGCGTGGGATCCATGGTCGGTGCCTTCTCAGGTAAATCTAACCATCGACCCTCGCTCCTCGACGATGAGCAGAACTAATCTCGTCCGACAACTGACTCTCCTTCTTTCTTCTTCTCTCTCAGCTGGACCCATTGCGGATAGGTTCGCACATACTTCTCTCTTGTCTGCATTCTCAAGCATCGACTGACTTTTCATTCTCTTCTCTTTGGCAGGTACGGCCGAAGGACAGGTGAGTTTCTCTGTTTCGAACGCGGAGAGGGAGAGATCAACGCGACGTCTGACCTTGCTTTTCTCTCCTCTTTCCTTCTCACCTTCATTCTAGGGATGTTCTGTGGAGGTACTTTTCCTCATCCTACATCCATTCCCCCTTTCCCGATCTCGATCCCTGACTATCAACTCTACTGATCGTCTCCTTTCTCCTCCTTTCCTTTCCTTTCGACTGCAGGTTGTGTTATCATCCTCGGTTCTGCCGTCATCTCTTCGTCGATGAAGATCCCTCAGCTCGTCGTCGGTCGATTCATTCTCGGATGGGGAATCTCGTGAGTGATTGAAGATCAACGTCTCTTGTCGATTCGCGAAGTGAGCTGATCAAGACTTTTCTTTTCTCTTCATGCAGAATCATGACCGTCGCCGCTCCCTCTTACTGTGTTGAGATTGCTCCTCCCAACTGGAGAGGGAGAATGGTGGGAATATACAACTGCGGGTGGTTTGGTAATTTTTTTACATTTTCTTTTGGAGGGAGGAGTTTGGGAGGAAGAGGGAGTTAGATGTTTAAGTTTGTTGTGGAAGGCAGAAGTGCTGACGCCAGCATCTATTGCTCTTGTTGAATTGGTATTCAGGGGGAAGTGTGCCTGCCGCTGGTGAGTTTGCTCTTTCGGTCGTGTTTGGGTGAAGGAGGGAAAGGAGATGGAACGAACGACGCGTCGAGCTGACTTTTTCTCCCTCTTCCCTCAGCTGTCTGCTTCGGAACTCAGTACATCAAGGGGCAGATGTCTTGGAGACTTCCTTTGATCTTGCAATGCGTTCCTGCTATGGTCGTCTTGGTTGCCGTCTTCTTCATTCGTGAGTCTAAACTCTTCGATCAATCAATTCCCCTCTCACCCTCGGGCCTCGACGCGGCTCTGACTCTCCTCTTGTTCTCTTCTCACGCAGCTGAGTCCCCTCGATGGCTTCTTGCAAACGGAAGGGACGAAGAAGCCCACGCCTTCCTCGTTCGATTCCACGGAAACAAGGTCAGAAGAGGCTTTCTTTTTACAGTACTTCGTTTCCTCAAACGGCGCGATCTGACGTCTTCCTCCTCCCTCTGGCAGAACCCTGATTCCGCTATGGTCGCGTTGGAGTGGCAGGAGTTCAAAGAAAACATCGCTCTCGACGGGTCCGATAAGAGGTGGTGGGGTGAGTGAAGATCGACGCGTTGACGAGAGGAAGAGAGAGGGGAGAAACGAAAGCTCACTTCCCTCCCCTCTCTTTTCACAGACTACCGTCCCCTCTTCAACTCCTCCAACGGAAGGTGGAGAATGACTTGCGTGCTCTTGATCTCCATCTTTGGACAGGTTCGTTTCTCTACCCTTCCCTCGCTGAGTCGTCCTCGAATTCATCTCTGATCTCGTCGCGTCTCGTTCTTCCTCCAGTTCTCTGGAAACGGACTGGGATACTTCAACACCGGTGAGCTCGCTTCTAAGCCTTTTCCTATATACTTCTCTTTAGCTGACATGCCTTGCTACCAACTACAGTGATCTACAACAATCTTGGGTTCGATCTTCTCTCAGTCCCTCTCTTTTCTCTCAACCTTCACACGCTGACTTCTTCCTCCTTTCCCCATTTCAAGATACACCGACGTCGCCACTCAGCTCGGACTCAACCTTGCGAATCAGTTCGCTTCGGCTGTGTGTGCCGTTACCGCCGCTTGCCTCTCGGACAGAATGCCTCGAAGGTAAGTCGCGTCCACTGAGTCGATCGGTTTCTTCTCGCTTACTCTCTCGTCGACTGCCTTCGGCTTCCCCCTTCCTTTTTTCCCTCGCAGACCCGTTCTCATCTTTGGAACCCTTCTCTCGGCCGTCTTCCTTTTGATCAACGCTGTTCTCGGGTTGATGTGGGCTCGACGTGAGTTGTTTTCTTCTCCATACATCCGGACGCGACGCGACGCGACTCGACTCGACAAACTGACAATCACCTCTTCTTTCGGTCTCTCAGAACCTCACATCACCGTTGATGGGAATCCTGTCTACGACCATCCCAACCTTGCTCTCGGTCAGGGTGCTTTGGCGGCCTACTTCCTCTTCAACGCTACCTTCTCCTTTGCGTGAGTGCGCCGCACTCCTTTCTTCCCCCTCCTCTTACCTTTTTTCTCGCGAATGGCTGACTCGGCTCCTCTCTTTTCGTACTCTTATAATCTAGCTACACCCCTCTCCAAGGAGCTTACCCTGCTGAGTGCCTCGAGTCTACTGCTCGAGCGAAGGGAATGGTGAGATTGTATTCGAACGCGTCAACAGACAATCCTTTTTGACCCGTCCCGCAGGACCGCTCTCGCTATCTTCTCTCTCTCCGAGTGCCTTGTCCCGAGCACTGCTCTCTTCCATTCAAGCTGTGCTGTTATCCAGTGAAATTTTCTTATCTCGCTTTCCTGCTCGCTTTTGTTATTTTGGGAACCGACCGGGGAAGCGACCACCATGAGTCGCTGCCGACCCTCAAAGGAATCTCTTCCCTGGGGTGCCTTCTTCTCCCTCAACCACCATCTCTTCACCTCTCGCTTCCTCCCCATCTACACCCACTTCTCATCAACAACAATGTCTTCTGGATCAGGCTTCGCGACTTTGATCTTGGGTGGAATTCCCGTCTCAAAAGACCTCGCCCCGTCCATTCTCTTCTGCGTTTTGGTGAGTTCCTTCATTCCATCGTCCAGCTCCGAAGGCTTCAATGAGCTGAATAAGACTTTCTTTTCGTCGGTTCTCAGTACGGATGGCTTGGCGCTCTTTGGGTCTACAGGATGGTGAAGAAAGAGACGCGATCGTGTGAGTCACCTTCCTCCGTCGAGCTCACGCCTCAACTTCTCTCCGTACTGAGCGATACCGTCGCTTTCCTAAAGGGCTCATTCTCCGACCAGGACTCTTCGTCCAGATGCGAATCGCCACTCTCGCCATCCGAGCCTTCATGTCGAAAGGAAATTACCAGACCAGCTGCTTCAGTGCGTCCAAACTTCTCTCTCTTCTTCTTCTGTTCCAGCGAGCTTGGATCGATTGATCCTGACGTCCGTTCCTCTCTTTAACAACATCCCAGTCGCCGAACTCATCCTCCTCACCGTCGGGCTCATCATGGTGCTGGATCCTCTCATCGAGTCGTTCAAGAGCCACATCTCTCCTTTCCACGGGAAAGGCGAGCTTTCCGATAGCTCGCCGACGGAGGAGAGAAACAGGACTTTGCTCGCTCGAGTCGCGAGCTTCCTTAGGCTTCTCGTTCTCGGTATTCTGGCAACTGGGATCGCGGGTGAGTTCAGTTTCAGATCGAGGGATCCCTCGCATCTCGACGCGTCGATGTTGACATGATCTCACTTTTTCGCTTTCTTTCCAGCCGGAACCATGACTTCAGGAGCCATCTCGGATCCCCAAGGAAGCCAATCTCAGAGTGTTCATACTGTGAGTATCTCAATTCGGTCGGCTTTCGCGTCGTGCTCAGTATTCGCTGCTGAGCTGATTCCTTTCTTACTTCTTCCCCTCAGGTCCGAACGGTTAACTACGTCCTCTCCCTCGTGGTCATCATCGTGATCCTCCTCGCCACAGTCTACTCTCAGCGTCAATACTCTCAGCACCTCGACATGAAGAAGTCTCTCTTCCTCATCGGCCTCTCGCTCGTTCTGCTCGTCCCGTCAGCTTTCAAGATCGTGAGTCTCATCTCTCTTCCTCCCTTTGCCTTTCCTCTCTCGCTGACTGGAGTCACCTCCTAATATCATCTCTTCAGGCCACTCTCAACCGAAGCAACCCTGCCGCCTGGGTTCACTCCTCGTCCGCTTTCTTCGTCCTCGTGAGTTTATCACGTTCCCTTCATCGTTGCTAGCTGAAACGCGTCGCTGATATTCTCGTTTCCGATTTTCTTTCCCACAGCTCATCACCTTCGAGTTCATCGCATGCTCTCTCCTCCTCATCTTTCCCGTCACCGTCATGTTCCCGAGCAAGAAGGCTCGACAAAGGATTTAAGACGAGGAGGAGCTACAAAGGGAGGGAAAGTAGATTCGATGATCTTCTTTCGCTCGACCGCGTAATCGCACGAACATCTTTGTAGGTATGAATATTTAGGTCTCAGTTAGTCTTTATATCTTCTAGACCGTTTACATGGACTCCTTCCATTTTGAACGCGAAGAGCAGTCTGGCTAGTCTCGCTGGCCAGACTTGATACAGTCTGGTTCGAGTCTAAGTCTGACTTGATTTTCTCGACGAGCCTTTGCTTTTTGCTTCGTCTCCCCTCTACCGTAGTTTTTCCCACTCTTATGCTCTCTGCTATGATGATAAAACTATGAATGTCATTACAAGTCGTCCATGAAAGCGAATATAGCGAAAACAACTCTCCCTCCAAGCCAAATCAGACGCTCCCATGGAGCGAGACGCGTCTTTCCCTCTCCTCCCTTCCCTGCCCTCATCATCCCCCTTAGAACAAACGAAGCGTCTACTCCTCGTAGTTGGCTACAAGATCCGACTCCTTGCTGGCCTCGATCATGGACTTGACTCGCTCGTAGACCTGTCAGACGAAACCGGAAAGCAGAGATGGATCAGTGTTTTGTCGGAAAGAAGGCGGAAAGAAAGAAGGATAGGTTGTAGGACGAACGGTGAAGACGATGGCTTGTCCGGGAGCTACTCGAAGGATTCGAGGAGTGATTCCCTTGTCTGGAAGGGGGGGAAGGAAGATAAAGCGGGAAGCGGTGAGTTCCGACGTCTCCAGATTCGATGATGAAGAAGTGGAGAAGAGAAAACTCACAGAAAGCCTTGGGTCCCTCCTCTCGGAACATATCCCCAGCGACCTTTGCGACTCGACCGAAAGCGGTCTCTCCCTCGACGAAGGAAGCTTTTTGGATTCGACTGTAAAATGCAAAGGACAAGGAGTCAGCCATTGAAAAGTCGAAAGAAAGGATAGAGAGGAAAGGACGTACGTTTTAACTATTCGAGCGAGGAACGAATTAGAAACGAGATCAGCGAGAGATTTCTGAAGCGGATGAACAGCATCTGAACTCACTAGTATCGATAGGAGCATTACTGCAAGGTCCCATCGCTCCAGAGACCAAACCCAGCACCAAAGTTTGATATGAGGGAAGCTCTCCACTGGCCTTGAACTCCGGCTGGAAGTTCAAAGCGGCCTTCTTGAACTCCTGGTAGGCGGTGAAGTTGACTCCCTATAAAGCCGAACGGCGAAAAGGGAAACGGCCGAAGCGGAAACCAAAGTCAGTTTTGAGCTCGACCCTTCCTTCACGACGCGTCGGTCGGGAATACGCGGAAACGAAGAAACAGGAGAAGAGATCTGAACGGACCTGGTTGGTAGCCTGCCTGAGAGCAGTGAGTGCAACCCCTCGGTAGAGGGTTTTGACTCCTTCCTCCGAGACGATTCGGTAGGCGGCGTGGGCTGCGTTTCGGTACTTTGGGACCTCGAGGGGATCGGAGAGGGAATGGAGTTGAGCTTGAAGACGGATCTTGACGACCTCCATGGGACAGACGACCATGACAGCTTCGGTGGCTCCGGCGGAGAGACCAGCTGTGTTGGTGGAAGGAAGAGCGAACGATCAGCTCGTGAACGACGAGCGAGCGGTACAAAAGAGAAGAGAGAGAGGGAGGACGACGACCACGAACCGATAAACACCCTCCCGGCTCCGATCTTCCCGTCCTCGCCAGCCATCAAACCCTTGTAGACTGAACGAAACCAAAAACAAATATATCAGCTTCAACTCTCGTCCCACACTTAAGGATCACAGCCCAAAGCGACTCACACTCGAAACTCGCGAACCGAATCGCCATCTTGGGAACGATTCCTCCAATCACAGCTCCCAACCCCTTGTAGAGACCCAAGAACGTCTCCCTTCGAACGATGTCCTTTCCAGTAGCCAAGAACGAAAGAGGAGGGAGCTGCAGTGAACCCAAAACAAAGCACAGGACGAAGGAGAGTCAGCTTCGTTCGAGCGTGAGGGCGAGGGAGTGAGAGAGAGGAACGTACTCCTTTGAGCTTTCTCGAACGAGTGAGCTGCATTCGGACCTGAGAGAAGATATCAAGGGTTAGCTAGAGGTCGCACAGGACTGCGAGTGAGGAAGAGAGGCAGCTAACCTTGATGGTATCTACATAGGAACGAAATCAAAACAAAGCAAGGAAAGTGGTGAGCTCGACCGACTCCTCCCCCGGCTCTTTCCCTCCCGTCGCCTTTCCCTGGCTCAAAAACTCACCGAGAGGATGGCAGACACCTAGAGAGATCAAACGAGTGCCTTAATCAGCTTCTACAGACTCTCTCTAAAGAAAAAAAGGGAGCAAAGGAAGACTCACAAGCCTCAGCCATTCCTGGGAACCATCACGGGACAGTCGAGGGAGAGGGAGCGGAAGGTCAGCTCCAGACAAGGAAGGGAAGAGAGGGTTGAGGATTTGCTCACCAGCTATTCCACCAGCGAGGAGATGCGTCCCGAGAGGAACTTTAGGCTTCTTTTCGCTCGACGAAGCAGGTTTTGAGGAGGTGGAAGCGGTGGTTGAAGAGGACATGGTGAGGCTGAGGTTCGACGGTTGAGCCGGTTGTGGGTTGTTGTTTCGTTGTTGATGCGCTTCGCTCTGATAGATCTTCCTGAAGAGTAGCGAGGTGGATGAAGGAGTCGAAAGCGAGGTTCTTTGCGGTGGTCGAGGGTGGTGGTTGAGAGTCGGAAGTCGGTCCAGGACGAGGAAAGGTAAAAGAGCAGGGAAGGAAGGCTCGGATATCGATCCAGCTTGACTTCCCTCCATTCCTCCACACCCGACTCTCCCCTCACGGAGTCTCCGTTTTTCCTTTCACGAGCCATCTTCTCTCTCCTCCCTCCTCCCTCCAGCAGAGCCGGAAAAGGGTAGCAAAAGAAAGCTACAGGTGACCGGCATACGATCGTGGTGGTTAAAAAGGGAAGGGCATAAAGGTCGTGAACATATCTACTTCGGACTGAGAATGCGAAAGGGCATCGGGTAAGAAGATCAGAAGAAGGCTCAGCCTCCCTGGACTCCCCGACCTCTTCTTTTGATGACTCGAGGAGAAAGAGAAGACGATCCACTGCGAGATCTGATCTGCTATCTTCAACTCGGTGCTCAGCCTAGCCACTCTTTGACTGGAAGGAAAGCAAAAAAAAAGGGGAGGAGAGAACGCGTCGAGTCAGTCTTCGAGCGTCGTCCTTCTTCGAGCTACCAGGAAATGGGAAAACATACCTCTCTCCTTCATAAACTTCTCCAGCCTATTCGCATTCTTGACGTAGGTACTTGACTCAGGGTTGTACTGTCGACAGTTCTTGAAGATCAGGTCGGCGTCGTAGAGGAAGTCGTCGAGCGTCGGGTAGAGGTTCGAGTCGAGCTTGAGTTCCATGGTGGAGAGGTCTGGAAAGATATGGAAAGAGAGCGAAAGAGGAGTGAGAGTTAGCGCGGCGCAGAACGATAGGGGTGGAATCGAGAGAAGAGGAAGCGAGGGAGAAGGAAACGTTCAACTCACCCATCGGCTCAGCCACAACGACGTAGTAATCCGCCACCTCGTCCTTGTTGACCGGTTTCGCGAACGGCCAAGCAGCAGGAGAGTTCTGCATATCCGAGAGAACGTGCTTCATCAACGAGTGCTGAGGTCCACGAAGAGGTTTCCTCGCGCTGGAGAAAAAAAGAACAAGGAAATGGAAGCGCGTCAGCACGCTCGCTCTTTTGAGTCCGGTCGGTCTGAGACGTGAGGTAGAGAAGACTCACATCTCGTCCATCTCCCTCGTCCATCCACTCTCCTTCAATCCGGGAACCTCCGAAGGCTGAACGATCCAGGGATCATCGTCGTCGTCGTATCCCGATCCTTGCGACGCAGGTTCTTTCCCTTTGCTTCCTGTCAATGCAGCCTCCTGAGATCCCTCTCCTCCTCCGTCCATCGAAATGTCTCCTCCTTCGGCTGTCGTTGACGGCGGCGGAGGAGCGGTGCTGGAGGAGGAGGAGGGAAGGCTGGCGAGCGGCGCGTCTTCGTTGATGGCTTCCTTCTTGACTTTTGGGACGCGAGGAGGAGGCGAGTGTCGGAAGGCTTCGATTCCTGGGTGGACGATGTGAGATTTGGAGATGGTTCGGATTCGGGAGAGGATGAGCTATGGAAGGCAGGCCAGAAGGTCAAATGTCAGTTTTGAACGAGATCGAACGAGAGGCAAGAGGGAAAGGCAACGAACCTCCTTCTGTTGAGCGAGAAGATCGTGAACCTCGAGGTACTTGATCTTGGGAAGCATCGTACACTGATAGAGAAAAATACGCGATGGGTGGAAGTTATGAGCTCGAGATAAGTCGAAGCTGAAGTCGCGTCCGGGAAGAGAACAAGCGACGCACCTGCATGATCGTTCCACCCTCGTAATCCTTGATGTAGCCGACCCAGTTGGACTTGTCGAACGTGATGTCTTTGGTGAAGCCCTGTCATTTGGAAGCGAGAGTGAGAAGGTCAGCTTGACTTGCGAGCAGAAGCGACACGGAGGAGGGAAGAGAAGACGAACCTGTTTCTTGAAGTATCCAATAGCGTAGTTATCGGCGTAGGTGAGGAAGTTGGTGATGGTAGGGAAAGCTTCCTTGATGTGATCCTTGAGATGGTTCATCAGATGAGATCCATAACCCTGAAAGAGCAAGGGAAACAAGCAGGAGATGGTGAGCTCGAGCTCCTCCCTCCCTTCCCGTTTCCCGCTTTGCTTCCAGCACAGTCGTCTCCCAAGAGAACAAGATCATGAAGAAGCCTACTCACTTTCACCTGCTCACTACTCGCGACCGCACAGAAGACAATCTCGGCGAACCCTCTCGACGTGAATGGTCGGTAGCAGATCCCTCCGACGACCCTGAGACCTCGTTTGACGATAGCGAGCGAGCGATGGTTCCTGTCGTAGACGAGACGAGCGATGTACTCCTTGGGCATCATGGGGAGTTGTTTTTGGAACCTGAGAGCCATCGCACGAGCAATGAAGCGTGAGTCGAGGCGATGGGAACGAAGGGAGGGAGGAAGGAGGACAAGTCGGGCTCACAAGCATTTGAGACCTGTCAGAAGGATCATGGAAGCTGGGTCTCGATCGTTCTCAACTACTCTGAATCGAATGAGGTCTGACCGTTCCTCAAGGACTGCTGGACGGAGTTGGCGAGAGGTCTGGAGGAGCAGAAGAAGGGAAGGAGATCGAAAGGAGGAGGTCAGCTTCGACACGTCTCCTTCCCTCCTCTTTCCTCCACAGAACGAGCTGACTTACCTCCTTCGCATCTGACAGCTCCAGATCGTCAATTGATACACCCTTGCTAGCCTCCTCTATCAACCTCTCCTCCTCTTCCTTCTCCTTCTGAAGCGTAGCCTCGTCCTTCTCGACCTCCTCCTCCGCCACCTTTCCTTCTCCTTCCGGTAGTGGTGGATTCTCCTCCTCTGCTGGAGGGATCACTCCCGAGCCTGTCCCTCTTCTCGTCCCAGCTAGCGAGGAGTGACCTTGGATGTACTTTTCTGAGCTGTCTGGATGTGGATGGTCGTCTTCTCGATCGAGATCTGCGAGGGAGGATGTTGAGGGAGGAAAGCGAGAGGAGGGAGGTTCGGGCGAAGGCGTGGGAGTTTGAGTAGAGGAGAGTCGTTGCCGTTTGGATGGTGTTGGGTTGGCCGAGGAAGGAGGAGGTCGTTTGGAGGTCATCGGGACGACAAGAGGAGGTTGTTGAGGTGTGAGTAGAAGATGGTTCAGGGGAACCTCACGTCCTTGTGCTTGAAGCAGCGCGACCGAGTTCGCTCCCTTTCACCGCAGGCTGCCTTCGACGGTCATCATCCTCTTTTCTCAACAAATGTCAGACGAAGGAGCTTCTCAGAGTGAGCGCATACACTCCACTCTTCCTCCCTTCCTTGCTATCACGCTAAACCCTCTTCTTTGCTCCAGACGAACGACTTCTGCAAGCAGCAAAGACGGACAACGAAGAGCTCGTTCGTCAGTCCTCGTCCCATGCCCTTCCTCCCTTCCTCCCAGCCCTCTCCAAGCTCACTCTTCGCTCTTTTGGATCTCTCCACAGTCGAAATTCTGAATGGAGAGAAGGAATTCGACATCAACTTCCAGGACGGGTAAGTTCTGCAATCTCTAGAGCTCTCTCCGTCCCATCTCGGAGCTGTCCAGCGCTCGAGCTCAACTCGTCCTTCCTTCCTTCTCTCAGCGAGCTGACCTCCCACCTCCTTCTCTTCGCTCGTTTGCTCTGTAGACTCGGCTTCACAGCTCTCCACTACGCTATCCAACGAGGCTCAACAGACTGGTGCGTCTCCCATGAGCTCAAGCTCGAGGGCTCCATCGCACACTCCTCCTCCCTCCATCCCTCCTCCCTGCCCTCCCTCCCTCGCGTCGCCTCCCACTCACAGACCCCAAAGCTGACCTACCTTCCCTTGACCTATTCCCCTCGATCATCTGGTATAGCCTCGACCACCTTCTAGAAACCGAAAACTGCGACGTCGACCTCCAGACCCGACTGGACGCTTCGACCCCTCTCCACCTCGCCGTTCAGGTCGAAGACACAGAGCTCAGGCTCTACTTGGTTCGAACTCTTATCGAAGGTATGCTCTCCACCTTCCTTTTGCTTCCTTCTTTGACATACGACTTGCCTCCCAAGGCACTTGTACCCAGAGCTTCAACTTCCCTTTCATCTTCCTCGTTTCCGAATTCTCGAGCTCACCTTCCCTCTTTCGTCTCTTCGTTTCGTGGCAGCCGGCGCCTCCCAAACCATCCGCAACAAGTACAAAGACACGCCAATAGATCTGCTGTCGCCAACGAAACCTGAGGATCAGGAGGTCAGGGAGGTGTTGCTGGAGGAGAAGGGTCAGGAGGAACTGTTCGATCAAGGAGATCTCGTAGGGGAGGATGATTTGGCTGGTGAGTCGTCTCTTGTCTCTCCTTTCAGCTCTCATCTGAGCT
The DNA here is from genome assembly GCA_000950635.1 of Mrakia blollopis. Taxonomy (NCBI): domain Eukaryota; kingdom Fungi; phylum Basidiomycota; class Tremellomycetes; order Cystofilobasidiales; family Mrakiaceae; genus Mrakia; species Mrakia blollopis. The sequence goes on along the minus strand of BBPU01000074.1, from coordinate 583,434 downwards.
TGCTCTCTTACCAACTAACACCACCTACTTTTGTTTCGCCTTCAGATGGCTCTGGGAGCGAGAGCGATTAGAGCTCGAGTCTGCGTTGAGGAGGACGTCGGTCGTCCGTCTGTTCGCGTTTCTGTCTCTCTCTTTTGCGTTCTTCTCCCTTTCTAGAGCTCGTTACCGTAACAACTACATCTCTTGGGCCTCGCTACTTCTTCTCTCTCTCTCTCTTTATCTCTTGCTATTCGCTCTCACTCTAAACGATACCTCACGATCCGAATCCGATCTCCTTGCACTCTCCGTCCTCTCCTTTCTCTCTCGCAAGTGCTCGTTCGTAAAAATCATGACACCCCCTCGCACTACTTCGAAAGCTCAATCTAAACGACCAACGGCCCAATCCCAGCATCGACCATGATGCTCAGATCTCCCTCGGGTTCCTTCTGAGTCGGGTCGGCGATGAAGGATTGGATGGTGTTGAAGACGTCCGTTCGTTTGTGGTAGATTTCGAGAGAGGGAGCTGTGGGGGTGAAAAGAAGAGAAGAGAGAAGACGGCGGGTCAGAGGAGAGGAGGGAGAGAGGCGATGAGGGAGGAGGAGAGGAGAGAAGGGGAACTGACGCGTCGAACTGGAGGTTGAATCGCTGGTGAAAGCTTGAGGAGATCGAGAGAAGAGGTGGCCTGTGAGGGCGACGAACATCTCACTCCTGAGGAAAGATTGAAGCGTAAAGGGAAGGGAGAAGAGTCAGGGGAGAAAAAGGCAAGAGCGGCAAGAAAGGGAAAGGAAAGCGAGACGCTACTCGAACTCACTCCTGGGGATCATCATGGTGAATCACAGCATGGAGCTGAGTCTGGAGATATCCGAGAGCCTCAAGAGCTGGTCCTCCTTCGCTCATCTCGATGAACCTGGAAGCGAAAAGTCAACGACGCATCCGCATGAAAAAGAGGGAGAAGGAGAGGCTTTCAAACGAACCTCTGTTTCCGACAAGCTACGAGACACTGTCTTTCGATCTCCGACTTGAAAGGTCTCTCGATCTTGAGTTCCCAGAAGTCTGAGAGCCGAGTGTTGCCTCCGAGATTTCCACCGAAGAGCCAGAACGTTTCAGTTCGAGAGTCAAAGACGAGTTGTTGAGCGTAGCGAGCGGAGGGTCTATGAGACGAGAGGGCGAAGGGAAGAGTAAGGATGATGAAGAAACCATTCGAGGGAGGAAAGAAGAGAACAATGAGAAGAAACCGTGCTCACTCGTCTTCCTCTCCATCGTCCTCGTCTTCCATCAACACATCCTCTGGATCCTTCCCGTTCCCATGCTCCTCCTCGACCAACCCTCCTCTCTCCTGCAGTCTCGACCACGTTCTCCTCTCCAAGTCGAACAGCCACACTCCTCGTTTCGTGGTCGACTCTTCGGATCCAGGCTCCTTCCTGAGTCCCGACATGACGAGGATCTCGTTTCGAGAGACGTCGAGAACAGCTCGTTGGGTGAATCCAGGTTGAGGACCGCCGGGAATGTAGAAGTCGGAAACGGAGGTGAGCTCGTTGGTGTCAGGACGGTAGATCCAGAAGTCGGTGAGGCTGGTTGGGAAAGGGACGAAGGAGAAGCACCGTCAGCGTTCTGGACGCGACGAGAAGGGAGGAGGGAAGACAGAGAAGACGTACTATCGAGGTCCAGAGATCCCTCCAAAGATGTAGATGGATCGATTTTTCGGGTTCCAGAGCATGCAGTGACCTGAGGAAGGAAGACGATGATGGGTGAGAAAATGTGAGCGGAGACGCGTCGAAAGGAGAAAACTCACCACTTCGAGAGGGAATGGTTCGTTCCAGGGTGTTCCTAAGAAGCGAAACGCGTAGCTTGTCAGATGGGCTCTGATGAAATTGGATGAGAGAAAGGCTCAACCCACAAGAGCTGAGTCCAGGTTCTCGATTTGAGGTCGTATCGGAAAAGAGGACCGGAGGCTGGGTCACCTCCTCCGAAGGTGTAGATGGCTTGAGACTCAGCGTCCACTACACAGAAGGGAGAAATGCATGTCAGATAGGAGAGAAGAAGGAGAGCGCGGGCGAAGACGACGAACGGATCATCTCGTGGTCATAAACGACGGGGGGTCCGCCGTCGGACTGTAAGACGAAAGTAGTTCAGTTCGTGAGATCTAGCAGAGGGAGGAAACGACAGATCCGATGACTCACAGCAGTATCTTTACTCAGAAGCTCCCATCTATCGCCCTCCCGAGCTGAGAATCGCCAAAAGTCGTTCAGAGGTCCTCGCGACGAAGGAGCGTCCTCCGTCGAAGTCGAAGTCGATCCTGAAGCTGTCGGCTGACCCTCCTGATTCCCAGATCCATTGAGAGCGAGATTCTTGGTCGACGGCGAAGCGTCTTCGTCGATGTAGCGTCCAGTGAGGTAGATGTCTCCCGTCGTTGGGTCAAGAACCATCTTGTGGCAGCTTCGCGGCGACGGCCAGGGTTCCGATTCGTTCGACTCTTCCATCTCTCCGCCCTTCTTCCGCGCGATCTCCCTCCACGCTCCCTCCTCGAAAATCCAAAGATCGTCGAGGTTGTTCTCTCCGTCGTACCCTCCAAAGAGATACAGTCGGGCAGGTCTCGACGCGTCTCCTTCGTCGACGATCATGGCGTGTCCAGCTCGTTTTCTTGGCTTCAGACGACCGTGCGACATCGACGAGTCTTGTGTATCGAGTCTCGTCCATTCTGCTCGAGCTGGAAGAAGTTGGAGGTAGGGGTCGAAGAGACCTTCGGCGGAGAGGGAGTTGACGAGGAGTTCGGCTGAGGAGAAGTCGCCGTCTTGAACGAGGGTTTGGTGTAGTTGAGAGAGAAGGGGATGCTCGAGAGTGATAGGAGAGGAGGCTGATGCGAGAAGAGCTTGGAAGGGTTCGAAGAGTCGGTTTTGGCGCAGGTGTTTGAGCATCAAGCGAAGCATGCGAGATTCTCGAGCCTGAAGGGAAGGAGGAAGATCAGTGAAGCTTGTGAGGTAGGAGATTCGCTGAGAGCTCACTTTGGTGTAGAGATCGAAGGCCTTTTGAACGATGGTTTCCTCGGAGACTCCTCCCAGACCGACGTACCTGCGAAGAGGGAAACGAACGCGACTTCAGATCGTCGTTGAGCTTACTTCGTCCGGGAAGAAAGAGACTCACCAGATGGAAGTGTTGTAGTTTGCTCCTTGGGCACTGAGAGAAGATAATGGTCAATTTCTGAGGTACTAGAGTACGAGGAGAGTTTCTTACGAGATGGGAATGATCCTGTAAGGAGAGAAGAGGGGAACCAACCCTGATCAGTTCGACGCCGGCCTGGAAGAAGGTCGTGCGAAAACGAAGACTCACTTGATATATCTCGTGGGTACAGCCTATGTGCCGTCAAAGCCGACTTGACTGCGATTAGCACCCGTTCGAAACGAACGACGCGACGAACGAAGCTCGACTCACCAGTGCTCCCTCTTTCCAACCGACGTCAAACTCCTCGGCATTCCCATCGTGCTTCAGGGTCGAATGCAAGATCTCCTTCAAGTTATCCTTGTCCATTCCAGCTTGGACGATGAAGGATTTCATAGTACAGGGATGGGCTTTGAAAGCGAGAAGTTACGAGAGTCGTTGAGCTTGTGAGACGAGGGAGGAGGGCGTAGCAGTTCGAGCTTGGACTCACGTCTGAAGAACTTCCCGAACGTGATGGTCCCTGCGTTCACAGAGCAACCAATAAGGCTTAGTATCCCCAAAGAAACGAACCTGATCTCTTCTGCAGCTGTACGAGGAGCCAGGCGTACTCAGAATCGACGGCTTCTCCAGCTTCAACAGCAACCAATTCCTCCCCTCCGTCAGATCCACCCCTCCTTTCCTGATCCTCGTCCCGCTCCCATCTCGCTCCCCAGCCAGAGTCCCCTCGGCTGTTCCAGCTCCGTAGCGAAGAGCAGGGTTGAATGTCGATCCTGAAGTGTTAACGCTTGGGATCGAAGGAGGTCTGGAAAGGGAGGCTGAGGAAGAAGAGGAATTGGGATAGGATTGGTAGGCACCGGCCCAGCGGGAATCGGCGTTGCTGGGGTTGTCGATCAGGACTGCGGGGTAGAAGAGGTGAAGAGTGAAGCGGGAGAGGAAGCAGGAGGGGATGGAGTGAGCTCAGAGAGGAAGGGGAGAAGGGAGATGGGGGAGCTCGAGGGATGAGCTGACCGTTTCGAGGGGAGACTGTAGTTGGGAAAGCAGAGATGGGGTCAGCTCAGGCTTGGAAATAGGAAGCTTTACCAGCTCGATAACTGACAGTTTGCGGAGACGGAGGAGCAGCTTGGACAAGGAAGGGCGAAAGAAAAGGAAGGAGAAGGAAGGTGAGCTCAACTCCGACGAGGGAAGGGAACGATATGGAAGGCTTCGAGCTCACGAATCGATGCTGTAGGGAAGCTTGACTCGAGGAAGAGCATCTATCTCTTGGATGGATGTCATGGCTCCGAGTGATGATCTCAAGTTTTGGGTAAACGGGGATGCTGGTCGTTGAAGGGCACTTCGAAAGGAGGAAGGAGGAAAGGGTCGAGCTCGCGCGACCACGCCGCGTTCTCCTCTTGCTCCCTCCCTTTTTCCGACAGATTTACACCGAGAGAAACAATAATGCAAGCAAGAGTTCATCACCGTTATATCAAAAAGAGTCTACAAAACTATAAAGAGAGCCATATATTTCCGCCCCACTACTTAAGCGGCAGCGAGATCGTTTCCTCCTCCGTTCCAACCGATCCTTTTCGTTTCTCCTCCGTTTAAAGGTCGGGGAAGTCTGCAAGAAAGGAAAGGGGAGACGCATCAGTATCTGCTCACTCTGAAAGTCGAGATAATAATGAAGCACGAAGGGACTCACATCCAGCGTCCTTCCTGATCTTGGTCATGGCTGGAGAAAGGAGAGAAGAGGAGGAAGAGGTTGTCAGCTCTCAGAAGGATAAGGGAGATAAAAGGATCTGGCAACTCACCAGCAATGATAGAAGATCCAACTCCGGATCCATCCTCAGCGTGGTGCGTAACAATTCCTCTGCAGGAGCGAGAAGGAAACGGAAGTTTGTCAGTCCTTCATTCTCTCGACGCGACTTCGACAGAACTCAGAAAGCACTCACTTTCCCTTCTCTCCGAAGATATCCACCAAAGCCTCGTGAAGTCGATCGGCGAACTTGGGGTACTTGTTGTACAACGATCCATCGGCTCCGACGGAGCATCCCTGAAAAGAAAGAAAATGAATGCGACGAGCGAAAAGGTCAGCTCTGTGCTCCACGAGCGAGGGATAGGAGAGCAGAGAGAGAGAGAGAGAGAGAGAGAAAGAGAGAGAGAAAGAAGACTCACCTTCTCGAGATAGCCCTTCTTGGAAACGATAGCGGCGATACCACAGGCGGAAAGTCGAGCAGCTCGAGTTCCAACGAGAACAGCCAAGCTCTTGAAGAACTCTCGCTCGACCTGGGTGGTCTCGAGACCGAAGAAGTGGGAGAAGATACCGACGATCATGAGTCCTTCGTCGGTGGGATCGCTGTGGGAATCAAGGAAAGAGGGAGACTGGTCAGCTCGAGAAAAAAAAACGGAGCTAAGGAGGAGAGAGAAGGAGACTCACGCCTCAATGAGGGAGAGGAAAGCAGTGTCGAAAGCGAAAGGAATCTCGATCTTGTACGTGCTCTGTCCGAGGAAGAGCTCTCCGTCGTCAATGAGCTCGCAGACAACGAGACGGAAGACCTCTCCGAGGTAGAGACCGGCGATCATCTTCTCGAAGGCCTGTGAAGGAACAAGACGCGAAGGAAGAACGAGATCAGCTTGAGGTCGAGCTCTCAAGCTGCTCCAACCCGAAGAGAGATGCGACCGACCTGCTCTTTGGGCTTGTTCGAAGTCTCGTCGATGATAATATCGTACTTGGTCCTGGCTGAGAGGAAGGAAAGACGCGTCGAAAGCAGAAGGTCAGCTTCGTCGTGCGTCCTCCTGCGAACGAAATCAAAGCGAAATTTTCAGACTCACGAAGGTAAGCGTGCTCGAACGAGTCGAACGCTCCCCACTCGCAGTTGATGGCCATCTCCTGCTTATCGGGCAATCCCAATCCCTTCATCTTGGGGATGTTCTCGACGGTCTCCATGTAGGCAGCGTTGCATCCGGTTCCGAAGATGACAGCGATTTTGGTGGCGGGGTCGACGTAGTTGGAAGCGATGAGAGTTCCAGTAGTGTCGTTGATAAGAGCAGAGAAGGTGATGGGGACGTTCTGTTTTGAGCGAGAGGACAAGGAGAAAGGATGAGCTCGAGTTCGTTCGGACGCGTCGAGCGAGTGAGCTGATAAAAGTTTGCCGACTGACGTATTTGATCAAAGACTGCTTGAAAATCTGGGCGACATCCCTACCCTCGGTGTTGGGGTTTCCGAATCCCTTGGTCCATCGGATGAGAACACCGTGATCGATCTTGGTTTGGCTGAGAAGTTGAAGAGCGAAGGAACCGAGGTTGTTAGCCAAGGGAAGCCGGGAAGGAAGAACGAAAGAAGGTCAAGACTCACGCGCAGGGGTAAGAGAACTGATGGACGGAGTTTTTGTAAGCGACGACGAAGATCAGCAAAAAGTAAAGGACGTGGGAAGGAGGGAGACGCGAAGGAAAACGGAAGTGTTGAGTCGAAAACTCACAGTGAAACCGAGAACCAAATCCTTCTTGTCCTCAGAGTTCTCATCGACACCGAAGTGCTCCTTGATGAAGCTCTTGACGCACTGAGCGCAGAAGTCGAAGCTGGGAGGGAAAGAGAGAAAGAAGGGCGAAATGGAAGTGAGCTCCGAGTCTTTCGTCCATCTCCTCCGCTTTCCTTCTTTCATTGAGCTTGATCTGGCGACTCACAGATCGGCTCCATCCTGCTGCTTCTGCTCCTCAGTAAGACGGTACTTGGTCTGGGTGATCTCGAATTTTCCTGATCCTTGGAGGGTAACGAAGCAGACTCGAAGGTTGGTTCCTCCGAGATCAAGAGCGATAAAGTCTCCAGTCTCCTTTCCGGTGGGGTACTGCAGAAGAGAGAAGCGGGAAGGATGGTCAGCTAAGAGAGCTCGCGGGAGAGGATGAGAGAGATGTACGAACTCCGAAGACGTAGGTGGGGACTGGATAAGAGAGAAAAACGCGGAAGGTCAGCTTCGTCGCTCCTCGCCCGACCCTCCTTAACACCGGCGTCGGGTTGAAACAGATGGGGCGGAGGGAGGGGAGAAAAAACTCACTCATAGGCTAGATGAAGTGTGTAAGACACCAGGAAGTCTTGCAAGAGGATGAATACAACGTCATGGCAGCCAAGAGGAGGAGGGAGGGAGAAAGAGGGCGTACCACCGTCTGTCCTTCCTTTGCGAGTCCTTTGGCGAAGGCCTCCTTGATACCCTCGACGATGATCTTCATCCTGGAAGGCGTAACTGTATGGCAGCCGAGGGAAGGGGAGAGAAGGGTGAGAAGGTCGGCGGGGAGGGAAGAGCCAAGAAGGGTCGGGAAGGAAAGGAAACAAACCGGTGAAGCACTCGGTGTACTGAAGAGGGAAGGGAAAGAGACGAGGAAGGGAGCGTTCAGTTCAAGCTCTTGATAGAAGGGAGAAAGATATAGGGAGGAAGAGAGAGAGAGTGAATTACCTTCTTGAGATGATCAGCCATTCGGACCTCCTTGAGATGAGGGAACTCTTTCTCTTCTTGAGTCTGAACGAGAGAAGGAAACGAAGAGCGAAGCGGCAAAGATGGAAAGGGAACGGAGGAGGCGAGGACATGCAGACAAAAGGAGACAGCGAGCAGGACGGAGAGTCAGCTCTGTAGCATGAGTGGAGGGCGGCTGTACGAGCGAGGTCGTCCATAGAGGGAGGGAGCGGCTTACCCTGGTGTGGTAGGCTGAGCTTCCCGTCGAAGCAGCGGTTCCGCTTCCTCGTCGATGAGGAGTCGAAGCTCCAGAGTTGGTCTGGCTCAGGGAAGGGCGGTTGATAGTTGGTTCGGTGATAGAGTCAGGCATGGTGTTGAGAGAGAGGGAGTGAGTGAAGGGGGGAATGAAGGGGAGCGAGATGGAAGTTGGGAGGAGGAAAGGAGAGTTCGCGGTGAGTTCGAGTCGAAAAGAAAGTGAGGCAGGTTCCGAGTCGCCGCCGGCAGTGGTAAAAGATCGACCTCGGATCTCTGAACGATTCGGTTCAGCATAGAGCGCTTGGGAATTATCGTCTTTAATTTTGCCTTTGCTTTCCTGGAAGAAAATCAGCCAAGAAACTAGGGCCTTCTCGACCGGTCCCGCAGGACGACTCTCCCTCCTCGTTGACCTCCCTCCCTTGGGATTCGAGCTCCTCCAACCCACGACCTCACCCTTCCCTCCTTCCTTCCTCTCTCTTTCCCCTTCCCTCCTTTCTTCAAGATGCGAGTGACATCAGTGCTAGGCATGTTGGGTCTGAAGTCGACGATGATCGTGAGTTTTCGATCCCTGCCTCTCTACGAAGGAAGAGAAACGAGAGAGAAGGATTCGTCGAGCTCACCTTCCTTTTCTCTCCTTCCTCCCCTTCTCCCTCTCCAAAGGTGGCCGACAACTCTGGAGGACTCATCGCCACCGTTATCGATGTATGCAAGAAGAGGCCTCAAGCACACGCTACAATCGGTTCGTCTCCAACCTTCTTCATCTCTCTGTAGCTCGAGCTCAAGGCGAGGAAAGCAAAGCGCAAGAGAGAGCTGACCTTTCCTCCTTCTCCTTCCCTCCCATCGTTTCTGCCATCCCACAGGAGACGAGGTCACCGTCGTCATCAAGCGTGCTCGACCCATCCCTGACGTCCCTAGAGATGCTCCTCTCCATATCCTCAACGCTCAGCAACAACGTGTACGACGAGGAGACGTCAAACGAGCAGTGGTGATCCGGTTCGTTCTCCTTCCCTTCCTCCTCCCATCTTCTACTACCTCACGCCCAACAACCATACCCTTACCTTCGCACAAGCTCGAGGTATCTTCCTCACGCTAATTCAACCTATCACCCCTTCTCACTTCTCTCCTCACCTCAACAGAACACGGAAGGAGATCCTGCGTCCAGACGGTCGAAAGATCCGTTTCGACGACAACGCTTGCGTCCTCCTCAACTTCAAGGGAGAGATGCTCGCATCGAGAGTGAACGGGATCGTGGGAGCCGAGCTGAAGAAGTCGGGGAGGTGGGGAAAGCTGCTGAGTATGGCTCCTAAGGTACGTTTTCTCGACTCCCCTTCCTCTCTTCCCTTCACCTTCCTCCTTCCCCTCCTCTTTCCTCGTTCCTTTCTCACCGACTGGGGAAGAGGAGAGACGGTCGGATAGCTTCAGGGCCGAGCAAAAACTCATATCCATCTTGTCTGGTTCTTGTTTCGCGTTTTGCAGGTGCTATAAAGGTGCGACAAGGGATGAGCTTTCTCGTTGAGCTCGGGAATCAGCGGAGGAGGGATCGAAGGGGATGGGCTCGCCGTTGCTCGTTCGCTCGAAGGCCAGCTGGATATATCAACAACGAGGGACGAATGGGCGTCTCTCATGAATTTTTAGAACCTCTCAGTGTTTCCGTCGCGTCGAAAGAGAGGCTGGGGGGAGGAAGAGGGAGAAAAGGGAGGAGGAAGCTCGACAATCGCCTTCCTTCCTCGCCGTTTCGAGCATCTTTTCTTGACCCATCGAGGAAGCACTCCCTTCGGAATCGAATGTGGGCAGGAGTGGTATCATGGTGAGCTCAGATTTTTTTCTTCGACAAGCACGAAATCTTCTTCCCTGCGTGATTCGAACACCTTGGCCTGACCTCCTCTTCCTTTCTTCTTTCCTCGTTCAGCCCTCCTCTGTCTTCCCATTCAGATCCAGCAGTTTCACCACTCTCCATCGCTACCTATATCTCCATCGAAATACCTTCTTGACCGGACCTCCAACATCGTCACTGGATCGAGACGTACCAACAAGCTCTCCTTCGACGCGTCAAGTCGCGGTTGGTTCGTTTCCCTTTTCCTTCCTCGCGACCCAGGCGAAGGAAGCGAGATTTCAAGACAGGGCCAAGCCGGAAATAATGGGCAGTGCACCCGTTTTTCAAGTGAGTTTCTCCACCTCGATCAAGCTGGAGCAGGAGAAGGCTAGGAACGAGTCGAGAAATCGAGCTCACGGAGAAACGAGAGCCACGGAGAAGCTCAAAAAACGACTCGAGTTCTGTTCGAGAGAGGGGAACGGAGTCAGATATTCAACGAACTGATCCCCTAGGGGTGGGAGAGGCGGTCTTTGCCCTGGTAGAGGAGGGAAGCAGTGGGAAGAGGGAAGACGGTCTCCAGGGTTTCTCCGGGGACGCGACCTTTTCCCCTACATATTTTCCTCCCTTCATACCTGCTCTGAGCTGTCTGGCGTACTGAGCTTCATCGTCTTCCTTCCCTCCGTCCAGCGTTATCTATCCCGCTTCCTGCCGTATCTTTCATGTGTTAAATTTTGTTCATGCATCAACGATCAACAGGGGCTAAAAGAAAGAGAGGGCTCAACCGGCTTCTCTCTCTCCTTCACTCCGGTTTTCTTCAAACCAAATCGAACGCCTCTTCCTCTTCCTCTTCCTTCCCAAGCCCTGACCTCGGTCCATCGCTCGCACCCTTCCACACGCGGAGGAATCGCGATTGTAGAGAGGTTTCTCCGCCTTCGAAGAAGACTAAAAAGGTGGAAGGAGGAGGGCGACCTTCTTCCTTTTCCCTCTCGTTCATCATCTCCCTTCTCGACCCACTTTCAAACCAGATCAGATCAAGAGGACAACATGTCGAGCCTCGAAGACAAGAAGATTCACAGCGACGTTCACGATGAGTATTCGGCGGAGGAGAAGAAGGACGGGGTTCATTCGTTGGGAGAGGGAGTGAAGGGAGAGATTGAGGTTCAGCAGGTGTTCAGTGAGTCTTCTTCTTCTGTTCACCTCAGCTTGTGTATTTGGATACTGTAGGAGGAGGGTGGGGCTTTAGTGCTAGAGGGGGTAAGGGAGGAAGGGAAGGATGGCCAGCTCGAGCTTCAGCTTCAGCTTCGACGACCCGAGACGAGCCGGCGTGCGCCGGTTCAACGTTCAACTTCTTCTTCGTCTCTCTAACCTGACTATCCTTCTCCCCTTCTTCTCTCGTGGTTTCTCTCCAGACGCCCGGTAAGTTCGAACTGACTTTCCCACACCTCTTTTTTCTTCGAGCGCGTCGTGGGATCAAACTGGCTCGAAGGATGCACAATCCGCGACCGTACTCCGCCTTCCTCTCATGCATTTACTCACTGATCTCCCTTACCTTCCCCCCCAATCTTTTCTAATTCATCTCAGCTACGCCGCTGCCATCAAGACCGATTCTGTCAACCCCAGGTCGCGAGGTGAGTCGCGTCTCGACGACGAAATACAAGACGCGTCGTGATATCCGGCGGGCTGATTTTGCAAACCTCCTGTCGTTCTTGCCTCCTTCAGAATCTATCATCCTCTACGTCTGCTGTGGAGTCTCCTTCCTCTGTGAGATAAGCTTTCCTGCCGATATCCAGCGATACTAGAAGCAGGCGTCGTAGCTGACCCTTTCATTCTCTCTCTTTCTTTCCCTGTTTCGAACAGGTGCTTGCGCCAACGGTGCGTTCTTCTTTTCGATCCTTCCATTCTATCTGGTCTGGATGACTGATCTGTCTACTTCTCTCTCCCTCCCGCTCGAAACAGGCTACGATGTGAGCTTCCCCTCTTCTCTCCTCTCCTCTAAATTTCGCGAGTCGCATCTGATCATTTTTTTTCTTCTTTTTTTTTTCCCCAGGGTTCCCTCATGACTGCTATCTTGGCTATGCCCTTCTTCAAATCCCAATTCGGAACTATCACCACTGGCCCTACCATCTCTCTCAGTGAGCTGTCTTTCAAACTATCGAAGAGAATCAAAGGAAACTGACGCGTCGTTAATTCCTCGCTCTCTCCCGCTCTTTTCCAGTTTTCTCGATCTACACGCGAGTCCTCTTCCGTCTTTTCCCTCCCTTTACTCACAGCCTTTCTCATACTATCTTCTTCTTCTACCTTTGACAGCGTGGGATCCATGGTCGGTGCCTTCTCAGGTAAATCTAACCATCGACCCTCGCTCCTCGACGATGAGCAGAACTAATCTCGTCCGACAACTGACTCTCCTTCTTTCTTCTTCTCTCTCAGCTGGACCCATTGCGGATAGGTTCGCACATACTTCTCTCTTGTCTGCATTCTCAAGCATCGACTGACTTTTCATTCTCTTCTCTTTGGCAGGTACGGCCGAAGGACAGGTGAGTTTCTCTGTTTCGAACGCGGAGAGGGAGAGATCAACGCGACGTCTGACCTTGCTTTTCTCTCCTCTTTCCTTCTCACCTTCATTCTAGGGATGTTCTGTGGAGGTACTTTTCCTCATCCTACATCCATTCCCCCTTTCCCGATCTCGATCCCTGACTATCAACTCTACTGATCGTCTCCTTTCTCCTCCTTTCCTTTCCTTTCGACTGCAGGTTGTGTTATCATCCTCGGTTCTGCCGTCATCTCTTCGTCGATGAAGATCCCTCAGCTCGTCGTCGGTCGATTCATTCTCGGATGGGGAATCTCGTGAGTGATTGAAGATCAACGTCTCTTGTCGATTCGCGAAGTGAGCTGATCAAGACTTTTCTTTTCTCTTCATGCAGAATCATGACCGTCGCCGCTCCCTCTTACTGTGTTGAGATTGCTCCTCCCAACTGGAGAGGGAGAATGGTGGGAATATACAACTGCGGGTGGTTTGGTAATTTTTTTACATTTTCTTTTGGAGGGAGGAGTTTGGGAGGAAGAGGGAGTTAGATGTTTAAGTTTGTTGTGGAAGGCAGAAGTGCTGACGCCAGCATCTATTGCTCTTGTTGAATTGGTATTCAGGGGGAAGTGTGCCTGCCGCTGGTGAGTTTGCTCTTTCGGTCGTGTTTGGGTGAAGGAGGGAAAGGAGATGGAACGAACGACGCGTCGAGCTGACTTTTTCTCCCTCTTCCCTCAGCTGTCTGCTTCGGAACTCAGTACATCAAGGGGCAGATGTCTTGGAGACTTCCTTTGATCTTGCAATGCGTTCCTGCTATGGTCGTCTTGGTTGCCGTCTTCTTCATTCGTGAGTCTAAACTCTTCGATCAATCAATTCCCCTCTCACCCTCGGGCCTCGACGCGGCTCTGACTCTCCTCTTGTTCTCTTCTCACGCAGCTGAGTCCCCTCGATGGCTTCTTGCAAACGGAAGGGACGAAGAAGCCCACGCCTTCCTCGTTCGATTCCACGGAAACAAGGTCAGAAGAGGCTTTCTTTTTACAGTACTTCGTTTCCTCAAACGGCGCGATCTGACGTCTTCCTCCTCCCTCTGGCAGAACCCTGATTCCGCTATGGTCGCGTTGGAGTGGCAGGAGTTCAAAGAAAACATCGCTCTCGACGGGTCCGATAAGAGGTGGTGGGGTGAGTGAAGATCGACGCGTTGACGAGAGGAAGAGAGAGGGGAGAAACGAAAGCTCACTTCCCTCCCCTCTCTTTTCACAGACTACCGTCCCCTCTTCAACTCCTCCAACGGAAGGTGGAGAATGACTTGCGTGCTCTTGATCTCCATCTTTGGACAGGTTCGTTTCTCTACCCTTCCCTCGCTGAGTCGTCCTCGAATTCATCTCTGATCTCGTCGCGTCTCGTTCTTCCTCCAGTTCTCTGGAAACGGACTGGGATACTTCAACACCGGTGAGCTCGCTTCTAAGCCTTTTCCTATATACTTCTCTTTAGCTGACATGCCTTGCTACCAACTACAGTGATCTACAACAATCTTGGGTTCGATCTTCTCTCAGTCCCTCTCTTTTCTCTCAACCTTCACACGCTGACTTCTTCCTCCTTTCCCCATTTCAAGATACACCGACGTCGCCACTCAGCTCGGACTCAACCTTGCGAATCAGTTCGCTTCGGCTGTGTGTGCCGTTACCGCCGCTTGCCTCTCGGACAGAATGCCTCGAAGGTAAGTCGCGTCCACTGAGTCGATCGGTTTCTTCTCGCTTACTCTCTCGTCGACTGACTTCGGCTTCCCCCTTCCTTTTTTCCCTCGCAGACCCGTTCTCATCTTTGGAACCCTTCTCTCGGCCGTCTTCCTTTTGATCAACGCTGTTCTCGGGTTGATGTGGGCTCGACGTGAGTTGTTTTCTTCTCCATACATCCGGACGCGACGCGACGCGACTCGACAAACTGACAATCACCTCTTCTTTCGGTCTCTCAGAACCTCACATCACCGTTGATGGGAATCCTGTCTACGACCATCCCAACCTTGCTCTCGGTCAGGGTGCTTTGGCGGCCTACTTCCTCTTCAACGCTACCTTCTCCTTTGCGTGAGTACGCCGCACTCCTTTCTTCCCCCTCCTCTTACCTTTTTTCTCGCGAATGGCTGACTCGGCTCCTCTCTTTTCGTATTCTTATAATCTAGCTACACCCCTCTCCAAGGAGCTTACCCTGCTGAGTGCCTCGAGTCTACTGCTCGGGCGAAGGGAATGGTGAGATTGAACGCGTCGACCTCCCTTTCCTTTCTTCGCTTCGGACGCTGACATCATCTCTGCTCTTTCCTCTGTCAGGCTCTCTCCGGTGTTATCGTTAATGCTATCGGTTTCGTGAGTGCTGCTATTTCATTCTCCGACCCCCGTTCGAGCTTTGTTTCTGACTTCCACTTCTTCACGTTTTCTTCGCCAGATTAACCAGGTTCGCTTTTCTTCAACTCCCGTCTTCAAAGAAGGACCCCTTGACCGATCTCTGATTTGAATTCTTTGCCTGGAACCTCAGTACGCTGGACCTATCGCTCTCGGAAACATCAAGAACAACTACGTCTTCGTCTTCGTGGGATGGGATTGCGTTGAGGCTCTCATCTGGTTCGTTCAACCCTCTATCTTCTACCACACCTCCTCTTCCGATCGAGGCTGACCCTCATTCCCTTTCTTCTCTCCCAACAGGTACCTCTGCTGTGTTGAGACCCGTTCGTCCTTTCCTCTCTTCTCCATCTTCTCGACGCGGCTCAACCTCGAAATGCTGACCTTCTCCCTCTCTTCCTTCTCTTCTCCTGCAGAGGGTCGAACTCTCGAACAATTGGACGCCATCTTCAGTGCTCCTTACCCTGTCAAAGCTTCCAAGCACCTCGATACAGTGAGTTGAAGACCCAAACGGCCTTCTTCGATTCCCGGTCCTGACTCTTTCTTCTACCCCAGATCGCCGTCACCCACGCTCCCGACGGTCAGATTCGAGTCATCGAGGAGGTCGATGCTTAAATGCACTCCACCGCGCTACATCCTCGCGCCTCTCTCTTTCATTTCTTCTTCAGGGTCCTTTGTTTAACGTACTTTCCCTTCTCTTCTCGCCGTTGATCTTCTAGGGCGACTTTCGGCTTCTCCACGTCTAGTTAATAGCTTCATAACGATGTCTCTTTTCTACTGCCGCGACGTCCCGAGTCAGCCAGCTGCTTGAACGATCAAAGAACTGAAAGAGATGTCCTTTGTTCGACCCTGAGCTCTCCGCTTCGTTCCTCTCTTTTCTTCCTTCTTCCTCAAAAGAACGATAGAAAGAAAAAACCGTCACCTCGTCAACTCTTCATCAACCTCCTTTTCGGACAGTTCCACCTCTCTCCCCAGTTGCTCGCCTTCTCCCTTTCCCGTCACCCAGGTAAAAACGAATCAGGATGGATAGAACGAGCGATCGGAAAACGAAAGAAGAGAACTAGTAAAATCTACGTCCACCCGGAATTCAGACTCGGACTTGGAAAGGAGAACACGAAGTCGAGAGATGAAAAAGCAAGGTCGTCGCGTTCTCGTCAAGAACGCAGAACAGACCCCCTTCCCACGTCCCTCCTTCCCTCCCTGGAACGGACCATCTCCATCTCGAGTCCAACGTTATCCGAGAGAGGGATGATAGATCGATCCCCTCGCGCTAATGAAGGACGAGAACAGGGGGCAAGATGGTTTTGTTCCAACGTCACTCGCGTCGCCTCACTCCTCCTACTACTCCTCCACCTCCTCTTCTTCTTCTTCTAAACTACTCGAGTCACGTTGCTTTGCCTCGACCAGCGAGAGACTCTCCTACTGATTCATGCCCCCTCGGGTGTGATGTACTAAACCCGCCCTCCTTCCACCCTTCCCTTCCCTTCCTTCAGTCGTCGTCGGTCGTCGAGATCAGTGGGCGAGCCGTCGAGTGTTCAGGTCGAGATCAGTTCAAGTCGATCCAGGCGGTCTGTGAGATGAAGAAGAGAAAGGAGAAGGAGAAGGAGAAGGAGAAGGAGGACGGAGCTCGAGAGAGTTAGTGGAGAAAGGGTCGCGAAAGAGAAAGAGAGAAGGAAGCCCAAACTTACCTTGTCCTCCAGACTCTCCATCTCCTCCTCATCCCAGACCGGCTTCACCGACGTCGACCTCTCCTCCTTCGACCCCGATCGTCTCCGGGTCCTCGAGATCCATTTCCGACCGTTCGAGTGGGACTTGGTAGCTTTCTCTCCGAAGAGAGTCTGAGGAGAGAAGAGAGAGAAACGACAAGCCTCGGTCAGCTCGGAGAGAGAGACACGAAAGAAGTATAGGTGAGCTCACCGAGTCCTTGTTTGAATCGAAGATCGCAGAATCCTCAGGCGATAGGACGACGACGGTCGGAACTCTGCCGGTCGAAGTCGAAGATGCGAAGGTCGTCAATGAAGAGGAGTTCGACGCGACCTGAAAAAACGAAACGAAGAAGGCGAGATTGTCAGCGGTGAGGTTGAGAGAAGAACAGAGGGAGCTTTACTCACACTAGAGAGGTATCGAGTAGAGAGAGAACGGCTCTCGTTGGACTTGAGAGTCGAGTTGCTCGTCGAGCGAGTGATGATGGAGTCGAACTCGGGCGACTCTGGGTCGATGTGGTTCATCGCTCGTCGAACGTTCGCGTCCTCCATGATCCTCTCGAAAGGCATCTACAACGAAGATAGGGAGAGAGAATAGCGAGATCATCAGCTCGAAGCCGAGGCGATGGGAAGAAAGAAGAGAGAGAGAGAGACAGAGGAAGTTGCTGCTCACCTTGATGGCAGGGATGTCGTCACAGCAGCAGAAGCTCTCCGGCAGACTGACCTGAGTACTCTCAGCTGCTCGGTAGATGTCGGTGTTGGTGCCAGTGGGAGTGAGGAGAGCCGATGAGGCTGGCGAGAGGGTCTGGAATTAAGAAGGAGTGGGAAACGAGTCAGGAAATGCATCGACGCGATTCGAACGAAGAGAAGGACGAGAAGACTCACCTGTATACTCTCCCTCGCCATGATCTCCTTTCCAACTTGAGCGGCACCACCTAGGATGGGAGAAAGGAAACGAAAGCATGATCAGCGAACGGAAGGATGAGCGAGAGACGCGACGAGACAAAGAGAAGAGCTTACCGAACTTGAAGACTTTGGTTGATGATGGAACGACGACGTGAAGAGGGGACGACTTGGCGAGAGCGACTTGACGGAGGGGAGTGGCTTGAGATACAGTGGTGAGGCTAGATGGATTGAGTCCTGGAGAGTGAAGAGAAAGAAGGAGTCAGCTCCAGAGAAGAGAGAGAGAGGACGAGCCATGAAACGCAAAGGAGAGAATTAAGACGACTCACCTTCGAAGCAGATCTCGACAGATTGTTCGACGGCGAGGATGGAAGCAGAAACGATGGAAACGACGACCTCCTTCTTGACTCCGAAGCTGCTGGGGACGACGGCGGGTTGTTGAGAGAGGCGGCGTTGAGATCGGGTTGTTCGACTGAAGCGAAGGTGACTATGATGACAGGACCCTGTGGAGTGGGAGCAGGGAAGGAAGATAGAGGAGAGGATCAGCTTCGAGCTTAGGGGAAGAGGAAGGAGGAGAGAGCGCCGACGAACCTGAGCGAAGGGAGAGAGGGAGGAGGAGACAGTCGAAGTCTTCGAGCTCAACTTGGAGCTGAAGGTCTTGACGTTGGCTCTGAAGGTCTTGAAGGACGACGAGACCTTAGACTTGAGGGTGAGCTTGAATTTGGGAGAAGCATCGACGAGAGAGGGACGAGCGAGCTTCTGTCCTTTGACGACAAAGAAGGAAGAGGAGGAAGAGGAGGTCGAAGGAGAGAGGGGAGGAGTCGACTCGAGCTTGCGTTCAAGAGCCTGGTGAGCGATGGGCTTGGAGGGGAATCGTCGAGGGGACTGAGGGAAATGAAGAGATAAGGCGATCAGCCGGATGTCTTCGAGAAGAGCAAGATAGAAGGAGAGATGGAGGGAGGGAGGGAGGGAGAGAAGAGGAGGAGGAGGAGGGAGGAGGAGGTCGAGAGAGAGAGCTCACTTTGGTATCCGACTTTCTGGATGCCTCGATGGTGGCACGAACAGAGTTGAAAGGCTCAGGTCGAGCGAAGGGGTCCTAGAGGAGCATGAGCGAAAGAAGGAAACCATCAGCTCATCGTGGTTACAGGTAGAATGGGCTCTTCCCTGTCCCTCCCTCCTCCCTCCCTCCACTCGGCAGTCTCCGCAGCGGCCTCTCAGCCCTCCCTCCGCACTCCATGAGTCGACCTCCCTCCTCTCCCTTTCAGCCCAGAGAGTCGAGAGTCCGACGAGAGGGTGGATGCGAGCTCAGACTATTTACTCGTACTCAACTCGACTTCAAAAATATGAATCGACGACGGTGGGATGCGATTTCCCAGCCCCGACCCGCTCCCTCCCTCCCGTCTCTCCCGTCCTCGATTGTTTGCACAGAGCTCTAGAGCAGCAAGAAAGATGATCGGACTCACCTCGAACGTAGAGACAGACTCTCCTGGGTAGAACGAAGTAGCCTTGGTAGAAGGAGTGGCAACCTTAGAAGCGGGAGTAGTAGCAGCTCGAGGGCTGGCGGCAGACTTGGTCGAGAACGACGCGAGGGAGAAGCGAGAGATGGTCATTTTGGTTGTTGGTTTGAAGGGTTGAAGAGCTTGAGTGGGTGAACTTGAGATGAAGTCGAGTAGTGAAGGTGGGTGGCGGAGGGGAGAAGGGAAAGAAGGGTTCGAAAGTGAGAAAGGGAGGGAGGGATCAAGAAAGATGTGAAGAGGTTCAAGAGAGAGAGTTTCGTTCCTGGCATCGTCGGTTGAGAGCAGAATTAAATCGGCAACTCGTGAAGCTCTTCGGTTTTCGTGGATTTTATTAGATGATAAGATAGCTGATCCTCTGAAAGTCAAGAATCATCCAAAAATGCACGAAGAAAGCTCATGGGGGGAGGGAGGGAGAGAGAGAAAGGACCGCGTCGAGCTCAAGTCTCAGCTCGAGTGGGCCTTCGTTCGCCGGCAGTCTTGCCTCTCCTCTCTTCCAAGCTTCCCTCCCCCCGCCACCTTTGAACTTCAGGCCTCAAACTTTCTTGCACTCATTACTTTCCGAACCCATAGGTTTTAAGGTAGGTAGCAGCAAAGTGGATCGAAATGAAGTCCAAGAAAAGATCACGTCCCGCCTCCCGTGCTGCTGAGATAAAGCGAGAAGGTCATTAGAAAGAAGCAAAGCTAGGTCGTTAGAGCAAACAGCGAAAAAGAAGAGAGCGTAGCACCAAAAAGAAAGAAAGCCAAGAAAAAGGAGAGGAGAAACGAAAGAGAGCGAGAGATGGCGGGCGTGAAGTGAAAGTCAAGGAGAAGTTCGTGAGGAAAAAGGGAGAGAGAGAGAAACAGAACGAGCGAGGCGAAAAGCGAAGGGAGAGAATGCGCGTGCAAAAGTGGAAAAAAAAGGGAGAAGCTTCACAAGAAGAAAGAAAGACGAACGGAAGACGGGTTCAGAACTTCCTCGTCGGCGTATCGTTGATGTTGGACGACCTCGGGAGAGGTGCAGGAGGCGCTGGAGAGTTGAACTTGATCTTAGATTGTTCGACCCTCGAGTTGCCTTGAAAAAGAAAATGAACCGAACCAAGCGGAGAGGTCAGCTCAGCTTACTTCCGTTTAAAGGAGCCTAGAAAGCTGAGCGCCGCGTCGAAAGAACTCACCAGCCTTCAACTTCTCCATATCATGCTCGATCGTCACCCTCCTTGCCGCTCTCGCCTGGGAGTTAGATCTCTGATGACCCGCGTGCGGAAGTGGGGGAGGTTTGGGTGATCCTGAGATGTAGCCTGAGGAGAGGTGGGATCCGTTGGGTGTGGAGGGGAGGATTCGGTTCTCATTGGAGGAGGAGGTGGATTCGGTGAGAGCTGAGGAGAAGGGACGGGGTTTTCGGAGGGGTGTAGTGGTGGTGGGAGGAGGAGGAGGAGGAGGAGGCATGGATTGGAGGGAAGGTGGTGGGGATCCTCGAGGAGTGGAAGGGGAGAGGGAGTCGACCATGGAGGAAAGAGAGGAGGAGGTTGAGTAGGAGGCGGGGAGTTGACGAGATTGTTGTTGAAAGTGAGAGGAGGGAGAAGAGGAGTCGGAGGAGAAGGAGCTGGAAGGGGTACCGTTGAGGAGTTGGTTGATGATTTCGTCGTTGCGTTTAGCGGCCTGGAGGAACGAGAAGAAAGGAAGGAGATCAGCGAAGGATGCGAGAGCGGAAAGAGATAATCAGAGGTCTTCAACGAACCGTGTGCCAGATTCCCATCTTCGTGCTTTGTTGCGACAGAAGCTCCCTCTGGATGCTGATGGTTTGGTTGACTGTTAGTAGAAGCAAGCAGGCATCAGTGATCGTTTCACCGAGAAGGGGAGAAAGGAGCTCCCAACTCACGTCTCGCAATCTCCTCCTTGTCCTCCGAAACAGCATCCATCCGACTCGACAGCGTGTACGGAAGCTTCGCCGTCGGAAGAGGTCGTCGACTCTCTCGAAGAGATCCAGAGTGATGGAGGTTGAGTCCTTCGGCGATGCTCGGCGAGGCTGGGATTCCCTTTCGAGGGGATGGCGAAGGAGAGGTGTTGTTGTTGTTCATCTGCGGAGGTGAGGGACGAGCGAGGAGTTGCTTGTTGAGAGACTCGACTCGAGAGCTCATGGTAGAGAGTTCCGATTCCACTCGAGCAGTCCTCATAGCGTCTTCTTCTCGGGCTTCAGCGATCGATGAAAGTTCCTGGGCGGCTTGCTCGACGCGTCGTTCCAAGTCGAAGGCTCGAGATTCGGACGCTGACCTCGCGATACGAGACTCCTCCAACTCTTGTCGAAGAGCTTCCATCTCCTTCGAAGATGCCGAATCCTGGACGCTCCTAGCCTGCTGAGCTTCGACGAGTTGAGTTCGAAGGGCCTCCATCTCCTGGGACGACGACTGGTTTCCGACGATTCGAGCCTGCTCGACGGCTGAGAGTTGAAGCTGAAGTTCTTGAACCTCCTTGACCGCCTCCTGGGACTCAACGACTCGTTGCTGCTCGACCTCGACGACTTGAGCTCGAAGCTTCTGGCTCTCCTGACGCTCACTCTCCAACTGCCTCTCGAGATCCTCCGTCCAAACTCGATCTGCCGACGAGCTCGTCGCGAGGGCACTGACTGCTTCGTCGACTTTGGAACGAAGAGCCTGAGCCTCGACCTCGTGTTCGGAAGCTTGACGAAGCAGTTGATCCTCCAAGGTTGAGATCCTGGCCTGAACGACGTCCGAAGGTTCGGTGGTGGCGACGAGGTTGTCTCGTTCCGATTTCGTCCTCTCGAGTTCCTCCAGCATCGACGCGAGCTCCTGCCTCCGGCGATCTTCGAGCTCGGCGAGCTTGGATCCAAGGGAGTCGAGTTGACGTTGAAGGTCGGACTGGGAGGTCTGTGCGAGCTCGACGGAGGCGTTTCGAGCTGATTCGGCAGCGAGGAGTTGAGCTTGAAGGTTTCCGACCTGGTCGTCCTGTTCCCTCATCTGAGCTCGGAGAGAAGCGATGGTGTCCTGGAGAGTAGCGGCCGACGATGATTGAGCCTTGGCTGACATCCCATCCTGTTCTCGAAGCTTGATGAGATCGGCGACCTGAGCCTGAAGTCGAGCGAGTTCCTCGTTCGAAGACGTTCGTTCCGTCGAGACCGAGTCGAGATCCTGTCGCAGTCTCGAGATGGCAGCTGCTGACTCGTCTCGTTCGGTGGAGAGCGAGAGAAGATTGGCCTGGAGAATCTGGATCTCTACTTGAAGGGTGGAGACGAGCGCGTCTCGTTCGGCGATGAGGGTGATTTCCGAAGCTTGGAGCTGAGCGAGACGCGTTCGAAGTTCGACGAGTTCCGCCTCCAGTGCGAGCTCCTGCACAATAAAATCAAGGGAAGAAGAGTCAGTGAGGAGCAAAGATCTCGAGATCCCTGAGAATAAAGCTCACCTTAGCGTTCGAAACCTCCTCCGACAAAGCTCCCATCCCCAACCCCATCATCCGATCTCCTCGTCGACCCTTCCCAATCCCTCCAGCCGCATCCTCATCCACCACTCCAAGAGCACTAACATGCCTCCTCTGCCCACCAAGAGGAGCTCCAGAGGGGGTTCCAAGACCCAACCCGTTGCTGGGAAGGTCGCTGATTCGACGACGTCTCACGCGAGGAGCTTCCGAGATAGAGGAGGAGGAGGAGACGAAGTCTTCGCTTCGGAGGGTGAATTCGGAGCTGTTGAATGAATGGAATACATTCGAGTCAGTCAGAACTTTGTGGGTGGGAGGAGGAGGAGAGGAGGAAAGAGAGAGAGCAGACTACTGACAGTGTGAGAATCTGACTTTGAAGCTTGGTTCGTCGAAGCTCGAGTTGAGCGACCTCCTGCTCTTTCTGAGAGAGAAGAACATCGCGGAAACAAAGACCATCAGCTCAACGAAGGCGAACCAGCCCAGAAAGTAGAGTGGAGAGAGAGAGAGAAAAGAAAACGAACCTTAGCTCTCTCGGACTGAACCTCCCTTAACCTCTCCCTCTCCTCCTCCAGCTCCTCTCCCTCATCCTCACTATCACTACAGTCGTCAGGGTTCGGTGAGTCCCGCTGCGAGGAAACCTGCATAGCAGCAAGTTGAGCTTTAAGAGAAGCAATTTCGTTCGCGTAGAGCTGCATGACGGATTCGTGAGACGCGACGGTTCCTCGTTCGGCTTTGGTGATCACCCTCGAGGCTCTTCGGGCGAATTTCAGGGTTGCTACTGCTTCGAAGGCATGCTTTTCCTCTGTGGAAGAGAAGGGAAGGTGCGAAAAGGTGAGCACGCGACGAAGAGAAGAAGAAGGGAAAGGAAAGGATCGACATATTCACTCACCGAACGAGACAGTACAAATCACCGCAATCCTAGCATGTCCACTGAGCGAGTCTTGAAGCAATCGGGTGAGTTTGGAGTTTCGGTAGGGGATGTGACTGCAGCTCCCCCCCAAAAAAAAAGAGAAAGGAAGAAAAAGAAAAAAAGTTCAGTTTGAATCGACGCGTTCGAGGAGAGCGGCGGTGGACGAGGGTTCTGGGACTCACGCAGATGGAACGGCGTCGGTAAGTTTCTCGATGACGGTTGAGAGGACGAGAAGACTTTTTTTGGATCGAAGGGAAGGAAGGAGAAGCGCAAAGTCAGATTCTGGTTTCGAAAGCCGACGCGTTGAAAGAAACTGTTTCGTTCTCTCTCACCTCTTGTTGATGTAAGCTCCCTCTTTCTGTCGAGCGACGTCCGAAGCTGCTTTTTCCGATCCGGCGAGATCGATGAGGTTCTAGATATTGAAGAGAAGATAAGTGTGAGGTTAAGGGATGCGGTGGAGATGGCGGAAAGAAGAGAGACTCACGAGTCGACTGAGTTGAGTTGGACCGCTCACTGGCGTATCTGAGCTCGAATCGAGTCGAACAGGACGTGATTCGATGGTCTAGATGATCAGAGAGGGAAGAAAAGATCAGCTGGAGTTGACGCTGACCAAAGGGCGGGGGGGGGGGGGTTGCACGAACGATGGTGAAGATGGAATGAGAACGCGACGACTGCTCGTTGAAGTCCGTCTTCCCACTCTTCCGATTCGAGTGTCCGATCTTGAGAAGTCTCTGTACGTCCTCAGGGTTTCGAACGGTGTCTACAGACGCGCAAGCAAAAAGCGATCAGTCTCCCTTCACGAAGAAAAGGAACGAGACGCGTCTCGAGAGAGAGACTCACTCTGTTGAAGGTTTCGAACGCAGATTCGACCGTTCAGCTCATGAACGCTAGGAACGATGAGTGCTCCGGGGTTGAGAAGATCTTTGAACTGCTCGTTGTAGAGCTGGTGAGAACAAGGCGGAGAGAGCGGTCAGTTTTGAGAGAAAAGGGAGGGAGGAAAGGGGAAGGGAAAGGTCGAGCTCACCTCGAGGTAGGAGACTCGAAGCGTGGTCTCTCGTAGAGGATCCAAATCGATCACGTCAAAGATCTGATCGATAGCTCGAGGAATAACTCCTGGGTCCTCGGGGACTCCAGCCTTGCGAAAGAAGATCGTCAGTCTCGAGGAGTGGAAAGGCGAAGGGAGAGAGAGAGGGAAAGAGAGAGTCGAGCTCACCATCGTGTACGTCTTCCCTGATCCAGTCACTGAGAGAGAGTCCAACGAGGAAACCTATCAGCTCTATCTCTCGGGTTTACGAAGAAAGAGAACTTAAACTCACTTCCATAAGCAAAAACCGTCCCGTCGAACCCATCCATAGCAGCAGAAACCAACGGCGAAACGACCCGTTCAAACAGCTCCGAGGTCGGCGTGGGAGGAAGGTGAAGGTGGTCTATCGACGCCCCCCGAACCAAACCAAAGTCAGCTTTCACTCACTCACTCACTCACTCTCTCTCTCTCTCTCTCTCTCTCTCTCTCTCTCTCTCTCCATCCCTACCACCAGATCTTCCTTCCCCTGAAAGCGATCGAGAGGATATGCTCACCAACGGTAAACTCGCTCTCCTGCTCTCTTCCCTTGATGACTCCTCCTCGTTTCTTGTTATTTGGATGTTGAGCTCCGAGGGAGATGGTGTTGGTTTCAGTAGAGCAGTCGTAGAGGGGAGATTCGGGGAGAGGAGGTTTCATTCTAAACTCCCACCCCAACCAGAAGAAGAAAGAAAGAAAAGAAAAAAAAAAATCACACGCGTCAGTTCGGATTGATTGAGCTCGATTCCAAACAGGAAAGGGAAGGAAGAAAGAAGGTGGTTCAACTCCTCCTTCTCCTTCGCTTTCCTCCCATCCCTGTATCGATTCCACCACTTCTGATCTGATCAGAAGGAAGAGTTACTAAAAGACTCACCTAACACAAACCAACACCCTATCTGACTCAGCAGCCCCCTTAGCCTTCTCCTTCTCCTTCCCCTTCCCCTCCTCCTGAGTAGCTCTGGTCAAAGTGGAAGGCAACCTCCCCCTCCCAGGCAATCCCTTCTTCTTCTCCCTCTCCCTCTCGGAAGAAGTGGTAGATCCAACCACCTTGCGAGCTTTCGAAGGCGAAGAACAAGAAGAAGGGTTCTCAGCGAGTTCCCAGTCGGAATCGATGTCGTCCATCACGAGCGAGGAGGAGGAAGAAGAAGAAGAAGGAGTGGGAGGTTTGCGAGAGAAGGAGGTGGAGGAGGAGGAAGGGTGTCCTATGGAGCCGACGGTGAAGGAGGAGCGGGAATGGGGGAGCGGGGGAGGAGGAGGCATCCTGGAGGATGAAGGAGAGAGGGAGGATGGGTGGGAAGGTGGATGTTGAGCTCGTGTTGATCGAGCAGCGAGCGAAGGCAAAGAGAGACGCGGCTGTTTTATTTTCTGGTCGGTTTATTCGTTTTTTTCTAAGATTTTTCGCCCGTCCAAAGGCTACTGGAGTTCAGGAGAAGGCTACTCGAGGAACTTCCACCTCCCTTGAATCATATAGCAGAGGATCGGAACCGCGAGTGAAGGAAGACGCGCCGTCGCGTTCTTCTAGGCTTCTCTTTCTTTCTCCTCGATCAGACGGAAGCGAGAAGAAGAAGAAAAAAGAGTCATCAAAAATCTACAGAAAGAAACACGTTACAGCTATACATGACAACTCCCTTCCCCCCTCATCGTCCCCTCCCAACCCAAACCTCCCCTTCCACCCCCACCCCCTTCACACCCAACAACCCATCCCCCTCCTCTCCCTCTCCCTCCCCACCACCACCACCACCACCACCCCCACCCCGCGTCAACCCCTCCACCCAAACCCTCACCTCCGCCTCCCCCTTCACCCCCGCCAAAGCACCCCCCTTCATCAGTATCTTCCCAACAAAGTTACTCAACTCGTTGGGTCGCAAGATCTCGAGCGGGAGATCTTTGAAGTCTGCTAGAACGATCAGGAGGAGGGGATTTCCGGAGGGGTGGGGGAGGGTACGGGAGGGGAGGGAGGAAGGGGGTTGGAGGCGGGCGAAGGGGAGGAGGGGGAGGGGAGTGGAGGAATTCGAAGGGGGGACGGGACCGTTGAAGATGAAGACTTGGGAGGGAGGGAGGGAGGGAGGGAGGGAGGGAGGAGACGCGTTTGTTAGTGGACGAACGAGACGAAGACGAGACGCGTCGATCGACCAAGCTCTCAGATCTCTCTTCGACTTAAGGAGCCAAAGACAAAGTCGCAAAGCCCGCTATAACACTCACCATCCGGTTTCACCCACCTAACCTCAACGCCCACTCCTCCCTCTCCAACCAAACTCCCCGGCAGTTCCACCTCCGCCACAACCGTCCCACTCGCCAGTATCTCCTTCCCATCCTGCGTTCCAGCAATCTTCATCCCTTCGATCGTCACGCTTCGAATGAGCTTGATCGGTGGGTTCGGCGGAGGGATGGGGAACGCTAGGGGAGTGAAGGCGGAGATTAGAGCTGAGATTTGGTTTGGTAGCTGGCTGGAGGATGGTGGGTTGGAAGGGGAGGGAGGGAGGTGGTTTAGGATTACGGGGAGGGGATGGGAGGAGAGGTAGGATTGGAGGAAGGTTGCTAAAGGGGATTGCTGGGTAGAGTTGGAGGAGATGGTGGAGTTGTGAAGATCGAGAGTGAGGAGGGTAGAGGAGTTGGAAGAAGAGGAAGAGGGAGGAACGATGTATCCTGAGACTGAGACGGTGACGTTTGGAGCGGAAGGGTTGAACGAGATCGGGTGGGATTTGACGATGGCGATTCGACTGCTTTTCTCCGTCGGTCGACTTCTTCTCGTTCCAGGAAGCAGTCCTCCTCCTCCCTCTCCCTCTTCCTCCTTCTCCTCGTCCTCGTCGTCCCGAGGAACCGCAACTCCCACCTCGAACTCCACCTCAAAAGGAAACTCCCCTGTTATCCCCAGCAGAACGTTCGGCGCCGACGCGTGGGCTTCGAGGAGGAGTTGAGGAGGGGATCCGTTCGAGCGACGAACTTTGTAGGAGTCGAGATGGACGAGGTCGGTGAGGGAGGTGGGTGGGGGGTAGGGTAGATGGGGGATTCGAGGGACTTTGCATGCAGCGACGATGGGAGTGGTCGAGGGGAGGTGAAGAAGAAGAAGAAGGGAGAAGGAGGAAGGGAAGGGAGGGAGGGAGGGAGGGAGGGAGGGAGGGGGAGAACGCGTCAGAGCGAGTAGAGCGAGAGAGGAAAGGGGACTTGTGGGACTGGAGGACGAGGAAAGGAAAGAGATGGAGCGAGCGGAACAGAGCGGCGGTATATTAGGGAACTGAGGGGAAGTAATCGACTCGTGGAAGACCCGAGTAACAGAGCGACTCGGGAGGGAAGACAAAGGCGAAACGAGGAAAGGGAAGTCTGAACTCACTCGGCACCACCAAATCCATCTCTACTCCTTCCCTCTCCCCTTTGAACCTCCCCAACCACTTCCCCACCCCCGAGATCTCAATCTTCTCCATCACAACCTTGACTCCAACCTTCTGACCTGCCCACGATCTCTTTGCGAACTCGAGGAGATGCTCCGGCGGTGCGAGGACGGTAACCTGGAACTGAAGCGTGAGGGGAGTGAGCCAGGGAGGGATGTCTTGATGTTTTGGGTTCGGGTTGGGAGGGAAGATTGGAGGAGATCCGGAGTGAAGAGAGGAGGTGAGAGGGAGGAGGATCGTCGATGGAGACGGGAGGAGGGAGAAGAGAGGGCTAGCTTGATCGTTGGAGGACAAGGGAGGAGATGCGTAGAGAGCTAGAGGGGATGGGAAATGGATGGAGGCGACCGAGATGGTATCTATATATATAGTATATAGAGAGCGAAAGACAATTCTGGTGGTTAGTATAGCGAGCGGAGGTGGGAGGAAAGCTCTCCAGACTCACCGACTCCTTTCCTGCCAACTGACTTCTTGATGCCCTCCCACCAACCTCCTCCTCCTCCCCCTCCCTCCTCCTCGAACCCCAACGCAGCATCCGTATCGACTCCGACCCAAGCCTTCAACTCGACCCAAATCCCATCCTTCTCGGTCACGTTGAGCACTCTGACTTCTTCCGGTCCTCTCCAAACTACACCTTGAGCGAATTGATCTTGAGTCCTCCCCCTCGTTTCAGAGGCTAGACTCGACGCAACCAGACCGAAGAAGAGGACGAGAACGATGAGGAGGGTGAGCAGGATGTAGAGGATCGTGAGGAGGTGCGGTTTAAGCCCGCGAGGCGGAGGAGGAGGAGAGCCGGCATCGTTCAGAGGGGAGGGGGAGGAGGAGGAGGGATGGAGGAAGCGAGCTCGGTCGTGGGTTGAAGAGGAGGGATCGGGGGAGGGAGAGGAAGAGGAGGAAGAAGAGGGGAGGAGAGGAGACGTTTCCGAAGAGCGACCCTTCCCTTTATCTTTGGATCGGGAGCGAGAGAACATGGGTGACGGGGTTAGAGGGAGAAAGGAAGGTAAGAAAGAGGGCGGACGTTCGGATCGAGCTCGTTGGAACTCGTTTGGGCGCAGCAGAGTTGCGTCGTTGTTCTCTCAGAAGATATCATTCTCGGAAGCTGAAAAGAGCCAGGATACAAGAAAGATGATAGATGCAATGCAAGTGCGAGCTATAGATAAAAACTGATCAAAGGCTCCTCCAGCGAGAGGAAGGCGTCCTCTTCCCTCCTCCCACGTTCGCGACGCGACGGCCTTGCCTTCCTCGATGGTAGATCTGGAGTGAGGTCTTGGAGAGAGCTGCAGAGAGAAGGAGAAGTTTGAGAGTTCAGTTCGATTGTCTCGGCATGAATCGAAGGAGAAGAAGGATCAAGAGACTCACCGCTCGACCGCGACGACTCGACGTTCTCCAACTTCTCTTCAGCCTCAACGACCACCGAACCTCACCCTTCCTAGCCTCCATAGACTCGAAACCAGCCGAGACGTAAAGCTTCGAGTGATCGACGACCGATACGACGACGACGTTTGAAGGCCGAGTTGTTGAATCCGAAGGAACGACGATGAACCTGTCGTCGTCGACGCGACGTTTGTTGAGCTGTACGACCTTCGACCTGCTGATAGCGACGACGACGACGCTGAAGATGATCCCACCGAGCTCAAAGACGCCGAGAACTTCCTTCTACTCTCCTCAACCCTCTCCAACATCTCCTCCCTCCTAGTATCCTCCTTCACCCTTTCCAACCCATACGATCTTCCCCTCCCGACCTTCTTCTTCCAAGCCCTCCCCATCCCCAATCCTTCCCCTTCCCCCAAACCCTCGGACCTTCGCTTACCCTCAGACCCTCGCTTCCTCGCCTCTCCAAGCCTAGCCAACTCCTCCAACTCCCCAGGTTCCAATCTATCTTCCAACCCAAGAGCTCCTTCCACTCCAACCAAAGCAGCTTCCTCTCCCTCAGCCACAGTGAGTAAAGTTTCCTGAACAACGGCTCCAAGATCTCCCTCCACCAGTCCCTCCTCCAGATCGTCCACTTCACTCAGAAGATCAACCCCTTCCTCCTCCTCTAATCCCGCTGCCACTCCTCCTCCTCCTCCTCCTTCGACGACGACAGGGTTCTTGTGAACCAGATCTCCTTGGACGTCGTAGTAGCGTTCTCCCTTCTTGAGGTGGAAAGCGTCGGGGTTGGTCTTGGCGAGAGCGTAGAGGGATTCGAGGAGGTTGGTTTTGTGATGCTCGAGGAGGAAGGAGATTTTTTGTTCGAGGATTGGAGAGTCCATGGGTGGGCGGTAGGGAGGAGTGAAGCGGCTTGAACGAACGAAGGAACGAATGAGAAGAGACGAGACGACGGGAAAGGAGAAAGAGAAGGTTTAGCTTTAGGAGGGAGGAACGAGGAGGGTCGAGTTGAAAAAGGGGGAGAGGGAGGGAGAAAGGGAAACTCACTGGTTTGGTGTGGTTGTTGGTGCGAGATCTGGATTGGGATTGGAGACGGGAGGACCTTCGACGACGGCTGCTGGGTCGGCTTGGTTGGTGGCTACTTCCCGAAGGATATCGGACCAGCGATGGACTTCGGTGGAGGGATTGCGAAGTTCTTCGACACCGCGGAAGTGGTGGCCTCCGAGGACGACGATGAGGTTGTAGCCACTGAGCGAAAACAGAGTCGAAGAGAGAGAGAAAGAAGAGTTAGGTTGTCGAGAGGTGATGATGAAGTGATGCAGAAAGATGGGGAGAAGGAAGACGCGTCGACGCGAAAACGTAGAAAGGGGAAACGAACCGATTCTTGAGGGTGTTGAGCAGATAGGAGAAGTCCTTGTCGCCAGAGCTGGAAGAAGAGACGAATGATAATGAAACGAGGTCAGGATATCGATAGCCGAGAAGAAAGTGAAGAGCTCGAACTCGAAACTCACATCAAAACAATCGTCGCAGGAGGAGGAAAGTCCAAAGCTGCAGCCATGATCTCCACCAGCAGAGTATGATCGACGGTGCCCTTTCCTAGCCAAGAAGGACAATCCCTCAGTTCCACTCCGTTCGCTGCTATCCGAGCTCGGAAGGTAGGGAGGTTGTCCCACTGAAACGAGGATAAAGCGAACGAGGGGTGAGTTTCGACGGAGAGGCGACTGATTCGAGCAGAAAGAGGGAAAGGATACTTACAGCGTGTATGGTTCGCGTATAGTAGCGGAATATCTTGATAGGTCCCATGGAGAACATCGAACGAAGTTTGCGGATGATGGGACCGGGGTTCTAGTGGAAGCACGCGTGAAAGAAGAAGAGGAAAGACGGAGATCAGCTCAGGTCGAACTTCTAGCCAGGAAGGAGCGAAGCAGGGATAAGAGCTCACGTCCTGACCACTGATGTTGCAGTTCTCGGAATCCCAGAAGATCATGACCGGCGGAGGACTCGAGGAGGCGACTTTCGACGGCGAGGGTTTGGGCTGATCCAGCGACGACGACGACGACGACGAGTTCACTCCTCCTCTCCTCCCTCTGCTGCTCAACCTCGGAATCCTCCTCCCTGAGCGTTTCAATCCAGCTTCCAGCTCTAACACTCTCTCCTCTAACGTCCTGAGCCTCTCCTCTCTCTCTTGCTCGCCAGCGTCTTTCCTCGAAAGCAACCGGTCGACGTACTCGGTCATGACCCTGACCTCGTCCAAGCCCTTCTCCAGAAGGTCGACCCGCTTGAGAGCCCCCTCCTTGATGTGAAGATGCTTGAGGGTGTTGGTGAGGTGCATGGCGACGCGCTCGATGTAGTTCAGACGGCGGAGGACGTAACGAGAGTCGAAGAGCTGAGGGAGAGGAGGATCATAGGCGAATGGGGAGGCCGAGGTCGAAGAGATGGGAGTAGAGGATGAGCGAAGAGAGCGTGGGGAGATTGAAGGAGTGGGTTCGCAGGTGGGAGAGAAGGGAGGGAGGGTGTCGAAGGCATCGTTGAGAGGGAGGAAAGGTGAAGGCGGAGGAGGAGGAGTCGAAGGTGAACTGGAAGTCGAAGGGATCGTTGATGAGGCCGAAGAGGTGGCTTGAGGTTGGTTCTCCATGGCGGAAAAGGTTGAAAACTGCTTGAGTTCGAGACTGAGCTTCAAAAGGGGCAGTGGTCAGTTCAGCTGGAGAAAGGGAAGGAGGGAAGGGAAGGAAGCGCGAGCTCACCGAAAACTGAGCTTCCCTTTCTTCAACCTTCCTGGAAGCGACTCGGCTTCGCTGCGATGCGAGATGAAGGGAGGGTATCTGGTGAGATCCAAAGTGCCGACCGAGGACGAAATCCGAAAAGAGCGAAGCAGAGGGTGAGTCGTAGGATGAGAAAGGAAGGAGGAGGGTTTTGGAAACAACGAGCTCACCTTCAGCTCCTCCTCTCCTTTCTTTCTTTTTTAAATTCTCGCCTCGTCAAAACAGTCTCGATATTAGAAGATCATCAATCCTCATCGCTCATCAGCTCAGCCAACTCCCTGGCTTCTTCCTCAGTCATCCCACCCTCCAACAATCCTCCCGTTTCGCCTTCGTCCGCTTTCTTCTCCAGTTTCGGAGGAGGAATCAAGAGATCTGTTGGACGGGCCCATGGTCAGATTTTTGGGTAGCGTATCATATCGGAGGACAGATGGCAAAGATAGGTACTCACCAGCCAACTTCCACCTCCTGATCGTTCCATCCAGCCCAGAACTGACAACCCATTCCTCCTTCTTGCCATCCTCCTCGCGAACCCATCTCCTCAGTCCCATCACCTCTGCGCAATGCCCCTCGACTTCCCTGATCATCCTAGCCGAGGACTCTCCTTGCGAGAGATCCCAGATCCGGATGTGCTCGTCTCCTGAGCCGGTGAGGAGGAGGGGAGGAGTGAGATGAGGGAGAGGGAGGAGAGCGTGGATGGCGGGAGTTGCGTAGGTTGTGAGAGGGTTGGGGAGTGGAGAGGGGGTTGGAGGAGATTTAGGAGAGTTCAAGGAGTGATAGTGTGCTGAGGTGTCTGCTGAGGCTGTAGAAGGGAGAAAAGGGACGGTCTCAGCTTCCAGAAAAGAAGACGACGCGTCGGAGAGATCAAAGGTGAACGAACAGCTCCAAACTCCTTCCTCGTCGACCCAGAGATCTGTAACAACGGTCTTGTGTTCGACCAGCCTCTCAACCTCCTTGACAACCACCTGATCGTCGACTTCCTTGACCTCCCAGACCACGATCCTTCCCAGAGAGTCGCCCGAGTAGAACTTGACTTCCGCTCGTTCTGTCTGAAGCGCCGATACCAGCTTGGTGACAGGTCTGGTGTGAGTCTTGAGCTGCTTCAGGAGAGGCAGAGGTTCAGAAGAGGTGAGGGCTGAGGCGAGTGAGAAGACGTGGATCGTCTTGTCGGAGGAACCTGTGAGGAGGAGAGGGTGAGGGAGATGAGGAAGGACGAGGATCGTTTTGAGGAAGTCGGTGTGGGAGGAGGTGGAGGAGATGAGCGTTCCCGTCTGGAAGATGTAGGAAGTGCACAGATATGAGTAAAATGAAAAGTCTCCCCACGAAGAGGAAACTGCCAGAGGAAGCAATTGGGCAGTTCAAGAGAGAGAGCGAGAAGGAAGGTCAAAGCTCACCTCCGTGTCCCAAAGACGAAGGGACTTGTCCCACGAGCCCGAGAACATCAGATGTCTCGCTGATGTCTCTTTGGTAGCAGGGACGTCCCAGAAGGCTAAGCAGGTAACGGGCCCAGTGTGACCCTTGTAGAGTTGAAGCGTCTTTCCCGTCTGTTCGAAGCAAAAGGAAGGAGGGAAGATCGAGGTCAGCTTCTTCCTTCTTTTCCTCCCTCCTTCCCACAGCTCCTGCTCGAGGACCGTTCTCTCAAAGAAATCGAGAGCTTACCTTCAAGTTCATCCTCCTTAGAGCAAATCCACTCTCTGCTGTCCAGCACTCGTCCCCTCGTACTTCCATGGCCAAAGGTCTCGAGGTGACCTTGATCGGATCTCCGAGGTCCTTTGTGCGTTCAAGCTTCAGAGCTCGGTCGTCCTCCTTCTCGAGTTGAGCATCCGTCTTGAAGAGGTTCGAAGAGTCGTTCGTCTGCATCCTGGACTGTAGGGAGCTGAGCGAAAGGGAGGGAGAAAGTGGGGGATGCGGTCGAGGGCGAGCTCGAATTCGGCTCGAAACGCGTCGAGCGGATCGAGATTGACCGTCCTTAAGGACGGAGGATATGCATCGACTGTTGAGATGAGAAATGAGTATATGTTAAACGAGGATATTTCTCTTTCCACATACCAGATCCGCGAGCGAGGTCGCCTGCTCGCCCTCTTCCCTCGCGACGGCCTCTCCCCGTCTTCTCTTGGTCGCTTTTGCTGCTTTTGACCATTTCTCGCGAACCTTGGTGCTCAAGAAGCAAATCTGAAGCTTGGCTTTAGCAGAAGTCCCGAAAAGGTCAACAACTTTTTGTTGTTTTGAGCTCATGAAAGACGCGTCCTTTTTGGCGAGGTCAATTTCGAAGGTTTGAGCCCTTAGCCTTCTCCCACCCAACCACATCCCCTCCTCTTCTACACATCATGCCCAAGTACATCCTCGTCTGTGGTACGTGTATATCAGTCTCCTATATCCACGGGGACCGCCGAATAACACTTTTTCCTTCCTCCTTCGTCTGCTGTGGTGCTCTTCAGGTGGGGTCATCTCGTGAGTCGCCTCCTTCCCCTCCTCCCCCCTTTCCTTTCGCCACCACCCAGCTTCAGGGAAACCCCAAGAGCTCAAAATTGACTCTCTGGCTTGCTGTTGCGCCTGGCTATACAGTGGTATCGGAAAGGGAGTGATTGGTGAGTCTTGTCCCTTCTGTGTTGAGCTTGAAGGAAGTCGGAAGGAAAGTTGAAGCTGACCTTTGCCTTCTCTTCCTCCCCTCCCCTCTTCCTCCTCCCAATGGATCAGCTTCCTCCACCGGTCTCCTGCTCAAGACTACTGGTCTCAAGGTCACCTCCATCAAAATTGATCCCTACATGAACATCGACGCCGGAACCATGGCCCCTACCGAGCACGGTGAGTTTTCGAGCTCAAGTCTAAAGACGAGGGAGGTCGAGCAGGAAGGCTGTCGTCTACGGGGACCCTTGGAACTCGGACGGGGAAGAGAACCAGGTTATGGAAGATATAGGTCTCTGGATGATCCAGAGGGAGAAGGAGGGCCCTGGGAATCGTTGTTTGGTCGAGAAGGAAGGAGAGGTCGAAGGAAGGAAGAAGTCGAGCTCGGAAACTGACTCAACTTTCTCCTTCCCCTTCTCCCCCTCTCCCTCTCTCTCTCGCAGGTGAGGTCTACGTTCTCAACGACGGTGGAGAGGTGGATTTGGACTTGGGGTGAGTCTTTGTTATTTTTCTTGCTTCCGAGAAAGCCCTGCTAACTCCGCGTCCCAAACCCCCGTCTTCTTTCTCCTTCGTCTCCTCCTCCAGAAACTACGAGCGATACCTCGACGTTACCCTCTCCAAGGAGCACAACCTGACCACCGGTAAGGTCTACCAGCGAGTCATCGAGAAGGAGGTCAGTCTACTTTCTCTCGCTCGCTCTTGCGACAACCCTTTGGCCCGAGCTCACTTTTTCGACTTCGCTTTCTTTCCTCAGAGACGAGGAGACTACCTCGGGAAGACCGTTCAGGTGCGAGATCTACAGCTTCTACACTCATCGGGTCTTGAGACGACCTCTGAACTTTCTCTCAACACCTACAGATCATCCCTCACTTGACCAACGAGGTTCAGGATTGGATCGAGCGGGTGTCCAAGCTTCCCGTCGACGAAACCGACGAGGAGCCCGACGTGTGCATTATCGAGGTGCGTCTTCCGTTCTTCCGACCCTTGAAAGTTCGAGAGGAAGCTCATATATTCTTCCGGTCCGTTCATGCAGCTCGGGGGAACCGTTGGAGATATCGAGTCGGCTCCTTTCATCGAGGCCATGCGACAGTTCCAGTTCCGAGTCGGACACGAGAACTTCGCCGTCCTCCACGTCTCCCTCATCCCCGTCGTCGGAGGAGAGCAGAAGACCAAGCCTACCCAGGCTACCGTCCGAGATCTTCGTGGACTCGGTCTTTTCCCTGATCTCGTTCGTCCATTCTCTTCTCCCTCCCTCCTCCTTCTTTCCGAGCTCGAGCTCGATGAAGCTGACTCTTTCCTCCTCTGTATCAGATCGCCTGCCGATGCGAGAAGGAGCTCGAGCGGTCAACTATGGACAAGGTCTCGATGTTCTGTCACGTTTCGCCAGCTCAGGTCATGGGAGTTCACAACGTCCAGTCGACCTACCACGTTCCTCTCCTCCTTCAAGAACAGGGACTCATCACCTACCTTCAGACGAGGTTGAACCTTTCGTCGATCGACGTCGGAGACAGAGGAAGGGCGAGGGGACAGAGCTTGATGACCAGGTGGAAGCAGTTGACGTCTGGGTGAGTTTTGGTCGCGAGCTTTGGAGACGGAAGCGAGTCGAAGTTGACCCCGAGCTTCGAACTTCTTTCGACTCATCAGACACGACCGACTGTTCGATACCGTCAGCATCGTTCTCGTCGGAAAGTACACGTCGATGCAGGATTCGTACATGAGTGTCGTCAAGGCTCTCGAGCACGCGTCGATGCGAGTTGGAAGGAAGCTCAACATCCAGGTTTGTTCTTTTTGTCCTTTCTTCTTCGTTCTCGTCTTCCTCGCTGACCCTCGCGCACTTCTCTTCGTCTCATCTAGTGGGTTGAGTCGTCACATCTCGAGCCGGAAGCTCAGCACGAGGATCCCGTCAAGTACCACGATGCTTGGAAGGCTCTTTGCTCCGCTGGGTTCGTTTCTCCCCTTCCTCTTTCCCTTCCCTCCCGAGCTTCGAGTAGGCTCACCTCAGCCCTCCTTCTTCGCTCTCGTCAGAGGTATCCTGGTCCCTGGAGGTTTCGGAGTTCGAGGAACCGAGGGAATGATCGTCGCCGTCAAGTGGGCTCGAGAGCACAAGGTTCCTTACCTCGGAATCTGCTTGGGAATGCAGGTCGCCGTCATTGAATGGGCTCGAAACGTCTGTGGAATGACCGGTTAGTTCGAAGTTCTCTTTCACTCGTTCTCGTCGCGTCCAAAACTGACTCGAGCGCGCTTCTTCCCCCTTCAGATGCCAACTCCTCCGAACTTGATCCCAACACCACCCACCCTGCCATCATCTTCATGCCTGAGATCTCCAAAACCCACCTCGGAGGAACTATGCGACTCGGCCTTCGACCTACCATCTTCCAGCCTTCGACAGAGAACTCCAACATCCGTCGGTTGTACGGTGGAGAGGAGACCGTTTGGGAGAGGCATCGTCACAGATACGAGGTCAACCCTGAGATGGTTGAGACGTTCGAGAAGGGTGACGGAAAGGGAGCTGGAGGACTCAAGTTCATCGGACGAGACGAGTCTGGACAGCGAATGCAGATCATCGAGATGGACGGTGAGTTTCCCTTCGCGTCGAACTCCTTCTCCTTTGAAGGCCTTTCGCTGACTTCTCTCTATCACCATTTCTTCGTTCCACCTCCAGACCACCCCTTCTTCGTCGGCCTCCAAGCCCACCCGGAATTCTGCTCTCGACCTCTCAACCCTTCTCCTTCCTTCCTCGGATTCATTGCCGCCGCTGCTGGTCAAGCCGTCCTCGCCGAACACCTTCAGAGGAACGAGAAGGAGTACAAGCCTCCCCACCCGGAGTCGAGCAAGGTTCTCCGATCCCCAGTCGAGGCTGCCGATCCTGAAGTTGAGGCTAGGATCGCTGCCGAGGTCGCCAGGGCCAATGGAAGGGAGTGAAGGTGTCGACGAGGAGGGAAGAAGGGGAAGGGGAAGCAGTCGAAGAAGGGTTGATCTTCTCTCGTTGGATTCTTCGGTACTAGAGAGGAGGAGGCTTCTCTTTTTGGTTTGCTCGTTCGGTCAATGCTCATGCTCTAGATCCGTTGGAGATGAAGGTCGCGGAGGAGATCCTGCTCTCCTTCTCGACGTGGTGGTCTGTTTTTGCTTCTGTACTTTTTTCTTGCGCTCTTCGTCCGTATTTTTATGCATCTCATCAACGAAAATCCAAGCACTTCCTTCTGAGATCCTCCCGCTAAGTCGGTCTCTACAAGATTTTAGAATATAGACCGACGCGTGGAAAGAGGGCTTTC
Source organism: Mrakia blollopis (assembly GCA_000950635.1). Taxonomy (NCBI): domain Eukaryota; kingdom Fungi; phylum Basidiomycota; class Tremellomycetes; order Cystofilobasidiales; family Mrakiaceae; genus Mrakia; species Mrakia blollopis. Next base: position 545,991 of record BBPU01000074.1, on the reverse strand, counting down.
ACGGCCTTCCTTCCTTTAGTTCCAGCCAGAAACAGACAAGCTCGCTCATGAAACACTATTCCTCCTTCTTTCCCTCCAACGACTTCCCTTCTTCCCTTCCACTCTTTCGTCCCACATCTTTGGCTTCTGGCCGGCCATATCCTCTATTCTATAGCTCAGCTCGTTAATTTTCTTGCAGCAGCAGCCGGGCGGATGCAGTTCCCTTTCAAGATCCTTCGACCTCGTTTTCCAAGAAGGTTCACGTCCCTTCTCTTTCCTCTTACTCTCTTCGCACTCGTGAGTACGATTCTTTACATCTCTCCCAGGGATCTCAGGCCTGTAATGGACGTCTTCGTTCGAAGCCCAGAGAAGCTTGAGGTCTGTTGGGAAGGAGGAGGAGGCCAGCAAGGGAAGCGGGCCAGCGCCGCGTTCGAAGCTGACCATCGTCCCCTTCCTTCCCTTTCTTTTGCTTCCCACACCAGCTCTTCATCCTCCCCCTCAACCGTCACGCAGATGAAGCTGTCCAAGACTTCGAGGACGCCGTTGGAATCCCTCACGTCCACCACGACTTCCCACCTCACGATCTAGGAGGAGCACTAGACGACACCTCTCCTCCTCCTCTCCCTCCGATAGAGCCAGTCCTGGCTCCTCCTCCTCGGCCGACAGCAGGAGACTGGGTGGCTGGTGCGGGCTCGAAGGAGAAGGATAGTGGGAAGCATGGGTCGAGCAGGTTCGTGAAGAGGGACGATGGGGTCATGGTTGTGCCAGAGGAGGAGCTGGGGAGAGGAAGGCATCCGATTCAAGTTCTTATCGAGGTTCGTTGATCTCTTCACCATCTCGACTCGTTTCGAGCCTCCCATACCGACAAGTCTGAACTAATCGTGTACACTTGTTCGTATGGGTTGGCCTGAATAGGAGGCTAGTGAGATCGCTGCGAAGGAGAAGGCTCGAATACCGAAAACGCTGCAAGAAGCGGTCAGTCTTTATCAAGAGCTCAACGACGCTCAACCTCCCGTCGGTTTTGACAAGTGGTACGTCTCACTAGTCGATAGGTGGCTGCAGAACCGATATCAAGTCCGACTTCTAACTCTTTCCTTCTTTCTCCTCCGGGTCTACAGGTTCGAATGGTGTCAAGAGAACGATGTGGCAGCCTGGCCGCATCCAGCAGCTCACGAGTCGATCCTCCCTTATCTCTCCCTCCCTGGGCCTGTGCTGCTTTCGAGGCTATCCAAGCTGGACGACCGGGTTATGACTTCGATCTTCGACATCAAGTGAGTCTGATCCTTACCAGTCTTGCGAAGGAGGGGAAACGAAGGAAGATCTGACTTTACTTCCTCGCGTCCATGTTCGCTCGTCTCGTTTTCGAAGGGATGGAACTCTCACGAACCGTGGGTCAGCCGGACCAGGTCATTATCGCTCAAAGTGAGTTTCACTTTGCTTGGTACGAGGATCTGCGCTTGAGAGCGATGCTGACGTCCCATCTTACTGTTTCTACTTCTTTCAGAAACATCAACGCTCTCCTCACTTCCATCCTTCATCTCCTCCCCGACATGTCCATCTACTTCAATGTCGACGATATCCCAGCACGTGGAGCAACCTACGTCGTTCGCCAACGATCCATCGCTCTCGCGAAGAAAGGAGAATGTCAGTTCGACCTTTTCGTTTCCCTTCCCATTCGAAGTCTGAACTAACGCGATTTTCTTCCTTCTACCTCTCAGTCTGGCCGGAAGAAGAACAAGCCGAGATCGAGTCGAAACAGAATGCGTTTGGGTGGTCGTTCCCTTGTCCTCCTGATTCGCCGCTGGTCGTGCAGGGTGGAGTTCCTTTCCTTCCTGACGAGGACGGTGAGTCTTTCGTCACGCTTTCTCGACGCGTCTTCAAGACTCTCGCTGACTTCTCGTCGATTCTCTTCTCTGATGATAGACTCGGCGCCGAAGCAGTTCATTTGGTCCCAAGAAGCAGCGACAGATCACTGCCAGCATCCAGAGTACCAAGCGACGCACGGGACTTTCATCTTCGGTCGACCCAACGCTCTTCAGCTGATCCCTCTCTTCACCCAATCTACTGTTCGTCTCATTCTACCATCTCCTTTATCTAGTAGCGATATCGCGATTCTCGAACTCACCTACGTCTCTCGTTCCCGTTCTGTCCTTCCTTCAGACTTCCGCTCACATGGACGTCGTCTTCCCCTCCCTCGACATCATCAACAAAACCTCCGCTCTCGTCCCTTACGCCGAGAAGGACAAGCACATGGTCTTTTGGCGAGGATCGACTACGGGAACCTGGCACAGCAAGAAGTGGGCGTGGAAGACGTCGCATCGAGAACGACTCCATCTTCTGACAAACGATCCCGACTCGGAGTTGAACGTGCTGGTGCCGAGGAGATCTGGGAGGGGAGTAGAGAGGGAGATCATCAGGAGTGAGATTGCGAACGAGAGGTGGATGGATGTTGGGTTCGCCACGGGGCCAGTTCAGTGCAGCGAAGATGACGGAACGGTGAGTCGCGTCTCTTTTCTCCCTCGTTCGTTCAAAGACTCGCTGACCTTCTTCCCTTCTTTGATTTTTGTAGTGTGCGGAGATGGAGCAGATGTTTGACTTCAAGGCGAGGGTAGAAGCTGATAAGGCTTCGAAATATAGATACCAACTCGATGTGAGTTTCTCTTCACAACAGCATCGTTTCAACCTTGTCGTTGCTGACGAGTCTTCCTCTCTCTCTCTCAACTTCTTCCTCTCAGGTCGACGGAAACGGATGGTCTGCTCGTTTCCGACGGCTGCTATCGTCAGGAAGGTGAGCAAATCCACTCGTTCGTCTTCTCGACGAGCCCTCGCTGACATCCTTCCTTCCCTCCTTTTTTCAGCGTCATCCTCAAATCTACCGTCTACCGAGAGTGGATCTCAAGCTCTCTCATCCCATGGTATCACTACATTCCGGTCAGCGTCAGCTACTCGGATCTCTAGTGAGTCATCTCTCTCCTGGTCTTCCTCTCGTCCTCGTCGCGTCCATGCGGAACCTGACTCGACTTCTTTCCGTTTCCAAAGCGACATCGCCTCCTTCTTTGAAGGATCCGATACTCAACCAGGAGAGCAGCATCTCGCAGAGGAAATCGGAAATCACGGAAGGAAGTTCGTGCTAGAACGGTGGGGTTGGAAGGACGTGCAGGCTTATGTACGTCGACTCGCTCTATCTGTCTCTTGGTTCATTCTCAAGCTGACCTTCGATCCCTTCTTTATTTCTCAGGCCATTCTCGTACTCATGGAGTACAATAGAGCGATGTCGGACGATAGAGAAGCATCGACATTCGCAGATTCATGATCTTATCTTCTGTCTCGTCTCCAATTCGACGGTTTTGCTGGAGGTTCGAAGCTCGCACATCTTCTATTCCTGCCCCATGAGCTGATGACCTACTTTTACCATGACCCCGAGGAGATTCTGAGAGGATGTCGTGTGCTGGTGGGCTCTTCGCAGCGGCGGAATCGAGGCTTCCCTTTCAACTCGAGGGGCGAAAAGCGAAACCAGAATCGATACAAATAAGAGGGAGGACGATGGATACGTAGAGAAGAGAAGGAACGCAGCGGTATCCGAAAGCATCAAGAAATAAGAAGCGAGACAAACGGCGTACGTTCTAGCGAGAGAAAGCGAAGCGAAGGAGAGAAGAGAAAGAAAAGGAAGAGAGAGGCCCGCCGAGATTTTAAGCCTTCTTGTTCGCGGCAAGATTAAGGGTCTTTGAGATTGTTCCAAGGAGGTCCGCCCGTCGTACTGTGGGAGAGAAGAAAAAGGAAAAGGTCAGCTGAAAGGTCGGCGCAAGAGGGAGAGAGAAAAAGGAAAAGAAAAAGGAACGAACGAGGTTTCGTCACGTATTCATCCTGAAAGGAAGAGAAGCGAGCTGGTCAGCAAGGATAGACGTGGTATAGAGTGCGGTAAAGGCACTTACCATACCAGCCTCGAGGCACTTCTCACGATCTCCGAGCATGGCATGGGCGGTGAGGGCGATAATCGGCGTCCGCTCGAGGGATTCCCCTTCCTCGATAACTCGGATCTGTAAGACGAAGGGGAAGGGAAGATCAGCTGCTGCTCGTCGGGGGCCTGAGGACGAAAGAAAGCTCACCTGCTGAGTAGCCTCCTTGCCGGAGCATACAGGCATGCTAGAATAGTGATAAAAGTGAGGAAAGTCAGGGTCGGCGACGCAACGAAGCTCGTCGAACGGAGGACGAGAGGACTCACGAAACGTCCATGAGAATCAACTGGTAAGGGTTCTTGGCGGCATGACGAGCCTTGAAGAGATCGACGGCGATTTGACCACTGCAGGAGGGAGGAAGGCGAGGTCAGCTTCTGAACGGAACGAAGGGGGATGAGTGAGGATCGAGGGAAAGAGGAGCGAACTTGTCGGCGATCTCGACCTTGTGCCCACAACCTTCCAGCAGTCGAACGGCAAGCTTCTGGTTGACCTTGTTGTCCTCGGCGAGCAAAATGTCGAGGAGGATGTCCTTGGTCTGGAGGGAGAAGGGAAGGAACCGATCGTCAGCGGGCAAAGTCGCGTCGAGCAGAGAATCGATTTGAACGGACCTGATCTGTCGGAAGAGCGGTGTGCGACTCGAGGGCGGGAAGGAGAGCGTTGAAGCTGGCAAGACGAAGTAAGAGTCAGTCTGTGAAGATACGGTGAGGACGTGGGAGAGAGAAGAGAACTCACAGCTCCTGCATACTGGCCGGTGTCGTGCAGTACGAAGTGATTCCCATGTCGAGACAGCTTTTGACTGGTATAGGTGGCAGGATCTCGTCGTGGGACTGAGGAAGATTGAGAAGACGACGGCGGCTCTCGGGAAGGTTGAAGAAGGGTGGAGGAGCGTTTTTCGAGCGGATGGTCTGGAGGAAGGGGGAGAGAGAAAGGAAGAGATCCGGTCAGCTCGACCTCCCACGCTGCCTCGTCTTTGAGAAGATGACACGAACGGGTGATAGGAGAACGATAGGAATGTAACGGAGATGTTCGACTTCACGCAGCTTCTCGGCAACGCTGAGGGTATCGACGACGACGGTATCGAACGAGGGAGTGTTGTCTTCTGGTTTGGGAGCAACCCAGACTTCTTGGACGGATTTGATGACGGTGGCCTTGAGGTTGAGCTGCTCGATAGCTTTGGGTACATTGGTCTGGTCTCCGAGGGTATCGATCACGAGGATATATCGACCGGCCCAACTGAAAGAAGAAAAGAGGCCGACGCGAAAGTCAGCGGAGACTTCGACGGGATGAGAGACGAGACGAAGAACTCACGGAGCGATCTTTTCCAGCATCGTGGAAGGAGCCATCTCACTAATCTCGGCTCGGGTAGTCTGGACGCAGGGGAGAGAGGATTAGAGATCAGCTGAGAAGCTCAAAGAACGAGGCGGAGGAAGGAAGAGGAGAGACGAACAAAGTAGACTTGAGGTGAAAGCGAAGAGAATTTAAATCAGCGTCGCGAGATAAAAGAACGATGTGCGAGTGTTGTGAGCTTACATTGACTTCCACGACCATACTGAAGAGAAGAGAGACGGAAGTAGGTTGTCAGTTCGACGGATCGATACGAATCGAAAGCTCGACTTGAACTCACGTCGCTGTTGACCCATAATCGTCCATTCATGAGTGAAACGAGACGTTTCGAGATCGAGAGTCCAAGACCTGTTCCTCCATATTTCTGCGTGGGTGAAGCAGAGTCTCGATCAGCTGAAGTTTGAAGTCGCGAAGACGAAGAGACGAGAAGAAGAAGCTCACCCTCGTTGTCGAACTTTGCAAGAAACGAAAGCAGATTCAGAGTCAGCTTGGATCTCTCACAAAATAAGAGGTAGATAGCAACTCACCCATCAGCTTGAGCAAACGTATCGAAGATAAGATCCAGCTTGTCCTGCTTGATTCCGATTCCCGTGTCGGCGACGCAGAACTCGATCTCGCTCACTCCGTCCTCGATTTCGACCAGTCGACAAGTCAGCGCGACTTGGCCCTTGGTGGTGAACTGTTACACAGCCAGAAGCGAGGAAGGAATCAGTGCGATGCGTTCTCCGACGATGGGAGCGAGAGGAAGAAACGAACCTTGACTGCGTTTCCAACCAGATTGGTGATGACCTGCCTGAGCCTGAGAGGATCTCCCGTGAGCTGATCTGGAATCCGAGGATCGACGTCGTAGATGAGATCGAGCTTGTTCTGGGCAGCCTTGACGCAGAGAGTCTTGAGCACGCCAAAGACTGAGGATCGGAAGGAGAAGGAGATCTGTTCCATCGTCATTCGACCGGCTTCGACTGGGGACGCGAGCAACGAAGAACAGTCAAGTCAGCGGGAAGGAAGCGAGGATGGAGTGAAGGAAGGTGGAAGGACTCACTCTTGGAGATATCGAGAATATCGTCGATGATAGTGAGCAGCGAACTGGCGAGGGTCGAGACGATCATGAGGTTCTCTCGTTGTTGCCGAGTGAGCTCGCTCTCGAGGGTGAGGATGGTCATTCCTGTGAAGGAGAGGAGTTCAAACGTCAACAGGGATCGAAATTGAGTCAGAGATAGAAGAGACGAACCGATGATACCGTTCATGGGCGTTCTGGACGACGAAGAGGAAGGAAGCGAAGTCAGTTCCGAAACGCGACGCGATCTGGTCTCGTCGAGCCTTCAACTCACCGAATCTCATCTGAAGGGCGTCGAGGAAGGAAGTGATTAGCCTCAGACTACGAGCCAGCGAATAGAGAGTCGAACAGCCAACTCACGAGACATGTTGGCGAGGAACTCCGACTTCGATCTGTTGGCCAACTCAGCGGCGATACGAGCGGCGGTGTTGCTCTGGATCGATTCTCGAAGGTTGAACACCATCTGATTGATCTTCGTCTTGAGGGAGTCCATCTCTCCACTGGCCTCGACGGTGATGAATTCCGTGTAGTCTCCATCGGTAGCGGCAGCTGAGATCTGAGCGAACGCTCGGACTTGGGAGGTGAGATCTGGGAAGAGGAAAAGATTTCGTTAGCGCGAAAAAAAAGGTGTGAGGACGTGGAAGAACGTACTCTGAGCCATAGTGTTGACATTCGATCTGAAAGGACGAACAAGAGGATCGATCAGTTCTCGACGCGACGGAATGAGAAAATCGCGCTCACGTTATTTCCTGCCACGTTCCCTCAACATCCTGAACCTTGGCCTGAGCTCCAAGCTTTCCCTCCGTTCCGACTTGACGCGCGACGAAGATGACTTCGGAAGCGAAGATGGCGAGCGAGTCAATCATGCCGTTGATCGTGTTGACGAGGTTGAGCATCTCTCCCTGCACGGCGACTCCGACGACCTTGATGGTGAGATCTCCTCGAGCCTGTACAAGGAGAGTGGGAAGGAGTTAGGTCTCAAAGAGGGAGAGGGAGGAAAGGACGGAAAAGACGTACGACGGCGGTCTAAAGAGGCGGTCCGATGAGGGAAGAACGGAAGTAAGAAACGAGCTTGGACGCGATTGGAGCGAAAGACGACCGAGAGAGGACATACAGTAGCATAAGCGATGGTTCGCACTTGGACGGTCAGATTGGCAGCCATGATGTTGACCTGATCGCAGAAGGAAAAGAGTCAGCGGTCGCCCTGGAAAGAGACGCGTCGAAGGAAGAAGGAGGAAAAGCTCGGGTTCACATTATCCGTCAAATCCTTCCACGTTCCGCTAACTCCGTCGACTCGAGCTTGACCACCGAGCTGACCGTACGTTCCGACCTCCTTGGCTACCCTGGTTACCTCCGACGAGAAGTTGTTGAGACTTTCCACCATGTTGTTGACGGTGTTCTGCGAAACGGAAAGGGAAGGCAAAGGTCAGCTTTCGTCGACGTCGGAGAAAGAAAGGGACGCGACGTACCTTGAGCTGAAGGATCTCGCCCTGAGCGTCGACAGTGATGGATTTCGAAAGGTCTCCAGCTGCGACAGCGGTGGTGCTGCGAGGGAAGGCCGAGAAGGAAAGAAGGTCAGCACGCGGCGAGAAGACGTCCGAGGACTGTAAGAAGGAAGGGATACTCACACGACAGCGATAGATCGTACTTGTGTGGTGAGATTCAGAGCCTGAAGGATATCGAAGTAGATGTGGGTGAGCCTGGGAAGGGGAGGAAGGAAAGAGGAGGAAACGAACCATTAAGTTGACGTTATCCGTCAGAGCCTTCCAAACTCCCTCTACGTTGTGGACCACAGCCTAAAAGAAACAGAGGGACTCATGTCAGGTCTACCGAAGACTTTATCATGTCGAGAGCGACGCAGAAAGATCAAGTCCGAACGAACCTGTCCTCCGAGCTTTCCTTCCGTTCCTACCTCGAGAGACACACGCGTAACTTCTTGTGCGAGCGTTGTAAGTTGTCCCACCATCTCGTTCACTGTTGCCGAAGCAAACGAAGACCATTCAGCGAGGATCGTGGCTGAGAGCAAGAGGAGACGCGAACGAACCTGTGAGCTTGAGGTCCAGAATCTCTCCCTGAACATCGACGCTGACAACTCGAGTGAGATCTCCTCGGGCGACGGATTTAGTCTGCAAGAACAAGAGGAAGGAATTCGAGTCAAATCATTGAGCAGTCGGCCGAAAGGTGGAAGGAAGGAAGAGGAAGACGCGACGTACAACCAAAGCGATCTCTCGAACTTGGTTCGTCAAGTTAGCGGCCATTTTCTGTCGAGATGAACAGATAAATCGTGTCAGCGAGGATTGGAGATGAGAGGAGGGGAAGGTGCGCTCACGTTGACGTTGGTAGTAAGATCTGGAACAGAAAGAGACAGATCAGTCGCGTCCTCGAAACAACTCGAGATAAAGCTTCCGCAAAGAGAGAAGATAGACTCACCAAGCCAGGTTCCCTCGACTCCTTCGACGACGGCTTGGCCACCGAGCTGTAATAAGACAATTCAGAAAGATGTGAGTGGAAGAAAGAGATGAAGAGACCGCGTCGAAATCAAACGGACCTGTCCGTAAGTTCCGACCTCCAACGCGACTCGAGTGACTTCTCGGGCGAAGGTAGTGAGTTGAGCGACCATCTGGAAGAGGAAGAGGTCAGATTCTGTTGAGTAAAGAGGAGGAGGAAAAGGAGAAGACTTACGGAGTTGACCTTGAAGACGACGAGGCGATGAAGGAGACGAAACGATCAGCTCGACGCTCCTTCGGATCGAGCGAAGGGTTAAACTCACAGTCTCCTTGAGCGTAGCCATCTCTCCCTCAACCTCGATATCGATGGTCATCGTGAGATCTCCCTATTCACCCCAAAACAGATAAACCGATCAGCTTGGGCTTCGAGATCGCGAGAACGCGCAGAGTAGAAAGAATCGAACGAACCTTCGCGACAGCCGTAGTTACACCAGCGATAGATCTCACTTGAGCGGTAAGATTTGCACACATTTGGTTGACCTGTAGACCTCCGAACGAGATCTCGTTAGCTCTGATTCGAGGACGAGAAGGAGAAAGAGAAAATAACAAAACGCGACTCACGTTCAACGTGAGCTCCTTCCAAACTCCCTCCACTCCATACACCACAGCCTGTCCACCTGAAAAAGCCAACCAGAGGTCAGCTGCAAATCGGAGAAAGGGGGAAGAAGAACGAGGAGGACGAACCAAGTTTCCCCTGCGATCCTACTTCCAACGAAACCCTCGACACCTCGTCGGCCAGCGTACGAAGTTGCAGCACCTTCAGAAACGACGAGATGTTAGATCGACTGTTCCAAGCAAACGAAATTGGAGAGAAGATCTGGCTCACCATGTTGTTGACCGTAATCTTGAGTTCTAATATCTCTCCCTGAGCGTCGACGTCGATAGTTTGGGAGAGATCTGAACAAGACGTGATTACGCGATCAGCTTTCGTTCTCCAGTTCACACGACTGAGAAAAGAGAATAATCACCTCCGAGGGCGACAGCCTTGGTGACCTTCGCGATGGCTCGGACTGTACCATGAGATTACAGAGGGATAAAATAAGCTCAGCGAACGAGCTTGAAGGAAACGCGAGGGGAGAAGGAAGGAAGGAAAAACCCGACCTTGCGAGGTCAAGTTAGCAGCAAGCTTGTTGACGACCGAGGTAAGTTCTCTCCAAGTTCCCTGCACATCCTCGACGACGGCTTGTCTGTTGTAGATCGGAGAAAAGAGAAGGGAAGGGAGGAAGTGATCAGTTCCCAGAGAGTCCTTCATTTCGCCGAAACGGAGGAAGGGAGGACGTGCCCTCCAAGTTTTCTGGTAGACGAAGGGAAGCAGCGATAAGTCAGCTCGCGTGTTCTGATAGAAGAGAGAGGCAGGATGTAGAGCTCACCCTTCCGTTCCAACCTCAAGACTGACACGTTCGACCTCAACAGCGAAGAGAGCGAGTCGATCCACCTGGCGTCCGAGGAAACCCAAATCCAAGCCCTTCCGTTAGCTCCCTAGCTCACCTTCCCACCTTCTTGACGCCCTAATCTCTCTTCATTCACTCACCATGGTATTGATGATATCCTTGAGCTCAATCATGACCACTCCTTCGACGGGAACAATGATCTTCTGGGTCAAATCTGTCAAACAAAGGGAGAGATTTAGGTTGACCCGTCTCGGCAGGGAGGGTTTTCGGCGCTGGGGAGAAGAGGAGTTGAAGGATAGAGTATATACGTACCACCAGCAGCGACAGCCTGGATGGGTTGAGGAGGAAGAGATGGATGAGCTCTTGAGCTCGTTGAAACGTCGCCAGCCGAGATCTCCCTGCTTCCCCTTCCTCCTGCTCGCTCTCCTTCCCTTCTTCCCTCGGACACGAAGCGAGCAGATCCCTCTTCCGCACTCCGGCCCGCTCCTATCACTTCATCGTCTATGGGTCTGGATGAGAAGAACGAAAGCTCGCATGCTCACCTTGCAAACCCTGGCGACGTCCTGAACTTGAGCCTTGAGCAACCTGAGCTCCTCCAAGGCACTCAACCCACTCTCGAACACCTCCGAGTTGATGTTCCCTCCAGCTGTCAAGATGCTAACTCCTGTTCCGGGAGTAGACATGCTAGAAGCCAGAGGGTGGGAGGAAGTGACGGAGTTGATAAGTCTCGAAGTGAGGTTCTGGTGACGATCTGGGAGGAAGGGCGAGGAGGAGGAAGCCTTGTGGGTGGTGATGGGAGGAGTGATCTCGGGCGTGTTGAGCTCGTCGGCTCCTCCGCTTCCTGCGCCATACTGCTGCTGCTGCTGTTGAGTGTGTTGAACGTGAGCGAGGATGGATTCCGAGGAGTGAAGTCTGAGAGCGAGGGATCGGAGGTGGGATTGAATCGCGTCCGTCGTCGAGGATCGTCCAGGCCCGTCGAAGAAGGCAAGGGTAGGAGGAGTTGAAGCGGGGGATGGCAGAGATCCAGAGGAAGAGGGGGAGGAGAGGTTGCTGGGGCTGTTGATTGTATCTATGGACTGGAGGAGGGAGAGGACGTGGTTGAGGAACTCATCCGTCGGCGGAAGGGGGAGGGAGGAGTCCATCCTGAGCTGAGGAGCTACGGCTGGAGGAGGGGAAAGATGGAAGCTGCGAGGACTACAACGAAAGCATTCCCGAGAAGAAGACCGAAAGAGTGAGTCAAGCTGAAGACTGAGAACGAGCTGAGCGAGCAAGGAAGGGAAAGGGAGGGAAGCGAAGTGTGCTCGATCTTCGTTGTGGCTCTCCTCCTTCTCCCCTTGCTGTCACTCACATGAGAGCTGCAAAGAAGCTCACCGTTTGCTAGTCCGATCCTTCGAGGGTCTCAAGTTTGCCCGAGCGGAGAGAACAGCACCAAAAGGCTTTTGGGCTGAAGGGAGAGAAGGAGGGGAGGCTGAGAAGGGACGAGTTGGAGGGAGGACGAGGAGGAGGAGGGGAGGAGGAGATGTTTGGTTGGGAGTCGCTGCGGGCAAACCGGCTTCTTCGAGATATGAGAGAAAAGTTTGTTTTCTTGAGTCTCCCAGAGAGCGCAGAGATCTTTGGACAAAGGTGATCAGATTTTTGGAAGGCTTGATGATGATACGCTTCCGAGCGAAAGAGCCCCCGCCAGTGAACAAACTCCGACACGCACTCAAAAACCATCCCGCGATTCTCCAGCCCACCGACGAAAACTAGGGACGTGAGCTATGAACACAACTACTACTAATATAGAGCAAAGGCTAGTCTTCAAAGCTTAGGAAAGCGTGGTAAGAAGAAGAAAGGAAGAAGCATGAACGAAACGCGAGTTAATTCGATCGATCTCTTCTCCTTCTCGTCTCGTCGACATCTTCTTCAACCCCAAGGGTTCACTCTCGCTCCTCCTACTCCTCCCTGAGCTCCGTACGACTGCTGCTGAAATCCAGGAGGAAACATCATCTGCTGTTGTGGCTGCTGCGACGGCTGCTGACCGCCTAATCCTGGAGGTGTCGCGGACTGCTGCTGCTGCTGGTTCCAAGTCTGCTGCTGACCGATGGACGCTGAGGGAGAGTGTCGAGGTTGGAAGCCTTGGTGGGGAGAGGTGGAAGGAAGAGGAGGTGTAGAGTAGGAAGAGAAGCTTCCCGAGGGAGCTAGGCCCTGCGGTCGGTACGTCGAAGGAGGGTAGTTTCCGCGCGAAGGAGGAAGTCCTCCGTAGAGGTTGGGTTGGTAGTTGTTGTAGGAAGGGTAGGTAGGTGGCTGCTGGTATTGTTGGGGAGGAAGGGAAGGTTGTTGCGGATACTGCGGTTGGGTTTGATGAGAGGGAGAGGAAGGAAATCCGTTCGAGGGAGGAGGAGCGTTGCTAAATCGAAGTTCCGGGGAAGGGTAGTTTTGTTGTTGGTGGGCGGAGGGAGAAGGGTTGTATTGGTTGTTCTGAAGCGCTCCTGGTCCACCGACGAAGCCTCCTCCTCCTCCTCCTCCTCCTCCCCCCGTCCTGCTGATTTCGTTCGACGCGAACGATCCCCAGTTCCCAGAAGGAGCTCTCGGCGACTCTGCGAAGGTTGGGACGGGTACTGGTCCTCCTCCTACGACGGGTGATCCCCAGATGGAACTGATGTTGTTGTTCGTGTTCGATCCGAAGAGCAGGTTCGAGGACCGCGACCCGTCTCGCTGGAGGTACGACGAAGTTGGAGAGGAAGACGACGAGGACGACATCTGCTGGAGAAGATCGTGGGCGGTAAGACCACTGGAGGTAGGAGGAGATCGAGGGGCGGCGGTGGGAGTGGTGGGTTTGGGGGGTAGGAGACCGCTCGCGAAGGGACTGATCAAGGAAACCAGAAATCAGCGACGCGTCCGAAGGAGAAAGGAAAGCGCAGAGAAAGTATGAGAGGGAAGACTCACTTCGTCGATCCAGCAGTAACGGTATCTCTTCTACCAACAGGAGCAGGCCAAACTATCCTCTCGTCCTCCTCCTCGTCCTGGAACATTCCTCGGCCATCGTTCGATGGGAACTCGTCCTCCTCTCCAAGAGCTGACTCTCCGTCGTCCAATGCTGCTCTCATCGCTCGGTTGACTGGGTCGTCCTCCGTTTCCGTGCTGACTGATGCGAGTTCGAGATCGTGTTCGAGAGCCGAAGCGTGCGAGCCGGATTCGGCGTCGTCGAGAGCTACTTCCTCCTCCTCCTCCTCCTCCTCCTCCTCCTCCTCGGTTTTCTCGTCGTCCTCCTCCTGCTCGTCGACAGCGACCGGAAGTTGCTCAACGATGGCGGGGTTGTTGAGAGAAGAAGCTTTGGGAGATGAAGCGGGTTCGTGTGCGACCTTGGTGGGTAGAATGGGAGCTGGGAGAGAGGTTGGAGGAGGGGAGGAGGGAGGCGAAGCGACCGTGGGTTCCTCCTTGACGGGTTCGACGACCTTGACGAGTTGATTCGGGATAGTGGTCTTCGTGTCCTCTACGACCATCGCTCTTTCCACCCTCTTCTGCTTCTTCTCCCCGTTCCCTGACGCTCGATGCTCGTCCGAAGTCTTCCTCGACGCGAACCTCCCGCCTGTCAACGACACCCCAGCCGAAGCATCTCCCTCCTCTCCACTCGCCAACGCCTTCCCGTCTTTCTCCAGGTCCCAGATCCTCATGAGCATCTCCTCGTTGGGATGCAGCCCTCCCCCTTCTTCTCGCTTCGAGATCCCTTTGGCGAGCACGAGCCTCGCTCCAGTCCAGTTCTCTCCCATCCTCTTTCCGAGAGGACCGAAGGCCTTCATCTCGAGATCCTCCTCGAGCGGGTCAACGAGAGCGTGGAGCTCCGAGAAGGGGAAAGCGACGAAGAGAGTGTTGAGGAGGGTGGAGTAGGATGTCCAGAGGTGATGGATTTTGGGAGGGATGGCGGAGGAGGATCCGTTGGCGTGGTTGGAGGAGGAAGGGGAAGAGGAGGAGAGGGATGGGTGAGTTGGCGGAGTTTGAGCGGTTCGAGAAAGGTATTCAGCGTGAACGATGAGCCATTTCGAGACGATTCGGACGGTGGGAAGAGCACGCCGGAGGACGGCGGTGAGGTGTTGCGAGGACTTGTCGAGGTTCGCTGCCCTGGTCGCGTTCGTCGCGTCCTCGTCCTTCCCGTGCTTGAGGTCCTCTTCGACGATCGATCCCTTCTCCAGCAGGTCCCTCTGCTCCTTTGACAACGTCTCCTTGATCTCCGACGCGGCGACCTCCAGCAGCGTAGAGACCAGATCGAGGACGTGTTCGAGGACGGGGGCTTCGACGTTGATTTTGGACCGAGCGTGATCCTTGTCTGATCTTGGGACTGGCCGAGAGAAGAGACCATCCCAGTGACTCGAGATAGGTAGGACGATGGATCGAAGAATGGTGTCGACGGCGAGGGATCGAGAGACGAGGAGAGTTCGGAAGAGGGAGAGGACGACGGAGGATTGATGGGAGAATCGACTGGAGGGGAAAAAGAAAAGAAGAAAAAAAATGTCAGTCCAGATACTAACGAGAAACGAGGGATGAAAAGAGTGATATGACGCAAAACTCACCCAGACTTCAACGCGAACATCGCCTGCAGCAGAACGATTTGCTTTTTCAACCTCCCTTCCTCGACGATGCCACCTCCCACAACCACGTCCGCACCTCTCCCTGCGTTCTTCCACGCGTCCAAAGGTCTTCTTAAGGTGCTCTGTAGGTTTCCTCGGGCGGTGTCGAAGGGATCCTGGATCGAGAGGGCTCGGAGGTAGAAGTACGTCGCGGAGAAGGGATCGTGGACGTAGGTTGAGATGACGGCGAGTTGGTTGAATGGATTTCCTACGAATGGATTGAAAGCGAAATAAAAAGAAATATCAGTCGGACGAGGGGGGAGAGACGCAACCGCGTTGAAGGGACGAGAGTCGCGACGAAGGGAGAAATGAGCCGCGAAAACGTGAGCTGGAATCGAAAACTCACCGTTTTCAGGCATCAACTCCCTAGCTCTCGAGTACACCTCTCTAGCCCTCTCGAACCTCTTCTCCTCCGGCATCACACTCTTCCCACTCTCCAACCTCCCCTTCCTCTCCCTTTCCCTCTCCGAGTACATCTCCCTGTACCTCTCGAGATCTCCAAGACAAACGAGCAGCTTCGTCACCACCTTCCTTCCCAGCAGAGCCACTGCTCCGACTCCAATATCTGCTCCACTTCCTTCCTCGTTCACCCCCTCCTTGATTAAAGCATCAACTTCGTTTCCCTCGGCGACAACAATCCCTAACGAGCTCAAGAATGGCCTGGCTTCCTCCACTCCCAGCGACCTCACGAACCTCCCCGCGAGAGTCGAGTAGAACGCGATCTCAGCCGTAAGGAAAGCTCTGAACTTTGTGAGCTGTTTCCTAAGTTCGACGGGACGCGCTCCTGCTGGGAGATGGTGACGAGCCGAGGAAGGGACGGTTTGCCGATTTGGTTTCGAGTTTGCGGTGGAGGATGCGGAAGGTGGAGGTTGAGGAGCGTTCGAGAGGGTCGTGATCTTCGCCCTGTGGAGAGCGATGATGGCGTGGGTCGTTTGAATCCAGAGGCCTTCGACGTGGAGGAGGAGGGAAGGGTGAGGTTCAAGGGGGGAAGAGGCCAGGGAGGAGAACGAGGAAGGGTGAGGATGATGGGAGAAGAGAAGGGTTTGGTAGCGGCGTCGGAGGCTGACGAGGTGAAGGCAAAAGGGAAACGAAGAGGTCAGCTCGATGAACGTAAGGCGAAGCTCGTCTAGAGGAAACGGGGGCAGTGGAGGCCAGGGAGGGAGGAAGACGAGAAGAAAGGAAGGAGAAGAGGAGCTCGAGAAGGACGCTAAAGAAGAAACTCACTTTTGCCTTTGAAACTCGACGTCGGGGTCGGAGAGCGGCTTGGTTTCCAGAGCTTTGGTGAGAGCCAAGTTGAGTCCTTTGATGTCCCTGACAAGGCCGAGCCAGGACGAAAAGGAGAAGGAGGAAAAGTGAGCTCGAAGAGATGGAGCTGTTTTGAAGCTGAGGTCTTCCTCCTTCTCTCTCTGCTTCCCACTGCAGTTCCCAGAGCTCCCAGACCACGCGAGGAGACGTCAAAAGCGAAGGAGATATTGAACTCACCTGATGATCTGAGAAGTGTCTGCACTTGACGAGGACGAGCTCTGAAGAGGCCTGGTCTTCGCCACGACCGGAGTTTCCGTTCCCTTCGCTCCTGACGATGAAGGCATCCGTGGACGATTGTTTCGTTCTGAAAGAGGTTGTGGCGTGTGTGAGGACTCCTTCCACTAGAGCATCGCTCTTGCAACGAGAGGAAGAGGGAAAGAAGGGAGGGAGGCGATGGTGAAGGGTTGAGGACAGCTCGCCACTTCTGCGTTTGCTGAGCTCGAGTTTCGCGCGGTCGAACTCGTCGCCAGGGAAAGGAAAGTGCATGTGTTTGAGTTAAGCAAGAGAGAAACAACAAGGGTATGGTAGGGAGAGCAAGAAACGCAGCGAGATGGTATGGTGAAAAAAAAGAGGAAGACGCGGATGAGGGGAAAGATCGAGAGCTCAAGGAGAGCAGCGGAGAAGGCGAAGATGGCCGTCTAGTACTCTGTTGGACGGGGAAGAAAGGTCAAAGGTCAGCAGAAGGTCATGGCAGACGTTAAAGGGGGGATATCGACTCACTGTATCGGGTCGAGTAATCTGGCGAGCAGAACGAAGCGAGAAGGGAGGAAGGTCAGCGTCGCGACGTCTCCATCCGGTTTCTCTTCTGAAAGCTCCTCCACACTCACCCTTTGGCGCGACGACCAAACCACGACCCTTGGAAGCACCACGGTACACAGTTTCGATGAGATCGATCAACTCCTGCTTGTCGGAAACGGCCCAGGTGCTGTCGAGACGAGGAGAGAAAAGAGGTAAGCACGAATGGTCTTTCTCCTCGTCGAGAGGCAAGGGAGAACGTACATCTTGTTGTTGTTTCCCGTCGACAAATCAATCATGATGTGCTTGTTCCTATAGACGCAGGGGTGGACGGTCAGCAGGGAGATACGGAGGTGGAATCGAGCTCAGAGGGGACGAACCTGTAGAAGAACATGGTCGTGCAAGGATCGTAGACTTTGAGCCATTACGGGGAAGAAAGGGCGGTCTAGTCAGCTTCGGCGATGGAAAGAGAGTGGCAGGAGGATGTAATAGACTCACTCTCGTACATCTGGTGGAAGGAAAAAGGCCAAGGGAAGAAGGATCAGCTCTCTCTCTTCGAGGACGGAGGGATCTTGAGCTCACCTTGTTGAAGTCCGGCACCTTCGTGATATCGACCAAGTAGATCACAGCAAAGTTCTGGACCTTCTCTTGCACCGAGTAGAGTGTCTCGTCCATCTTCATGCACGTAGGGTCCCAATCGTTTCCTGGAGGAGGAGGAAGGGAGGAAGGGAAGGGGAGAGAAGGAAGGAGGTGAGCTCGACTCATCCACAAGAAACGGTCCTGACGAGCTCCCAAGGGGGATAGAAAGCTCACCGAACCGCAAGATGACGACTCGATCCTCTTCCGACAAGATAGCCTCTGTACAAAGCGAAGAAAGAGGTCTCAGGTCAGTCTAGAGTAGGGAAGAGAGCGAGGGCAAGTGGAGGTCGCCGTGGGCAGGACTGACGGTCTACGTGCCTGCGAGAAGGAGGAAGGAGAGCGATCAGCTTGATTCTTTTGGGAGAGGGAATAGAGAATACGTACCAGGCCGTTTGGAGATGGGTCATGAAGTAAGACATGGAGCTGCAGCTTTTCCTTCGGTTGAGAGAGTGGACGATGGGAGGAAGCCGCCTGCCCTGGCTTAATTCGACCTCACCTCCGGTCCTCCCTCCCTCCTCGTTTCGCCCAACGACCACCCAACCCACTTCTCGGCCTCCTCAGCCTTCCACCATGTCGTCCGTAGACATCAACCTCTCGAATCAGGTGTTCGATCTCGTCTTCCATCCTTCCCGTTCGATCCTCTACGCCGCTCTACTGACCGGAGAAGTCAAGGTCAGCTCCAAATTCCTTCCCTGCCCTCCCTTCAGTTCCGAGCTCACTCCTTCTTCCTCCTTTGCGCTTGCAGGCTTTCAACTACGACCTCGAGGGGGAGGAGATTACCTACGAGGAGTCCTTCTCGGCCGTTCCTTCCAAGAAGAGTTGTAGAGGTCTCGCTTTGGGAGAAGGAGGAGAGCAGCTTTTTGCCGTGGGGAAGGAGAGGAACTTGAGGTCAGTACGAGCACGTTCAGGATGACTTTGGGACTTTCCAAGACTGGAATGGACGTATAGGAATCCTCCGTCCATATTTGCCTTCCTCATGGGACGAACGAAGCGTCTTGGAGGGTGGGACAGGCAGGTCAAAGGGAAGGGAGAGCTCGACCTCCCTTCCCGTGAGCTCGGTTCTGGAGCTCGGTTTCGTTCGCAAAAGACCTGAGACTCGCCAGAGGACGCCCATATTTTCAGTTGTATCCTACCCTGGCGTTCTGCACGGTCGAAGCACCTGAAATTCTGTGCTCCCGGCGGTCCAGTCTCAACTTCTTTCGCACAACACCGAGCTCACACCCTCTCCTTCCCTCCTCTCCTTCTCAGTGTTATCGACACGGCTACTGGAACCATCATCTCGAATATTGCCAACGCCCATGAGTATGTATCAGGCTCCTTGTTCTGTCGCTCGCTTTTCTACTGCGTCGAATTCCGCCTTCGAAGCTCGACCTGACGACCTTCCTCCCTCCTTTCCCTCCTCGTAGCGGAGCCATCAACCGGGTCGCGTACCTTACCTCGACGTGTATTGTGACGGGAGATGATGATGGAGTCGTGAAGGTCCGTGTCATCTCTTCTTCGCTCTCATCATCCCTCGAATCTGCAGAGAGCACTCAAGCTCGGTTTTCGACGCGTCGAGCTGACTCCTCGTTCACCTCCTTCGCTTCCTCAGCTCTGGGACCCTCGAATCAAACCGACTGGACCTACGGCTCTCAAATCTTATAACCATCACTGGGACTACGTCACCGATTTCCATTACTTCGAGGACAAGAAGCAGTTGATTACGACTTCGTGAGTTATCGTCTCTTTCTCTCTCCTGCCTGCCTCGACGCCGGGACCTGGTCTACTAGCTGGAGACGATTCACTTTCAGAGCTGTGATACGTCTGCATCTCCTCCCTCGAGATCACGAAGATATACCTCGAGCTGACCGATCTAACCCCCACTTTCTTCTCGTCCCTTTCAGCGGAGACGCGACTCTTTCGGTCATCGACATCCGAAGCTCGAAACCTACACCGCTGAGTGTGTCGGAGAGTCAAGACGACGAGCTGCTGAGTTGTGTTGCGATCAAGAGGTACGCCCGATCTTCCCTCTCTATCCCCCTTCGCTTTGAAAAGCAGGATTCCCACGACGTCTCGAACTGACGCTTCCCTTCGTCGCCTCCTGCGTTCCAGTGGAACCAAGGTCCTCACAGGGTCTTCGATGGGTATCCTATCGGTTTGGGATCGTTCGAAAGGGTTTGGAGACTGTGTGGATCGTATACCTGGGTGAGTGTTACCGTCCAACCATCCCGTCGCGATCTCCAAACTGACGCGTTCTCTCTCCTCCTTCGTTCCCACAACGACTTTTCCAGGCACCCCCATTCGATAGAAACGATCGTCCCTCTCTCAGACGATATCGTCGCCACCGGTTCCTCGGACGGAATGGTCAGAATCGTCTCGATTCTGCCGAATAAACTGAGTGAGTCGACCTCCTCCTCTCATCACAAGCTTTCTTCTATTCTACTCCATTTTCGACCTCTCCACTACGGACTGAAGTCTTCAAACTGACACTTTTTTCCTTTTTCTCTTCCCTCGGAAACAGTGGGAGTAATCACCCACCACAACGACTTCCCCATCGAACGACTCGCCCTCTCCCACGACACCGCCATCCTCGGATCCGCCTCCCACGACGAATGCGTCAAGCTCACGGATGTTCGAGACATCTTCGACGACTCTGACGATGAGGACGACGATGAAGACGCGTCTGGGGACGGAGCGGATTCGGACGTTGAGATGGGAGGAGGAGGAGGAGCTGCTGCTGCTGGGTTGGACGAGGACTCAGACGAGGATATGGCCGAGGAAGGTGCTGGGAGTGAGAGTGAAAAGGAGGAGCAGGAGGAGGAGGAGGAGGAGCCAGAGGAGGAAGTGGTGGTGAAGAAGGGGAGAGAGAAGCGGAAGGAGAAAAGACCTGCGAATCGAGAGGAGGAGGAGAGGAACGCCCGTGGAGCTTTTTTTGACGATCTCTAGACGAGTGGGCCTTCTGGTAGATGTTCGACGCGTCGAGAAGTTGAAGCGGTTCTTGAGATCAGGAGCTGAAGAGTTTGCGACGCGTTCAACACCCCGAAGATCTCCTGTTTCCTGTTTCTCCTCTTTCTCCTGCCCGTCACTGATGTAGATCGCCTCCTAGTCCGCCAGGTAGAAGACTTCAGAATTCAGCCCCCTCAATCGTGATGTGCTGGACAGCTCGGACTTCGTTCGAGTTCGTCCAGTTCGAAGAGCTTATCCGTTCCGTCGGCTTCCTCCCCTCTCTGTCTTAAGTCGAGACCACCAAACCCTCGAGATGCTTTTTCCTCCTTCGACGACGTTCGTCGCTTCGGGCTGTTTCGATCTTCAAAGGCCTGTCTTGAACGTTGAAAATTTCGCCCAACTCTTGCGGCAGTTCTCTAACCAAACAGACTTCTCTCCTTCGCTGCCTTTCTCAGGCCTCTCCCTCCGCAAGGGAAACGAGCGGGCCTCTATGAGATCGCAGCAGCCGTCTTGGCTTTCCCTTGCCGCCTCTGTTTTTGGTCGGTGCTATGAGAAAGGCCCGGTTTCTGCTGGGAGCTCCATTTTTTTTTTTCGTTGCTTCTACGGCCGTTGAAAGTGCCGATGAGTTTCGATTCACTCCTCCCTCTTCTCCTTCTGACCTCAACCCTCTTTCTCCCTACTTCCTCCCTCTCCACCACCTCTCCTCTCCTTCTGCCCCCTTGCGACCTTCTCCTCCCTTCCCCTCTTCCACCCTCCACTCTTCCCTTTCTCAGTCTCTCGACCTCTGAGAGACCCCTTCTCCTTCGAACCCAGCCCTCCCTCCTCCTCTCCCCTCCCTCTCCCTCTCCCTCTCCTCCTCCTTCGCCTGGTTCCCTCGGACATGGCTCAATACCTCCCCGCTCCTCCTATGCAGTCCCCGGGGGCGACTGCGCATCAGCCTGATGATGGAGATCTTCAAACTCGCCTTCCCTCCATCTGTGTGGATTACTTGAGTCATACGTGGGAGGAGGAGGACGTTTGGGCGTCATGGCGGTCGATAACCAGGAGGAAGAACGAAGTCGCCAACGGAGTTAGACTCGAGAACGCTAGTTGGAGGACCTGGTGGAAGCAGAGGAACAAGCTGAAGACTATCAGCCCCGAAACACTCAACTGGTGAGTCTTGCCTGTATACAGAATCGTCCGAAGAGGTGAGAAGGGAGGAGAGGAAGGAGGAGAAGGAGGCTTGGGAACCGAGGACCCTTTCGTCGGTCTTTGAACTGCCATCGAACGGCTTAGATGGAGATCCGTCTTCATCAGGAGATCTAGAAAGAGCTCGGTGTTTGTAGAGATGTTGAGAAAACGCATCCTGCCTCACCCTTTCCGTCCAAAACCTCTCATCTCAATCCCGCTCGTCTCTCGCTCAACTTCGCTCCTCTCTCATCCCCTCAAGCTCCCTCTCTTCTTCAGCTGACCTCATACGTTCCCCTCTTCTCCTTGCCCTTCTTTTTCATGTCCCTCAGGCTCAAGGACTCCGACGTCACCTGGCTCTACGGTCCTCTACACACCGCCGTCGAAGCCGTTCCTCCTCCCAAGGTCGCTACAGCGGAGGAGCGGTTGGGTCTCCTTCAAGCTGGAGGGAAGAAGCCTATCCTCAAGCATCGAACCCTCTCCGAGATACTCACCACTCCCATGCCCTCCTCGCCAGTTTTGGAGTCTCTCGACTTTGGAGACGAGGACTCGGACGACTTCGACGGAGACGACGCCCAGCAAAGGTACTCGCTCCTCCAAACCAAATCCGACACCAACATCTTCCGTCGAAACTCGGTCTCGAGGAAGAACTCACCCTCGAGAGGACCATCCTACCCTCCCGATCTCGGCTCGCCCGACTCGGAGGCTCCAGGAGGAAAGAAGCACATCTCCTTCAACACCTTCGTCGAGCAGTGCATCTCGTTGGACGAGCCCACCTCCATCTCTCCGGATCGAGACTTCGACGACGACGAGGACGACGAGGACGATGATGTCCTCGAGATGAGGTCCAGCTCCTCGGTCACCTCTTCAGTTACCTCCGTTCGACCTACCATCAGTCGGCAATCGTCAACCTCGAGCGAGAAGGAGCACTTCACCATCGCTCACATCGCTCCCGCGCGGCTGAAGACGACCGGAGACGAGCTCGAGACCTCGACCATCTTCGTCCCTCCAGGAGGAAACGGAAACGCTACCTCCGGAGCATCGAGATACAACGCTCAGGAACAGTCCTCGCGGCCATCGTCGGAGCCAGCTACGAGCCCAGCTCCAGCAGGAGGTTTCGACTTCCCCAGCCCGATCGAGGCAGCTTCGTGGGACGACGACGACGACGAGTACGACTACTTTGCACGAACTGGTAGAGGAGGAGGAGCTGCTGGCGACAGTGCTGGAAGAGGAGGAGGAAGGTCAGCGACAGGAGGAAACCCTCTCGGATCGAGAGGAGCGAGCATCGCTCCGTCGGGAGTTGGAAGCGTTGGTCACTACGAAACCTCGTCGAACAGCCCGAGTTCGTCCTCTACTTCGGTCAACCAAACCGCTCCTGCGTCGTCGGTATCAGCACCTAGGAAGGGAGCTTCCATCGGTCCTCCTTCGTCCTCGTCCAGCGGAAACACGACCACTCCTCCTTCCGGAACCAACTCGTCAGGAAACACCACACCCTCGCCTTCCCCAACCACTTCCGAATTTCCTCTCCGAACCAACGTCACTCCCTCTCGGTCTATCCTCAAGAATCGACCCAACCCTGCTGCTCCTTCCAACTCCCCTGAAGTCCAAACCTCATACTTCGTTCCTCCACCCAACACCTCCGCGGCTCACACGTCGTCCAACACCTCCATCAACGCAGCTCCCTCGGGAGCAGTTCCTCAGGCTTTCCTTCCTCCCGTCTCTGGATCCACCGGCCACACTCCCATCAGCCAGCTTCCCGTCAGCGCTCACGCTCAGAGCGAGGAGAACACGACTCGAGGTCGGTCGTCAGTCAGGAGCTCGTCAGGGACGTCGCTTTCGGATCGAGTCCCCTCTCGATCCAACTCCGGAGGAGCTTCCATCTCTCCCTCCGTTTCTTCTTCTCCCATCGTCTCTTCCTCCCAGCCCGTCGCTTCGGGCGTAACAAGTTCTCCAGCAGGACGAGCCGCTCGACCCCCTTCGATCAAGACGACCAACGTCTCGACCGGACAGCCCTTGGTGCCCGTCGCTCCTGGATCGGACGACGGAGGAGGAACGGGTGGTCTGGGAAGCCCGAAGCCTGGAGAGGGTTTCTGGGAGCAGGGAGACGAGAAGAAGGATGGGGAAGGAAAGGACGAGGCCTACAAGTACGCCGAGAGCACCAACCCCACTCCCAACTCTTCGCCTTTGGTTCGTTTCCTCTTATCCTCTTCCTCGCCCTCCTTCAAGCTGCTGCACGCCACTGACCTTGTTCTTCTCTCTTCTCTCTGCTCTTTGGATCTGTAGATCTCGATGCGAACCCTCTCTATCGACTCTTCAGCAGCTTCCCTCCCTCACGCTCAGTCCAAAATCTCCCCTCCCGTCAACTCCGCCGCTGCTGCTCCCTCCGCCGTCGCTCACACCCACCCCGGAGCCAGCACCGTCACTCCTGGAGCTGCTGCCTCCGTCGCTTCGCCTTCCTCCGCGACCTCCTCCCTCCAGCGTACCACCTCCAACAACAGCAACGGCGCCGTCGCTTCGCCATTCGCCAACTCGACCTCGTCCGACGACGGAGCGTCGAAGGAGCAGAAAGGAGCTGGAGGAGTCGTCGCTACGGCCAGGGATCTTTTGGGAGCTTTGTGGGGAATGGCTGGAGAGGGAGCAAAGAAGGCTTAGAAGATGGAAGGGGTTGTTCTTTCTCGAGAGGCTGGGATCGGAGGGAAGGGAAAGGAGGAGGTCGGAGTTAGACGCGAGTCTTCTCCAAGCATCTCCCTCTTTTCCACTCACCCTGTTCTCCCTTCACCTCGCCTCGCACTAGTCTAGATCCTTTCATTTTCTCTCTCCTCTTTTGCATTTCCCTTCGCGCCACACCCATCCATCCACTCAGTAGCTGTCTGTTCTGTTTTCGACTCGCAAACGACCCTCCAACCTTCCCTACACACTCTTTCGCTCCCTCTACTCTCCTCTACCCTGGATCTCTCTCTCTCCCTCCCTTTGTAGCCTACGAAACCACCCATCTACCCCGTTCACTTCACTTCCTTCAACCCTAAACCCTGCTCTCTCTTTTCTTTATTTCAGCTCACACTTCCCTTCATTTCTCTTCGATTACTTTGCCTTCGCCCGTCTCGTCCCCTACCTACCTACTCTCAGGTACTCGTTTCGTGTTTTTTTCGCCTTTGTAACAAACTCCTTCTACATCCTTGCAGTTTTTTTCCTCTTTTTTTTTCTTTCTCTCGCTCTCGCTCTCGTGTCTCTCTTTTCTTCCGTTTCTTCTCTCTCTCTCTCGATCGATTGTGCAGATATCTACATCTCGGTTTTCTTTCTTCCTCGTCCGAGCAAAGCAAGAAAAGCAAAAACTCCAAGATAGAGACGAAAAGAAGAACAGAAAAGGTCGTAAAAATCGTAAAACCAAAAAAGAAACAAAAGCAGAGAAAGCTCGACGCGTCTCCCTCCCTCTCCTTGACTACCTCGCCCCATCAACATCAACAACTCCCTTCTCCTTCTTCCCACTCCCTCCCTTCCCCCAACCCAAAAATCCACTCTTCCGACTCCCACCCCCTTTCTCCCCCTTCTTCTCAGCACTCTCCTGACTCTTCTTCTTCACTCCACCCTTCCCAACCCCACCAACAACGATCTTCTCCTCCCCTCCTTCGTTCCGAGGCAATCCAACCCCCTCCGTTTGATCCTCCGGTCCAAGCAACGTCCCTCCTCGCGTAGGCGAAACAGGAGAGGTCGATGCGGAACCCTCGACGACGGCTTTGCCAGCGGAACGGAGGAAGGAAGCTATTGAGATGTAGAGTTCTGAGAAGGCTTTTCGGACGAGAGGGTCGAGGAGGTTGGATCGGGCGGAGGCGAAACCGTGGGGCCTGGTGGTTGGGAGGGTGGCAATGAAAGGGAGGTGGATGGATGGGGAGAGGAGAGGAGAGGAGAGGAGAGGAGAGGAGAGGAGAGGGAGGGTGAGCGAGGAGAGAGAGAGAGAGAGAGAGAGAAGAGGAGGAATGGAAGTGTGAGACGAACATGGTTGGGAAAGGTTTGCAAACGCATTTCGACGAGAAGGTTTTCCTTCGGAAGGCATCTACCATTTGGAGGGCCTGGGCGAGGTAGGAAAATGAAGTCGAAACGAAAAAGACGCGTCAGATCAACTTGAGCTTTCCACTTTTTTCCTTCTTCTCCTCCTCTCTTCTCCCAAGCCCTCCTCCCTCCTCCTCCTTCTCACTTAAGAGCACAGAGTTGAAATAGAATCCTCACTGTATCAGTCGGCTCATCCTTACTCGGGAAAACTCCCGCGGGAACTTTGAGAGCCTCCGCGTCTGGAAGAGCCAGCATAGCAGGAGTGATGGACGCGACGGCGTAGAAGGGAGTGGTTTGGGAGCCGGCTAGGAAGGTGATTTTTCCACCTGTGAAAGGACGCACAGGTCGAACGAACGAAAGGAGGAAGGGAGGAAAAAGAAGAGAGAGAGAGAGAGAGAAGGGGGGGAAAACAAAAACGTCAGAAGGGGGGTTTCGAACGCGTTGGTTGCGTGCTTTGATCTTGTGCAAAAAGGAGGAGAGGAAGTGAGATGATGGGGGGGGGAAGGGTTCGACTTACCCCAGCTCAATCCGTAAGCAGCTACCTTGGTTGAATCAGCCCAGGGTTCACCCTTGAAACGATGCAGCAGCTCGTGTCCGAACTCGACGAGCTCGTCGCGGCGATCGTCGATGTTGGCTCTGCGAAAAACCCAAGACGAGAACGGCACAGAGTTAAGAATTTTTGTCTCTAGAAGAACTGTACAGAACGAGAGCAAAGAGGGGGGGAAAAGGGAGACTCACTTGGTGACAAAGAACTCTTGAAGCTGAGCAGACTGTTCTGTTGTTGTTGGAGGGAAGGAAGTCGAAGGGAAAGGTTGGCCTCGGAAGAAATCAGGCATGTAGACTGTTGCTCCTGTGAGTTTGTGGAGGATGTCTAGACGAGAGAAAAGAGGGGGAGGGATCAGGTTCCAGCGATGAGAGTCCAGGAGAGAGGACGAGCTACTGACCTGCTCCTTGGAGAGTAGGGAGAGAGAAGCCGAAGATGTCGAAGCAGCAGACGAGACCTGGGTGATTTCGTCGTCAGAATGAGCTCGGGTCAGTTTTTCCTTTCCTTTCAAGAAGCAGAAAATAGAGAAGAGGGCAGACTCACAGTTTATCGACGGATCAGGGCCGACCTGGAAAGAAGGAAGGAGGAGGGGTGTAAGCTAGAGTTCGCGGACGAGACGGACGGGAGGGGAGAGGGCAAGCTCACGACGTAGCAGTTGAAGCCAAACAGGAACTTCCAGTGTCCTAAGGGCTCGTAGCCTTCGGCGACGATCTCTGGTACGATGGGCTCTACATCGTCGTCCGTATGAGAAGCGAATCTGCGACGAAACAAAAAGAGAGGATGAGCTCGAAGTCGAGCGAGCCAACGTTCGCTCCTCGACGGACGGACGAACGGACCTGGCGAGGAAGCCTTGAAGGGTCGGGAGGGTGAGTTGAGGGACCTCGAATTCGAAGTGGAGGTTCTGTAGATGCGGTGGGAGATGGGACTGGAGGAGGGTGGAAGCTCTCGCGAGAGGAGAAGGACGAGGAGGGAGGTGTTTGTTCGGAGAAGAAGGAGAGGTCTGGACGGTGGCAGAGCGGAGAGGGGAGAGCGTTTCGATTCGTGAGGGTTTGGGAGGAGAAGGAGAAGCGAGAGGTGGGGAAGATTTCGGTGGAAGCGTTTGAGATCTGATGATCGGCATCGTTGCTGGGTGAAGGTTGCTGGCGAGAGAAGGAAGGAGGTTCAGCGTCGAAACCGAGCGAGCTCGCGAAACGGACTCAAGGTCGCCTTCAACCGTATCTTCCCTTCTTTTCAGCAGCTTTTCTTTCCAAGAAGATGAGCATGCTTCTCTCGCTAGGAAGGGTAGCCAACAAGTCATCGACAAAAATCTCCCTCTCCTCCTCGTCCCTACGCTTCCCTCGTTCGACGACTCCCAACTTCCTCCGCTCCTTCCCTCCTCCTCCCTCCTTAAGATCGTCCTTCTCTTCAGCAACACCGCAGACCCCTCCACCTTCAACTTCACAACCACCATCACCTTCATCTACACCTCCATCTCCCGTGAGCGCCTTACTCCTCTCTCCGCCTCCCCAATCAAGCTCAAGCTCATCATCTCCTTCTCTCTCGCTCTCAGGAGTCTCCCCTCCCTCCCTCGAAACGACCTCTCCACGAAAACATCTACACCATCCCCAACCTCCTCACCATCTCACGCATAGCAGCATGTCCAGTCCTAGCCTACTCCATCGTACAAGGAGACTTCACAACAGCTACCGCTATCCTAGCCTACGCGGGAATCACAGATTGGGTGAGCTTTCAAAGTCGGTCCGGTTCAGCTCTCAACGAAAGACTGACGCTCTTCTCCTCGTAGGTCGACGGGTTTATCGCTAGGAGATACAACATGGGCAGCGTAGCTGGAACGGTGCTCGATCCTTTAGTGAGCTCCCAACAACCTCTCCTTCTCTGTTCCAAGCGAACGAGCTCATACGTCGTCGTCCCTCCCCTTCGTTGAGCTCACCTTCTCCCTTCCCCTTAATACTCTCTTTCGCCAGGCCGACAAAATCCTCATGACCACCCTCGCCTGTTCACTAGCCTACGAAGGTCTCTTACCATGTTCGTCCTTCCTTCAACCCAACCCAACCCAACCCAACCCAATCCCATCCCATCCCTTCCTTCTCTCTCGACCTCGTCACCTCCCCCCCCCCGGCTCGAGCTCACTCACACGATCAACCCCCCCTTCCCCACCCTTTCCTTTCTCCCAGTACCTCTCGCCATTCTCATCCTCGGTAGGGACATCGCTTTGACCTTGGGAGCTTTCTACCTTCGTTATACTACTCTTGCGCAGCCGGTGAGTTCACCTTTTCTCGCTCGCTCGCGTGGTTTTCTTTCCTAAGTTGTGCTGATGAGTCGTTCGTTCTCTCCTCTTCGACGCGTCTTCCTTCCTCGTCCCGCAGAAAACTTGGTCTAGATACTGGGATTTAGCTTCCCCGACGGTGGAGTTTCATCCTAATACTATCTCCAAAGTCAGTTCCTTTTCCCTTCGCTCTGTCGAACGAAACGCGTCCTCACTCACTTCTCTCCCTTTGGTTCTCTCCTTTCGCCTCTCCAGCTCAACACCTTCCTCCAACTCCTCCTCATGGGAAGCACGACCGTCGCTCCTCTCATCACAGGAGTGGATACTTCGACTCTGTTGCTTGGGTTGCAGTGAGTCCTTTTCTCTCTCCCTCTCTCCCTCCCTTTGCTCTTCCTGAACGCGTCGTGAGGAAAGAGTAGAGAAGAGACCGATGGTTTCTGACGAAGTCCTCGTTTTTCGTTGGACTTGTGTGTGTGATCGTGCAGATGGACAGTAGGAGCTACGACGGCTATGTCGGGGTTGAGCTATGTGGTGTCGAAGAGTGCTGTGAAGGTGTTGAAGCCTTGAGGGAGGGTTCGTTGGGAGATGAGGATGAGGATGAGCTTTCTGATGCGCGAACAGGGCGGTGAGGCAAGAGAGGGCGGCGGTGGGTTGGCGGGGGAGGGTTGTTGTGACCAGGTGGAGAGAGAGAGAGAGAGATAAAGAGCAAGGAGAAGAGCGCGACGCGACGTCCAGCTCAGACTCTCGCAGAAGCGAGAGAGAGGAAAGACGAAGGCAGGAGATTGAAAGGCATTAAGATCGTTCGTGTGTCGAGATACAAAGCGAGAAAGTAAAAGGGAAGCAAGGCGAGAAAATTTGGTTTGAAAGTGACGTCGCGGGGGCTGCCGCTGGACAAGAGAGGGAGGAAGGAAGGTCAGCTTCAGCTCCCATCCTTCCTTTCCTTTCCCCTCTCCCTCCCTTCTAGAGACCTAGAACGACCGGACTCACTCTCTACATCTCCACCACAGCCTCACTAGCGACAGGCACCGCCGCTTCCTGGTAGTACGTGATCCTAGAAGGAGGAGGATATCGACCATGTCTGCGATCTCGATCTCTTCGTCCGCGATCCTCCTCCATGTCCTCTATCCCACCTCCAAAGATAGCCCTGTGGGTCGGTGAAAAGATTCAGTTTTTCTGGGTAAGAGAGAGAGAGAGAGAAGACGAGAGGAGAGGGTAACTGACCCAACAAAGATCCAGATGAGGAAGGCTACCACGAGGGCTTTGAAGAAACGGGCTCGAGCTCGTTGAGCTGCTACGGCGGGAGGAGGAGGGAAGAAGGGAGTGGATGCTGTGAGAGCGGAGGAGGTGGAGGAGGAATAGAAGCCTAGGCCTTGGTAAATCGGGGAGACGGTGTCTAAATCACGGAAAGGGGGAGACAAGAACGAGAAGGAGTGAGCTCTCGAGAACAGGGAAGGAGGGAAGGTGGAGAGCGAAGGAGGGATGCTCACAGGCAGGCGGGGGAGCCTCTCCTGCGAGGGGAGCTTGGTTGGAGGGACCTCCTGCTGAGACTGGGAGGGTAGAAGCGGGGGGTGGGGCGTCTTTGATGGTCATTTTCGTTGGAAGGAAGGAGGAAGGGAGGAGAGAGAGGGTGAGAGTTGGGAAGGAGGAGAGGCAGAGGAAGCGAGGTGAATTCGGGTGAGGGCGAAGACGCAGTTGACCGGAAACGACCATCATCGACCGGGAGAGAAGTTGCGGTTTGAATTTTGGTGGGAGTTGGATGGAGGAGAGAGGTCCTAGGGTTGGGCTGGTGTGGTTTTCTTTGGTGGGGATGGACTTGAGGGAAGAGGGAGGAGGAGGAGAAGAGGTGAGTGTTCAGCTTCACCTTCCTTAACCTGAGCTCGACTTCGGGTGGTTTTCCTGAGCTTGGTTCTCTTTCTTTGGGGACAAATTCTAGAGAAGTGTAGAATCTGTATGCTAAAGTTCGCTCCTGTATGGTTTTGGTGTTCGCGCTTTCGCAGGGAGAACACGGCAGAGGATCAAAGAAACTAGTGAGTCGAACCTCCAAACTCTTCCTTCCTGCTTTCCATTTGTCCCCATTCCTTCTCTACCGCTCCTCTCCACGGACTCTCTGCTGACAACTGATCTCCTCTCCTTTCTCTCCTCTTCAGTCTCGCCATACTTTCATCCTCGCTGCTCTGCTGGGTCCTTCAGGACGGCTCTTCCTGTGTCCCCTCCCTGCCTGTCCTGTCGATTCCCCCGTCCTTCCCAGCTCCTCTCTCACCCCCTCAGATTCTCAACAGAGCCAGAACTCAAGAGATAGAAACCTACACGGTATCCTCTCGTGCCTCATCGCCTTTGAGGAGGTTCGGGAGGAGGAGGGGAGGAGGGAGGGCTGAAGTTTCGGTGAGCTCGACTTATTTTTCTTCTTCACTCCCTCTCCCCGTCCTCTCTCTCTTTCCCTCTCCATCACTCCACCCCGTTTCTCTCCTTCTCTCTATTTTTTCTCCCATCTCCCTCTTCTCTTTCCCTCTCCCTTCTGCTTTTTTTTTCCCCTCCCTTCAGCTGTCGCTCGCGTCTTTCAAACAAAAGTCGCGTCGGCCCCTGCTTCGCTTCCTTCCCTTCTCTCCGCTCCTCCCTCTGTTCCATCTCTCCTCTCTTGAGCACTCCCGCCACAATCTTTCTGCTTCTTCGTTACTGGGTATCTCTCTTTGGAAAGGAAGAGAGATGCCCCGTAAGGAAGTCGCGGAAGGGTTGGAGCTTCCTCTCTCTTCTCCCGATCCTCTCGCCCTCTTTGTGTATTTTGTTCCTTTCCCCTATCATGGTTATCTTCTTGACCTTCTCTCCCTTCGTCACGAGCTAAGAAAGCGTGGGGCGAGGGTTTGGGAGGGAGAGGAACCAAGCCTTCCTCCGTTTCTCTCCTGCCTCTCACCACCACCCTTTCTTCAGAACCACAATGCCCGTCCACTACTCCCACGCGAACCGAGTCAACACTCGAAACCAGCAAAGAGCGAGGCCCAGTAACAACAAGAACGCCATGACTGCAGCAGACGCGGCCAGACTCGTGAGTCGAGTCTTCCTCCCTTGCCTCAACTTCCTTCCCTTCCTCCGTCTTTCCTCCTTCTTTCTTCTCTCGTCCAAGCTGACCGACTTTCTCTCCTCTTCCTTCGCCCTTCCTACCTTCTCCTCTTTTCTCTACTTTCAGGCCAGAAGAGGACGCGATCCGAGATTCGCCAGAAGAGCAAGACACGCCGCCGCCAAAAACCAGCAAGGCCAGAACAACCACGACCACCGAGCCCACGCTCACACCGCCTGAGCTACGAGCTCCCACCGAGAGGATCCAGGAGGAGATAGGAGGAGGATTGGATAGGATTGTAGGGAAGGGAGGCAGCCGCTCGGGCGGGTTGTTTTGACGATCTCTTTTCTCTGCCGAAAAATGAGTTTCTTGGACTCTTGAAACTTGAGAACTTGAAAGTCTGAGCTTCCCTTCTGAGATGAGAAAGAAAGAAAAACTTCAAGAGCGAAAGGAAAGGGAAAGGCAAAGCAAAACGAAAGCTGAACTTCGAAGCTCAACAACGAGCTCGCCTTCAACTTCGACTCGACCCATCCATCTCCCCTCTTCCCTTCTCTCGGACATGTCGTCGGTCGCGCCTCAAACAGCATCAGTGGACGACTCTGACTCGGAGGAGGAGATCTACTACGGGCCTACGTTGAAAGAGAAGCTCGAGGAAGCAAGGTCAGCTCCGACACCGCGTCCCTCCCTCCCTCCCTCCCTCCCTCCCTCCCTCCTCCTTCCCTTCTCCGAGCTCACTCTTCCGTCCTTTTCCCGTATAGATCTCAGCGATCAGACTTCAACGTCGAAGGGAAACCTATCCCTCCGGCATCCCAGAAGAGGATCACCTTCTTGACGGCTCTGTATCAGAAGGAGCCGAAGTTATTCTTCATCTCTTGTGCGAGGTGGAACAGGAAGGTGGTCAAGGGAGAGATCTGGTGGTCAGCAGCAGGAGTAGAGAAGGCGGATCCGAACGCTCTTAAGCAGGACTTCTCGAGAGGCATCCCTCGGTGAGTGAAACTCCCATCTCGGTCTCGGGGCTTGGTGGAAGAAGCGAAGGGGAGGGAGGGAGGAAGGGAGGAGCGGTGGCGGGTTGGAATCTAGGTCAACACGTCCTCGAAGGGAGCTCTCTTTACTGACTATCACCTCCATCGGGCTCTTCAGAAACGAGGAGCAGTACGAGCAGTGGGAGAAGGAACGTCTGGAACGAGAAGCTGTCCCTCGAACGTCGCTCGGAAACCCGAAACCCTCAGCTTCCTCCTCATCCTCCGTCAAGGCGTCCAAGTCCCTCTCCCTCTCCTCTCGTCCATCCAAGCTCGCTTCCTCCTCCTCTTCGGCCAACATCCCTCCCACCTCCGGTAAACGAGCACGAACAGCTTCCGTACCGACCTCGACTTCAGCTGGCCCTTCCAAACGTCGAGCGATCTCGAACGAGACTTCCATCCGACAACCCTCCCTTCCTCCTCCTCCACCTCCTCCTCCTTCCGTCGTCACCCAAACCAACTCCAAATCGGCTTCAGGCTCCTCTTCCAAACTCCCCAAAGCTACCTCTTCCAACGGATCAGCCAAGTCGACTACGAGCATCCACTTCCCAGTCACCAAACGCTCGACGATCTCGCCTCAGGAGCTCAGCGCCAAAGGCTCGTCCTCAAAGCCGTCGACACCAGCCCAGCCAGCGGTCGCTCCACGTCAGCCGTCACCAAAGGAGGTAGCTGGAGACGCTACGGATCGATTGGACGAGACGATTGGGAGGGGAAGGACTCCCGATGGGAGGTTGAAGGGGAAGGAGGTCGCTGGCCGAGCGGAGGAGAAGGAAAAGGAGGACGAGGAGGAGGGAGATGTCTCGATGATGGAAGATAGTGGGATGAAGATGACGAGTCTCACTGGCTGGGACGATATGCTGGATGCTGATTCGAGTGCTTTCGACCTCGTAAGTATCTCTTTTCCGGGTCGTCTCAGCTCTTCCTTCTCGTCTCGTTGTGCTCAACGGACGCGTCTCTCCCTTTCTCCCCTTCCTCCTCCTGTGCAGTTCCTCCCCCCTTCCTTCCCAAACGATCTCGCTTCCTCCACACCCAACGCCAAACCTCGGCCCCGCCACTCCAGCAAATCCAACTCCCACCTTCCTCCCCTCTCCGCTCCCAAATCGAGACTCGGTGACCTCGATGGACCCGACGCGAAACGCAAACGACGGAGAGACGAGACTCTCCTCGCTGCCAAAGTATCTACGCCAGCTTCCACCTTCGCCACTTCTTCCACCTCGCACTCTACCTCCATTCCCAGCAGCGCCGCAGCCTCGGCTTCTCTCCCTCTTCCAACTGCCGCAACGCCCACCCTCCCCAAACCCACCCCCTCTCGACTCCGTCCAACCGAATCCCTTCAACCCATCCCTCTTCCCCTCGCCTCGATCTCCACATCCCTCTCGGTCCCTCAGAACCTCCTAACTTCCAAACTCATACCCTCTCGTGCTTCGTCTTCGACGGGAACAGGGTTCTCGACTCCTTCGGAGCTGGGACCTCCGTCGAGCTCGTTGGGAGGAGAGGACGGAGGAAGCCAGTTCCCGTTTGATCTGAGAGGAAGTCAAGTAGAGGGGAGGATGAGTGAGATTAGTAGGTTTATGGGCGAGGAGGAGATGGAGGGGGGGTCGTGGGCTAGCTGAGGGATGTTGAGCGTGGGAAGAGGGAGGAGGAGAGAGAGGAAGATGGCGGGAGAGCGGGATGAGGTTTCGCTTTCGTTTCGTGTCGCTTTGTGCGTTTATTTCTCTTCTTGAGTCTCGTTTATGTTGTAGCACTTGGTTTCGGGATGGTTCATGAATATTACGTTTCTCTTCTACTTCACTTCCCGAAGCTACAAAGAAAGAAAGTAAGGTCGGCGAAGCGGTCTCATCAGCTTGCTTTTCTCTGAAGCAACTGTGACTGGCTTTTCTTTGGGCTTCTACACTAACTCCCTGGCTTCATTCTCCCTACTGATGTCCCGCTTTCTCCAGGAGGACGGGAGGCGGGACGTGTTCTTTCTTTGGACTTGATTCCATCCACTTTGCTGCTACCTACCTTGGAAACTATGGGTTCGGAAACGTAGTGAATGCAAGAAAGTTTGAGGCCTGAAGTTCAAAGGTGGCGGGGGGAGGGAAGCTTGGAAGAGGGGAGAGGCAAGACTGCCGGCGAACGAAGGCCCACTCGAGCTTAACCTCGTCGACGCGGTCCTTTCTCTCTCTCCCTCCCTCCCCCCACGAGCTTTCTTCGCGTATTTTTGGATGATTCTTGACTTTCGGAAGCTCAGCTATCTTATCATCTAATAAAATCCACGAAAAATGAAGATCTGCACGAGTTGCCGATTTAATTCTGCTCTCAACCGACTTCTTCCTTCTTTGTCGTCAGAGGAGAGAAGCTCGCTCGTCCCTCTCTCGTCGATGCTTCTCCCAAAGTCAAGCTCACCCTCAAGTCTAAGGTCTCGTCGTCCTTCAAGACCTTCAGAGCCAACGTCAAGACCTTCAGCTCCAAGTTGAGCTCGAAGACCTCGACTGTCTCCTCCTCCCTCTCTTCCCTTCGCTCAGGTTCGTCGGCGCTCTCTCCTCCTTCCTCTTCCCCTAAGCTCGAAGCTGATCCTCTCCTCTATCTTCCTTCCCTGCTCCTGCTCCCACTCCACAGGGTCCTGTCATCGTAGTCACCTTCGCTTCAGTCGAACACACCGATCTCAACGCCGCCGCTCTCGTCAAGGAGGACGAGCTTGTTCACTTCTCTCAGCCACCCGCCGTCGTCCCCAGCGGCGTCGGAGTCAAGAAGGAGGTCATCGTTTCCATCGTTTCTGCTTCCATCCTCGCCGTCGAACAATCTGTCGAGATCTGCTTCGAAGGTGAGTCGTCTTAATTCTCTCCTTTGCGTTTCATGGCTCGTCCTCTCTCTCTCTTCTCTTGAGCTGACTCCTTCTTTCTTTTCACTCTCCAGGACTCAATCCATCTACCCTCACCACTGTATCTCAAGCCACTGCCCTCCGTCAAGTCGCTCTCGCCAAGTCGTCCCCTCTTCACGTCGTCGTCCCATCATCAACCAAAGTCTTCAAGTTCGGTAAGCTCTTCTCTTCGTCTCGTCGCGTCTCTCGCTCTTCCTTCCGTTCGCTGATCACGCTTTCGTTTCTCCTCTCCCATCCTAGGTGGTGCCGCTCAAGTTGGAAAGGAGATCATGGCGAGGGAGAGTATACAGGTGAGTCTTCTCGTCCTTCTCTTCGTTCGAATCGCGTCGATGCATTTCCTGACTCGTTTCCCACTCCTTCCTCATTCCAGACCCTCTCGCCAGCCTCATCGGCTCTCCTCACTCCTACTGGCACCAATACCGACATCTACCGAGCAGCTGAGAGTACTCAGGTCAGTCTGCCGGAGAGCTTCTGCTGCTGTGACGACATCCCTGCTATCAAGGTGAGCAGCAACTTCCTCTCTCTCTCTCTCTCTCTCTCTCTCTCTCTCTCTCTCTCTCTCTCTTCTTTCTTCCCATCGCCTCGGCTTCGAGCTGACGATCTCGCTATTCTCTCTCCCTATCTTCGTTGTAGATGCCTTTCGAGAGGATCATGGAGGACGCGAACGTTCGACGAGCGATGAACCACATCGACCCAGAGTCGCCCGAGTTCGACTCCATCATCACTCGCTCGACGAGCAACTCGACTCTCAAGTCCAACGAGAGCCGTTCTCTCTCTACTCGATACCTCTCTAGTGTGAGTCAAGCTCCTTCTGTTCTTCTCTGGACCTCGAAGCTGACACTCTCGCCGTCTTCTTTTCGTTTTACAGGTCGCGTCCAACTCCTCTTCATTGACAACCTTCGCATCTTTGACTTCGACGGGCAGAGTTCCCACCATCGTCGTCGTCTCGCCTGAGGATTCCGCAATTTTTGATTCCCACAAGGACTCGGTGAGCTCGTCTCTGCTCTTTGCGGGTCTTTCTTTTCTCTATATCTTTGCGCGAGCTGACCCTCATCGTTTCTCTCTCTCCCTCTTCTTCTCTTCTCCCAGACTCTCTTCGGAGAGAAAGCTACCAAGTCCCACTCGCACGGTCGGAAATGGCTCTCGAGGACCCGGAGACAATCGGAGCCGAAGGAGGAGAGGTCGACGTCGGTGAAGCCGGTTTGGGATGAGGAGGAGATGGAGAGTCTGGAGGACAAGGTGAGTTTGAGCTTCCCTCTTCTCTTTCTCTTTCGCGACCCTTTCTCCCACTAACTCTCTCGAGCTCCGTCCTCCTTCTCCTTCTCCTTCTTCTTCTCCTTTCTCTTCTTCATCTCACAGACCGCCTGGATCGACTTGAACTGATCTCGACCTGAACACTCGACGGCTCGCCCACTGATCTCGACGACCGACGACGACTGAAGGAAGGGAAGGGAAGGGTGGAAGGAGGGCGGGTTTAGTACATCACACCCGAGGGGGCATGAATCAGTAGGAGAGTCTCTCGCTGGTCGAGGCAAAGCGACGTGACTCGAGTAGTTTAGAAGAAGAAGAAGAAGAGGAGGTGGAGGAGTAGGAGGAGTGAGGCGACGCGAGTGACGTTGGAACGAGCCATCTTGCTCCTTGTGCTCGTCCTTCATCAGCGCGAGGGGATCTATCATCCCCCTCTGGCCAATGTTGGACTCGAGACGGAGATGGTCCGTTCCAGGGAGGGAAGGAGGGACGTGGGAGGCGGTCTGTTCGCGTTCTTGACGAGAACGCGACGACCTTCCTTTTTCCATTTCTCGACTTCGTGTTCTCCTTTCCAAAGTCCGAGTCCGGTTCCGGGTGGGGTTTAGCTTTGTTGGTTTTGTTCCTTGTTGCTTTTCGATCGATTCCGTGCTTTGCTTGCAGGTTCAAGGACGGGCAAGAGCAAAAACGGGAAGTCGTTTGCGAGGGAAGGAAAGAGACGCGTCGCGTTCCCTCTCCCTGCAGCTTCGTCCCAAAGAAGTTTTTGCAGAACACAAAAGGTAAAACTATCTCAGTGTAGACACGAGTCTGGGAGAGGGAGGTTGAGCGACGAAGGTGCTGGTGAAGAAGAAAAGACGCGTCGCTTCCGATTGTCCCTCCGACACGCTGGCTCATCGTCGTTGTTCTTATTTTCGCACGACAGATGGTCAGCCTCGAGCTCTTCCCTATCCTCTCTCTCGAATGAAGACGACAAAATCTTCACTGCAAGAGTGAGTCACCCATAAATCGATGCCGAAAGAGGATCTACCTCAGGCCGGCCCTCGAATCTCCTTCCTTCCGTCAACCTGTTCAGCTCTCTGTTTTGACAATCCTTCTTGCCTCCCTTCCTGTCTGACTTCTAACGTCCACCTTTGACCTCATCTCTATCCCCTTCAGAATGGCCAAAGAAGAGATCCTCCTCGACATGGAGCCTTCCTCCTCGCCTCCCAGCCGTCCAAGGAGGAAAACGAAGAAGCTCACACCTTGTCGATTCTGCCTCGGGCTCGTCGTCCTCGTCGTAGGAGGATTCGTTTCGGTCTTTCTCTGGACGATTGGCAGCCTCGCACTTGAGGATGTGCAACAGAGTCGACATCCTCATCAGGCTCATCACCATACCAAGAATCAGTCGATGGAGGAGCTCGGAGAGTCGAACCTCGTGAGGTCGTTCTACGGCGAGGCGAAGGATGGGGGAATAGAGCGTTTCGACATGATCGCTTCCATCTACCATAGGGTCAGAATTGGGAACGATACCGAGCTGGTGGCTTCGATAGAGGTGGAAGCGGGGGAGGGTTCCTCGGCCGTAGTTTCAAGAGAGGAGAAGAAGGAGGAGGAGGGAAAAGAGTCGTTGGTTTGGGGACCGTGGGAGAGGATTTTCTCGGAGCCTGTTTTGGAAGGGTTGAGCATGAAGTCGAAGGGGGTCAAGACTGTCGCGAAGGTGGTTCTACCTGGTCGGATTCTGTGAGTAGAGGCGACGAAAGAGAGATCCATTGAAGGAAGGAGGACGAGAGCTGACCTCACACTTCCTTCCCTCCACTTCATCTCACCTTTCCCAACGCTCCTCGATACCTCTTCTAACTCGTCATCTGCACACATCTACTTGTTTCCCGCTCATCAGTGCATCCCTCCGAAACTCCACCCAAAACGTCAATCTCCTCGGCTCTTTCAACATCGTCCCTTCCTCCCTCTCCTCCCCCGACCATCTCATCCCAATCGACTTCTCCTACCTCTACGTCAGAAATTTCAGCGGCCCCGGAGGCGTCTTTCCTTCTCCTTGGCCCGCCTCCGGAACGACCGTGGAGCTTCAAACGCTTTTGAACGAGACGAGAACATGGGAACAACGCGTCGGCCGATTCCCTGCCAACGTCAACCTTCTTCGAGCAGTCGCCACGTCGGACGAGACCAAGGACGAACCCACCGGAGGCGATGATGCTGTGGAGTCTCTCGCTGCTGGATCGGTGGCGGTGAAGGCCCATCGACAGGTGCCTTCTCTCCTGATCTCGAGGTGAGTCGCATTTGTTCTCTTCATTTCGCTTTCGTGTGGAGGATCTCCCTTCACTCGCTCTTTCTACAGGATCCATACTAACCAGGATCCTCTTCTCTTCCGATCCATACTAACCAAGGTCAATGGTTACCATGGTACGAGATTCGGCCGTCTACTCGCTTTCCGCCTTTCGAAAACAGCAACAGACGCTTGGAGAGTCGTATGTGAGTTCACGCGTTTCGTTCGCTCATTGCTCGTGGATCTCGACGCTGACGGTCTCTCGTCTTCCTTCAGCGTCTCTGTGATCTCATGCACTCTGGAGTTACGGGAAGCCATAGGATCACGGGTCCCATACCGGACTGCCGCAAGCTCTTGAGCTTCGCTGAACGAGGGCATTTCCAAGTTTTATTCGAGATGGGACTTGAGGAGGATGCGAGGTTGCTGAAGGAACAAGCGAATGCTGAGAAGGAGAAGGAAAGGGAGGTAGAGGTAGTTGGGGGTGAGGATAGAGAAGTGGTGGAAGAACGGAGGAAGGGAGAGCACGGTTGGAGATACGGAGCTGTGAGTTTCGTCGATGAGGTTACAGATGAAGAACGAGACACGCTGAGCTCATATCTACCGTCTCTATCTTTGTTTGCAGTACTACCAAACCACCCTTGGGATATCTGGACCTGCTGATCTGGTCGACTTCGGGAACGGGAGTGGGGGAAGTGAGCTTTCTGTTTCTGTTCTCGACCTTTAAACTCGTCTCCTCGCTGACATGCGTCCCTTCGTCGATCTTCCAGTGACCGGAGAAGAGCCTGATTTCTCGTTCGACTGGCATCTCACGTTCTCTACGTCATCTCCACTCAAGATCGCTCTGGCTCGTCAACTTCTCTCTTCTCTCTGTCGTCGTCTCGACTCGTTTGATCTGACCCTGATTTTCGTTGGGACTTGCTCTTACAGGCTACCGGTCTCAGCGAAAGCATCAATGGTGACTCTGTAAACTCTAGTCGGACCGCTTACGACATTGCCACAGGTCAGGATAAAGCGGAGCTGCTGAGTTCGTTCTTCTTCTCTCTTTCGGTTGCTCATCTCTCTTCTATGCCACATCTCTTATCTTTGTGTTTTCTCACAACTGACAAATACCTTCTTTCTTCCCCTTTCTACTCCCTCTTGCTCTTCTACCTCTCAGACGCTCTCCTCGGCCACCCCTTCGCCTCCTCAACGCGACCAATCCTCCGCAAAGTCCTTCAAACTCTCTCGAGCATCCTCACTTTCTTCTCCGCCATCGCTCAGGCTCACTTCTGGATCACCCGGAGCGTCACTACAGGTATCAGCATTCCTGCTCTGGGTTCGTCTCTCTTTTTTCGAGGTGATGAAGCAGGAATTTCTTCGTCGCGGCGGACTGACTTCCTCCTCTTTTCACGTCTTCCTCCCGCTGCCACTCAGTCATCGAAATGGTCTCTCAGCTCTTATTCGGCCTTTGGGATGAGCTGAGGGCTGGTATCACTGGAGGTTCCTACTTTATGGCCGTCATGATGTCGGCGTGCAGCATCGTCGTTTTCTCTTTGGCGTTGAGGTTGGAGTTCACTTGGTGGGGATGGATCCCGGTCGGAGTCAGCAGGAGGAAGGCTAGTCATCTGGAGAGAGCGAGCTCGAGGTTGGATATGAATTTCACGTGGAAACAACGGGGATTCGTGAGTTCTTCGACGCGTCGTTTCCTCTTTCTCCTCTCTTTCCCCCTCTCTTTCCCTTCCGAATCCAGTTTGCTGACCGCTCCTCTCCGTCTCTTTTCTTTTCCAGTCTACTCTTCTATGTTTCGTCATCTCGATCCTCATCCCCAACCTACCCTTCCTTATCCACGCGTCCCCTCCTTCTCCTCCCAACCCTCCTCGAAAAAGCGACATCCGCGGGGGCGAGGCGGCCGTCCGCTCTCTTCACAACAGCATCACCTTGGTCCTCTTCCTCTCTCAGTTCCTCCTCAACAGCAGAGCTCGGTCGTTCGGCGCCAACTATCGCTTCGTCGCGGCCATCAACCTTCTCGCTTCGGTCGCTCACGCCCTTCCCGTCCTCCTTAGCTCGAGATGGGGAAGGTGGGAGCTGATGGATCCCTGGGCGGTGAAGGATCTTGTGGAAGTCGCTAAAGAGGCAGCGTTCGCGTGGCAGGCCTGGAGGTTCCTGGAGGTGAAGCAGGAAGAGGAGGAGGATGAGTGAGGGAGGGAGGAGATTCAGCGGAGAAGCCTGGAAGCGAGAGAGTTTAGGGTTCATGCCGTTTCATCCATTTACGAGATTGAGTAGTTGGCCGCAGTGAGATGAGAAATCTAAGCGTCGAGGCGAACAAGAGAATTGGCAAGGCCACAAAACCCTCATCTCCTCTCGCTTCGAGAAGGTTCCTCTCGCGATATCACAATCCCCAAGATATCAAGATCAAAACATATGTATCACTTTATTCTACAGCAGAGCCTCGTCTCTTGGTCCCAAAGGACCTCCCTCGACATAGATTGAACGCGTCGTGAAACATCGAGCATGGACGACCGCGCGCGTTGAACTCGTTCAAACTCCAAGCTGATCCATGACGGCTTGTCGAACTCTCCTCTCGTACTCCTGTGATATGAAAACATCAGAAGGACGGTTAAAATGAAGTCCACAAGCGAGCGACGCTGACTTCGCGAAGAAGGGGAGAGAAGGAGAAACGAACCGGCAGGTTCTCTCGATACAGCTTGCAGCAGTCGATGTTGGCTCCTGACTCGACGTTGGGTTCTGTGAAGCGGAGAAAACGTTACTTCATGAGACGATCCTGATTAGTCGATTGGAACAAGAAGAAAAAGAGAAGACGAACCTGCGAGCATCGAGATAACGGACAGCAAAACCTTCTCCACACTCTGGACGGGACTCCATCGTTCCGAAGAGGTCTCGTACTGATTCGGATCGTCTCCTGGAGCGTGAAGAATCGAAATGCAGACCTCTCCAGAGGCGTAGACTGGAAGGAAAAAGAGACGGGAGGGAGGTCAGCTTTCGTCGAGCTTTCTTTGTGCATGAAGAATCAAGCCTCAAGGAGCAGCAGCGAGGGAATGAGCATATAGGTGGAGAGAAGCTCACCGTTGGGGTGGAGGATGGGAGGGTCGAACTTCATCTTGAAAGGGTTGAGAGGGTAGTCGGAAGGCTGATCGAAGAGGAGGTGCAGCGAGAGAGCGAGAGTATCGAAGGTCAGCCAGAGGTGAAGGATTTATCGGGATACACCTGCAAGGGCGAGAGGGTACTCACGAAAGAGAGTCGAGCGACGAAGATACCTCCTTCCTGCAGAGAGTATGGACGGCGATAACGGGGAGATAAGGACGGCGGGGAGGGAAGGAACCAGCAAGATCGTCAGTGGGGTCTCGACGAAGCAAGGTTCAGAAGCGATATTAATGGCGATACGAACGAAGGGAGTATCCTCTGGACCATGGATGAGTGCTTCCCACTCGAAGAAGTTGGACTGAGGGAGGAAAGGGGAGGGAAAGAAGGGAAGGAAGGGAGGGATGTTGAGCTCGGACTCTGGAGCGGCAAGGGCGAAGGTGGTCGTCTCACCTCCTTTACAGGACCTGTGAAGAGCAAAACCGAGATCAGACTCTGCTCTAGACTGTAGTTTTATGCAGGGTGACTCACCAGCAGTGAAGAGACCTTCTGGAGCTCCTGGAAGGTCGAGGAATCCAAGCAAAGGGAGACGAAGAAGGGAAGTCAGCTGTGGGCTGTCAAGCCGGGTGAGAGAGGTTGTTCTTTCTTTTTTGAGGACTTGCCTGATGAAGTGAGCTGCCTGTACTCTGTCATGAGTCTCCTGAGAGCGGTCGATGATTGACTTTTTGATTGCATGGTCGCGGTTGAAGGGTGAAAGGGGGAAGGTCGGCCAAAGAAGGGAAGCATCAAGCTCGAC
Source organism: Mrakia blollopis (assembly GCA_000950635.1). NCBI lineage: Eukaryota > Fungi > Basidiomycota > Tremellomycetes > Cystofilobasidiales > Mrakiaceae > Mrakia > Mrakia blollopis. Next base: position 503,212 of record BBPU01000074.1, on the reverse strand, counting down.
CGACCGATCAGCCCTCGTCACCGGGAAACGAGTTTTCACTTTCACCACCAACTGCATCCTCCCTTTTCTCCTCTTCTCTCTCGTAGCTCGCCCACTCCGCACGCTCCTTACGGCCCAGTCCAGTCCCCAGAGGATCCGCATCATAGCAGCTTCGGTCTGCTCTCCTCCGAACCCACCTCCCCCTCTGCTCTAGTCTTCTCGATAATCCTGGGAATCCCCCTTTGGACTTTCCCCTTCCCTTCCAACCGTCATCCCACCTCTCCAAGCTTCCTTACTAGGAGCTCTCCCTAGCCGTCGTAGATGGGTTCGTCCAGGAAGTCCAGGCCTACCGTCAAATCCCCTGCGAGCTCGTTCAATCCAAGCTTCCCAGCTCTCGACGAGGATCCCATGGCGAGAAAACTCGATGGATGGATCGTCGACGAAGAGGAGCACCTGGTTCTAGATAGGAGGCTAGAAGAGGAGGGAAAGGTCATTCTTGTACTAGGAAGTGAGTCCTCGATATGTTTTCAGGGGGGACGGAGGACGATCTCTGGTGGAAGGAATGCACCGCGAGGTCGACCACCTTCTCAACGACAAAGCCCGACATTCCTCTTCCGTGCTGAGCTTTGCTCTTACTTCTCTATTCTCTCAGATCCCTCATCATCCTCCATCGAACTCCTTCAATCGGTTCTCTCTTTCTCCAGTCTCCTCCTCCTCCCTCCTCCAGCCACGGCGACGTCAACGTCGTCCTCCTGTTCTCCCCCCTCGTCCTCCTCTTCGACTTCACGGAAATCCATCGTCCATCTTCAGGCTTCCCTCGCCTCTCAAGGGATCGGAAAGGTCTTCGAGGAAGCTCTGACGATTGCGGCCAAGTGGAGGAAGGGAAAAGCGAAGGACTCGCGGAGGATCCCTGGAGGAGGAAGCAAGGAGAAGAGGAGGAGTGCTTTCGGATTATCCGACCAAACATCCTCACCCGTCGATGGAGGAGGATCGGAGTCCACGAGGGCGAAGAATCGACTTTCAAGACCCGTCAGTCTGATGAGCTTTTCTAGCGACAAGCTCTTCTCCAGCACGGCTACCCCTCCCTCCTCCTCCTCCAACACGCGACCAATCGACGTCGTCCTCAACTTCCTCCCCTCCACCTCTCCCTTGGATCCCACCAGTCTTCAAACCCTTCTCTCCTCAACCTTTCTCGTCACAACCATCTCCCTCCCCGTCCTCTGCCCAAAGGTGTCCCATCTCACTCACGCGTCGTCACCCTCTCCTCCTCGAAATCGTCCTCCATACAACCTCTCACTCTCGCCGACCTCCCCCCCAGGCTCACCTCGTCACGCGTCGGGCGGCAACGCATCGGCAAACCTTTTCTCGGTACCCCTGGGATTCTCCGCTTCGACTCCCTCCTCGCCGTCGCTGAGGCCGCTCGACCTTGCACGCTCTCGACCCTCCTCCGTCTTCTCGAACTCAGACTCCAACCCGCTAAGTCTCCCTTCGGACGCCGTCCTCGCCCACATCCTTCCCCAATCCACTCCTCCCCTCCTCGCTATGCTTCTCGACAAGTTCATGAAACCGCAACTCTCCAACTACCCTACCGTCGGAATGGTCACCCTTCCCGCGTCGATCCTTGCGTCAAGACCTTCAATCTTCGAACAGGAAGGAGACTCGTCGAGTCGAGAAGAGGAGGTGGAAGAACTGGAAGCACGGTCGTCGGAAGAGTCCTCCTCCTCCGACACGGCGTCGTCGCCTCGAATTCGGAACCCATCCCAGCACGGACGATCCCCAGCCTCGTCTCCCTCTCGACTCCCCGTGCCACCCATCATCTCCCTACTTCTCACCTCTTCCCTTCGATCACCTCTACTTCTTCCTCCCTCCCTCAAACCTTCTTCTCGGCGAGGATCCTCGGGCTCATCATCTTCCTCAACCTTCAGCTCGTCCACTCTCAATCCTTCCTCGCCAACTCCCTCGTCGCATCACCTCCTCTCTCCCACAAGCGCCGACGCCATCACCATTCGCACTCATATCCTTTCAGCTCAGAGTGTTACGTTCATCCCTCGACTCGTCCACCTTCCTTCATCGCCGTCTTGGAGCACCGGAGGAAGACTCCTCGAGGCACTCACGCTCTCAAAGGACGGTCCTTCCCGCAGTGGAGCCACTGGATACGAGACTCCCAAGCTAGAAACCTCCTCGTCGTCCAGTGGGAGTGATGGAGGCATCGGAACTCCAGAAGGAAGCGTGCATCGGAGCGACGCGACGGGGGATGTCTCGGTCGTAGAAAGCTCTCCTCAAAGTCGAGCCGGCGCGACGTTGGGAATCGAGAGGTCTGGGGACTTTGGCTCTGGACGGAGATCGAGTGGGAACGGGGGACAGAATTGGATCTCAAGGTTCTTTGGGTCTTTTGGGAGGAAGACAAAGGCGTCGAGAGGGGCGGTCGCGTAGTCTTTCTTCCTTCTCTTCTTTCTCTTTCTCTACCTCTCTGATACCTGCATCCCACGTAGAATGCGTTCTTGTATCGTTTACCCTTCTTAATATCTTACTATCCCCTTTCTTTCATGTTTAAATACTCGGCGCTTTGTTTATCTTTATCTCTCTTCCTCCTTCCTTCGCTTTGCTTTCGCACACCACAAGACCGTTCCCTTCACGCTTCTTACTTGCTTTAACCTTCTCCTCGCTTCATCCACCTGCATAGCTTCTTCCTTCAATCACTCGACGCTCACTTCGCCCGCTCCAGAATCCCTACATCTTCGCTCGTTCTGTTTCACTTGCTTACCATAACGTCTCTTTCCCTCAACGACTTCCCGGCGACCGGACTTCCCCTTCTTTCTTATTCTTGCATGTTTCGCTGCGTTCCCTAGCCAGCTCTCGGATTCAAAAGAAGAAGGAAAATGCTCGACGCGTTTCGTGAGTCAGGTCTCGCTTCCAACTTCGCGTCTCTTGATTATTCCGTCTGCAGATTTTCGAGCCGTCGCCTCCGAGCACTGCAAACTTCCTAATCCAGCTTACTGATCAGACGCTGCTTTGGTTTGATACAGAAATAACGTAGAGGATAAAAGTAGAAGACCGCTTCCGAGCTCGCTCGCCGCTGCCGCCTCCCGTTCCCTTCAGTCTTCAAAACTGGGAGCTAGCTCGTTTTTTCACGACCCCCTCAACCTCCAGCACCTCGGCTCTTCCTTCACGTCCAAAGCCTTTCCTACCCTCAAAACATGTCGCTCGCTACAGCCGGTATTCTTCTTCTCGGAGGAATTCCCAACCGATCGTCTCTGGCTCCTGCAATCATCTTCGCTGTTCTCGTGAGTCCACCGAGGCTCACTCACCTTTGAATTCCTATCCTGACTAGATTTTCTTTCTCCCAGTACGTGATCCTCGCCGTCGGTTGGTTGTTCAGGATCTGTCGTCGAGCGACTCGTTCGACTTTGATGATCCGACCAGGACTCTTTATCCTCGCTCGAATCGTCACGATGGCGATCCGAGCTCATATGTCAGGCGGAGGAAACTATCCGGAAGGACTCTTTAGTACGCCACCTCGCTGTTTCGCTTCGCTCAGTACGACGACGCGCCTCACATGCCTGTTTCTGATTCGCGTTGCCTTGCGGCCCTCCTTATCTAGTCGCCGAAATCATCCTCCTCACCGTTGGACTCGTTCTTCTCATCGAACCTCTCATCGACTGCTTTGGATCTCAAATCTACGAGTTCGCTCCTCCTCCTCCCTCGCGGTTCTCCAAATGTTTCGAAGGCAACAGCGCTGCTTCCCCTCAGAAATCAGTCAACCGGCACTGGCTTGGGTCCGTCTCAAAACTTCTCAAGTTGGCTCTCCTCGGTATTCTTATCACCGGAGTTCTCAGTGAGTTCTTCGATCTCGTCGTCCCTGTTCTCTTCAAGTCGCGTTGTCGTTGCTGATTCGGTTTCCTTTTCACTTCGCCTTTCAAAGCTGGGACGAACATCTCCGACGCTATTTCTGATCCTAATGGAAGTGCTGCCAAGAGTGTCAAGGTAAGCCGTCCCTCGTATGCTCTCAGAATCAAACTGCTGTTGGACTGAACGCGTCGAATTATTTTTGTACTCTTCCTCTTTCTCCTTGCATGTGCTCACTCGTACAGACCTACCGCCTGGTGAATTACATTCTCGCGGCTGCTGTCATCGCACTCACCATGGCCGCGACTGCTCTCGCTCAGATGCAGTACTCAAGTGCACTCGACGCGAAGAAGTCCTTTTTTATCGTGGCCTGCGGTGCTCTTCTCGTCGTTCCGTCGCTCTACAAGCTCGTCAGTCACCCTTCCCCCCATCTCCACCATCATTAAGCTACCACTGATCGAGTCCCATTCCTTCTCATTCAAGGCTACTACCAACCACTCGGATCCTGGCGCGTTCGTTCACACCTCGACGGCTTTCTTCGTCCTTGTCAGTCTTTCAACTCCCTTCACTCTCTGCTTCTTCAACTTACCTCCGACCTTCTTTCCTTCTTGACAGCTCATCACCTTTGAGTTCATCGTCTGCACCTTGCTCCTCGTCTTCCCCATCACGGTCATGTTCCCGTCGGAGAGGGCAAGGAGTCGATGGGAAACACAAAACATCGAGAGCGGCGGACGATCGCAATATCAGAACTCTCAGATAATCTACAACCAGCCTTCGTATGCTCCTCAACCCTCCTACTAGCTAGTAGCTTCTTCTCAGATCAGTTTCAGCTCGATCGCATGGACAGTTGAGACATGCCGAGCTCCGAGTCGACGCGTCGCGCGCAAAGTTGTCAGAATCTGGACTGGATTGGGCTTCTTCGGCGACCGGACCAGCGTTCATTCAGACCAATGAGAAGAGTTGAAAGGATCTCGTGGAACACAAGAGACGAAAAATCTCTAAAGAAGAAAGAACGGAAAGAGGAAACAAAAGAACAGAACCAGTTTGTTGGGTTTCGATGTGGGTATCGAAAATCAACTCTTTGTTGACTGAACTCTCCTCCCACTGAACCAGCCAGCAGCAGGGTCGAACCAGCGACTCAACGGCCCGCTGACGGAAACCTCTCGGTCTGGTCCTCATGACACCGTTTTGAAAGTGTGGCGACCCCGTCGTTTGCGTCTGATGCTTCTGAATCTACCTCACTTTTGATCTTCGAAATCTACCAAATGAGGGAAGGAGAGCTCGCCGAGCTCTTTGAGCTTGGCTACTAGGCAACGGAGAAGACCCCTTCCAACGCGTCGTTCACCTTCTCTCCCTCTCGTAAAATTGCAGAAAATGAGCTGAGAATCTCAGAGATGATGGTAACATACAGCGCGATAAGTATAGTAAACTAATATCCAAGTTAACCCGCCCTGCGGGCAAGTTATCGCCTTAAACTTGATATTGAAGGCCTTCCTTCAACCTCAAAAGTGAGTCGATTTCTTTCGACGGGCTTCTGTTCGCTTCGCTTGTTGAGTTTTCCCCGTCTTCGGATTATTCTTCTCAGGTCATCGAATCACAATTGCTCTTGCGTGTATCTGTACATGGGTCAGCGTCAAAATCTGCTGTAGAACTCCAGAAACAGGAGGGAACTGCAGCAGAATTCGTCGAGTCGCGTCGTTCTTTTCTCTTCTCTGCCTCTCATTTGAGTTCCGACTGCCGCTTGCCAGCCTCCCATCACCCCAAGAGCTCCACTAGATCCTTCTCCCGCATCCTTCCCTTTCCTCGACATTTTCAGGAGGATAGGAGCCTTCCTGTTCAGCACCTTGATAGCCTCCAAACAGTCCTGAACGTGAACGATGAACGCTTTTTTGTATTTGGCGCATTGTATCGAACTCATCCCTAAAAAAAAAAAAAAACTCGAATGACACGAAGGTTGGAGCAAAGACTTCTACGAAACCCCAGCCAGCATCCACTTCTTCCTCGACCTCTTCTACTCCCCTCTCCATCCCCTTCCAGTAGTCCTTCGAACGTCCCTCGTCGACCCTTCGAATCATCCTTCCCGCCTCCGCCATCTCCTCCTCGTCGACCTCCTCCAGATCGGGCTTTCCAACCTCCCTCCACCTCCTTCTCCTGACTAGTCTCCAGCCGGCGGTGAGGAACGCGGCTTGAACGCGAGTGGCGACGCCTCTCGGAAGCGATTTCCCTTGCACCCGAAGCAGTAGAAGACTCCGAGCTGGATGTGGACGATCTTGTGTCCTGAGCCTGTAAAAGAAAACGAGAAGCGAAGAAAAGCATGAGCTTGGCGAGGAAGGAGGCGTTGTCGAGAGATGAAGGGCGAGTGGCGGGAGAGAGGAATGAGAAGAGCAGAGAACTCACCTTTCTTGTAGGGAAAGGCGACGGAATGCCTGTGAGGGCAGAAGAACGAAGGCTGCGAAATGATCTGCTGCTGGAGCTCGAGAGAACACCTGGGGCAGGGAGGAAAGAGCGGCGAGTGGGGAGGAGGCGGGACGGCGGCGGCGGCTCCGAGGTGGACGTGATAGAGGCCCGGTAGGGTGGGTGTAGGAGGATAGGAGTGTGAAGTGGCGTATGAAGTTGAACCGTACTGAAGGAGGAGGGAAGGGTAAAGAGAGTGGGTTGTGTCCTGCTGTTAAGGGATGTTGTTGAGAGGAAGGAAGCTTCGGAAAACTCGATCGAGCCTTTTCTGCGTCGCTGCCCTGCCCAGAAGAGTGGCTTGCTGAGAACCGACCCAGGGTTGGTCCAAACGAACATGTGATCATAACTTCCGCTTGATCTCCAATCGTTTGATAGTCTGTTGAAAGTGGTGAAGGAGGAGGAGGAAAAAGAGAGGAGAGGAAAGGTCAGCAAACGACGAGAAGAAAACGGGACGCGTTGAGCGAGAGAGAGGGAGAGCTCGGACGACTTACCTGAATAGTATCCCCCGTCTGAAGATCCGAGAACCCATGGATGTTCATACCGCACTCTGTTCCCTTTCCAACCTCTGAAACGTCGGCCTTGACCCTCTTGAGGGTATCGATCGTTCCTGAGAAAGGAAGGAGAGAGAAAAGGAACGCGTCGACGAGGTTAGCTTCGGACGATCCCTCTCGGTTCCTCCTTCTCCCACCACGAGCCCTTCCCTCTTCAAACTCCACCCAACGCTCGTCGAGAAACTTCAAAACTCACCCTTGTAAACCTCCTCCCCACCCCTCATCACTCGAACCGTCTCCTTCTTGTCGATCGTTCCGTTGAAGACTCTGCAACCGGCGACGATGAGGTTCTTCTTCCCTGGGACGTTGATCTCGAAGAGCTCCTGAACGGTAGCTTCTCCGTTGACTTGGAACTCGACGATGGGTGGTAGGAGGTCCTCGGTTCGAGCGATGACCTGTTCGACGAGTCGGTAGATGACGTTCTCAAGGAGGACGGGGACTTTGGCTCCGTGGGCGGAGGCGACGACTTGACGGTCTGCTTTGACGGAGAAGCCGATGATGGTGGCTGGACGTAAAGAGAAAAGAGGAGAAGGAAGAGGTTAAGAGCGAGAGTTGCCTGAGAGGAGGGAGGGAACGAAGAAGAAGGAAGAAGAGAGAGTGAGAGAAAGCGAGAATCGCGACTCACCTCCAGCAGCTTCAGCAAAAGCAACATCTCCCTTCGAGACATCTCCCACCCCAGACCCAACGATCAACACCTTCGCCTCTTCATTCCCAATCGTCTTCAGCGTCTCCACCACCGCCTCCACCGACCCACTCACATCCCCCTTCACAAACAACTTCAACTCCTTCGGTCCCGTCTCCTCCTCCTTCTCCTTCGCCACATTCCAAGGAACCCACTCCTTCGGGTCCAGCCTTACTCCAGTCAGATACTGGGCCCTCTTCGCCGCCTTCTCCTCCTTCGCCCTCTTGGCGTCGATCGTATGCGCCTCCGAAGCAACTCGACGCTTCTCGTTGAGCTCGTCGAGCGAAGCAACCTGTTTCCTGAACTCGATCTGACGTTCTCGGTTCTTGACGGCCATGACCAAGTCGCTCTCCGAAGGAGCTTGTAGGATTTCGTCTCCGGCGGCGGGAACCTCCTTCCATCCTGTCACGACGACGGGGAAACCTGGGAGGGCGGATTTGACGGTTTTGCCTTTGTCGTCGGTGAGGGAACGGACTCTGCAGGTTGAGGTTCCGGCGATGAGGAGGGCTCCAGGTTTGAGGGTTCCTCGGATGATGAGGCAGGTGGCGACGATTCTGGGGAAGACGAAGAAACGAAGGGGAGAAAAGTCGAGGTCAGCGTCAGGGAGAAAGAACGCGTCGAAAGGAGAGGAAACGAAAGACGAACCCTCGTCCCTTCTCGATTTGAGACTCAAGCACGTAACCTTCAGCTGGCATGTCGACCTCAGCTCGAAGTTCAGCTACCTCGGCCAACGTCGAGACCGTCTCCATGAGCGAATCAAGTCCTTTCCCAGTGAGACCAGAGACTTCGACGGACGGGACGTCTCCTCCCAAGTCCTCGAGAATGACTCCAGCAGTAGCGAGACCGTTCTTGATGTTCTCCTGTATACCCAACCGAAACGAAGTCGAAAAGGTTAGATCGCAATTTTCTCGAGAGATGAGAAAGAGAAGAGATGGAGTAGTACGAACCACATTAGCCTTGTGCTTGTCGATCTTGTTGATGGCCACGACGAGCTGAACGTTGGGCGTCTCCTCGACGAGCTTGATGACTTCTCTACTCTGGGGCATGACTCCATCGTCCGCTGCGACGACGAGAACGATAATATCTGTGACCTGGGCTCCTCGAGCTCGCATGGCGGTGAAGGCAGCGTGTCCTGGAGTGTCGAGGAAGCAGACCGTTCGAGGTTGGGTGGAGTTGGGATCGGAGGGAGGAACGGAGACGGCGAAGGCTCCAATGTGTTGAGTGATTCCTCCTGCTTCTCCTTTGGCGACGGAGGCTTTTCGGAGAGTGTCGAGAAGGGTTGTCTTTCCGTGATCGACGTGGCCCTGCAGGAAGGAAGAAAGAAGAGAAGGGAGAAGAGACGCGTCAGGACGAAGTCTTCGGAGAGGGAAGGGTTTTCGATAAAATTTCGACTGCTTACCATGATGGTGACGCTGAAAGAAGACGAAACGAGAGAGAGAGTCAGGGCCCAAGCTGAAGAACAAGTGAGAAGAGAGAAAGAAGAGCTTCGACTCACATTGGTGGACGAAGAGGGAACGAGCTCATGTCGGCAGGAATCGGTCTGCAAGCGAGAGCATCGAAGCAGAGTGAGTAAAAACTTTACCTCGAGTAGGATAACGCGTCGAAGAGAAAGGAGAAACTACTTACGCAGGATACAGATCGAACGACTTCTCGACATCGACCTTCGCGTCGAATCCCATGTCCTCCGCGACGATGGACGCGTCTTCCGAGGAAAGGACTGTTCCCGACAAACCAGGATCAAAGCAGGATATCAGTATCTACTCTTTCGATCATCCTCGTCTTCCTCGCTTTCTCGTCACGAGAGCGAAGGTCGAAGGAAGAAGGAAAGGAAAGGAAAGAAGACGAACTGTGCATCGGGTCGTTGTGCACCAATCCGTTCCTGACCATCACCACCTGAAGTCGACCTGTTCGTTACAGCGCAAAACATAGAGGTCAGCTTCCTCCCCCAGAACGAACAAAGAACGCGAGAAACTCGACTCACGCAGCCTCACTCCCAACACGACCGCCAACCTCTCCACCGAGATCGTATTCGAGATAAACACCTCCGTCTTCGTCCTTCCGTCCCCCCACCTATCCACCTTAGCCCTCGTCTCCTGCCTCCCTCTCCCTTCTCCCTCATCCTCCTCCAACACATCATCCTCTTGAGCTCCCTTGGTCCTCAACGGCCCACTCCTCTTATCCTTCCTGTACTCCTCCTCTCCCTTCGGCTTCTGTTTCGGTTTAGTGTAAGGCGAAAGAGGAACGAATCCGGCCGGAAGACCTGCTGAACCTCGTGCCATGTAGCCTTCTGTGCTGTCCGAGCTGTTTGGTGACCAGTTTCTGTCGACCTTGGAGGAGCGATCCAGTCCAACTCCTCCGATGAGACCGAAGTTGTCGGCGTCGGAGTCGTCGAAGTCTTGGGAGGAGGACTGAGTGAAGGAGGGTTTGGGAGGAGCGCGCCAGTTGGGGGCCGAGGAGGGGGAGTTGAAGGAGGAGGAGGAGGGGGAGAAGGAGGGAGAAGAGGAGGACGGCCATGCTCCTTCTCCTGAGCGAGGACCGTTGGGTCCTGCTCCCCAGGTTGGCAGAGGTCGTCTGGAGCTTGCGAAGGAAGGTCGAACGATGGGTGCTGCTCCTCCCTGTCTGGGTGTGATGGTTGGAGAGTCTCCGGGGTAAGGGACGTAAGGAATCGAGGAGGAGGAGCGAGGTGGGTCCTTCCAACTTGAACGAGCTGGTTCGGAGGATTGACGAGGTGTCGACCAGGAGGACTTGTTCGCCGGGAAGATATGTGAGAGTTGATGTTGAGGTCTAGGTGCTCCTCTGTCCTCCTGGGTGTAGGCTGGTCGTCGAGGATCCCGGCTCATCTCTGGCTGGCTGGTCGGATATCGAGGCACGTTGAGCGCAGGACGAGATTGGGAGAGAGAGTCGAACGAAGGGGATGCAGGAGCGGAGGAAGGAGAGTTAGGGATAGATCTCCAAGAGAGGGAAGGGAGACCGTCGGAAGGGGAAGGATCCGATCCTGGACGGCCGTTCTGCGAGAGGGAGGACGAAGAGCTCAAAGATCTCGAGGAGGAGGAGGAGGAGGAGGAGGAGCGAGGGCATGGGCATCTCGAGATGACGAGCAGCGAGGAAGAGGAGGAGGAGGAAGGGGAAGAGAAAGAGGGTGGGATCCGTTGGAGCCGAGGCGAAGACCGGAGAGAGAGCATCTTATAACGAGCTGGAGAAGAGGGAGGAGAAGGAAAGGAGGAAGGGAGAAAGGAAGGAGGAAGGAAGGTGAGCTTTGCTCTTTTCTCAAAGTTCCTTTCTTTCTCTCCACCCTCGCCAGTTCAGATTGGAACGATGATTCGACAACTCACCTCTACTGGGAGATCCGATTCCTGTCCGATGGATAGTGGCGAAGAAAGATTACGAGCGCTCGACCTCTGCAAGGGAGCTTGGCGATGGTTGTTGAGGTTCAACTCCTTGAAGGGGTCCAGCCGTTGACGACCTGACCAGCCAACGAAAAGTCGCCCTGACGAACTTGAGGCTGGACGGCCTTCCGATATATCACTTGGTTCTTTGTAGATGCTGACGTGACTATGATTCGGTGATTTTTCTCGAGCTTCCTTCTTGCTTTCGGCAGACGGAACGAACGAGCGAGAGTCTGCTTTCCGAGTCGGCTCCTTCGTCGAACTCACCCTCCCTCCGTCGCTTCCTTCTCCAGGTCGACGGAATGGTCCTCCTACGGAACCTACAGCTGAGAAGCAGCAGCTCCTCAGGGTACTTCTCACCGCGTCGCACCCAGAATCGCTCCTCCGCGACGGCAAAGCGTCACCTCCGTCTCGTCCCGACCTCCCTTCTCTTCCCATCCCACTCCCTCCTCAAAAGCCAAAAGAAACGAGACATCGTATCCCCTCCCTCCTCGTAAATTCCATCTACAACTCCCTGTTAAGATCCTCAGCTCCACCTCTAAGCGGCGTTCTTAGCGTCCTTCGCAGCCTTCGCAGCCTTCTCAGCAGCCTCCTCCTCGAGATGGGTCTGGTGGTGTCCCTCCTTGGAGTTGTACCACTGTGATGATCGAACGAGCACGGAGAGAAAGACGAGTCAGTAACCAGAGAGGGAGAGCAGATGGTCCGAGAGAGCTTGGTGGGGGAGGGGACGGAAGGAAGGAGGAGTGGAGGTGACGAGCCAGGAAGGGAGAAGGAAAGAGGGAAAGGCGAACGTACGTCGTACTTCTTGTTGGCCCAGTCAAACCAGATGTACCCTGAGCGACGAAAGTGGAGGAGGATGTCAGTTAAGCTCGTCTCAGTGTCCGAGAAACGACCCAAAGTCCTGTCGATTCCGAGATTGAGCTCGGAAAAGAAGCAGCGTCGTCCTCTCTCCCCCTCCTCTTTGTGCGCGAGCTCTCCCTCCGTTCTCGACCTCCTCCTCCGCTCTTCCACCGCCCGATCGAGCCTTTCCACCGCCTCCAGCTGATGCATACGAGCTCTCGCAAGACTCACCTCCAAGCATAGGGGGACCGTAGTAAGGCAGGTGTCGAAGCAGACGCCTGGCTCCGTGCACGACGTATCCTTCGAAGGCTCCAGCCATGGCCTTCTGCTGGTTCTGCGACAGAGCTGTGGGAAGCAAGGAAGGAAGCGGAAAAGAGTAAATTGGTGAGTAAGGGTCTCGGAATACGCTGAGGAGCACACGAGAGAGCAAGAGAAGGCAAGGGAAGTGGGGAAAGGAGGAAGGGAGGAGAAGGGAGGAAGGGACGAACAGTAGGTGGTGATCTTCTGCTTTGGCGATCCGAGGTCTCCCCACCATCCGAGCTGTAGAGTTGGGAAAACAGATACATGGTGAGCTCAAGCTCGTGCTTCTCATGGTGCTAGTATACTTTGAGCTCTCGTAGTGGAGGAAGGACGAACGTAGGTCTTGTCGGCTGGAGGAGCGAATCGAATCGATCGGGAAGCAAAAGAAGAGGTCAGCTTCTCCTTCCAGCTCTTCTTCTACCACAAGCTCAAGATGAGGAAGTATAGATAGCTACTCACGTCCCGCAGGCATGTGCGATCCCAAAGTCGGTGATGTGAAACGCATTTTTGGAGAGGAAGGGGAGGGAGGAAAAGAGAAAGAGAAGTTGGTGGTTTGGAGGAGCTCTCCGCGAAGACCCAAGCAAGGGAAGAGTAAGAATCCATTTTCGAACTCCGCTGCAGACTTCGGCTGAAACTCCAGATCGCACAGACCCCTCTTCTCCCTCCCTGTCCCTTGACCGTCAATGCGGAAGGGGGTAAAACTGAGCCCGCGCCTTCGAAGCGGGAGGAGGCGAAGGGAAAGGTGTTCAGCTGCCGACCACCACCTTGTCTCTCTCTTCCTTCTCCCTCTCCCTCCCTTCTCTATCAACCCCTCCCTCCCTCCCTCCCAACACCCACTATCTCTACAGTTCCTCTTCAACACCGCTGGACGGTTCAACTTCTTCTCTATAATCACTCCGATACAGCCCATCAACTCCCTCTCCCTCACTCTTTCCGCTCGCCATGTCTCCTCGCAACTCTGGTCTCCACTTCTCCTCTGGCCCTCCTCCTCCTCAGCTCAACCTCAACAACCTCACCCGCTCAGAATCCAACTCTTCTCAGGATCGTCTCGTCATCAACGGTGGTGGACCTGCTCACCTCACCCGAAACAAGACTGAACGAGTCAGGATAGGAGGGTTGGCTCAGGTCATGAAGGAACGAGCTCAAGGTGGTTTCAAGTCCAAGGATGAGCAGGCTGGAAGAGTAGGAGGAGTCAAAACTGAAGGGAAGGACTCTATGAAGATTAGACTCGCTAAATGGATGGTCAACGAAGGTGAGTAGGGCAAAGGAGGGGAGGAGAGGGAAGGCAAGCGACGCGAGATGAGCCCGAGGAGAGAGAGAGCGACGAGCTGACCTTCTTCCTCCTTCTTCTCAATCAACCCTCTGCGGAATCTGGGATCAAGGCAACCGACGAGTTACCTACGTGATTTGGACTCTGCTTCATGTTCTCGTAGCTGGACTAGGTGCGGTTCACTACGGGATGAAAGATAATCTCGTGGGAGCCAGAGCTCTCTTTGGATCCACCTTCAGTTCGTTCCTCTTCTCTCCTCCCTCCTCGACCTCTTCTCCTCTCTCTGTGCCCTCGGCTCGCCTAACCCAATTATTTGCCTTATGAACAGCCATCGCTCGATCAGCAGCTCTCGTCCTTCACGTCGATGCCATCTTCATCCTCTTCCCCGTCTGCCGAAACTTCATCTCGATGCTTCGACGAACGCCTTTGAACGACGTGATTCCGTTCGTCCCGCTCTCTTCGAACCTCGTTCCCTCGAGACTCCTTAATAATAGCCCCCTGACGACCGCGGACCTTTTCGTTGCTTCGATACGTATCTTTGGGATGGTAGATTCGACAAGAACATCACCTTCCACAAACAGGTCGCTTGGAGCATCGTTCTTTGGTCGACCGTGCACACCGTCGCTCGTGAGTTGGCTTTGTTTGAGAGCAAGGAGTCTCTCAGGTCATAATATATCGTTTCACCTTCTATATACTGACCTTTAGTACCTTAAATTCCTATACAGACATGTTCAACTTCGCCAAACTCGCTATCGTTACCAAGACGTTCGTTCTTTCCTCTCTCCTTTCCAATCCACGACGCGATCCTCGAGCTGACGACCCTTTCTCCCTTCTCCTCCCTTCTCGCCGTCGTCCCTCTTTCCCCTACCGCTTTCCACACCTCGTTTCCCCGATCCAACACAGCGGAATCGTCGGTTTCCTCCTCGCCAACTTCGCTACAGGACCTGGAGTGACGGGTTGGATCATGACGGCCGCCCTCGGAATCATGGTCTGGTTCGCGATGGAGAAGCGAAGGAAAGCTCCTGGGAAGTTCGAGAGGTTCTGGTACACCCATCATGTGAGTTCCGAAGCAACCTCTTTCCTCGAAACCAGCGAGAAGAGAACGAGAGAGAAAGAGAGCTGACTGGTTTCCGTTCGGTCGCGTCGTGATGTTGTCGATCTCGTTCAGCTCTTCATCGTCTTCTTCGCTTGCTGGCAGCTTCACGGAATGTGTGAGTGTTTTTCTTTTCTCATTCTCTGTTCCCAGATAGCGGCTAGAACGCGAGTCAACCGAGCTGAATCTCGACGTCTTCGTTGCTTTCTTTCATCGTCGACAGTCTGCATGATCAAGCCTGATCGACCTCCCTACTGCTCGTTCATGACCATTGGTGTCTTCTGGGTGCGTCCATATCCTTTCTCTCTCGTTTTGGAGAGACGACGTGCTTACGATCTCGCCTTGATTCTGTTCGCTCTCGCAGAAATTCTGGCTTCCCGGTGGAGCTCTCTTCATCTTCGAGCGAATCCTTCGAGAGGTTCGAGGTCGACACAGAACCTACGTTTCCAAGGTACGCCGCGCCATCTTCCTCATCTATTCTACTCTCGCTGGGAGAGGCTTGAAGAGAAAGCAAAGAACTGACGCGACTTTCCCTTCGTCTTGTTTCGTTCCGTCCTTCTTCGACCCCACAGGTCATCCTCCACCCCAGCAACGTCTGCGAAGTCCAGATCAAGAAAGAACACACTCACGCTCGAGCCGGACAGTACATCTTCATCAACTGGTAAGTTCAACTTCCCTTTCCTCTCTCTCAAGCAGTTCGAAACTCGAACCGAATCACTGACTCTCTTCCGTTCGTCGCGTTCTCCTCCCAGCCCCGAAGTCTCCTACTTCCAGTACCACCCCTTCACCCTCACCTCCGCTCCCGAGGAAGACTACATCTCCGTCCACATCCGAGTCGCTGGCGACTGGACGACCGCGTTCGCTAAAGCTCTCGGCTGCAACATCCCCGACAAGGCTCCTCGAGGAGAGAAGAAGCCTGATGGAGAGAAGAAGGCTATTGGAGATAAGAAGGAGGTCGCCAAGGTCGTGTCACTTCCTTTGAACAGGACTTTGCCCAGGGTTATGGTCGATGGGTGAGTGAAGGAGAAGGCGAAGTCCGCTGAAGTCGAGAAAGATGAACGACTGCTGACCGAGTTTCTTCTGATTTGGTTCGTTCTTCGCAGACCTTTCGGATCTGCTTCGGAGGACTTCACCAAGTTTGAGACGATCTTGCTTGTTGGAGCGTGAGTTTCATTCTCTTTCGTCCCTCGAGAGAGAGAAAAGGTTGAACTGACGGGTTTGCTTTTCCTCGTCCTCAGCGGAATCGGAGTCACTCCTTTCGCTTCGATCTTGAAGTCCATCTGGTACAGGCTTAACAAGTAAGATCCTCTTTTATCCTTTCCTGCTATCGAGACGCGAGCTGACCGAGTCGTCTCTCTTTCATCGGCAGCTTCGGAACGGAGAAGAAGACGCGTCTCTCCAAAGTTTACTTCACTTGGGTTCGTTCCCTCTTCTCTCGCTCTTCGGTCAAATCGAAGCTGAGCTGATCGAAAATTTATATACTCTCCTCAAGGTCATCCGAGACTTCGGTACCGCCGAATGGTTCCACTCGCTTCTCCACGCCATCGAGGAACAGGATACCGAGAGGAGGATCGAGATCACCATCTACCTCACTGCGAAGATCAAGGACGACGACATGAACAACATTCTCGTGCGGACCTTCTTATTATATCTTCCCTAACTTCGTCGCTGACGCTCTCTCTCTCTCCTATCGCTGCAATCCACAGGTCCAAGACGTCGGAGCCGAAAGGGACGCCATCACCTCGCTCGTTCGTTCCCTCTCCCTCCTTTTTCCTTTTCCTTCGCGGACGACCAAAGCTGACGATAGTTTCTTTTTTTTCCCCTGGATATAGAGATCTCCCACCAACTTCGGTCGACCCAACTGGGATCGAACTTTCCAGGGAATCGCTGATCAACATCCGGACACCGATTGTGGAGTTTTCTTCGTTCGTACCATTTATCACTCTCGTCCTTTTCCCTCCTACAACCATCCTCCACTCTTGCCTCTTCTGAGTTTTCTCCTCCTACTCCTCTCGCCCTTTCAGACCCAATTGACCCGATCCTTCCCATCCCCTCTTCCTCTCTTCGTTGGTTTCTCGAGACAGTGTGGTCCTGCCGTCCTCTCGAAGCAACTCCACATCATGAGCAACAAGTACACCACTCCCGGAGGAACGAGGTTCTTTTTCGGGAAGGAAAACTTCTAGGTGTGGTCGGAGGAGCAGGAGGATCAGTTTTCGGCTTCGTTTCATTTTCGCTGTTCACGCGTCGCGTTTTTCTACCTCCTTTACGATCTGTTTCGCTTCCTTCCTTCTTTCTTTTTGAGCATACATTACGTCTTCGTCTTGCATATCTTGGAGAGAGAGTTGAGACGAGGAAGGGGGCAGGAAGACATTGAGATTCATCGATCTGGGCGCGTCGAACCTAGTTGAGTTCGTATCGTTGAGTCTCGTCGTCTTCGACGAAGATGACGAGTCTTCAAAAACCTCTAGCGGCCAAAGGCGGTGGCCGGGACGGCTCTCTTTCTCTGGAAGATCGACGACAGAAGGGCAAGGAGAGAGAGAGATGAAGGCGGGGTCGCGAGAGAACGGAACCGAGTCAGCTCAGAGTTCCTTGAAAAGCAAGCAGTCGAAGAGAGAATACTCACCTCAACAATGATATACTATCTTGACGCATCACCTCATCCCCATCAACCTCTCGAAGATAACCCCTTCACTCTCCTCCCCGTCGTCCTCCTCTTCCTCTTCGTCGGCGAGATCCACGTACTCTTCGACCACCTTCTTCTTCTGTACAACGGTCGTCTTCGGTTTCGCTCGAGGTCCGGGAGCTGGCTTCCTCGTCGATTTTGGAGGAGTGACGACTGGGATTTGAGAACGAGAAGGACCAGCTTTGGCGACGCGTTGTTTTTTAGGAGGAGTTGTGAGACCGACGGTTGAGAGGAGGTTGGCGAGAGAGCGTTGAGGTGGTGGTGAAGATGAGGGTCGGGACTGGAAGAAAAAAAGGGAGGTTCAGTCGGATGAAGGTAGGAGTAGAACTGCTAGCAGAGAAGGAAAGAGGAAAGCTCACCACCATGTCTTCGTCCTCATCGTCTCCTCCTCCCATACCTCCCTCGTCCTCCGCACTCTCCTCGTCCTCTTCCTCCTCCGCGACCTTCCTCTTTCCGCCTCTCCCCTTCTTCCTCAAAGCTTCCAACGTCCCCTCCATCCCTCTCTTCACCGCCCAACACCCTCTCACCACCGTTCCCCATTCTCCCTCCCAGCCACAGCCAACCGAACACGTCCCCGAAGTCGGAAGGACCGAAGTCTTGTCTCTTGAATTGGCGTGGAAGTAAGAGGAGAGGCAGGTGAGATGAGTGATGGTGTGGCAGTTGGAGCAGAAGGCATGAAGGAGAGGAGAGGAGAGGTCGATGGGCGAAGGGCAGAGCGAGCAGGGATGCGAGGAAGGAGGGGGCGAGGGAAGGTTGGCGAGAAAGGCGAGGTAGGATTGATAGTGTTTTGATCCAAAGGTATCTGAGGGAAGTGAGGTACCGGCCGGTCAACGAGCGGAATCGAACGTGAAGAGTTCTCGATGAAGACGCGTCGGAGAACAACTCACAATCATCAACCTCGATTGCCTCTCCCTTTCCCATCTCCCTCCCTCCTACCACCCTCTTTCCATTGACACCACCAAACGTGCTCTCCACCGTCGTATGCTTGTTCAAACTTCGAACACCCTCCCTCTCTCCTGCCTTCTTCCAATCGCTCACCGCCGTTGTTGAGAACAGTCGAACATGAAGCGGAAGTCGGTTGTATGGCGTGAGAGTGAGCATTTTGCGAGCTACGGCGACCTTGGACTCGGGACGATTTGAGTTCTTGTTGCGAGGGAAGAGAGGTGGAGGTAGAGCTGGTTTGGCTGTGGTGGAGATGATAGCTTTCTTGCGACCGCGAGCAGCGAGGGCCGTTCCGGGAGGATGTCGAAGATGTCGAGATTTCTCCTGGGAAAGCGAGATCGAGATGTGTCAGGTGGTGAGAGGAGATATCCGGAAGGCAGGAGACTACTGACAGGGTGAATCCAGCACCACTCGAACTAGGAGATCGAGAAGATGAGGCAGAAGTCAGCTCGGACGCGTCGAGCAACAGACAGAACGAGAAGGAGGCGGTACGCCGTACCTGTAGAGCTGCGAGTTTGGAAGGGAAGCCATAGACGATCATCTCCATGTACCAAGGCTTGAACTTTCGGGTGTAGACCTGATCAAGCAAAGGATCAAGGATCAGCAAAGGAAAGGCCGCGCTTTAGAGGGAGGAAGGAGAGCTCGACTGACAGCTCCTCCTTTGATCTCGCCGTTGTGCTGCCTGATTCGCCGAGGAGGATCAGGAGTGGATCCGACCTGAGAATATAGAAAGATCGAGGTCAGATTAAAGTCTGGATATCTCTTTGATGGGGAAAGAGACCTGAAGGTGAAGGACGAACGTAGGTCCTGAACGATCCAACGTTGACGGGTCGAAGGAGGTAGCAAGCGTAGAAGCGAGGTTGAGCGTACTCCTTCGGAGGGTTATCCGTTTTCGGTGGCATGCTGGACGATCGAAAACGGCACGGAAGACCTCAGGATGGAAGAGCTCGAAGAGGGAGGGTGGAAGGGAGGAGGGAAGGGACTGTTGATCGAGGGGAGGAGAGACGAGGTCGATTTCAGTCAGTTTGAGCGAGATCGGACGTTTCGGTGATATATTCTGAAGCCTCAATCTTACCTGGAATGGTACTTCGAGTAGTATAGAAAAGTCAAAGAGGTCGAAAGTTGCTGCTCCTCGCGGTCGAAGGTGAGGAAGGGAGGGAGGGAGCTCACGTTGAGCTCTCCTCCTCTGCCTTGAACCGGAGTTTCGAATCTCAAATTCTTCTCCAGGTCTTTATCCCTCTTTGCTCTCCAAACCGTCACTCACGACTCCTGCGACATGATCCGAACAGTGTGAGTACACTCTCTTCATGCACCTCTCGCCTCCAGCTTTCTGACCTTTGTTTTCTTCTCTCAGTAAGCCCAAATCTGCTCGAGTGAAGCGAGCTCTCGAGGAGCGAGAGGCGAAGGTCGTCGAGAACCCCAAGACAGCCGTCTTCGTCCGAGGAAACCAGATCAGCGAGAGGGTTCAGATCGCTCTCAAGGAGTTGGTGAGTCGCTCTATACATATCTGGTCGGTGAAGCTGTAGGAGCGAAAGGAGGGAAGCTAGGGCGAAAGTTAGGAGGGAAGAAGGGGAGAGCTCATTTGGGTTCCTTCGTCAAGCTCAGCATCGTTGCTTCTTTGCTCAAGCTGTAAGCTCACCATACTTTCGTTCGTTTCTGCAATCTTACCAGGCCATGCTCAAGCGACCCGAGGCTATCAACTTCTCCAAGAAGAACGACGTCCACCCCTTCGAGGCCGTCGAGTCTTTCGAGTTCTGGGGAGAGAAGAACGACGCTTCCCTCTTCCTCGTCGGTCTCCACTCCAAGAAGAGACCTCACGATCTCGTCTTCGTCAGGATGTTCGATGGAAAGGTCCTCGATATGATCGAGCTCGGAATCGATATGGCTGAGAGCATGGCTGCTCTCAAGGTGCGTTCTTTCCCTCCCTCCTTCGTCGCGAGCTCGACTTTCGAGACTCTCACCTTCGCCTGCTTCCTCAGAGAGCTCAAGCTCACCGACCTCCTTCTGTTCCATCTCATCCTTCTCCGCTATCTATTCCCTCTCTCTCTTCCCCTCCTCACAGACACCCAAATCTACCCCTGGCCACCGACCGCTCATGCACTTCGCCTCTCCCCTCTTCGAAACCCATCCCGCCCTCATCCAACTCAAATCCATGCTCCTTGACTTCTTCAACGGTCACTCCCTCGAGCAGGTCCATCTCGCCGGTCTCGAACACGTCATCTCCATCACCTGCTCCCCTCCTCCTCCTCCTCCAGCCGACAACGGCGAGCCCTCCTCCTCCACCGTCTCGGAAGCCTCCACCCTCCCCACCATCCACTTCCGTACATCCACCATCCGTCTGCTCAACTCTGGAACTCGAGTGCCGAAGCTCGAGCTCGAGCCTATGGGACCCAACTTCGATTTCAAGGTCAGGAGGAGGCAGGAGGCCGATGCGGACGTGTTGAAGCAGGCTCTGAGACGACCCAAGGTGGCGAAGAAGGACGTCGAGAAGGGTTTGGGAAAGAAGAGGAAGAACATCGAGACGGACGATATGGGAGACAAGGTTGGACGAATCCATTTGGGAAAGCAGGAGTTCGGCAAGCTGCAGTACGTTCCAACTCTACTCCTTTCTCCCTCCCTCTGCCTCGTCCTCCTTTTCCTTCGCGTCTCTCTCTCTCTCCCCCTGACTCTTCTCTGCTTGTATTACTCTCGCTCACAGGGTCAGGAAGATGAAGGGACTGAGGAAGTTCAAGGTCGACAAGGATGCCGATTCCGCTGCTGCTTCGGACGCTGGAGGAGAGTCGGAGGGAGGAGGAGAGGAGAAGGTCAACCGCAGGAAGAAGCCCAAAGCGTCGTCGAAGTGAGCTGTTGGGTTGTAGCTTTAGATCATCATGACCTTTCGAGTCTTCTTGTTTATCGCGACGCGTTGGAACCCGTGTCTTGCATACCTCGCTTCGTTGACTCTTGTTTTCGTCCGTACGTCTCTCATTTCGTGCGTGCTCCTTCGCTTTCTCGCTCGCTCGCTTTTCTCAGCGATGCACTGGTTGAGGGACAAGCCAAACATGAATTCGAGAGACCGTAAGACAAACTAAGAAAGCTAAACCCCACCCGGAACCGGACTAGGACTTTGGAAAGGAGAACACGAAGTCGAGAAATGGAAAAAGGAAGGTCGTCGCGTTCTCGTCAAGAACGCGAACAGACCGCCTCCCACGTCCCTCCTTCCCTCCCTGGAACGGACCATCTCCGTCTCGAGTCCAACATTGGCCAGAGGGGGATGATAGATCCCCTCGCGCTGATGAAGGACGAGCACAAGGAGCAAGATGGCTCGTTCCAACGTCACTCGCGTCGCCTCACTCCTCCTACTCCTCCACCTCCTCTTCTTCTTCTTCTTCTAAACTACTCGAGTCACGTCGCTTTGCCTCGACCAGCGAGAGACTCTCCTACTGATTCATGCCCCCTCGGGTGTGATGTACTAAACCCGCCCTCCTTCCACCCTTCCCTTCCCTTCCTTCAGTCGTCGTCGGTCGTCGAGATCAGTGGGCGAGCCGTCGAGTGTTCAGGTCGAGATCAGTTCAAGTCGATCCAGGCGGTCTGTGAGATGAAGAAGAGAAAGGAGAAGAAGAAGGAGAAGGAGAAGGAGGACGGAGCTCGAGAGAGTTAGTGGGAGAAAGGGTCGCGAAAGAGAAAGAGAAGAGGGAAGCTCAAACTCACCTTGTCCTCCAGACTCTCCATCTCCTCCTCATCCCAAACCGGCTTCACCGACGTCGACCTCTCCTCCTTCGGCTCCGATTGTCTCCGGGTCCTCGAGAGCCATTTCCGACCGTGCGAGTGGGACTTGGTAGCTTTCTCTCCGAAGAGAGTCTGGGAGAAGAGAAGAAGAGGGAGAGAGAGAAACGATGAGGGTCAGCTCGCGCAAAGATATAGAGAAAAGAAAGACCCGCAA
This sequence comes from Mrakia blollopis, assembly GCA_000950635.1. NCBI lineage: Eukaryota > Fungi > Basidiomycota > Tremellomycetes > Cystofilobasidiales > Mrakiaceae > Mrakia > Mrakia blollopis. Next base: position 481,264 of record BBPU01000074.1, on the reverse strand, counting down.
AGAGCAGAGACGAGCTCACCGAGTCCTTGTGGGAATCAAAAATTGCGGAATCCTCAGGCGAGACGACGACGATGGTGGGAACTCTGCCCGTCGAAGTCAAAGATGCGAAGGTTGTCAATGAAGAGGAGTTGGACGCGACCTGTAAAACGAAAAGAAGACGGCGAGAGTGTCAGCTTCGAGGTCCAGAGAAGAACAGAAGGAGCTTGACTCACACTAGAGAGGTATCGAGTAGAGAGAGAACGGCTCTCGTTGGACTTGAGAGTCGAGTTGCTCGTCGAGCGAGTGATGATGGAGTCGAACTCGGGCGACTCTGGGTCGATGTGGTTCATCGCTCGTCGAACGTTCGCGTCCTCCATGATCCTCTCGAAAGGCATCTACAACGAAGATAGGGAGAGAGAATAGCGAGATCGTCAGCTCGAAGCCGAGGCGATGGGAAGAAAGAAGAGAGAGAGAGAGAGAGAGAGAGAGAGAGAGAGAGAGAGAGAGGAAGTTGCTGCTCACCTTGATAGCAGGGATGTCGTCACAGCAGCAGAAGCTCTCCGGCAGACTGACCTGAGTACTCTCAGCTGCTCGGTAGATGTCGGTATTGGTGCCAGTAGGAGTGAGGAGAGCCGATGAGGCTGGCGAGAGGGTCTGGAATGAGGAAGGAGTGGGAAACGAGTCAGGAAATGCATCGACGCGATTCGAACGAAGAGAAGGACGAGAAGACTCACCTGTATACTCTCCCTCGCCATGATCTCCTTTCCAACTTGAGCGGCACCACCTAGGATGGGAGAGGAGAAACGAAAGCGTGATCAGCGAACGGAAGGAAGAGCGAGAGACGCGACGAGACGAAGAGAAGAGCTTACCGAACTTGAAGACTTTGGCTGATGATGGAACGACGACGTGAAGAGGGGACGACTTGGCGAGAGCGACTTGACGGAGGGCAGTGGCTTGAGATACAGTGGTGAGGGTAGATGGATTGAGTCCTGGAGAGTGAAAAGAAAGAAGGAGTCAGCTCAAGAGAAGAGAGAGAGAGGACGAGCCATGAAACGCAAAGGAGAGAATTAAGACGACTCACCTTCGAAGCAGATCTCGACAGATTGTTCGACGGCGAGGATGGAAGCAGAAACGATGGAAACGATGACCTCCTTCTTGACTCCGACGCCGCTGGGGACGACGGCGGGTGGCTGAGAGAAGTGAACAAGCTCGTCCTCCTTGACGAGAGCGGCGGCGTTGAGATCGGTGTGTTCGACTGAAGCGAAGGTGACTACGATGACAGGACCCTGTGGAGTGGGAGCAGGAGCAGGGAAGGAAGATAGAGGAGAGGATCAGCTTCGAGCTTAGGGGAAGAGGAAGGAGGAGAGAGCGCCGACGAACCTGAGCGAAGGGAAGAGAGGGAGGAGGAGACAGTCGAGGTCTTCGAGCTCAACTTGGAGCTGAAGGTCTTGACGTTGGCTCTGAAGGTCTTGAAGGACGACGAGACCTTAGACTTGAGGGTGAGCTTGACTTTGGGAGAAGCATCGACGAGAGAGGGACGAGCGAGCTTCTCTTCCCGCCTTCTTTCCTTTTCCCGCGTCCCTCGTTCCTTCTACTGTAGACTACGTTAGAGATTATAACATAAAGAATAGTGGATACGACCTATGTATTTGGAAAGAAGCATACTTAAAACAGAAACGTCTCGGTCCGACGGAAAAGAAACACGAAGCAGCGAAAAGAGAAACCGTCACGTCGTCACCTCATCAACCCTCCTCCTCAACAGTTTCTACTTCTCCAACTCAGTACCTCTCCCCCAAATCCCGCTCATCGATCCCACCCTCTCCCCCTCTAAACTCCCACGCCCTCTCCTCCGCCGTCTCGGGCACCGAAGGAGGACTGCTCCCCCCCGGCGTCGACCCAGCAGCATCCGCTCGATCCGAATCCACTCCATCTGTATCCTCCGCCTTCTCCTCTCCATCCCCGTACCTGGTATACTTAGTCCCCTCGTAGCCCATCTCAACGTCGTCGATGATGAGAGGAGGAGGAAGGAGGGAAGGCAAGCTGGAAGGAGTGGTAGGTCGAGAGGATCGGAACGCTCCAGGGATGAAGGAAGCGACGCCGGAAAGAGTTCTGTGAAGTCGGTTTGGTCGGGAGGGTCCTCCTTCTCCGTTGTCGGAGTATTCGGATCCGATGGGAGAGGCTCGACCAGAGGGAGGTTGGGAGAGGGAGGAGGAGTCGGTGCTGGAAGGGTCGTTGAGGGAAGAAGAAGCGGCGGCGGCGAGGGAAGCAGCTACTTTTTCTCGAGCTGCTTGTTCTGCTCGTTCGGCTTTGACCCGAGAGGATCCTCCGATGGGTCGAGAGGTTCGGCGTCGGTAGAAGAGGACGTAGGCGGCGGGGGTCTGGCAGTGAAAGGGAGGGACGGTCAGTCGAGAGATCCGACGAGGGAAAGGAAGAGAAGGGAGAACTCACGACGATGCCAGCGTGAGGATCGTTTCCCAGAGGGGAGACTCGCGAATCGTCGAAGCTGTACCATCGTTTTTCCTCGGCGTTGAAAGCGAGAGCGGTGTAGTGTCCTCCAGAGAGACCTCCGTAATGCTGATCGACAGCGTCTGCAAAGGGAAGGACGGTGAGAAGAAGAGTCAGGTTCGAACTTGGACGCGTCTTAAGCTATTGAAAAGGAGCTAGAAGAGCACTCACAGAGATCGTAAAGCAAAGGCTCATCGAAAGGCTCCAATCCCAGCGATTCGATGTCAACTCCCTCAGCCGAGAGCTTCTTCGCAACCGTCCTCGAAAGAACTCGCTCCTCGAGGTTGAAGTCGGTGATGGGGAACTCCTGGGGAACGCGAAACGTACAAGGTCGAAAGAGAAGTTCAGCGACGCGTCTCGAAGACATAAGAGAGACGGAGAGAGAGAGGAGACTGACGATGAGGTTATCGATCTTGTCCCTCAAGTTCCTCGCTCCTCCGAACCTCTTGAGATGAACGACGAGGATGTCGGGGACCTTCCAGATCTCGAGCTTCTTCGTAGCCGCACGATGAGCTTTGCACTACATCAAAACAGGAACCATAAGAAAAAGGCCATCAGCGTTCGTTCGTTCTCGACTTCATGCGACGATCGACCGAAACGCGTCGCGTTGCAAAGCAAAAGAAAGAGGCAAGAGTCTCGTAGAACTCACGTTCGAACAATACCACAAATCATCCTCCCCCAAAGTCTCCTCCTTCGAAAACTCCTGCAAACAATCCTCGATGCTGATCACGGGCTTCTTCCCCTTGTTGGCCTTCAACTCCGCCTCCATCGAAGGATCCACAAAACTCTCGTACCCCGTTGCGAAGGGAGCGCTCCTGTCGTAACCAAAGACCGTCTCTGTCTCGTCCTTCCCCCAGACGCAAACGATTCCCTTCCCAGGTTGAACGAGCAGCGGAAGCTCCTTCTCCTTCCCGTTCCCACCTCCGTTGTTCGAGAGCGAAGGGGACGAGAGAGTGGTGTCGGGCGTGAGGTCGTCCTCGTCTGAACCGTAGAGGGAGGAGGAGTTGGAGTATTCGGGGATGGAGAGGAAGTCGTTTCTTCCTCGAGGGACGAGATCTCGAATGTCGCCTAGTCGATGACCTTTTGGAGCTGCTAGGTTTCCTCGGGAATAGGATTCGGTGAAGGTTCGAGCGAGGAAGAGGGCTTTGGCTCGAGGAGGGGATGCTGGGAGGATAGGAGAAGCAGAGTGGATGGGAGAAGTGTCCATGGGGGAGCCAGAAGTAGCGTTGGTGTCTTCTTCTTCGTCGTTTCTCTCGAAGGGAGGGGAAGGGTAGCCGCTGTCGAGATCGGGGTTGGCTGCCGATGCCGAGACGGTGTGAGGAGGGTTGAGGTCGGTGGGAGCTGGAACGGGATCCAAGATCGATGAGGAGGGAGCTGAGGGTGTTCCGTCGAGGTGGATCTCTGCGACTCCGTCGAAGAGAGGAGCGCCGAGGACGGGAAGGAGGGGAGAGGGACCTGGTCCGTCGTCGCTGGCGAGCTGGTCGATCTCGAGGTCGAAGTAGTGCTCGTCGTTCGTCTCCGGGTTGACTCGCTTGTACTGCTGGACGATGGAGTCGAGGATAAAGTCCGAGTTTCGAGCCTCGTCGGCCTTGAGGGTGATGAAGAAAGGAGCTCCGAAGAGGTCTGGATCGCTCTTCCATTTTTGAGTGGCGCTGAGGATCGGGATGATGGCGTAGTCGTCGTCGGCTGACATGTAGCCCTGGCAAATAGAAAAAAAAATCTGGTCAGCGCGAGGAAGAAGAAAAGACGCGTCGCGAGGGAGAAAAGGAAGCTCACATCGTCCTTCGCGACGACCTTCACGTCGACCTCGTAGAACGCGACCGTATCTCCAGCAGCGATCTCCGAGAACGAGTCGTGGTCGAAGTAATATTTATAGAAGCATTGGTTGTACAGTTCTCCAACGACGAGCTGGAAAGGCCAGAAAGGAAAAAGCGTCAGACGCGTCCACGCGCTTTCCTTCTCGTCCCCCCAGAAGACGGAACTCACAGCCTCGGGATCGACCTTGAACCAACCACCGAGGATGGCCTTGACCTGCTTGAAGGAAGCGACCTTGGAAACGGAGATGTCGACCTGAGATGAAGCGGAACCGAAACAAGGATGAGCTTCTCTTCGACCAAGAGGAGAGAGAGGAGAGGAAAGAGACGAACCTGGTATCTCGATTTGCTAGGATCGGAGGGGATGAAGTAGACTCGAGCGTTAAACTTCTTCTTGATGGGAAGAGGGAGAGTGAGGTAGAGGAAAGGGTCGAAGGTGATGGCTTCCTTTCCACAGTCCGGGCAGACCAGCGTACTGGAGAGAAAGAGGTGATGAACATCGAAGGTCAGCGTCCAAAGTCGAGAAACGCGAGAAAAAGCGAGCGGCTCACCTCTTGTACTGTCCCTGGAAGAGATCCACAATCACACTATCGTTCCTTTTCTTGTACATATCCCAACAGATCCTCGCCATCTTCGCGAGATCTTCATCGTTTCCTCCGTTCCAGTCTGGCGACTCGCTGTAAGGCTTCTGTCGAATCCGGTTGAGATCCTCGTGAAGTCCATCGAGAGCGAAGGTGATGAGCTCCTGGGAATCGTGCTGCTGGTATCCGGAGAAGGAGGGAGCGAATCGAGCGATGGTTCGTTTGAACTCGGACGGAGAGAAGGAGGAGGAGGAGCCGAGGAAGAGTTGGGCGATGAGGACTCCGAAGGCGTCGGCGACTTGACCCTTCATTCCGAGAGGGTTCTGACGGTTGATCTCCTCCTTGAAGACTCCAGCTGCAGTCGAAGGAAAAATGAGGGAGTCAGCGAGGGGAGAAAGAAGAAGAAAGAAGTCGGCGCGACTGAAACTCACAGAGGAAGTACTGGTTGAGCTCAGTCGTGTTTGAGAGGCACTGGAGAGCCGAGTTCATGAAGCAGGTGTTACCTCTGGGGAAGGATTGAATTCAGAGATAGGATAAAGTCAGCTTAAAGTAGCAAAAGTCGCGTCGGGAGGAGACGAGATCGACTTACAAGTTCGATAGTCCGACCAGACCCTTCCTGCTTCTCTCCGTAGGAACGAGACTTCCATTCGCTTTCGACCTGGTGAAGATAGAGAAGAGTCCGCCGGTATTCGAGGAGGTGACCGACGAAGCCGAGGAGACGTTGGTGTTGGACGAGGTGGAAGGAGAAACGACCTTGGCTGATTTCTCGAGCGACTCGATGTATCCTCCTCCCGAGAAGAGAGGTTTCGCTCCCTCTGGGTCCATCGGCCAAGGGCTCGACTCGCTAGGCCTCTGCTCGAGAGCGAGAAGGTCTCCGTTTCCGATGTTGGCACTCTCGAGCGTCTCCTCCCTCATATCCGCTGGCTCGTCGAGGACGACTCCACCCATGGCTCGGACGTCGTCTGGCTCCAGGTCACCCGACAAGAACTTCCCGTCGGCTCCCTTGAAGCTGTCCGGGACGAGGGCAGGATCGAGTTTCCAGAATCGAGAGTTCTTGGGGGAGGATTTGAAGGTACGAGCGGCGTTCGCCTTGAGCAACATGTACTTGCTCGCGGCGGAGAAGTCGAAGGGGAGGGCGTGAGGGTTCTTGGGCATGGGAGGCGACACCGCGGGAGGAGCAGGAGCGACGTAGATAGAGAAGACCTCGATGTGGGGGATCTGAGGAACGCAAGGACGATGAGTACAGGGTCCGTTCTTGAGCGGAGGCGAGAGACGAGAGCAACTGACGTAGAATTCGACCCTCTCGTTGCCGTGCCCTGCTCCCTTGATGACCTTCCTGGAGATCTCGACGTTGCATCCGTACCTTTGGAGGCGAAGCGTACAAGTCAGCTCTATCCTTCCAACGTTAAAATCCAGTAGTAGTACGAGGAACTCACCATTTCTTCAGAGCGTCCCAAGCTGTCATCGGAACGATCTCGACCTCAACTCCCTCCGTCACTTTGCCCTTGAGCTCTCCGTCTGGATGAGCGATTCTCGAGTTGTCGATGGGTTTGAGAGCTTCCACTTGAGAAGGAGAAGGGGAGGGGGAGGAGAGTGTGTCGCTAAATCGTCGATACCACTAGGAGAGAGAGCAGGGAGAGAAAAGAGGTGGGAAGGAGAGCTTGAGGTCAGCTCGAACGAAGGGAGGAGGAAGCACAAACAGAGAAGGATTCGAACGAGATGGAGCACGTACTCGTCTGTCTATGAGATACCAGACGTCGCCAACGTTGAGAGGTTGTTTTTTGAAGTCTGCAAGATAGAAAGGGAAGGGAGGAAGAGGGAGAGGAAGGAATTAGGCGGTGAGCTCGAGAGAGTTGACGGTTTGATGCTCACTCACTTGTGATGAGAGTAAGCTGCTCGTCGTATCTGAGCGCTTCTGATCCAGGATCCGTAGGAGTCCCGCTCGAGGGAGGAGGTGGGCTCGTGTCGCTGTCGCTTTTGATCTCGAGTCCTGACCCTCCAGAGAGCAGAGCTGGGTCGACGACGGAGGGGTGCGTGGAGGAGGAGGAGGGAGTGTCGTGCTCAGAGGGATCCTCAGAGGCAGCACGCTTGGGAGAGGACGTCTCAGAGAAAGAGGGGTCGCGCGCACGCTTCTGCATCGCGAACGAGGGAACAAGAAGCTGCTTCTGTTGAAGGGGGGGAAGGTGGGGCTGAGGGGAAGGGACGGAGGAGGAGGGAGGGAGAGAAGCTGGAGGTTGATTCAGGAGGAGATCCCAGCTCGTTTCCTTTCCTTCCTTCTCCCAGCCTTCCTCCTTCCTTGTCAACCACATCAACCTTCGAAAAAACGAAAGGTCATCTCGTCGAGATGTCTTCTCTCTCGTACATAGTCATCTTCAACTCAGACTGCAAGCTCGACCCTCCATCAACTCCGTCGAACGAGGAGCGAGATGAAGACGCTCAGGAAGCAGCTCAGGTCGTCTTCTACTCCTCAAACAAGCAGGTCACTACCAGGGACAAGATGCTCAGACATCTAGGTCTAGCTAAAGGGCTCGAGAACTTTGCAAAGTGAGCTCTCGGTGCCCTTCATCGGCCGACTCCGTCGAGAGAGGCTCGAGCTGACCTTTCTCTCCTCCCTTCCCTCTTCTCTTCTCCAGCATGTTTGCTCCCTCAAATCCATCAACCGTCGTCACCTCAACCAAATCATCTCTCGTCACCATCTCACCCGAGCCAGGATATCGCATCCACGTCGTAAGTCACAGGCTTACGGTTCGTGTCCTTCAAAACGACGAGCTCACTTCTCTCTGCTTCTATCCAGAACGTCGCCCTTCCTCCGCCTCCTCCTGCTTCCACGACGGCCAAACCTCACGAGTTCCAGCTTCCAGTAGATCTCATCGAAACGACGCTCTACAGATCTTACGAGTCTTTCATTGTGAGTCGTCTCACCGTCATCCTATGGCCCGCTCACAACCTAACCTCATTATTCGTCGCTAGCTCCTCAACGGCACTTTCTCGCATATCCTCGAGACCCATGGAAGGGAGGTCCTCGATAGGAAGGTCGAGAACTTCTGGAACGTGTGGACTTCGAACTGGCAGGGAGAGCTGGAAGCAGGACGAGCGCTATCCGTCGAGAGTCTACTCGGAGGTTCGTCGCCTTCGACTTCTGCTGCTCCATCAAATCTTCAGACTGACTTCCCTTTCGCGCCTTCAGAATCCGTCCCATCTCTTCCTCCACCTCAACACTCCTCTTCCCCATCAATCCTCCTCTCGCGCTCTTCGATCCATCACGTCTCCTCCTCATCCTCGTTCCCACCTTCTCTTCTCCGTCGCCTCATCTCCCTCCTCCCTGCCGAGCCTGTCAAGACGCCGAAATCAACACCATCGGACACTCCATCCAACCCCTCCGCCGCGACGTTGACGCCCCACGAACACAACTGGCTCGGATTGGGAACGATGGGAATGGGAATGACTTGGGGAGGAGGAGGGGCCGGGGGAGGTTCGAAGCCATCTTCATCAGCAGCAAAGCTTCGACAACCTCCGCTTTCATCTCTCGATAACAAGGATAAAGAAGAAACGTCTAAGATCCTCGGAAGGAAGGCTTCTTCGAGATGGTACACCGGAACAGGACTTCTAGATCTTCTCACTCCTTCGTCAGCAACCACTCCCATCCCTTCAGCCAAACCTTCTCCTCCAGCAAAACCCTCTCAGCCACTCCCTGCTCCCGAATCCACCGGATCGTCCCCCCCAACTCCAGAGGGATCCGCTTCTCCTCCTACCGCCGCTGAAGCAGCGAGCTCCCTTCCAGCTTCGACATCGATCGACGCGACTGCTCTGTCGGACGCGATGGACACGCCTCTTCCCGAGCCTGTTGTTGCCGAGGAGGAGGTGGTTGACGAGGAGATGCTGAAGCAGATCTGGGAGGAGAAGTGGAGGAGGATGGAGGTTTGGTTGGATGAGGTTGGAGGGGAGGAGGGAGAGCAAAGGACGTTGGAGAAGAGGGAGTTGTTTTACGTTTTGGTTCGTCGCGTTCCGTTTCTCTTTCGTTTCCTCGAGGCTCTTCACTCACCCATACCCTCCTTCTATGCTTCGAAGATCTCCTCTTCATATCCTCCGCCAACCTCCACCTCGACCAACCTTCCTGCTTCCTCCGTCGACCCAACGCCTCCCCCTCCTCCTCCTCTCCTTGACACCCTCTACGCGTTCTTTCCTTCCCCATCTACCACCTCACCAACCTACCCACCCCTCGAAGAACTCCTCTCCCTCCTCCCACCACCACCCACTACGCCCACACCCGCATCCGCTCCCTCCTCCTCCTCAGCAGCACCAGACCCCCCAGCCGATCCACCCGTCTTCACCTTCTCCTCCCTCTCCGGCGCCCAACCTAACGCAGCGTGGTCCAAAGCAGCCATCTCTCGCGCTACAAGATCCAAGAATGGGAAAGTCAGTAGTCAAGCCAGTGCTGCTGTGGAGAGGACGTTCTTGAGGTCGGTGGGGTTGTTGAGGAGGTGAGTGTTTCGCGAGATCTTCTTCGCATCTTCCTTCTATCCCTTTCATCCTCAGAGACGCGTACTGAATTTTCCGACTTTGGTTTTCAACGACGTGTTTTTCAGTGATCCCGAACTCCTCGAAACAGTCTCTCGGACGTCGCTCGCTTCGAAATGGGTCGTCGCTTTGCGATCTCCCTCCTCGCCGTCTTCGCCCTCGACACGAGCGGCGGAAACAGCAGACGAATCAGGGCTAGTGATGGTTCTGGAAGGGAAGGGAGTTGGGTTGGGGGAAGTGGATGGTGAGTCTCCATTGTGGTTCTCTCCATTGTGGTTCCTTTCCCTTTCTCTTTCCTCCCAAGTCTTGATCGTCTCGTTCGAAATCTGACGCGTCTCCTTCTTCCATTCGTTCCTTCGGTTCGTTCCAAACCAGCTCGGCTTCGATCTTTCTCCAAGAGCAGCTCTTGAAAAAATTTGGTTGTATGGATGACATGACTCGTTACGGAGAGAAGAGGGGAGCAGCGAAAGAAGCAAGAGCAAAGAGAGAGGAAGAAAGAAAAGAAACGAGAAGAAGACGCGGGATCGAAGTGAGAGAATTGAGCGTTCTATCGATCAATCCACCGTATCAATCAACTTCCTCTTCGCGTCGATCTCCACTGCGATCTTGAAGCTTCCGAGGAGGCCTGTGAGCTGGATTTTCTCGGAGCCGCCTAGGGAGAGACGGTGCCTAGATGAGACGAGCGAAAGGAGAAAGGGGCGAAAGGGTCAGTTTCGAGTCGACGCAGAGTTTGATGTTCGATGATTCGGCGACGACCTGATGGCGTCAAATCCGTGGTCAGAGAAGAGAAGAATAACTCACTCAGTCTTCGCCAGCTGATCCAGAAGATACACCCTCGCCGGGTCCGCCAACTCGAGCGTCTGAACAAACTCGTACGCTCCCATCACCAGATCCTGCAGAGCAAGTCCCTTGTCTGCTTTCAAAGCTTGAACGACTGTAGTTCCACGAAGCAAAGTCGATGAAAGCGAAAGTCAGTTCCAGCTCGACGAACGAAACGCGTCGAAGAGAAAGCAAAAGGGAGATCAAACGAACAGTTGTAAGCGGTGGTGAACTCGGCGGTCATCATGGTCTCGATCACACGCTGGATGTCGTCTGGATGTGGGTTTCCGGTGCAGGCGTAGACGGCTGATTCGTCGACGATGTCGAAGGCGGCGTGGCAGGCCTGAGGGGAAAGGAAAGAGAGGCGAGGCGAGACGAGAGACAGCGAGGAGGTTCGAATCAATTTCCGCAACTAAAGGGAAAGGAGAAAATTTGGACTGACCTGAAGAACGTTGAGAGCTCTTCGCATATCTCCCTTGGTGAGCTTGAGGAGAGCGGCGAGACCGGAAGGGTGAAGTTTGATTCTGGAGAGCCGAGGAAGAAAGAGAAGAGACGATAATCAGTATCTACGTCTCAGCCCGAAGATAGAGATGCAAGGTTTGGAGAAGAGTGAAACGAGAAGATGCGGGGTCGACTCACTTCTCAGCCTCGATAACAACCTTCAACCTCTTCTCGACCTCGACAACGGGCAGTGGCGAGAATCGGAACCTCGTGCAACGGGACTGGATAGCAGGAGTGATTTTGTTGACGTAGTTGCAGATAATGCAGAATCGGACTCGTTTTGTGTGTTGCTCGATGACTGAAGAACGTGCGATGTGAGAGAGGAAACGAGAGCGAGATCAGTCTTGAGCTTGAGAGGACGCGACGGAGAAGAAGGAAAGGCAACTGACCTCGTCGAAGAGCAGCTTGAGCAGCGTTGGTCATCATATCTGCCTCGTCGAGGATGATAAGCTTGAATCCCTTCCTGTAGTGGCAGTTTTGCACGAGAAATGGGTCAGCTGCTGCCTGTTCGAGCAGATCAAGAGGAAGGAAACGTCGCGAGAAGGAGGACGAACTGGTAAAGGGTTCCCATCTCCGCGAAGGACTTGATCTGATCTCGAACGACGTCGATTCCTCGATCATCGGAAGCGTTGAGCTGCAAAGACAGTATACAGATCGTCAGAGGTCGCTGCCGAAGCGAAGGAGGCGACGAGAAGGCGGAGCGATGAGGAAGGGAGGAAGGAAAGGGGAAGCTCACCTCGAGAATGCTCTTTGAGAAGTCAGCACCGTAGATCTTCCTCGCCACCGCCAAGATGGTACTCGTCTTTCCTGTCCCTGGAGGCCCGTAGAAGAGCAGATGAGGTAGTCGCCCCTTTTCGATGAAGCGTTCGACTGGGAGAAGAGGGACGTAAAGGAGATCGGAAGGTGAGCTCGAGGAAGGAGGAGCGAGAGGAGAGGATCGAACGAACTGGTTGTAGTGATGGATTTGTGGGAGACGACATCGTCGAGGGTGACTGGACGATACTTCTCGACCCTGCGAGAACGAGGAAAGGTGTCAGACTGCCGCAGAGGGTGGAAAGAGGGAAGGTGGAGCTCACCAAGGGAGGTTCTCGTTCTGAGCTGCTGGAAGGGGAGCTGCTTTCTCCTTCCCTTTGCCGTTTCGAGGAGCAAAGAAGGAGTTCGCAGGGGTAGCAGCTTTGGGGAGGGATGGTCGAGGGGGAGGGGGAGCCATAGTGGCCTCGGGAGCTGCTTCCTGAGCCTGGAGAAGAAGGAAAAGGAAGGGGAGAGGTGAGCTCGACGCGAGGAGATCCAAGAGGCAGTCAAGAAGCTCTCACCTTCTCGATCAGAGGATCGACCATTTCAACGTCTTCCATAGCGGGCAAGGGGTTTAGAGAAGGCTTGAGAGGAGTTTGGGGGAGACTTGGAAAAAGTTGGGTGGAGAAGATGGAGGATGGGAGAGAGGAAGGGATTCACGTCAAGTCGATTCCATTTCGCTGCCAGCGAGCTCGGGCTCCTCCCAACGACAACACCCCTTCAATCTTTCACAGCATGTTCGCATCGGAAATTCAAACACTTAGGAAGCTCGGAATTAGAGGAGTGAGTTCCTCGCTCGAATCGCAGCTCAAGAAGGAAGGGAGACGGGAAACAAGCAAAGGAAGGAGCTCAAGCTGACCGTTCCCCTTCCCTTCCTTCCCCAGGTGCTTCTTCAAGGGCTCAACATCGCAACAGTCGTCTCCTCAGGTCAGCTCAACTAATACCAGGCGCTACGTGTGGTTGTGGGCTTCGGGCTGATGTCGTTTCCTTCGTCTCTGCCAGGTCTTATGATGTGGAAAGGGCTGTCTCTCGCAACCAACTCGGAATCTCCCATCGTCGTCGTTCTCTCGTGAGAAATCCCCTTCCTTCTTCGTCTGCTCGCCCTCTTCAACCCTCCTAATACCTTTGAATCCTTCCAAGCCATAGAGCAGAAGCTGATCTTCCCTTTGCTTCGCCACTCCCTCTCCACAGCGGCTCCATGGAACCAGCCTTCTACCGAGGCGACCTTCTCTTCCTCACCAACCCTGCCAACACCCCCTTCGTCGTCGGAGACATCACAGTCTACAAGATCCCAGGGGCAGATATCCCTATCGTGCATCGTGTAATTGAAGCTCATGAAGTGTACGTTGTCCTTCCTCGAATCGCCTCAAGGACGAAGAAGGGAGACCCAAGCTGATCCAACTCGCTGCCGTTCGTTTCGTCTCGTTCGACAGCCCTCACGCATCAAAACCCGACCAGCTGCTATTGACGAAGGGAGATAACAATAGCGCCGACGACCTTGGCTTGTATGACGGGGCTCAGTGGTTGAAGAGGGAGAATGTCGTTGGGAAGGTTCGAGGGTGAGTTTGGACCGAAGGTCCTTCGCCACGCTGTCACGTCGCTGATCCTGTTCTTCTCTGCTCTGTTTGGCGACTCAGATTCCTGCCGTTTATAGGTATGCCGCGAATGCCGTCTTTGCGTCTGTGATCATGACACTGACGCGTTTTCTCCTTTAACGATGCAGGTTACGCGACGATTGGTTCGTTCTCTCTTTCTTTTTTCGCATTCTGATGCTAAGAGAGTTTACTGACCTTGATATCTGTTCGTTGACCTCCGCATCTATCAGCCAGTAAGCCCTTCGCCTTTCTCGAAGCCCGAAGTCTCGGAGATCTTGATATTCTCGCTCGCTGAGCTGACCGCTTCTTCCTTTCCACCTTTTCGCCTTCCCTCTCCGTCCCTGCTTCTTCGTCTCCCTTCTCCCTTCGTTACTCGCAGTGAACGACTATCCTCAGCTAAAGTATGGTTCGTCAGATTTCGTTGCACCTGCCTCCTACGCGAGCGAAACTCCCTCGCCTTCTCTCGCTCACACGTCGCGACTTCTTCTGCTTGGCTTCTTTTTCTACAGCCCTGATGGGCGGAATGGGTCTCTACGTTTTGTTCAATCAGGAGTAGCTCTTATAGACATGGATATCCTGGGTTCCCCTCAGCTCGAAAACACGAGCTCCTTCGACGCGTTCTTTCTCCAAACAAACGAGACTTGCCGCCTGAGCCTCTTCGTCGAGATCTGGCCGCTCTCGATACGGATAAGGGAGTGTGTTTTCGATCGGAAGACCACGGGCTTGTGATCTCGCCCGTCTCGGAAGCCACTAATGTCTCTCAGATTTTTCCTAAGGGAGCGGGACGGTGAGATGATCGAGGCCTGCGCTTTGACTTTGAGGTTCACCTCCTCCGAAAGAGGCCTCCCATTTGTTTCTCCTCCCAACCTTCTCCTCCCCTCCCCTTCCTTCCAAACTCTTTCCCTTCCCCTCCCCCTCTCACCCTCTCTCTCTCACTCTCCTTTACAATCATGGCCCCTACTCAAGTTAAGAGGATTTGCTGCAGTGAGTCTATACTCTCTTGACGAGGGGGAGAAGAGAAAGAGGGAGCGAGGAGGCGGGCGGGGCGAGAGATCTCAGCTTTCCCCCTTCTGTTCTGTTCTCGACGGAGTTGATGATTTTGAAGACTGTGTACTGACTCTAGACCTTCTCTATCTTCTACAGTCGGTGCTGGATACGTCGGTGAGTCGGATCTCTCTAGTAGAAGAGGCTGGAGGAGGGGACAGCTTTCGTGACACGTCGAAGGAAGGAGAAGGAGGAGGAGTGCTGATCTTTCCCCCGTCTTTTCTCTGGCTTCGTTCGTGTTTAGGAGGACCTACTTGCGCCGTTATCGCGCTCAAGTGCCCCAACATGTTAGTAGACTTTCCTTCTCGCTTCCATCTCTCTTTGTTGGGTCGAAAACGCGTCTGATTCTATCCTACCATCTCAAATTCCCTCCCTTTCCTCCTCCTTCTCCTCCCCCTCCCCCAAACTCTCCTCCCCACTCTTGATCCCCTTTCGCTCTTCGCTCCGTCTTTCACCCTTCCCACTCTTCTCCCTCTCATGCAGCATCGTTACCATCGTCGACTTGAACCAGGCTCGAATTGACGCTTGGAACTCGCCGACGTTCGACCTCCCCATCTACGAGCCCGGACTCGAGGATGTCATCCGACAGGCCAGGGGACGAAACTTGTTCTTCACCACCGAGGTCGACAAGGCCATCGACGAGGCAGACCTTATCTTCGTCGTGAGTGTTTCATTCCAATCCGATCCGTCAAGCCGTACTCGCGCAATGAGAAGGAAGGGAAGGGGAAAGAAGAAGCTCATCTCTTGTTCGGGACCGTTCTAATTCTTTTTCGCAGTCTGTCAACGTGAGTTCTTTTTCCTTTGTTTGGTCGTACGGTGTGCAGAGAGGTAGACGAGAAGCTGACAGTTATCTTCTGCTTCGCTTCTATAGACTCCCACCAAGAAGTCTGGTTCGTTTCCCCTCCTTCCTTTCAGCCAAAGCCAAACCCTCGCTGCGTCTCGCCCCCGGTTTTTAAACCTTCGAAGGCTGAAGGTTGACCTTTGATCTCTCCTTCTGCTTCTGTACATCTCTTCTTCGTCATGTCCTACAGGTGTTGGAAAGGGATTCGCTGCCGACCTCAAGTGAGTACAGTTCTTTGCAGCTCACACTTCTCCGCTCACGACCTCGCACCTCTTCCGGGTCTCAGACCGCCCATCTCCTTCCTGATCTCAATCCAAGCTGACCCTTTCTTTGCTGTCTCTCTTTCTTCTCCGTCTCTCTCAGCTACATCGAGCTCGCCACTCGACAGATCGCCCGAATTGCTACTACCTCCAAGATCGTCGTCGAGAAGTCCACCGTTCCTTGCCGAACTGCTGAGTCGATGAGGACCATCCTCGACGCCAACTCCCGACCTGGAGTTCACTTCGACATCCTTTCTAACCCCGAGTTCCTTGCTGAGGGAACTGCCATCGCCGACCTTTTCGCTCCCGATCGTGTCCTCATCGGATCTCTCCAGACCGAGGAGGGAAAGAAGGCTTCCGCTGCTCTTTCCGCCGTCTACAACAACTGGGTTCCGTGAGTTTCAGCCCTCTTGTTCTCTTTTGGAGTTCTAGAGCTGCTATCTATCGGGGGGAACGGTCGAGCTGATCTCGTTCTTCCTTCCTGCCTTGCAGCACCGACCGAATTCTCACCGTCGGTCTTTGGTCGTCTGAGCTTTCCAAGCTCGCTGCCAACGCCATGCTCGCCCAGGTTCGTTCCATCACCTCTCTATACTCCCCATCGCGTCCTACTATACCTTCTCGACAATTCTCTCAGGGCGTCCTCCCAGAACTCTTCGAGCTGACCTCGTTCCTCAACCTCCTCTTCCTTCAGCGAATCTCCTCCATCAACGCTCTCTCCGCCATCTGTGAGGCTACCGGAGCCAACATCGACGAGGTCGCCTACGCCGTCGGAAAGGACTCTCGAATCGGTCCCAAGTTCCTCAAGGCTTCCGTCGGTTTCGGAGGATCGTGCTTCCAGAAGGATATCCTCAACTTGGTTTACCTTTCCGAGACCCTTCACTTGCCCGAGGTCGCTGCTTACTGGAAGGCCGTCGTTGACATGAACGAGTACCAGAAGGTGAGTTTGGAAGTCTACCATGCGAATGGTGGAGAAGGAGGAAGAGGGGGAAGGAGAGTTGTGGACGAGCTTCGACGTGGGCTGAAGGAATCGAGCTGAGCTGACTTCTCGCGTACTTCTCTTCCATAGAACCGATTCTCCTCTAACATCGTCAAGACCCTCTTCTCCACTGTTACCAACAAGAAGATCGCCGTTCTCGGATTTGCCTTCAAGAGTTCGTATTTGGTTTCTCGTCCTCTTCGCGTGTCGATTGCTTCGCTGACCTCGAGCTTCCTTCCCTTCCTTCAGAGGACACCGGAGACACCCGAGAGTCTGCTTCCATCACCCTTATCAACAACTTCTTCGCCGAGGCTGCCAACGTCACCGTCTAGTGAGCCTCGATCTCTTCGCTCGAACCCTCGTCTCGACGATCGCCCTCACTGACGTTTTCGTCCTGTTTTCCATCTTTCCTCTAGCGACCCCGAGGTCAAGGAGGCTCAGATCTGGCAGGATCTTACCGAGAACGGAGGAGATCTCGCTGCTTGTGAGTCTTTCTCCCTTCCATCCTTTCGAGGCGTTTTCGTTTCTCCTCTGCTCGGTTCAGCTTCCTGACTCTTTCACTTTCTTTCGCCTTTCCTTCCTCTCTCTCTCCAACAGACAAGAAGAAGATCACCATCGCCGACTCTGCTCTTGAGGCCTGTGAGGGAGCCGCCGCCATTGTCATCGCTACTGAGTGGGACGAGTTCAAGACCCTCGACTGGGCTGCCGTTCACTCCAAGATGAGCAAGCCTGCCTTCGTCGTGAGTAAACCTTTTCACAGCTTTTCCCTGCTTTCCGTCGAACGTGCAGCTCTCTGATGCTTCACTTTCATGCTTCTTCTCTAGTTCGACGGACGACTCATCCTCGACGCTCCCGCTCTTCGAGCCATCGGATTCTCTGTTCACCAGATCGGATCCGGATGGCCTTCTCTGTAGATGTCGGGTCAGGCTACCCTTCTTTCTCTCTCTTCCCACTTTACTAGTTTTCTCTGTCTTTCCGGGTCTCGGTCGATTTCTCTGGCTTTTTTTGTTCGTCACGTCACTCTCGCACGCGTTCGTTCTTGTCAGCCCCTTCTTCTCTTTATTCCCCCTCTCGCTCTCTCTTTTACATAAGCAGGACCTAGATATAAATCCCTGCTCTCTTTTGTTACGTTTCTAAACTCTTTTTATGATACAACTCTCAACTGCTGCATGGGAGAAATAGGGAAAGAGAGGCCGCCTTCCTTCCTCTCTTTCGGCCTTCGGTTTGCTCTCTCGCACTGCCTTCGATTTGGGCTTCTTCCCCCTTCTCTCGAGTTTACCTTCATCCACGACCTTCTCTCCCTTCGAAAAGAGCCTCGATACCAGTCTCTCCAGCTTCGCGTGAGTCCTCGCTCTATCTCGCCCGTCTGTGCTGGTAGATAAATACCTGTCCGCACGTGAGCGTGAACAGAAACGAAGAGACACCCCCTCTGATCCTCCACCTTGCCTCGTTCCTCCTCTTGCAACTCTTCTCACAGGATCCCCTCCCCTTTCTACCCTCTCCTCCTGCGCTTCTCTCCTCTTCCTGCTTGCTGGCACGCTCCATCTCCTCATTCCCCTCCGAAATGGCGATCGATCTTTCTGGCAGGATCTCAGCAGCAGGAACGAAGAGGACGACGACCATCTCCTCCTCCTCCTCTCCCTCCTCCTCGCCTTCGAGTCTATCCTCCCTGAGCTTATCTCTAGCTTCCCCTCTCGCCTCGAAACCTACTGCCCATCCTTTGCCACTCCTCGCTCTTACCCTCCTCCTCCTCCTCCAACTCCCACCGTCCACCTCAGCAACTCCCCTTCAACTCCCCGCCGCGCTCTCGAATCGCAGTTCCAGGAAGACTCCGACTCTCTTCCCGCGAGCAGCAGACACTCCGTCAGGAGCAGGAGGAGGAGGAACCCAAATCGCCTACATCGCCGCTCCCATTATCGTAGCAGTCGTCGTCCTCGTCCTCCTTCTCGTCATGAGCGTGCGAAGAAGACCCAAATGGAAGGCTTACTTGAAGAGAGCGTTCAGAGGAGACGTCCTCTCCGCCGTCCCGGAGGAGAGAGTCATGACCTCTACAGCCAACTCGACGCCTGCTACGACCGGAGCAGCGTCTGGGACGGGGACGACGATCGCGACTGGGTTGGGAGTAGGAGGAAGGGAACAGACAGAGACAGAGAGGCAGAGGGCTATCGTTTTGGTGAGCTTCAGACTTTGACCTCGTCATCCCACTTCTCTCTTCGAAGGAAGGAAGGAAGGAAGACTCACTCGATTTTCTTTATATTTCCTGGGACTTGTTAGGCCGACGCGAGAAGGAATCAACGAGCTGAGAGAGCGAGGAGACAGGGGAGTCAGAGGAGTGTCAAGAGCTTGCCGGTCTATCGACAAGATCTCGACGACTCGGAAATGTGAGCTCGTTCTCCCTTCGTCTTTTGACTGCGATATCCAAGCTTCCAAGGGATCTTCAACGCCGTTACTAAACCTCTTGTTTTTCGCTCTTCTTTCCCCTGCAGGGTTCTCGTCAAGTGAGTGATTTCTCTTCCCAACTTCGAAGCTGTCCGCGGAGAGAAACTGACGCGTTTCGATCTCTCTCTCTTCATTGTTCTCTCCGCTTCTCAGAGGAGACGACCAACTCCAAGACGAAGAAATCGAATCTCCTCGATCCTCTCACGACCTAGGAGACTACCCTCGTGGATCCCGTTCGCGCGACGAAGATCCAGAACTCGATCCTCCTACCTCTGCTCCTCTCCTCTCCAACGACGGTCGACCGTCGAACGAACCCGACTCTCCAACCAACCCAACCTCCTCCAACATCAACATCATCCCTTCCTCCGCTCCCGCTTCAGCAACTCGATTCGACGCTCGCTCGAGTTCGGTCTCGACGATGGATACGTTCAGGCGAGAAGGAGGAAGCAGTGATGGAGGATCCCACGCGGATTTGATTCATCATGGATGGGGAGAAGCTCCTTCGTACGATGTCGAGTCGTATAGCGGTAGTGGTGGAGGAGGAAGGGAGGAGATCATCAACTTGGGAGCGAGCACGCCAAGTCGCCTCGAGGAGGGAGTCGCGTCGGGTTCTGGAGGAGCAGAGGTGAACCGTCGTCAATCAGGATTCAGCAGGTTCTTCACTCGGAAACCAGCAGCAGCATCATCATCATCGTCGGGTCCTACCTCCTACCCTCCTCTTCCCTCCTCCACCCAACCTCTCTCCGCCGCCTCAGGATCGAGATCGACTCATCGTCCAAGCTTCTCGGGGTCGTCGTCAACTTTGAACTTGCCTTTCGGAAACTCGTCGTCAAGCTTGCTTCATCCGGTTTCGACGAGGAGGAGCTCGGATGCGACTAGGTTGACCAGTCCTAGTTTGCTCTCGATCTCGGCGCCTCTGACGGATACGCTCGTGAAGACGAATTTCACGACGCCCTCGAAAGGCTTGACGGAGCAGCGTGAGTCGTTCTCCTTCCTTTCGTATGGTGTTTGACGGCCCAGAGCTGACCTTGGGACTTTTTTCCTCGCTCGCAGAAATGAAATTCATCTCGTCGACGGAGAACTTGGGGAAGTACGGTGAGTTTCGTTTTTCCGTCGCATCGAGCTCTTTTTCTTTCCTTCTTCTTTTTCACTCGCTGACTCTTTTCCTTTCCGCTCTCCCTCGGCTCCAGCTGTCCCCTACGGTCCCTCATCCACTCGTCGATCCATGGACTCTCGTCGTCGCTCAGGAGAAGAGGAAGCTCCACCACCAGCCTTCGACGACTCGAGCGACACCTCCCCTCGAATCGACGGACTCGCCTTAACCTTCTCCCCTTACCCTACTCCCTCGCCCGAGGCATCCCCTTCCGGACTTCCCTCGTCCACCACTCCGCCTCTTCCATCACCTGAGGCAACTCCTTCTACCTCAACGTCCCTCCTCGAGCCAACGTCTACCAACGAACCGACTCCTCCCACCGGCCCAGCCGCGACGACAGCTTCCGATCCCCCCGTCGCTATCGCTATCCCCGAAACAAATCCTGATACTCCTACAACCACCATCGTCTTCTCTCCCGCACTCTCCGTCATCCCAGCTACCCCCACCACACCCGTCAGCGGTTCGCCTCACAGCGCTGCTTGATCTCTCCCTCTAGATCACTCGTTGCTTTCCCTCGTCCGTTTCGTTTCCAATTACGTTTGCTTACCTACATGTCCGCTCCGCTCCTCTTTTCATGAACGACCTTCACGCTCTTCTCTCCTCTCCTTCTTTACGCATGCATTCACGTTCTACGTCTTTCTCGTTGTTCGCCCTACTCGTTTCAGCCGCTCTTTGGACTTTTATCTCGTTGTTACGTACTCTTTTGTTGCTGGGCTTGAAACATGCTGCTTTTCGCTTCATGTTGGATGGGTCGGTGGGTAAGGAAGGGAAAGGAGAGGGAGGGAAGAGAGGAGACGCGTCGAGGGAGCTTCGTCTTTCGACGAGGACTTCATTTTTCAGCGCACGCCCTGCTCTCAGAGCTAGCAACTCCTGGAGTGAGTCTTCGACCATCTTCCATCTCTACTGTATCCTCGCTTCTCTCAAGGCTCGTTCCTCCCCAGCACGCCGAGGCGAATCCTTTTGACGCCCTTATCAAGCGCGTCTCCCATCTCCCGTCATTCTCCGAAGCTCCTCTCTTCGCTCCCTCCTCCCTCCCAGCGAAAATCTGACTCGATTTCCCTCTCTCCACCGAAGATCAAGGCGACTACCTTGGAACCCCTAGCTCATCAAAACCCAAAGTCGAACGAGAGAAAAACAGCGGCTTTCAGACTAAAGCCCCGTCCCTCCCCTTCAACCCTCCTCCGTCCCTCCCTTTCCAACCTTCAACCACATCTCCCCTCCTCCCCCTCCCTACTTTCACTTTCACACCATGTCCACCTCCCTCCTCTCCTCCCTCGGTACCAAACCCGCCGCGCCTATCGACCCTTCATCGAGGACAACGTTCTACAGATCCAAGACCGTTCCGAGAAGTGAGTTTTTTCCCGCGCAAAGGCAAGCTCGATCTGCTTCCCTCGGCCAAGCTGTTTCTCCCCCTCGCCCGACCGCCCTTCTCCCGAGTTCACTCTTGAACGGGGGAGATCTCCCTCAGATTCTGACTCCCCTTCGTTTCCTTTCGCCACAGCTGCTGCTTCGGGGAAGGGGATCTACGTTACGCTCGATGATGGGTCCGTTTTGATCGATGGAGTGGGAGGAGCTGCTGTTTGCTCTATCGGGAACGGAGATGAACGAGGTGAGTGAGCTTCGGTCCGTTCTCTCACGTTCCTCCCTCTGGACTGGTTTCGAGTCGTGCATACACCCACCGCCGCCCTCTTCGAACCTTACTTCGCAATGAGTTCGATCTTCAGATCAACCTAGATACCTACTATCTCCCCTCATTCTCTCCTTCATCATCCAACGGAGAAGAACAGCAAACTGACTCTTTGTTCTGCTCTTTGCTCGTTTTGTTCTAGTCGTCAAGGCCGTCACCGAACAGATGCAGAAACTCGCCTTCGTCTACTCTCAGCAATACGCAACCCAGCCAGCCGAAGATCTTGCGGATCTGCTCATCAAAGGATCCAAGGGAGTCTTTGCAAGGGCCGCGTTCGTCGCTGGAGGTTCGGAGGCAAATGAAGCTGCGATAAAGTTGGTTAGGCAGTACTGGTGAGTCTTCCACTCTTCCCCTTTCTGTTTCTGTTGGAAAAAGTGCCTAGAAGAGATGGTTTGGCCGCGAAACTGACGCTTTGGGTGTTTGGTTTGGTTTTTGGCGCGTCGTCGAATGAACGCAGGTGGCAGAAGGGAGAGACGAAGAGGAGCGTTTTCATCGGTCGACATATGTCCTACCACGGCAACACTCTCTCTACTCTCTCGGTTGGACATCACCCTGTCCGACGAGCTCCTTACGAGGCGATCATCGATCAGAGGACTTTCCAGCACGTCTCGTTCGTCCCGCTCTTTCTCTTTCCCATTCTTCCATCCCTTTTCGACTTTCCTTCTTCCCCCTATCGTCTCGCTTCTCCTCCCTTTCCCTCTCTTTCTCTTCACGCTCGACTCGTCCCTCTCACGCTGATAATCTTCCTTTCCTCCCTCCAGCCCCGCTCTCTTCGAACACCACGCTCTCCCAGAGGAAACACCCTTCCAGTACTCCCGCCGACTCGCAGACGAACTAGAAGCCAAGATTCTCGAGGTTGGAGCTGAGAACGTGGCGGCCTTCTTCGCTGAGCCGATGGTGGGAGCTACTACTGGATGCGTTCGAGCGCAGGAGGGATACTGGCCGATGGTGAGGGAGGTGTGCGACAAGTATGGAGTGCTGCTTGTACTCGATGAGGTCATGTGTGGAATGTGGAGGATGGGAAGCTTGTTCGCTTACACTGAGCTTTGTGAGGGAGTTACTGTGAGTCTTTCGTTTGGCCCTTGCGAGTTGCGACGCGTCTCTTCTTTCGTCCTTCAAAATTTTCGAACCGAAGCTCTCTTTCTTCAGCCCGACATTCTAACTTGCGCGAAAGGTTTGGGATCCGGCTACGTAACCATCGGAGCCATGCTGGTCAGCGGGAAGGTGAGAATCACGTCGTTCAACTCTCCTCGTCGAATACTGCTGAGACGCGAACGTCTCCACTTCCTAAAAGGTCATCGACGCCATAAACGAAGGACCCGAAGGAACCTCAGGTCACTGGGCTCACGGACACACCTACGTCGGACATCCTGTCGCCTGTGCTGGAGCTTTGGCGGTCCAGAAGATCATCGAGGAGGATGGACTCGCTGCGAGGATCAAGCCTTTGGGAGATCGTCTCTCTGCTGCTCTGTTCGTCAAAGTACTTCGTCAGGACTTCATTCTGCTTCCATACTGATTCTCTTCTTCTCTTCCCCCAAGTTCAGCCGCAAAGGACTTCTCAACTCGTCGTCCCCCGTCTCGAAGTTCGTTTCCGACGTCCGCGGCTATGGGCTGTTCTGGTCCGTTGAGTACGACGCTCCCTCGTCTCTCTCGCCTCGGTTCGCTACTAGAGTCTATGAGCACTGCCTGGAGCTTGGCTTGGTGACGCTAGGGCTTCCTGGAACGACCGATGGGAAGGAGGGAGAGGTCGTGATGCTCGCTCCGGTGCGTCGCTTTCAATTCATTCTTTCGAACTTTCGTAGAACTCACGAAACCTATTTTTCTTTGCAGGCCTTCATCTGCACCGAGGAGGAAATCGACAAGATCGCCGAGATCGTGATCCAGGCGACAGAGAAGGCGTACGCCGGACTTCAGACGAACGGAAGCAGCTGAGGGGGATTTTTTTTTTCTGATAGTTGTAGATTTTAGAGTTGCTTAAGAATACGTTGTATTGCCCACCTCCTGATTTCCTGAAAGAAGAACTTCTTTCAGTCGAGCGGATCGGTCGTCAAGAGCGTCGAGATTTCGATCCCGGACCAAAGCAGAGCCTGACCTTTCAGCCCTCATGGTCCTCTTTTCCCCTTGAATGACCAGCCTCCTTGTACGCCAACTCCCTCGAACAACCTCCCACCTCTACCCCATCTTCCAAACTCAACGTAGAACAATGTCGGACGCTTTCCTCCATCTCCTCCCTGCTGAAGGGGCTTCGGCGACCTCCATCTCCTCCTCCCTTCCTCCCTCCATCAAACTCCTTCACGAAGCCTCCCGACCTCTCAACAAGGCTGGCGAGACCCGAGTCTTTTACGCCGAGGGGAAGATCTACGCGACCGTCGTCGTTGGAAAGGGAGAAGGGGACGAGCCGATCCGAGTAGCTGTGGGAAAGGGAGTGAAGAGCTTGAGAGATGCCGGAGCGAAGGGACTCGTGGAAGTCGATTCTCCTGGGAAGGGACATGCTGCTGGTGAGTTTACACATCTGAAGACGTAAAGCTGCTGTACGACTGCACTCTCTCGACCAGAAAAACTGACTTTCTTGCTTTCTGTTCGAAAGCGACGGCCGCGAACCTGGCCCTCTTCACCTACCACAACCTGAAGACCTCCCACGGCTCTCCCGCTCTCGCTTCGACTCTCAAAGCCAACGAGAATGGACCTGTTATCACCGTCAAGCCTTCCGAGCAGACTGCTACGATTTCGAAGGAAGGGCTCGACTGGAAGACCGGTGAGGTCTATGCTGAAGGTAAGCTCGACTTTTCCCTTCCCTCTCTGGCTCTCCTCCCCTCCTCGAACGAGAGCTCATCTCCCCTTCTTCTTCTGTTCAGCTCAAAACTGGGCTCGAGAGAGCATCGAGATGCCTGCCAACCTCTGTACGCCTGAGGTGAGTCCAAAGCTTTGATCAATCTCAGGCCCTTGCTCTACATCCAGTCGAGGATCGAGCTGAGCTTTCCGTTTCTTCTCAGATCTTCTGCCAAAGGGCCGTTGATCTCTTCAAGGGCGTCCCCAACGTCGAGGTCATCGTTCGAGATGAAGGTAAGTACTCTATTCTAGACAGTGAATCGCAAAGTAAAGCTGAACGTCTCTTCTTCTCTCAGCTTGGGCTCGTGGAAAAAGGGTCAGCACGCCTCCATCTCTCACGCGTCGTCCCTCTCCTTTCTTTCGTCTCTCTTCGTTGCGATCCTTTGCAGTCCCTCGACTCACTGTCTGACTTATCTTTCCTCTTGAAATAAATTCGTACCACCAGATGAACTCCTTCCTCTCCGTCACCGCGGGAACCGACGTTCCAGCCAAATTCCTCGAAATCCACTACTCTCATCCTGAGTCTCAAAAGGATAGACCCATCGGACTGGTAGGAAAGGGAGTATGCTTCGATTCTGGAGGGATTTCTCTGAAGGCTGGTGCTGGTATGAAGTTGATGCGAGGAGATATGGGTGAGTTGCGAAGGAAAAGGCGAAGAGAAAGCGACTGAACGGTTCTGACGCGTCCTTTTCCTTCCCT
Organism: Mrakia blollopis; assembly: GCA_000950635.1. Lineage (NCBI taxonomy): Eukaryota > Fungi > Basidiomycota > Tremellomycetes > Cystofilobasidiales > Mrakiaceae > Mrakia > Mrakia blollopis. The sequence continues at coordinate 456,232 of BBPU01000074.1, read as the reverse complement.
TCCGCAGGAGGAGCAGCAGGAATGTGAGTCACTCGCACAGAAATCTCTTCTTGTAGATACTAAATCCCTCTGCCTTCTGTTTCCAGGGTCGCCGCTACCTACGCTATCGCGAAACTTGGCGTCAAGACGCGAATCGTGACATGCACTCCTCTGGCCGAAAACATGCCTGGACCTTCGGCTACCAAGCCTGGAGATGTGTGAGTTTGCGTACTCGTACTACCTTCTTCAATCGACGCTGCTGAAACCGTTCTCATTCTCCCAGGATCTTCGCTATGAACGGAAAATCCATCGAAGTGTTCGTCGCGTCGTTTCCTCTCCCTCCCCCTCTCTTTCCATCGAACTCAAGCAGTCTCGACTTACGCTCTCATCTTCTCTTCTTCTTCTATTCCTCCCATAGCGACAACACCGACGCCGAAGGCCGACTCGTCCTCGCCGACGCTCTGTACTACCTCTCTTCCGAGTTCAACCCTCGAATCTTGATTGATTCAGCAACTCTCACGGGGGCTACCGCCATCGCTCTCGGAACGACCTTCAGCGCAGCTTACTGCAGCGACAACTCCCTCTGGGAGGATCTCGAGGCGGCTGGGAAGAGAGAGCACGATCCTCTCTGGGTGAGTCCGAGCGCGAAAAGAGATTAGAGAACGACCACTTCGCTGACTTTCTCTCCTCTTTCTTTCGCTTGATGCAGAGGATGCCTCTCGACGATACCTACACTCAGACCATGAGAGGAACCAACGCCGACTTCTGCAACGTAGGTCCTTTCTCTCTATGTACCCTGCCTCGTCCCTTCGCGGCGATCTAACTTCCTGCTCTCTTTCTCTTCTCAGATCGGAGAACGATACGGAGGAGCCAACATCGCGGCCGCCTTCTTGAAGGAGTTCGTGCACGGCCTTACAGGAGAAGACAAGGACAAGACTGATATCAAGTGGGCTCATCTCGACATTGCTGGAACGATGGATGTGAGTCGAGGAACTGTTTTCCTTCTCTCGATCTTCCGTCAACCTCGTAACTGATTTCCCGCCTTGTGTGCCTCAGACTGCGTCCGAGGGACCTTACCAGCTTAAAGGCATGACCGGACGATCTGTTCGAACCGTGGCTGAGTTCGTGAGACTTTCAGCTCTTCCGAAGAAAGATTGAATGCAGAGTTGAACGCGTCCCACCAATCATTCGTCTCTCGCAAGTGCTCGCTCGGTCTAAAACGATCTCTCTGTTTCTTTTGCTCGGAGGACGAAAGCAGATCTACCATGGAAGGCTTAGTCTCATTCTACGTAGCTCTTAGCAAGCAAGACTGTCGAGCAGAACGGGCCTCTCTACTCTCTTTCTCCGTCTCTCTCTCTCTCTGAACCAAGAAAGAGAGTACTCGTTGATGTGCGTGATACAACCATAAAAAGATCCCACCAAACCATCAAAAAAAGGAGCGAAAAATAGAGAACGACAGAGCGGAGAGAGACGAAGAGGGTAAGGGAGGTAGGACGGGAAGAAGGCGCGACGTTGAAAAGTAGAGATGAATAAACCGAGCTGGAAAACGACGCGCGCACAGAGAGAAGAGAAAAGAGCAAGGGCAAATGGAGAGAGCCTAAGAAAGAGCACAAGAGCGAGCGAGGTTGGATACAACTGAAGAGGAGAGAGAAAGGACGGTCAGCGACGAGAATTCTCAAAGAGAGGAGAGCGGGAAGCGAGACGAACCAAGGTTGAAAAGCGGCGGACGGGAGAGAAATGTAAGGGTGAAAGCTGTGGATGGAGTCGATGCGAGTGAGTGAAAGGGGGTGTGTTTGGGGGTCGTTCGAAGCGTTGCGAGGGAGTCGAGAGCTGGATTCGAAGAGAGATGAACGAAAGTGAGATCGAGTCGAGGAACGCGAGGATAGGATGAGATTCAAAACGAACTCACTCTTGATAATGGAAGCCGAGGAAAAGAAGAATAGACAGATAAATGAGATGTGGCGTGTTAAGGTTTGCCGGACGAGGGAGATGCGAAGGGTGCTGGCGCGAGGAGGGTTGGAGTTGAGATGGAAGGGAGGGGAGGGTGATTGAGTTTGGGCCTTGAACGGAACGAGCGAGTGTCCCGAGTAGATGGTTGGGTGGAAGGTAGATATAATGGGAGATGATTGTGTGATTACGCCGCGGAGATGGGATGGTGGAAGAATGGTGAATCCGGAATCGAAGGCGAGAAACGACGAGGAACCCTGATCCGCCGACGAGAGCTGGAGCGACGGTTGAAGGAAGAGAGGCATGGTTGAAAGCGTCCGACTATGGAGTGAAGGTATATTAACCAGAGGGGAGGAGTCCGAACGATCGGAGGGAGGGAGGTCTTCAGAGGGAAGGACTGTTGGGCGAGGAGGAGAGGGTCGCGTTCGTGGTTTGAGTGGCGGCTGCCATTCGTCGATGAAGGCTCTCGAGTCGTTTCATGGCGGCGAAGACGACTGGAAGAGGAAAAAAGAGAGATACGAGAGTCAGATCTTGGAGGAGCGGAAAGCAAGAGAGGCGAAGACTCACACTTATCGATCGTAGCCTTGTCTTCCTCCTCAATGGGCCGTCCCTCTCGAATCGTGTCGTCGAGAACCGTCCTCCACATCAGAATCGCCGTCTCGTAAGCATGCTCGATGGGAACGAGATCGTCTCCGAGAGCTTCGTTGATGGCGGCGGCTCGAGACTTCAGGGAAAGAAGAACGAAAGCGAGTCAGGTCGCGTCGAACGAGAAATGGGAGGAGAGGGAACTCACGATCTCCATTGCTCTATCGTAGAGGATCTTATCGGTGAAGACGTTGTACTCCCCATCTCCACATCGACTCTTCGCGATCTCGGCCTTGTCGAAGCACTCGTTGAAGCGAGCTCGGAACCATTGGACGGCTGAGAAAGGAGGAAAGGAAAGAGGAGTCGGTTGACGCGACGAGGAAACGATCTCACTGGACGCTCGTTTCACTCACCTTCGTTGAGATCTCCACTCGCACTAGCATCGTAAGTTCCATTCTGAGACTCGAGGAAGCTCTTCGCGGCGATGACTCCTCTTTGAAGCAAGGCCAGAGCAGCGATGTACAAGCTGACCGCCTCGGCAGCGACGACGTCCGTCCTCGTGATGGAGCTGTCCGATCCAGAGTTCGAGTTGGCGTTTGACGACGATCTCCTCTTCGTCTCCTTCTGGGCGAGTCCTGATAGGTAGAGCTGGAACCCCGACGACGACCCCGGCGAGTTGTCCGACGTCGCGAGAGCGCTCCCTCCTCCCTGATGCAAGATCTGACCGACCTTCGAGTCTGCGAGCTCGATGACGACGATGGCCTTCTGGGAGAGATCCTCGAGGAGTAGGATGAGAGCTTCCTCGGCTGCGTCGACCTCTCCAGATCGGAGGAGAGCTTTCCTCCTCGCGGTCGCACGGGCGACGACTCCTGCTCCTCCTCCAGGCGATGAAGGACTCGTTCCAAAGAGTCGGCCTGAGGCGGCGGAGAGAGCTCGAGCGAGTGTGCCGACGGTTCCTGGGGAGGAGGAGTATCGTTGAGAGGAAGGGATGAGGCTGTTTCCCGAGGAGACGCTGCTCTGCTGAGGGACGGGCGAGTTTGTGACGGATTGAGGGACTTGAGGGATCGAGAGAGGCCGCGTGAGAGAGGAGGAGTGTTGATGGTGAAGAGGGGAGGGTCGACTTGGTGACGAGGCGAGGGCGAAAGGAGGAGTGATGGAGAGAGCGAAGGAGTTGGAGGAGGGGGAGTAGGAGTTACCGCCGAGAGGAGGACTTTGACCAGAGGTTGTCGTGAGAGCGGAGATGGGACGACTGAGGAGGCTTCGAGAGCTCCGTCGACGGTTAACGGTGGCGGGTCCTCGAGCGGCGGCGTCAAGTTCTGTTAAAGAGGAGTAAAAAGAAAAGGAAACCGTCAAGGGAAGTAAGAAACGGGAGGAGTGAGAGGAAAGAGACGCGTCGAAAAGAGAGGAACTCACCATCGGCCAAAGCGTTGATCTCGACCGTCCTCTTCTCCACAACGACGTAATCCTTTCCAGGATCATCATCCTCGTCTCCGAACCCAACTCCTCCCGAGCCAGAACCCGATGAATGCCTTTGCATCATCGACGGTCTCCTCGGTGCACTCGTCGTCCTCGCGATCTCGACAGGTCCCACTCCCGACTCAAACCTCCCGTGCTCACTTCCATCAGACTCAACGGTTCCTCCGACGATGTACTTCGGCTCGAAGCTCTGTCGACGGACCATCTGTCCATGAGGAGAGACGGGCGGCGCAGGCGTTGGCGACTGATTCGAAGAATTGAAACGCGCCGGTTGTGGAAGGGTTGGAGATATCGGTGGAGGGTGGTAGGAGGGCTGAACGGTACCAGCTGAAGATGGAGTAGAGGAAGGGATGTTGGTGGTACGAGGGGATGCGTGACCGAGGGTGGGAGAGGCTGGAAGAGGGAGAGCGAAGGGAGGAGCAGGAGGAGCCGGTCGAGTTGGAGTTGGAGCTGGAAGTCGATGATCTGACGAGGAGGAGCGGGTTTCCGGAGGAGGATTTGGAGGGAGAGAGGGTCTAGACGGGAGAAGCTTGACCATGGAAGAGTCGGTGGGAGGAGTGGAGGAGGTAGGTTGCATCGAGGCAGGAGGTTTAGGGATAGGATGGAGTTCCGGCTCTCGTCCCATCTTCTCCGTCTCCGACCGAACGACGTCGTTCCTGAAGAACTCCTCAAATCCCATCCTCTGAACTGGATTCCTCTTGAGCAGCCCTCGAATCAACTCCTTCAACCCTCGACTGACGGGAAGAGCTTTCACTCCTCCCTCCGTCGTCGGCGTCGCCCAACCCGACTTCTCGTCTGGAAACCGAATCCGATCCTCTCCTCGTTCGATCTTCTTGAGAAGTTCGACGTGATTCTGAGCCTTGAAGGGAGGACGACCGACCGACATCTCGTACAGAACAGTTCCGACGGACCAGAGGTCGGCCTTCGCGTCGTACTTTTCGTAGCGAAGGATCTCGGGAGCCATGTAGAGCCTGCACGCGTCAAAGGAACGAGGAGAAGCAAGTCAGCTAACCCGTTCGTCTGATCTACAAGTTAGATGAATAAGAAACGACTCACGGCGATCCACAGAGCGTCTCAGCCATGCTCGCTCCTTCCAAGAACCGAGCGAATCCAAAGTCGGCGACCTTGAGGATCGGAATCCCGAGAGGATGACCGGCAGCAACCTCAGCTGACGTCGCAGGTTGAAGGAGTAGGTTCTGGAAGAGTGAAGGAAGCGAGATGATCAACAAAGTTGATGAAGCAGGAGAACCGACACGCGCGGAGGAGAAAGGTCACTTACCTGAGGCTTGATGTCTCGATGAATGAGGTTCTGCGATCTCAAGAACTTCAACGCCAGAGCTATCATCACCGCGAAGAGTCAGAGATGAGCTTTCACTTCGTCGATCTCGAGTCAAAGAGACAGAAGAACTCACCGAGCTGTCCCAAGAAGCACCTCACAACAACCTCGTCGAGACCTCCCTCTTCGGGATGAGGCCAGTACTGAGGTTTCGTTCCTCCCTCAGAGACGTAATCCAAGCTGGACAACCTCCCTCTCTTCTTGATGTAGAAAGAGAGATCTCCGCCCGAGCAGTAGTCCATGATGAGGTAGATCTTGTCCTCTTGTTTCTACGAACGGGGGAGGAGGCCGGGTGAGTTTGATTGAAGGAGGAGACCGAAGGTCAGCTTCGTTCCGAGATAACGAGCAGAGACAACAGCGGGCTGTAGAGAAGGTTGTACGGACGATGCAGTCCTCCAATCCTACGATGTTTGGATGATCGATAGCTTTGAGGATGGCGATCTCGGCTTCGAGGTTCTCGAGCAGCTTGGAGGTCATCTTGTTGCGTTGGACGACCTTGATAGCGATCGTTTCCCGAGTAGACTGCAGAGAGATGATAGATCGAGAAGTCAGCGAGCATGCTTGGACGCGAAGCGAAGAGAGGACTGCGTGGAATCGAGGGTGACGAGTCAAGGAAAGTGGAAGAAAGGGAGGAGGAGAGAAGGGAGGGTGGCGACATCATCCACCAGCTCGCGAGCTCGTCTTCGAGCTCTCTCGTCTCCAGCCTAGAGGGAGGTACAGCGTCGCTCCAACGTAGAGCCCAAAGTTTATTGATCCGCCTCAGCTTGACTCAGATCCATCCCTTCCTCTATCCCCAACGGAAGAGTGGCGGGAAGAGGAAGGCAGAAGAGGGGTTCGACAACAGCTCACGAACCACCTTCGCTCCTCCTCCTCCTCCCTTCCACCTCGCGAGCTCCTTCCACCTCTTCTCCCCACCCTTCCTCCAAACCTTTCGACCAGAGAGAAAGTGTTACTCACAGCCTTATATCCTCTCAAGACTGTAGCGAAGGACCCTCTTCCGATCTCTGAGCCCAAGAGGTACTTTCCTACCTGTTCTCGAGGGTGTTTCGCGGTCGATGTCATCGTCGAGGACGGAGGACGAGAGAGTACAAGCGAGGCCAGTAGAAGGAAAGATTGGTTATCGAGAGGTAGAGAGGGAGAAGGAGAAGAGGTTGGTGAGGTTGCGAGAGTTTGTTTTTGGGGGGGGACGGAGAGAGATGGTGGTGGTTTGGGGGAGAGGAGGGGCTCGGAAGGAGCGAGTTCACTAAGGAGGTGGAGAAGGGAGGGAGGGAGGTCGTTCTTCTTTTCTATGCCGCCCTATCGAGTGTTTGAGCTTCAGAAACGGTTTACGCCGATATCTAGGGATAGAGAGTGGAAGAGAATAATTTTCCGGGGTGGCTAGAGTTGACGGTTGGGGGGAAACAGACGAGGTGAGAGACGAGCAGATCAAGGAAGGACAGAGGTCGAACGAGCGAACCAGTCGTTTCACCTCACTATCCCGTCCTCCCTTCCCTTCTGCCTTCAAATCTTTCGCAGAGCGATCTCATCTTCATATCAACATCTAGCTCCCTTCACCCTTCGAACGCGAGAAAACCTGCAACAATGGGTACAGAACGGACCCAAAGCGCCGACGAGATAAGAAAGGGCCGGATGGAGTCGCGTCCTTCCTTCTCACCGAATGGGGAAAGAAAGTTCTGCTTTCTTTTCCCACTCTTCTGAGTCGTCCTTCTCCGAGATGGAGATACTCTCCCTCCCGAACAGACGAGAGCCGGGAAGGTTCTGTCTATTACTCAAACGGGATCGAGGATGGCGAGCGATAAGGAGCTTCATCAACCGGCCCGCTCAGCTTTTGATTCTCCCCATCCCTTGCGGAAGGTAAGGATTTTGTTCGATTTGGAAGTGCTCTTACCTTTCCAGAATATCAAACGTCCTCGTCCTCAGGCAGCTCAACTCCGTTCCTCAACGCAACTGCTCTTGCTTCCGGAGACCGATACGCTCTTCGATATGCCCGCGTGCGTGCAAAGGAGTGAGTTTCCCGTAAGGTCATCTACATCGGTAGGCATGTTGGAGGGGCACGGAAGAAGGGAGGTTGAGGAGGAGATGAGGGTTGAAAGGAAGGAAAGTGAATTTGGACGATGGCCACCTTTCCTTCCTTCCTCCCTTTCCTTTCCTGTCCTTTCCTTCCCTTTCCTTTCTTGCCTGAACAGATCAGTTGCAGGCTCAAGGGACTGGCGTAGAGCCGAAGCTTGCGCTTGGGAGTTGTCCTGAAAACTTTTCTCTCTCTCAACTCGCTTTTCTCGACCAACCACCCTCGTCCCGCGTTCGTTCGAGCCGTAGCTAGTACAATTCATTTGGGTTATCGAGGAGTGAAAAGGAGACAAAGACGACCATGGGGGGAGGAGAGATAAAGCAAAAGGAGGTAGAGGAAAGAGATGCAGTGGCAAAAGGCCGAAGAAGAAAAGAGAAACCGACGACGACGACAAGACCGAGAACCGTTTAACTCCTGAAGAACGCAAAGAAGAGGGAGAGTCAACTCGGTTTCTTCAAGAGTTGAGAAGAGAAAGAAACGAAGAAACTCACGTCATGTAGGTCGAGGCATCGATCGTCTCGGGAAGAGGCTCGACCTTGACCTCGAATCGGGCTTGGATGGCTTTCTGTTGTACGGAAGGCGAACGAGGAGTCAGGGGACGCGCTTGGAGGTAGAAAAAAAAAGCGAGAAAGACGTACGAGGATCTCGGAGTCGGCCTCGGAGGTGATGAAAGTGATGGCGAGTCCTCGGGTTCCGAATCGACCAGCTCGTCTGCAAAGGAGAGAAGAGAGGAGGAGAAAAGTCAGCTCGAGGTCGCGCTTGAAGTGACTTGATGAAGAGAACCCGACTCACCCGACTCGATGAAGGTAGGAATCAGCGTCAGTCGACTGATCGTAGTTGATGACGATGTTGACTCGCTCGATATCGATTCCTCGTCCAAAGATGTCGGTGCAGACGAGGATTCGCTTCTCGAAAGCCTTGAACTGCTGGTACCTCTCGATTCTGAGAAAGGCATGAGACAACGTGTTCAGTAAGAGCCCTCGAAAAGGATGCGAGAGAAGAAGAAGACGAAGGAACGAACCGCTGGTCCTGAGTGAGACCGGAGTGGATGCAGATCGAGGGGAAGTTGCACTCCTGGAGGAGCTTGTCGAGCTGGGTAGCTCGAGCGACCGACTTGACGAAGATGCAGACCTGGAAGAAGGTAGAAGGAGAAGATCAGTCGCCATCCTCGACGTCGCAAAGAGAAGGAAGACCGACGAACCTGGTTGAACTCCAGGGAATCGAGGAGGTCGTTCAACTTCCTGTTCTTCTCCTTCTCCTCAAGCTTGACGTAGTATTGCTGGAGTCCGTGAAGAGTGAGCTTGGTCTCGTCGTCGACGTAAATCTCGAGAGGCTGGAAGGCAGAAGGGGAGGCGATGGAAGGAAAGGGTCAGCGTTCGAAAGCTGGACGCGGTTCGATGAGGGAAGACGACTCGACTCACGTTCTGCATAAACTTCTTGCAGGTCAATCGAACCTCCTTTCCGAGAGTGGCGGAGAACATCATAACCTAGAACAGAAAAGCGAAGAAAGAGAAGAGGTCAGGCGTGTCGAAAGATGGGATGGAAGAGAGGAAAAGAAAACGAGACGAACCTGCTTGTGGTGGGGAGTCATTCGGAAGATCTCCTGAACATCTCGTCGCATGTCTGTTCACACCCGTACAAGACGAGGAGAAGGAAGAGCAGGAACGAACGAGGACGAGCAAGGGAGGATCGACGGGCGATGGCGGAAGGGGAGAGGGAAAGAAGAGGGAGAGGAGTGTGAATTTCGTGTTTGAGTTCGGGAGCGAGACGACGAGAAGCGAGGACCAGGGGAAGGCGACGGCCCGTGTCGACGGACGGGGTAGATAAGGTCGGAAGAGATAAGAAGAGAGGAGAACGAGGGAGAGAGGGAAGGAAGAGGCAACGTTGAGGTCCGTCGTTGGATCCGAAGTACTCGAGTCGATGGAGAAGGACGCGTCGCTACCTCGACCTTGGGAGATCGAGGAGCTCTTGCTGACGGTCTCCCGAGGAAAATGGATGGGGCGATGGCGAAGAGAACGGGGAGGGAAGGATGGGACGGTTTGTCGAAGGACTTGAGGCGACCTCTGAGTTCTCCCTCCTCGACGGTCCCTTGGGCTCGAAAACTACCGAATCTAACCGATCGGACGACGGAGCCGTAGGACCTGAGGGCCAGAGTTCGAGTCCATCGCGCGGAAGGGAGGGAATCGAGGTCGAGTCGAGTCGAGTCGAGGAAGGAGTGGGTCGCTCGTTGAGGGTTGAATGGAGGGTTGGAGGTAGAACTAACCGAGCTGCTCGAGGAGCTTGTCACACTCATCGAGAACGAAGTGCTTGACGGTGGCTCCGTTGAGAGCCTTGTCTCTGACGAGAGCGTTGAGTCGACCGGGGGTTCCGACGACGATGTGAGGGCACTTGTCCTTGGACTTGAGGATCTCGACGTCGTTCTTGACCTGAGTTCCTCCGTAGAAGACCGAGGTTCGAAGGTCGGGCATGAACTTGGAGAATCGAGCGTACTCATTCTTGATCTGGTAGGCGAGCTCTCGGGTGTGGCAGAGAACGACGACGGCGACCTCTCCATCGACGGGCTCGATCTGCTGAAGGGTGGCGAGGACGAAGACGGCGGTCTTTCCCATTCCGGACTTGGCCTGGCAGAGGACGTCCATTCCGAGGATAGACTGAGGAACACACTCCTGCTGGACTGTAGGAGCGAAAGAAACGACGCAAGGAGGCTCGTTAGGCGTCCATCGCAAGGGAACGAAGGAAGGAGGAGAAGGAGAAGAAACGTACCTTCGGAAGGGTGCTCGAATCCGAGGTCGGAGATAGCTCGAAGCAACTCAGGCTTGAGGAGGAAATCCCTAAGACGAGTAATGCAACAAGATGTGGTCAGCCAGGCTGCTCGGAAAGCGCTTTTTCGAGCTCTCTGGACGCGTGGTGAGGGAAGGAAGGAAGCGGCCGTGGAAGGAACCTTGCCACCTCGACTCTCTATCTTCCCCCTTCCCTGCTCTTCCCTTCGTCCATCCAGCTTCGACGAGGCTCTCTACAACGCCCGAAGTCGTTCCTCGACCTTCCCAGCTCTCTAGAGTGTGCCACCGCGTCTAGAAGCCCTGCTAAGCTCTCTCGACCAAGCGCGAGCCCATCCTTCCCTTCCCTTCGCCACCTGCTCTTCTCCTTCCCGCTTTCCCCTCCCCGCAAACCTCAACCAGTTCGAAAAGAAAGCGAGGGACTAACCTAAAACCAGTAGAGTGGATTCCGACGTAAGAACCCTTCTTGTCCTTCTCTCCATCAGCGGCGAGTCCGTTGGAAACAGCCTCGGACTTGACAATCTCCGGCGCGATGGCCTCGTCCTCTTCGTAGTCAACCTACAGCCAGACAAACACGATTGGGAGACAATGAGTATACCGAAGGGGAGCTGAAAGCGAGGAGATTCGATTGAGCTTACGAGATCCTCGTGATCGGCCATAGTTTTAGAGGGAGGGGGAGGGTGGGAAGGGGGGAAGGAGAAGGGGGAAGGGGGAAGGCTGTTGGTGGGTTCGGTAAGAGCGAAAGGAGGGAAGAAAGATGGTTAAAGTTGGGTTCTGAGGGTAGGGAGGTTTAAAGACGGCTGGATGGGAGGAAGAGAGGACGTACGAGAGGAACGAGAAGGGGGGAGGGTGATGGATGGGGAGAGAGAGAGAACGTCGACTCGCTTTCTCTTCACCTGAATCGTGAAGCGAATCGAACGCGCGCAGAGAGGAAACCGTTTTGAAGTCCAAGTTTCAACCATTCTTTCACTTCTGCGCGAAGCTTTTCGAGGAATGTAGACACACATATGAGCTTATCCTAAAAATCTACCTAGCTGAAAAACGTCCGGGACGCGGCCTCCAAGCTCCGTGTCGAACCGGACCAGTTCGACTCTCTCCTTTGTCTTCCCCACGTCCTTCGACCAGTAGTCTGTGTCGATCTCCTCAAATCGATGCACCTACATACAGACGGATTTTAATTGTAACGACATGAGTTTAGCTTCGAGCATCGAAGAAAAAAAGGAGACGAGAGAACGATGCGAAAAAGGAAAAGACTCACGTCGTAACAACGCGTCCTAAACCCCACCTGCTTAAGCCCTTTCGCTTTCTTGGCCAGCTCTCCAAGCTCAATCATCCCAGGTTCCCAAGCTCCTCGTCCTTCAGCTCCAGGGTGAGGACTGACGATGTGTATCGTCCTCAGCGACCTCTTCCACGACCCGCTCCCGACGACGTCCAGAAACCGGCTCCACAGATGTCCTTGAACGGGTAGGAAGAGCCATGTGAGATTCGGGAGGAGGGAAGGAAGGTCGGAGTCCATCTTCAGGAAAATAGGTGAATGAAGGGAGAGGAGAGTGAGGTTCGGGAGACCGAGAGGAGGGAGGACGAAATGAGTCGACGGGAACTTGGGGACGGGAGTCGAGAGGTGAAGAGTTCGAAGGGTTTCCTGGTGAGGATGGAGGTAGTCCGAGACGATGTTAGCGTCGGAAGGGTCGGATGTGGGGATGGGATAGGTGAGGGAAAGGTATGTGAAGCCATGAAGAGAGAGAGAGGGGAACGCGACGTGGATTTCCGAAAGGGAGACGCGAGGGAGATGTTCGAGGGCGAGATGGGTGATTCCTCGTTGATGTCGAGATGCCCGAGAGTCCTCCTGTGAGGATGAAGAGGTGGCGAGGAGAAGGAGGATGGTGGCGGTGGACACTTTGGTGAGAGAAGTGAGGGAGAGTTGGGTGAGGTTCGAGAGAGAGGGAGCTGCCGGAATGAGGAGCTCGTCCGTGATGAGCGGTGAAGACTGCCAAAATGAGTAGAGAGGTAGTTATGTGAGTCAGGTTTATGGATCTTACAGAGTGGTCGAGATCGAAGAGGAGAGAACGCGAACCTGGGCGATGATGGAGAGTCGTTCGAGTCCTCCTCCCTTCTTCTTGAGGATTTCAAACCACCTCCCTAGAAGGCCAACAACACCTCGATCGGGCATGATCAACCCCAGTTTCTTCAAACCCTCGATCTTCAACAATCCTTCTGGCTCGAACACGCCGGCTGAATGAGCGTTGAGCTCGAGCTCCCGAAGGTTGGGCATGCAGCTGCTGATTACCGCAAGAAGAGCTGTTGATAGGGACCGATCTCGAGTCCAGGAGAGAGAGGTGATGTTGGGGAGGGAGAGGAGAGTGAGGAGAGTGGTGGAGGCGAGTGAAGGAGGGAGGTTGGTGGGAGGAGGATAAGACCGGACTTCTGCGAAGGGAAGGCAAAGAGGTCAGAACAGATCTTTGAGCTCGGTCTCTCTCGCGACGTATCCAAGACTTGTGAGGAGAAGCTTACCAAGTTTATGGACGAGCTTTGATAGCTCGGGAACTCGTCCAAGTGTGTCAAAGAGCAGGGGGAGCTAGGAAAAGGGAAGGAAGGAAGACGGTCAGCTCGGTCCTCCTTCCTTCTTTCTTTTCCTGCCGTTCACGGCCATCCTGACGCCGCTGGAACACTTACCTTGGCTTCTGCTCCCTTTTCCCAAGGCTTCACCCAACAGTGCTGGTAGAGGATCTCGTTCGCGAAACGGTTGAACGCCCGAGAGACGAGGGAAGCGGATCGAAGGTGGCAAGGAGATTGAAGGTGAGAAAGGATTAAAGGGAAGAGTTCCAAAGGGAGGATTGGAGGAGGAGGGGGAGACAATGGTATGCAAGCTGAAGAAGAAAGCTCCATGATGGCGAGAGAGAGAAAAGAGGGCTTCGGAGATGGTGGTGAGGGCGAAGCAGGGGAGGCGGCGACGACCTACGTAGTTTCGCAAAGATCGATCTAAATCTGAGAATCTTCTAGTGACTCTTCCAGCAAAAGATCTTAGAAAGACAAGGGTGAGTTTTCGATAGATTGCCAGACAGCACTGGAGCAGGTTGAGAGAGCCAGCGCTGGTGGGCTTTGAGAAAAGATGCTTCCGACGCGTCGCCCACCCAGACCGTGAGATCTGGACGAGGAGCTGGCTATCAATTTGATGTAAAACTTTCCGAATTCCGATTCGTATACTACTACCGCCGACGATCTCAATCTCGATCTTAATGCTGCCCTTTTCGAGTGTGTTCGATGAGGCCCGCTCACTCGATGGCGCGCTCGGTGTCTCGTTTCTCTTGCTCTGGGCCGATTGTTTCTTGGGTACATAAGGTCTAGGCCTCATGAAAGACGGCCCAACGAGTAGTCATATCCATTGTGACGCCTGTCTTGTGCGAGGAAAGAAGATTGAAAGCTCGACGCGTCGCTGTATCCTTCTTTCCTCTTCCTCTTTCCTTGGGCGCCAGGTCAAGCCAAGATCACTGCTGTCTCATCTTGCGATTCGCCCGAGTTGATTTTTTTTTTTAACTTTCGGCGTCCCAGGGTCCTCTCTGACGAGAGAAGAGCGCCGCGTATCATTCTCGTTCTCGTCGCGTCGGGTTTTCGGGTTTTCTGTTCTTCCCTTCTCATCTCTCTCCTTTCAGATGTCAGAGAGCCGAGAGCACTGAGAACCGTGAACGCCGCGTCGAGCACAGTTCTTCCCTCCTCTATACATATCGGAAGAGCGCATCAAAACCGACGAAAGACAAACTAGGAGGTTGGACCTCCCCGCGATGGAGCACGTTCGAACGGTTGCTATCCTTTGGTATGGATAAGGAAAGGTGTTGGATCTTCCAGTGAAATGAGGAGCACGGAATTCTTGCTGGGGAGGGGCGAACGCGGAAGTTGGTCCTCTTGCGACGAGATCAAAAGGAAAGAAAGCGAGTTTAGGTTTGCGTTCTCTTCGCGTCGAGGCTCTTGGGTTGTCCATCTCTCATCTTCGTCTTCGCCCCCCTCATGATGTTGGTCACCGTGGCTTGCGACTCCGCTGTCCTCCAGTCTCCCGTTGTCCTCGGCGAGCTCTGAGAGAGCTGGAAGGTTCGCCCAAATAGAGGGAGGAGGATCTCGCCGATCTTTCTTCGGCTGAGACGGCGAAACGAGCCTCAGTCCTGCCTTCTTTTTGCAGGTTTTCACTGGTCTTTCTTCGCTAGATCCCTCCTTTTCAGCTAGCTACATGTGTGCCTTAGGCTGCGGTTGTGTAGTTGTTAATGAGCGGAACCGAGTTCAAGTCGGAAGTTCTGAGAGAAAGCAAAAAAGACAGCGACGACAGGCGATGAAATGACGGGCTCTTCCCTTCTTCCTCCCCTTCTTAGCCGTGTCTTCCTCTTTGGTTTGTTGGTCTTGCGAGAAGACTGGAAGATGATAACTTCCTAGAGATTCCATCCTTTACTCTTGTAGATATGGGTTCTGCGGTCGCTTTTCTCTCTTCTCTCGTCCCTCTCTCCTTTCCTTTCGCGCTCAATCAATTAAGCGGACGACCGTCCCTGGTCTTACCAGGGTCAGGGTCCTGGATCGTGGAGCGGCATGGATCCGCCAAAGGCCCAAGACCGACCAACCTCCCTCCTTGCTGAAAAGAGCTTCAGGGAGGTAGAAAAGGTTGCATAGACGTTTTTTTTCTCTTCCGAAGTTTGGTTTCGTCTTCGTTTGAGATCCTTCCAAGCAGAAGAAGCTTTCAACAGTCCAAACAGTTCACAGACACCTTCCCGATTTTCTTTTCTTTTTTCGGCTGCTCGAGCCCGTGCTGGACTTCTGCCAGAGAGATCGTCTCCGCCTAGCAGGAGGAAGTGAACTGGGTCGTTGTCCCAAGACTGCTTTGCTCTCGGATGATCTCCTACTTCCAACGAGGGCCTTGCCGAAAAAAAGAGGAGCGGAAAACCGATTGCTGGACCCCAGGGAGAAGGATGGGGCTCGATCTTGGGATTTCACCTTCCCTTTTCTCCCAGGCTCAGTCCTGCTTCTTCCTCCCCTCTAACCACCACCCTCTCACACTCCCTCTTAGCAACTTGCACGCTCGTCTTCCCTTCCAGACTCTCGTAGTCCCCACCCGCTCTCACACTCGCTCAAGACACCCTGGATGTTCGAGGAAGCATGCTTCAGCTGTGGAGGTGTGAGTAGACAGACGCTTCTCTCCTTCTCTCCTTCGAGTCCTCCCCTTCCAGGTCTCTTCCCTCCTCGCTTGGACCTTCCTTCGCTCAAATTTTTGGGGGATCTGGTACAGAGCAACCATGCTGACATCTTTCTCCCTTGCTATAATTTTCAGCCAACAGCAGGATCGTGAGTTTTTGCTTCTTGAAGTCTTTGCCGAGTCATTTCGGGCGACCTGACCTCGTTCGTCCTGCTGACGCTCCAACGTTCGTTCGTTCCTTCTTTTGTTTGCTCCTCCTTCTTTTTCCGTGAAACCTTTTCAGTTTGTACTGCTCCGACGCATGCGAGAGGAAGGACAAGGAGCCTCTTCCTAAAGAACCTTCGACAACTACCACAGGAGGTCGGACGGTACCCTCCCCTCCTCCGTTCAGCTCTCCTCTCTTTGGAGCTGTGCCGGCGTTGGTTCCTTCGTCTCGCTCTGGTCGAGCCAACTCCTCCTCCTCTTCCCCTACGGCGTCCTCACCCAACACCTCGCCGTCGCCGTGGGCAGAATCTCAGAACGTTGTCAACGGATCCCCTCCTCCAACGCTTCACCTCCCTCCCCAAGCCTACCCTTCGTCGCGACCTCAGCCCGTCGCTCCCGAACCCGTCAAGATCCCTCCATCTTCTTCCTACGTCGGATCGATCGATGCTCTTCGGGACGGAGGAGGAGAGACGCTCAAGTTTACTCGTCGACCAGGTCCTACCAACAACCCTACCTCTCCTCTCGCTCTCTTCCCCGTCGGGCGACACGTGAGGACGTCATCTTCCGCCTATGGATCCGTCTCGAGCAGCCTAGGGCTTTCCTCCATCGATGGTCGAGCAGCGAACGGAGTCAGGACGGATCGACCTCCTCCGATAGGTTTCTCCTCACCTAGGATCAAGAGCGATTCGTCGGTGGTGATCAAGAGGTCGAACGGGAACGACAGTCGAGCGATAAGCGACGAGGACGAAGGAGGTCAAGGCGTCCCGTTGGATCGAGCAGATGTCTACATTCCTCCCTCGTATACGAACTCGGCCTTTTCTCGCATACCTCCCTACTACCAGGAGTTCGCTCCTCCGCCGCTACCTCTCTCCCCGAGAGTGGCTCCCTCCTCGGACGGTCCTCGTCCTTCGCCTTCTCGTCGTCGCTCGGTCCCCATGCACCACTGCTCCGGATCTCCCACCTCCAACTCCATCCCTTCTGCCTTCTCCCAGTCCACCATCGCTCCCAACCGAACCAACCCTCTTTCGCCTCTCGTCTTGACGGAAATGCTCCCTCCCGCTCTTCCTCACGTCGGCCGAGGACGAACTTCTCGAACGGAGGATCGAGACGGCTCCTCTTCCTCTCGCAGTCGCAGTCGTGCTCTGGGGGGAAGTCGAAGTGGTACGAGGAGTCGAACTCGAGAGGGAGACGATCGTCCAAGGCGAGGGAGTTCAAGGTCCGAAATCGACGACGAACCGAGTCGAGGTCGACGAGGATCGAGCAAGGTGTCGGAGGGTTCTACGTCGGAAGCAGGAGACGAGTCGGAACGAGAAATGTCTAGGGGGAGAAGGGAGAGGGACCAGACGGTGACTCGAGGCAGAGGATCGAGCGGACGACCTTCGGATCCTCCTCCCTGTCAACCTCGCCTTGGACCCACGACCGAGTACCTCCCCGTCTTCGATCGAACACCCGAACATCGAGGAAGGGATCTTTCTACCTCACCGGACTCTGCAGCCAACGGAGGAGCTACCATTCGAGGTCGACGCGCGACGGTCATCACCAAGCCTTCCGCCTTCACCGCCCTCAACGGAGGAGGAACCCTCCAGACCAAGGCGCCGTCGTCGAGTGCATCGAGATCGAGGGATAGGAGGGTGAGGGAGGAAGTTGATTCTGCTGGAAGGGAGAATCATCGAGCGGCTGTAGAGGATCTGAGAGGAAGGATGGGTTCCTTGAAGGTTCAGGCGTCGTAGTTCTCCCTCCCTCCTTCGCTCTCTCTCCTCCGACTCCCCTCTACCCCCTCCTTTCGCTCCTCGCTCTTACCACCAAACCCTTCAAAAGGACCGTCCCCTCATCTCCTCTCGCTCCCTCTTGTGGTCCAATCTTCACCCCCCTCCAACCCGACCCTCCCTTCAAAATCGCATCGCATCGTCCCCTTCCCTCGCATCACCCACCCACCCCTCCCTCCTCCTCCTCCTCCTCCTCCTCCTCCTGCACGACGGTCACCACTTCACTGGTCTACCCTCCTCTTTTTCATATTATCACGCGCCGCTTCTTCAACTTCGGGCGCTCTTCCTCATTTTCATTTTCTTCGCATCCCTTCGTTCGTTCGTTTCTTCTTTCCTTTCCGTCTTCGCTTTGATTTTTCTTTTTTGCTTTTCACTCTTGCCTTTCCTTTTTTTTTGCTTTCACAAACAACCTCTCATCTCCTCCATCACCTTGCATAGTTTCTCGTTCTCTTTCACTCACACGCTCTCCTACCTCGTTTGTTATTCGATACCTCTCCTACCTCTCCGTCGTCGCTCGTTCTTCCTCCTTTCCCTCTCCCACACCCTCCCCCTCCTCCTCTTGCTTGCTTATTATATCTAAGCCCCCCTCCTACTCGCATTCTCTTCCCCTCCCACGCATATCCTCCCTCCTGACGACGCTCTCTCGCTCTCTCCCCCCTCCGTGTACCATCTTGTTTAGTTATTTGCAAATGAAACCAAAAGAAGAAGAAACACATGAAGTTGTAATTGCTCTCCAAAACAAAACAAAAAACTGCATTTCAGTCTATCAGAAAGAGTAGGAGATCGTCGGGCGCAGCGAGGTGGACACGGAGGGAAGGAAGGCACGAAGGTCGAGGTCAGATTGCCGAGTTGATTCTCAACCTCCAACATCGACTCTCCTCTTTTGAAGCAAACTTCCTCGAACGACCTCCCTCGCTTCTCACACCTTCCCACTCTCTCCTTCAAGAAAGCAGATCAAATCTTCCTTCCACCCACCCAGAGGGTCTCCCTTCGGCTTCACCCTTCCCCTCTCCTCCCTTCCCTCCTCCTCCTCCTCCCCTCCCTCCTTGTGTGCGCGCTTCTCCTCTGTACGAAACGCACGCTCTGTTTCAGACCGCGTCCTCGGTGTCGTCTTCCACTCCCCCACCCACGAATCCTCAACAGGACAATCCGTTCTCCTCCTCCCACCTCGCCACTCTGCACGATCATCCCACCTCGTCCACCTCTCAACCTTCTTCCCAACCCACCTCCTTCGCCAGCAGCAGCAGCATCGCAGCAACTCTCGGATCCGGATCTACTCCTACCGCCGCCAGCAGCAGTAGTAGAGTTCGAAGAAGATCTACCTCTCCCGAGCAGGACGAGCAGTCAGAACAAGATCAACCTCCTCCGTCGAAACGAATCCGACCTTCCACGTCCGCCTCAGCAACCACTCCTTCCTCGACTCCCTCCTCCTCCTCCTCCTCCTCCTCCTCCTCCTTCGACAACATGAACGGCCACTCCTCCTCTATTCCCACCTCCTCCATCAACACCACCAACAACAACACCACTTCCTCAAGCTCGAGCTCACTTCCCCCAGCTCCTCCCATCGTCTCTTCCTCCTCCTCCCGTCCCCTCTCTCCACCCGTCATCACCAACCCTTCTCCCCTCAGAAACGGACACCTCCCTACAAACGGCAACGGTCATCACTCCTTTCACACATCAGCAGTCATTCCTATCCCAAACGCTCGAATGTACAACGACGACGACGAGAACGAGAACGCAGCCGGTGGGTCTGCTTCAGGTCCCATCGATCGAGGAGAGTTCGTGAGGATCGCGATTCAGGCGTTGAGGGATTGTGGTTATTCGTGGGTAGCCTCTGCCTCTTTCGCTTTTGTTCCTGAGGGAGGTTGGGGAAGGAAAGGGGAGAGCAGAGGGAAGGAAGAGACGAGACGAGAGGAGACGCGAACCGAACTGACCTTCGTCTTCGCTTTCTGGTTCGTGTGTTTGTAGGGAATCCGCCACCATCCTCGAACAAGAATCAGGCTACGTTCTCGAAGTCTCTTCCGTCGGGGAGTTCAAGGCTGCCCTCCTGGGAGGAAGGTGGGATGAAGCGTTAGGGTTGTTGGAAGCGACGGGCTTGAAAGGGTCCACTTGGGAGGCGGTGAGTCTCGTCTCGTCTTCCCTTTCTTTCGCCCACAGACAGATTCGAAGACTTATCAAGATCGTTTGTTTTGTTCGTTCGTTCGCTTGCATGCAGTCTGTGAAATTCGCCATTGCAGAGCAGGAGTATCTGGAGTTGCTTGAGACGTCTCAGACGAAGAAGGCTTTGGGAGTTTTGAGATCCAAGTTGGCTCCGTTGAATTTGGATGCCGAGAGGTTGCATCGGTTGTCGAGGTGAGTCTACTTAGGTTCCTTTCTCTCTGTCCTCCCATTTCGAGGCGAGTATCTGAAGAGCGAATCGCTCTCGTTGTTTTTGGGTTCGCAGCTTCATGCTCTGCGTCGGGCGAGACGAGCTTCTTCAGCGAGCTTCCTGGGATGGAGTGGAGGGTTCTTCGAGGCAGAATTTGCTGGATCAGATCCAAGGTAACGCTCAGGTCTTCTCTCTCTCTCTCTCTCTCTCTCTCTCTTCTCTCTCTCTCTCCCAGCCGAAACTGATCCGTTTCTCTCTTCCGTCGCGTCCGTCTCTCTCAGCCCACATCCCTCCAACCCTCATGATTCCCCCTCGACGACTCTCCACCCTCCTCAACCAAGCCCTCTCCCACCAACGCGACGCCTCCTTCTACTACGTCCAACCCTCCGCCTCCTCAACCTTACTCTCAGACGTCAAGACCGATCGATCCCAGTTCCCGCTCGTCATGAGCGCCAGACTCCAGCATCACGAAGACGAGGTTTGGAACCTTGCTTGGAGTCATTCGGGAGAGTTTTTGGCTAGCGTTGGGAAGGATAAGTTGGTGGTTGTTTGGCGGATAGGGGTGAGTACACGGAAACGATATCGATAGACGAAGGGAGGGGAAGGAAGCTGAACCGAGTCTTCTTTGTTCGTTTCCTTTTTCAGCCCAAACCAGCCGACGGAACTCTTCGACAGATCCAGCTGGCTCACGTCCTTTCGAATCATCGAGATCCTGTGGGATACCTCGCTTGGTCGCCGGACGATAGTATCCTCCTGACGACAGCGGAGAATCTCGTTCTCGTTTGGAGCACGAAGGTGATTTGTTTCCCTCCTCTCGCGTTCCCTTCGACGCGACTTGCCGAGCTGACTTTCGAGCCTTTTTGGGGTTCCGGTTTCGTAGACCTGGACGTGCATCAAGACTCTCTCCCACGCTGACGATCCAGTCACAGCTGTGAGATGGCTACCTGATGGATCAGGGTTCTTCTGCTCTGTGGACGATGGGAAGATCTATCGATACGTGAGCTCTCTTCCTTCCTTCTCTCTCCTTCCTCTTCTCACTAACCTAACCTTCCTTCATTCCCTCCCTCCTCCTTCACAGGACTCCACCGGCACCCAACTAGGCCAACCAACGAACGTCTTCCCCCTCCGAATCTACGACTTCGACCTCACCCCCGACGGAAAGCATCTCGTCGGAGTCGCCGCTATCGCTCGCGAACCACTTTCGATCTATCACACCAACAGCCATCGAGGGTCGGGATCTTCGGATATCACGAATGGAGAGTCGAGAGGGTACAGGGAACCGAGCTATAGGACGGTGATGTACGAGGTGGAGACGATGAAGATGGTGCCGTGAGTTTCGTTCCCGTCGCAGTCGTTTCGGTTTTTTCGTTCTTTTCGGTCAAAGGAACTGACTTCTTCGTGTTCTTCTTTTTCTGTGATTGGGAGATATAGGGGTCATCATTTGACGATGATGGGAGACGTGACGAACTTCAAGCTTTCGAAGGATGGGAAGACGGGGTTGGTGAATAAGAATCCGGATGTTCGTCTTTCCTTTTCCCTTCTCTCCTCTCTCTCCCATCTCCTTCCCCTCCCTCTCTCTCCCTTCTTCCTCTTCTTCCTTGCTGATCCCCCCTCCTTCGCTCGGATCGTCTTTGCCTTCACCAGGACATCCAACTCTGGTCCTTTGAATCCTCGGAACCTCACCTCATCCGTCGACTGTCAGGTCACTCTCAGAGCAAGTTCTACGTCAGGAGTTGTTTCGCTGGACCTACTGACAATTTGGTTATCTCGGGGAGTGAGGGTGAGTTGGTCTTTTCCCCTTCTAGCCCTCGAGCTGGTCGTTTCGTTCTCTCGAACTGACGCGTCTTCCTACTCTCCTTTCCTCCAGACTCCAACGTCTACGTCTGGCATCGTCAAACCGGCGAGCTCCTCGAAGTCCTCTCGGGACACACGCGCGGAGTCGTGAACGCTGTGGCTTGGAGACCTGACGTCGCAGGAGAGGATGGAGCCATGTTTGCGAGTTGTGGAGATGATGGAGAGATGTGAGTTCGACCTTCTCTCTCTCTCTCTCTCTCTCTCTTTCCTTGACCTCGTTCCTTGTTCTCTCTCGTTTCGAGAGGAAGAAAAGAAGGGGACGAAGCTGACGTAGGATTGGGCGTTTGTGTTTTCGTATCAGTCGGATCTGGGAGAAACCTACTTCGGAAGCGGAGGTTCCACCGAGGAACGTGAGGAGGGCGAGGGAGGGAGAGTATGTGGATCTCTGAAGGGAGAGAGCTGCCTCGCTTGCTTTTTCTTTTCTTCCTCTGGAGAATGAGTGTAGTCCTTACTTTTCGGTTCATCTCTTTCACTTCCTCACCAATCTCTACGTTGCTACATACCTCTCTCTCTCTCTCTCCTCCTTTCTCCCTGTCTTTCTAGTTCCTTTCCTCCACCTCACGCCCTTCTCGACTTCTTTTCCTTCTTGGGATTTTTGTAGCCTTTTTTCTTTGTTGTGTCTTCGTATACTGACGACTCTTACACTTCTCTTTTATCCTTCCTCTCTCCTCAAACCGAAACGGAAAATCACACGCGACGAGGACGCATTCCTCCCTCCCTGGTCGCCCACACTCGAAACCAGAACTCGACGTTCTTCCTTCTCCCTCGACTGCCACTCCCTCCCTCTCCTTCCTCCCTTCTTTCTTCTCGTCTCGTTCTTTCCGGTCATGAGTCGATACCAACCCTCCCCTAGTACGCACGCTCAAGGTCGAGGAGGCAAGAGCAAAGGAGATGGAGAAGCATCTGCGAAAGGTGAGCTCAACACAGAGTCCTCCCTCTCCTCCTCTTCCTCTCTCTCTCTCACTCTTCTTCCTTTCCCCAAACTAAACTCACACCCACCCTCTTCTTCCTCTTCTAGCCCATCACCCTCCCACCTCCCTCTCCACCCGCTCCAAACCTCTCCTCCACTCCTCCACGAAACCCATAGGCTCTCCCTCCACCGTCATGCTCACCCGACATCAACACGAACCTCTCCTCAACACCCACGATCTCTCCCCAGGAGACTCCTCCTCCGCCGCCGACGCTGCCTCATCAGACGAAGAAGATCCGGATCGAACGAGAGTTAACATCGGTGGAGGAATGGGGTCGAAGGGGAAGCAGAGAGAAGACGCCGGAGGGGGGATGGAGGTCGACGACTTCAAAGGGATGGGTGGAGGAGATGAGGACGACGAGGAGGAGGAGGAGGAGGATGGGGAAGATGGAGAGGATAGTGACGATGAGGAAGGAGGTTGGAATACTGATGAGGTGACGTTGGTGCTTCCTCCTTCGAACGATGAGGATTCGATGGAGGAGGAGGAGGGAGAGAGTGAGGATGAGGATGAGGAGAGGTGAGTTTTCCCGAGCGTCCGTCGTCTCTTCTTTTCTTCTTCTCTCTCTTTCTCTACTTCCAGTCTTAGCGAGAAAAGAGCTGATACTTTCGATGGTGGGCTTGGGTGTGATGGGCAAAAAAAAAGAACGACCGCTGAGATCAACGAGATGCTCCAAGGTGAGCGAGCTTGAAAGCTCATGATCACTCACTTTCTCTCTCGGAACTTGTTTTCACTCATTATCCTTTCTTAACAGAACTCGGAACGAAGGAATATGCGAGACTTAGGAAGGACTTGCAGGAGGGTGTTCAGCCGATCTGTGAGTTTTCAATCGAGGTTTTTGACTCGTCGTTCTTTCTTCCCTCCAAGCACCGACCGTCGACTCAATGCGCTTCCTCCCTTCTCGGTTCGGCTCGTTCAACAGACAACTCGCTTCAGACTCTTCACTCCCAAGCCAACAAGCACGCCAAGACTCTCGCGTGAGTATCTTCTCTCTCTCTCTTCGTTCTCGGGAGGCGTCGAGGTGAAAGGCGAACGACGCGACGAAGTTGAAAGGATCGCCGCTGACTTTCCTTCGTTCGGCGTCCAAAGCACTCACAAGACGGGAGAGATGCTCGCTGTTCAACAGTTCTTCGAAAGTTTGGGGACTCAGGGTCGAGATGCATTTTCGTTCACGAAGGATTACGGGGTGAGTTTGCGTGCTTTTTTTTGTCACGTCGAGAGCAAAGAGAGCGCGTCGAATCCACCGAAGCTGACTGGCTTTCTTTCCTTCCTTTTCGGTTTCGGCTTGGGATATACAGGAACAGAAGGCGGCTCTCTTGCTTCGATGGGAGGACGCTCACGCTAGGAAGGAGGAGAGGAAACTCAAGTTTTTGGAGGACGTCGCGAAGCTCAGTACGTCGGTTTGCCCTTCTGCTTTCTTTTTCCGTTGACTCATCCTCTTCAAGCGAAGACCCTGATTTCTTCTACTTTCGTTTGGGCTTCTTCTGTATCCAGGGAGAATCAACCAAACCAAGCACGAAGAGCTCTTGACTGAGGCTGGAGATGCCTACGCTTCGTTCACGTTCGTCTCAACTTTCCTTTCCTTTCCTCCATTTCGTCGAAACGAACCGACCAGCCTCTGGTCTTCTTTCAGGATCGCTGACTTTGCTTTTGAATCCAACAGCAACAAAGCCAACCACATCGGATCCGAGAAAGAGTACAACAAGGAGGTCAACAGGACGATGAAGGTTCGTTCTACTTCCCTTCTTTTTGTATACTCCCTTTGTTTCTCGTCGCCTCGTGTTTTTCGAAGAACTACACTCACTTTCGATCAAATCTTCTCTTTCGATTTCGTGCTGGCTGGACAGCGAGGACTGCCTGTCGGGAAGTGAGGATCGGTTGAGCTTTCCCGCCGCGAGTTCGGTAGTTTAGCACGCTTTTTTGACGGATGTGAATGGCCTTGAGCTGAGAAACGTATGCGTTCATCTTTGAATTCTAGATTCTACGCTGGTGACCTGGCTTCATCTCTCTCTACTGATGTCCCGCTTTCTACCAGGAGGATGGGAGGCGGGACGTGATCTTCAGTTTCTTTGGACTTGATTCCATCCACTTTGCTGCTACCTACCTTGGAGACTATGGGTTCCGAAACGTAGTGAATGCAAGAAAGTTTGAGGCCTGAAGTTCAAAGGTGGCGGGGGGAGGGAAGCTTGGAAGAGGGGAGAGGCAAGACTGCCGGCGAACGAAGGCCCACTCGAGCTTAACCTCGTCGACGCGGTCCTTTCTCTCTCTCCCTCCCTCCCCCCACGAGCTTTCTTCGCGTATTTTTGGATGATTCTTGACTTTCGGAAGCTCAGCTATCTTATCATCTAATAAAATCCACGAAAAATGAAGATCTGCACGAGTTGCCGATTTAATTCTGCTCTCAACCGACTTCTTCCTTCTTTGTCGTCAGAGGAGAGAAGCTCGCTCGTCCCTCTCTCGTCGATGCTTCTCCCAAAGTCAAGCTCACCCTCAAGTCTAAGGTCTCGTCGTCCTTCAAGACCTTCAGAGCCAACGTCAAGACCTTCAGCTCCAAGTTGAGCTCGAAGACCTCGACTGTCTCCTCCTCCCTCTCTTCCCTTCGCTCAGGTTCGTCGGCGCTCTCTCCTCCTTCCTCTTCCCCTAAGCTCGAAGCTGATCCTCTCCTCTATCTTCCTTCCCTGCTCCTGCTCCCACTCCACAGGGTCCTGTCATCGTAGTCACCTTCGCTTCAGTCGAACACACCGATCTCAACGCCGCCGCTCTCGTCAAGGAGGACGAGCTTGTTCACTTCTCTCAGCCACCCGCCGTCGTCCCCAGCGGCGTCGGAGTCAAGAAGGAGGTCATCGTTTCCATCGTTTCTGCTTCCATCCTCGCCGTCGAACAATCTGTCGAGATCTGCTTCGAAGGTGAGTCGTCTTAATTCTCTCCTTTGCGTTTCATGGCTCGTCCTCTCTCTCTCTTCTCTTGAGCTGACTCCTTCTTTCTTTTCACTCTCCAGGACTCAATCCATCTACCCTCACCACTGTATCTCAAGCCACTGCCCTCCGTCAAGTCGCTCTCGCCAAGTCGTCCCCTCTTCACGTCGTCGTTCCATCATCAGCCAAAGTCTTCAAGTTCGGTAAGCTCTTCTCTTCGTCTCGTCGCGTCTCTCGCTCTTCCTTCCGTTCGCTGATCACGCTTTCGTTTCTCCTCTCCCATCCTAGGTGGTGCCGCTCAAGTTGGAAAGGAGATCATGGCGAGGGAGAGTATACAGGTGAGTCTTCTCGTCCTTCTCTTCGTTCGAATCGCGTCGATGCATTTCCTGACTCGTTTCCCACTCCTTCCTCATTCCAGACCCTCTCGCCAGCCTCATCGGCTCTCCTCACTCCTACTGGCACCAATACCGACATCTACCGAGCAGCTGAGAGTACTCAGGTCAGTCTGCCGGAGAGCTTCTGCTGCTGTGACGACATCCCTGCTATCAAGGTGAGCAGCAACTTCCTCTCTCTCTCTCTCTCTCTCTCTCTCTCTCTCTCTCTCTCTCTTCTTTCTTCCCATCGCCTCGGCTTCGAGCTGACGATCTCGCTATTCTCTCTCCCTATCTTCGTTGTAGATGCCTTTCGAGAGGATCATGGAGGACGCGAACGTTCGACGAGCGATGAACCACATCGACCCAGAGTCGCCCGAGTTCGACTCCATCATCACTCGCTCGACGAGCAACTCGACTCTCAAGTCCAACGAGAGCCGTTCTCTCTCTACTCGATACCTCTCTAGTGTGAGTCAAGCTCCTTCTGTTCTTCTCTGGACCTCGAAGCTGACACTCTCGCCGTCTTCTTTTCGTTTTACAGGTCGCGTCCAACTCCTCTTCATTGACAACCTTCGCATCTTTGACTTCGACGGGCAGAGTTCCCACCATCGTCGTCGTCTCGCCTGAGGATTCCGCAATTTTTGATTCCCACAAGGACTCGGTGAGCTCGTCTCTGCTCTTTGCGGGTCTTTCTTTTCTCTATATCTTTGCGCGAGCTGACCCTCATCGTTTCTCTCTCTCCCTCTTCTTCTCTTCTCCCAGACTCTCTTCGGAGAGAAAGCTACCAAGTCCCACTCGCACGGTCGGAAATGGCTCTCGAGGACCCGGAGACAATCGGAGCCGAAGGAGGAGAGGTCGACGTCGGTGAAGCCGGTTTGGGATGAGGAGGAGATGGAGAGTCTGGAGGACAAGGTGAGTTTGAGCTTCCCTCTTCTCTTTCTCTTTCGCGACCCTTTCTCCCACTAACTCTCTCGAGCTCCGTCCTCCTTCTCCTTCTCCTTCTTCTTCTCCTTTCTCTTCTTCATCTCACAGACCGCCTGGATCGACTTGAACTGATCTCGACCTGAACACTCGACGGCTCGCCCACTGATCTCGACGACCGACGACGACTGAAGGAAGGGAAGGGAAGGGTGGAAGGAGGGCGGGTTTAGTACATCACACCCGAGGGGGCATGAATCAGTAGGAGAGTCTCTCGCTGGTCGAGGCAAAGCGACGTGACTCGAGTAGTTTAGAAGAAGAAGAAGAAGAGGAGGTGGAGGAGTAGGAGGAGTGAGGCGACGCGAGTGACGTTGGAACGAGCCATCTTGCTCCTTGTGCTCGTCCTTCATCAGCGCGAGGGGATCTATCATCCCCCTCTGGCCAATGTTGGACTCGAGACGGAGATGGTCCGTTCCAGGGAGGGAAGGAGGGACGTGGGAGGCGGTCTGTTCGCGTTCTTGACGAGAACGCGACGACCTTCCTTTTTCCATTTCTCGACTTCGTGTTCTCCTTTCCACAGTCCGAGTCCTCCGGTTCCGTGTGGGGTGTAGATTGTACTAGTTCCTTTTTTCATTTTCCGATGGCTCGTTCTATTCATTCTGATTCGTTCTTACCTGGGCGAAGGGAAAGGGAGAACGTTCGCGAGAGAGTAGAGCAGAGGTGGAACTGTTCGAGGAGGAGCCTTTTGCACTTCGAAAGCTTTGGGAAGAATTAGGTTGTATAGATATATTACTGATACTAAAGAAGTCAAGAAAACAAACTCGAGCGCAAGCGCCCGACGAAAGACAAACGAAGAAAAGCAGATCCCAGATCTCTTCTCTCTCTTTCTCTCCTTCACACCCACTTCCACTCTCATTTCCTCTTCGCACTCGCCCCCAAAACCTTCACCAACGCCGCCTTCACCCCCTGCACCGCCTTCTCTACCTCCTTCTTCGTCAACCCACTCGTCACAGCCAACTTGATACTCGGTCTCGCCTCGAACGTCTCCTGCCCTCTCAACCTCCTAGCCCTCGTAATCATCACTCCACTACTCGCCAAACACTCCTCCACCACATCCTGCAGCAGTCTCTCCTGGGCCAAGATCCCAGCTTGGTCTACGGGATCGGGGAAGGGAGGGTTGGCGAGTTGGATGTGGATTAAGGGGGATAAGGGGTCGGAGGGGATGTGGATGAGAGAGGAGAGTTTGGAGTCGGTGGTGAGGATAGAACGGGCTGTGCGGGTGTTTTCTTGGAGGGAGAGGAAGATGGAGGGGGTGGAGGAAAGAAGGTACATCCCTGCTGAGGCGGTGGTGGCGAGCATGGCTGGGAGGGCGGCGGAGAAGACGAAGGTTGCCGAGTTGATTCGCTGGGGAGGGGAGGGACGAGAGAAATGAGGGAGGAGAGTAAGCGTGAGCGAAGAGGTCGAGAGACAGGCTGAGTTGGGAGGATCGAGGGAGGAAGGGAGAGAAACTCACCTGATGCTCAGTCACGACCAAACTTCCAGAGCAGAATCCTCCTCCGGCATTGAGACCTCGAGCCATGGATCCAACGAGCATGTCGACTTCGGTGGCCTGGTTGACGAGGTGAATAAAAGAGAGAGAGTCAGTGCAGTCAGCGACCGAGGGAGGAAAGAAGGGGAGAAGAGAAGAGGAAGAGAGAGGGTCGCGATGGACTCACAGGAACTCCCGAGAACTCTGTCAATCCACGTCCCGTAGCTCCAATGACTCCGAAGGACATGCTTTCGTCCAAGATGAGTCGGAACTTGTACTTTCTTTTGAGCTCGACCTGGTGGCAGAGAAGGGAACGAAGAAAACCAACGCGTCTGTCAGCTCTCGTTCGTTCTCTCTCCTCCTTCCTCTCTTCCCTCCCAACGCACCCACGCGAAACCCCCATGCAAAAGAAGGGACGTACCAACTTCTCCAAATCACTAATGCTGCCATCATTCTCAAACATCCCCTCCGTCACAATAAACCTCCTCGTCAACTTCCCTCCCTTCCTCTTTGCCTCCCTCGTCACACTCTCCAACACGCTCTCTAACGAACTCATATCCCCATGCTCGTACCACTTGATCGTCGATCTACTGATCTGCAAGCCCTTTTGGATAGCAAAGTTGCACAAACGGTCGGCGACGATGATGTCTCCTCGTTTGGCGAAGGAAGGGATGACGGAGGAGATGGTGGAGAAGTCTTGGGCGTAGATGATGGTGGAAGGGGTTTGGAGGAAGGAGGAAATGTTGGCTTCGAGGGCTCGGTGGACGTCTGATGAAAAACAAATAAATAAAAGGGAGGGAGGTGAGTTTTTGGACGCGTCGAGACGAGAGCGAAGGGGTCGGAAGGGAGAGAGAAGGAGGAGAAGGAGAAGGAGCAGGTGAAGCTCACCGATTGTGCCGTAGAAGCCAGGAGGACCACAGGTGCCTACTCCGTAGACCTTCAAGGTCTCCAAAGCAGTCTCCTTCATTTTTTCATTCTCTGCGAGACCTGTAAAGTTGTAGGAAGCGAGGTTGAGGACTGTTTTGTTTGGGTTTGAAGCGAGTTTGACTCTTGGACCGACGGGACCTAGGATGATGGGGAGGGAGGAGAGGAGTTGGTTGTCGACGGAGGATTCGGGGACGGAGGGGACGAGAGGATCGGGAGTCCAGTCGGCGACGAGTTCGTCGATTTCCTGGGAGAAGGAGGAGAAGGGAGGAGTCAGCCAAGGGGGGACGGACGGAGGTGGAGGAGGACCGAGCGAGCGAGGGAAGAGCTTGTGAAGAAGGAGGAGGAAGAGATTCGTGATGAGATATATAGAAGGGAGGATAGAGCTCACCTTCTCTGACAAGTCTACAAAGTTCTTTGCGCTTCGATCGGTTCTCGTCCTTCGTGAGAGGATGGTGAAGAGAGCAAACAGGCCGAGCGCGATTTCAAGCAGAGTTCGGTAAGGATCGTTCTGGTGAGAATTCTTGACATATCGGACGAGGATAGTAGACCCAGGGAGTCTGAAGAGAGAAAAGAATATATTGAGGTGAGCTCGAGGGAGAGGGAGGAGGAAGGAAGGAAGGAGGGAGGCAAGCGAGAGGAGGGGAGGAGAAGAGGAGGAGGACTTACGACCAGAAGGTGTTCTCTGCAAAGGCGAGGGAGAGGGTCAAGAGATCGAACACGGCTTGAAAGGGAGGAGCTGTGACCTCGAGCGTCGAGTTGAGAAGCGTAGAGTTCATTCCTCCAAGATTTTCAGAAGGGTCGACGGTTGAAGGGGGAAGAGAGCGAGGGAGAGACTTCGGTCTCGTCCTTGCCGTCCGTCAGCGCTCGGCGCTGCCTCCTCCCAAACGACGACAACCTCTCCTCCTCCTCCTCCTCCTTCTTTCGGTCGTTCGTTTCCCTCTATGGCCTCGCCCTCGTCTGATCATCTCCGCGGCAAATCCCTCGCTGAGCTCAAACACCTGGCTAAACTCGAGGACGAGCCGAAGGGATCCAACAAGAAGGCTTCCATAAAGTCGTGGTCAGGTTCAGGACACGCCTTGATCGCTCAGGCTGCAGTCCTCGAGGAACAAGGAGACTACGAGTCGGCTTACGTGTATCTAAGAAAAGCAGCAAAGTGAGTTCAGGTCGAGGGAGGAGGAGGAAGGAGAGAAAGAAGGGAGCTGAAGGTGGGATGGGAGCGAGCTATCGAAGAGACGGTCGTCCATCTCCCTTCCCTTTGCGCTTGTTTCTCAAGCTCACCACCTTGTTTTTTCCACTCTTATCTTTCGCAGTATCGCTCTATTCTTATCTTCGGATCATCCCGACCGAGCGAAACCCGATATCAAGCCCATCCTCAGCTCGTATCTGGCCTCAACCGTAAGCTCGTCACCACCTCCCAGGCCAGCTGTGCCCAACAGAGAGAGAGCTGACGTTCTTCTCCTTCGTCGCTGCTCTTCTCAGATCGGCGATTCTTTCAAGGCTAGGATGAAGAAAGTCGAGCAGGTCCTTACTGAACGAGACAAGAGTCGTGGTATCTCGAACGGGTCGAGCTCAACGTTCGTTCTCAGTCCTCTCCTCTTCCTCGAGCTCACCTCCTCGCTTCCTTCCGAACTCACCCGTCTTCGCTCCCCCTTCCAACCTCACAGACCCACCTCTCCAACCTCGGAAGATGCTCCGGCTGCTCCCATGTCCATCAAGGAACGAATGGCCGCGCTCAAAGGAGCTGGAATGGATACTGGACCCTCCATCAAGCGGATGAGCAAGACGCCGACAACCTCTTCTTTTCCTCCTCCTCCTCGTCGCCCGTCAACACCACCACTACCACCTCCGACTTCCTTCCTACCACCACCAACCACCTCCTCGTCTTCGTCCCAAGGAATAGCCCACAGCACCTCCTCGTCCTCCCTTCGCTCGCCGGCTGCTCAACCTCACGATCCACTTCCTCCTCCTCCCTCTCGACCCCTGATCTCCTCCGACGACTCCCCACCACCCATCTCTCCCATCCCGCAACCCTTCAAACCTCAACAGTCCACACCTCCGTCTTCCTACCAACCCTCTCCACCCGCACCTTTCATCTCTCATGGTCACTCAGCCTCCCTTCCTCCTCCTCGACATTACTCGCCTCCTCCCATCTCCTCGAAACCAGCGTCGCTCTCCGCGTCCAAGATCGCTGCCTCCTCGAAACCAGCACCACCTCCGATCCCATCTTCCATAGATGAAGGACACGAAGGCCAGGAGGAGGAGGAGGAGGAGGAGGAGGAGGAGGAGCACGATCGGTCGTTCAACAATCACTTCCCTTCGATAACAGAGTTCGAAGAGTCCCAACCTCTTCCTCCTCTCTCGCCTTCTTCGTCCATCATCGCGACTCCCACAGCAGAAGCAGTAGCGAGTTCGTCGTTAGAAGATCGGTTCACCAACCTCCTCCCCTCGGTACCCTCCAACCTCCCAGGTTCATCCTCGTTACCCTCTCCTTCGCCATCAACTTCCTCCCTTCCTCCTCCCCCTTCAGCACCAGGAATCGACTTCCAAAAAACAGGGTCCTCAACGTCCTCCTTCAACAGCATCTCAACTCCTACGAACGGCCAAACTGCTCCTCTCCATCACAGCCATCAGCACCCTTCCCCGCCCGTCCACAAACCCATGTTCAGTCAACAAAACTCAGCCTCCACACCCAACCTCGCTTCTCTCAACAACAACAACGCCAACAACAACTTCTCCTCCTCCTCCTCCTCCTCTCCCAACCCTCCTCCTCCTCCCAACAACAACAACACCACCTTCCTCCCCACACAAAGCTCAGGCAACTCCATCGTCTCGAACGGAAGTGGAAGCGGTGGAGGTGGGTTCGCTCCTCCTCCTTCTCGAACTCTACCGAAACCCAAGATCGATTTCCCGTTCTCGAATACCATCTTCCCTTCGGTGCTGAGGAGGTATATCGATGCGGGAGTGAAGCTTCTTCTGCTGGATGTGAGGAGGGAGGACGCGTTTGGGAAGGGGAACGTTGCGACGGTTTGTGGTGGTAGAAGAACGGGGATGGGGATGGGAGAGGGGTTGGATGTGGTTAGGGTTGATCCGGAGTGGTTGGGAGATTATGGGTGAGTGTCGAGTCTAAATCAGACGCGTTCAGGCGATGTCGAGAGAAGAGAGATCTGACCTTTCTCTCTCTCCCCCTCCCCCTTCGTTCTCTCCCCATCTCTTCCTTCTCCAACCCAGTCTCAACTCAGCCAAACTCCTCACCTTCCTACCCATCAACTCCCAACCCCTCTTCTCAGCTCGAGCAACCTACGATCTCGTCGTCGTCTACGACCGAGACTCAACGCCTACCTCTCCTACCGCAACGGCTGTCAACACGCTCGTTTCGATCATCTACGAGAGGGAGTTCACGTCGGCGACGTTGAAGAGAGCACCGGTCGTGATGCTGGGAGGGTTTGAAGCGTTTGTGGCGGAGATGAAGAGACCTCCTGGGGGTGGGGGAGGGAGTCCGTTGATGGGTTCTGGAGGAGAGGGAGGAGGGTTGCCGAGGTGAGTTTTAGTTAAGCGCTTCCCTTCCTGTAGAGGATGGAGAGGATGGACGAGAAACTGACTCGAGACATCGTTTCCGTTGGATAGGAGTGCGAGGATGCCCGTCGATGGGTTCATGGTCGCGTCGTCGTCGTCGTTTGATTCTTCGGAAGCTGAGAAGAGGATGGGTCGAGGAGGACCTTCAGCCAACGGAGTTTCGAGATCGAGTGGTTCATCACTGGTGAGTATAGTATCATCATCTTCGGGAAGTGTTCTCGTCCTTCGAACTCTCGCTGATCGCGTTCTCATTTTCGTTTTTTGAGCAGAGTACGATCCCTCACGGAATCGCAAGCCCACCACCTCTCTCCACCACCTTCACCTACCCAACTCCTCCCCTCCCCACAGCTTCCTCCTCTTCCTCCTCCTCTCGCTACTCTCCCGCCCTCTCCACCTCCTTCGGCCCTCCTCCAACCCTCACCTCCCCCCCACCAGCATCCATAGCTTTCTCCCCCCTCTCCCGCCGTCGCTCAGACTACGCAGACCAAGCTTCCCAACCCTACTCAGGCTATCAACCCGGTCACTCCTCCAGAGCATCCATCTCCTACCCTACCCTGTCCAAAGAACACGAGGAGGTGGCGCCCAAGATGCCTGAACAGGCGGCGACGCCGACGCTGGAGAGGCATGTGAGTGGGAGTCGGGGGACGTTGGTGAGGAGTGTGAGTGGGTTGAGTAGGGAGGGGGGACCGAGTGGGGGAGATAAGGGGGAGGAGATTAGCTATTGGGGGGAGGAGATTGTCGGGATGAGTGGGTTGAAGAATTTGGGGAAGTGAGTTCGAGCGACGGGACGGACGCGTTTTCCTTTTCTTTGTTCTGGTTTGAGAGGAGAACGAAAGCGAGCGAGCAGGAAAGCTGAACCTTTCTTCTTCACGTTCTTCTTTTACAGCACATGCTATCAGAACTCGACTCTTCAGTGCTTGAGTGCCACAGCTCCGTTCACGACGTTCTTCCGAGGTTGGTTTTCCTTTCCTCCTCCCTTCGCCCTTTGCTTCTTTCTCTACTCTCAACCGTCACTAACCCTCTACACTCCCTCCTTCTCTTCGCTTCGCTTCGCTTCAATTCCATCAGACGGTCGCTGGAAACGTTCCGTCAACCTGACGAACCCGCTCGGAACGAAGGGAAACCTCGCGAGTGCTTACTCGAGTTTGGTCACGGCGCTCTGGCAGCAGGAGTATCATTTCATTCAGCCTTTGTCTTTCAGGGTGAGTCGCGATGAGTTCTTACGGACAGTCGAGGAAGTGGGTGGGAGACGGACGAGAGCTGACGCGAAGAGAAAATGGATGATTGGCGGAGAACAGAAACAAATCGTCAAGTTCGCTCCTGCTTTCGTGAGTCTATTTCTCTTTTTCGGGATTTTCGTTCGCTTCAGGGAGCTGACGTCCTTTTAATGATGGTTCTCTGCAGGATGGAAACGAACAGCATGATTCTCAGGAGTTCCTCGCTTTCCTTCTCGATGGTCTTCACGAGGGTTCGTTTCTTCTCTCCCTCCCCCTCTCCCCTCTCTCCTTCACTCACCCATCTCTCTCCCTCCTTGCTTCCCCTCAGATCTCAACCGCGTCCAAATCCGTCCCCCCGCTCAACCCATGACCCCCGAACGAGAAGCAGAACTCAACACCCTCCCTCCCCAAATCGCCTCCGAAAAGGAATGGAAAGCCTACCAAACTCGAAACGATTCCCTCGTCGTCGACTGGTTCCAAGGTCAATACCGTTCCAAAGTCGAATGTCAGACGTGTCATTCTTACTCGATCAGCTACGATACGTTCATGTATCTGTCGTTGCCGGTGCCGACGGGGAGGTTGAAACATAAGGTGTCGTTGGAGACTTGTTTGGATGGGTTTGTGAAGGTGGAGATTATGGAGAAGGATAATGCTTGGTGAGTCTTGGAAGCGGCTTTGTACGAATGGAGTTGGAGCGGTGGAGAGGTGGGGTGGGTTGGTGGGAGGAGGGAGGAGAAGCAGAGGGAGAGGGAGGAAACGAAACAAAACGAAACTGACAAAAACGACGCGTCTCTCTCTTTCTTTCTTTTTTTTTCCTTCTGCTTCTCATCTCGTAACAGGAACTGCCCGAAATGCAAGAAAGCTCGCACGGCCAGCAAATCCCTCAGTCTCTCTCGTCTCCCACCCGTCCTTCTCATCCATCTCAAACGGTTCTCGTCCAAGAACGGAGTCTTCTGGGATAAGGCCGAGACGCTCGTTGGTTCGTCTCCCGTCCCTTTTCAACCCCCTCCTTCCTTCCTTTCTCTCTCCTCTCCCTTCTCCCTCTCTTTCCCGATCTGACCTTTTCCTCTTTTCTTTGGTGGTGCTCGTTCTTTACAGAGTTCCCCGTCCGATCTCTGGACCTGACGAAATACCTCCCACCACCTCTTCCTTCGTCGGGATCGGATTCCTACTCTTCGAGCACGAAACAGAGGGAGGATCCGAGGGATCAGACGGGTCCTTTCGTTTATGAACTTTGTGAGTTGAAACCGACCCTCTCGACCTTGAAATCTCAACCCTCTCTTCGAAGCTGCTGAAGCTGACGGACTTGATTGTTTGTGGTTGCACAGACGCCGTCTCGAATCATTCTGGAAGTTTGAGTGGAGGTCATTGTGAGTTTTCTTCTCTCTCGCCTCTGCTTTTCCTTTGACGATTGCAGGTTCTGACTTCATTTCCTCCGTCGCGCTGTCAGACACCGCCTTCGTCAAAGCCTCCCGTCGACACTGGAAGTACTGCGACGATCGAACCATCAGTGAAGCGGACGAGAAGGACTTGGTCGTGAGTTTTTTTCTCTCCCTCTCCTTCTCCTCTTTCCCTCTCCCGCCCTCCCGCTGACTCATCTCATCTCGTTTTTTCCCTTCTTGCAGTCCAAGAACGCCTACATTCTGTTCTACCGACGAGTTCCAACCAAACGAAGCGTTCTATAATAGACTTTGGATCACGACTACTACTACCCTACTTCGAGCTAGATCTGAAACTACAAAACGAGAGGGAGGAAAGGAAACATCGACGGCGGTCGGTTGGTTTGAGTCTTCTTTTTGGTTCGAGACCCTGAAACGAGTTCATTGTTACGACGACGATGCATTGCACTTATGACACACTACTGATCCGTCGGTGCGAGAGGTCCAGAAGGGCTGAGAAGAGGAGAGGGGAGGAGGAGAGGTCTGTTGAGTTTCGAGTGGACGACTTGGAGAAGGAAAAGAAGAGAGAAGAGAACACGACTCACCGACCACCTCGTCTCACAACTCGAGCAGATCTTCGGCTTCTCGTCCACCAGCTCCTTGATCTTGGCGAGCTCCTCCTCCTCCTTCCGTTCGAGCAAAAAGTCGAGCACTTCGGCTTTCTGGAGGAGAGGGAAAGATTCGGTTTGGGGAGCTTGCTTGTAGAGGGAGGTGTAGACTTGGAGAGCAGTCTGCGAGTGAAGCGGCGAACGAAAGAAAATAAGCTTGTGGATCGAGACGTAGAGGAAAAGGACAGGAAAGAGAGAGAGAGAGAGACGAACCTGTCCGAGGTTCTTGTCGAGATGCTGAGGAGCGTAGATGAGTCGATCCTTGAGATCGTGGTCGTTGCAGAAAGCGGCGGCTCGCATTTGACCGGACTCCTCCTTGAACTGAGCGACGATGACATCTTTTCGACTAGACTTGACCTGAGAGAGAAAAGAGAAGACGAGAGTTGAAAGGTCAGCTCGGAGAGGAGGACGAGGGAGGAAAGCTTGAACGACTCACGAGCGAGATCTCAAACCCAAACCTGAATCCCTTCGACATTCCACAGGCAATATGGAAGACCTTTGGACAGTCGTTGCACTTGATGACGGCTCCTCCTTGTTTCGAGCAGATCGAGCATTTCTGGAAGAGAGAAAAGGAGAACAAAGTCAGCCAAGCTCGACGCGACGAGACAAGCAGAAGTCGAAGACTTACCGACTCCCATGCCTCTCGCTCGACGAGGTGGATTCCATCGACCTTGGCGTAGACGGTACTGTCGGTGAATCGAACTCCAGGGACGAAGACCGAGCAGAGGACGTGAGCCCACTTTCCAGAACCGGCGGTGGGTTTGAGGGTTTGGAGGTAGTTGGGTTCGTCGGGATAGAGGGACTTCTTGTGAGACTTGTTGAGAGGATTGGGAGGTTTTCCAGGAGGGCAGAAGATGCAGTGAGGATCCTGGGAAAGAAAAGAAAGGAGTTTCAGCGGAAGGAACGAGAGAGAGAGAGATCAAGTCGAACGAAATGCGAAGCTCACCAGCGAGTACTCGAGGGCTTCCAGGTTCGCACACTGATCGCAGCGATACGGGTTCGATCTCCACTCGGGAGGGATTCCAGCACACCCTGGACAAGAGAAGAGAGGAAGACTGGATCAGCTCGGGAAGAGAAAAGAAGGGAAAAAAAAACAGTCGAAGTCCAGCTCACCGGTGTGAACGCGAATCGTGCAGTTCGAACAGATGATCATCGTGTCGGCGGGTTGGGAGTGATTGCAGCACGAGCATGGAGTAGCTCTGACAACTGGCGGATTGGCGGAGTTGGCGGGGGTAGTAGCGGACGTAGCGGTGACCTGAGTTGGGAGAAAAGAGACTCGACTGATCAGAAACGACTCCCCGAGATCCTCGACGCGCCGAACCGAAACTCACCTTCTGACGTTTCGCCGGAGCTCCCAAAGGAGTTCCCTCCCTCTTTTCTCCTGCAGCAGCGATAGCAGCAGCCATCCTCGCCGAGTCCTGACGAGGAACGTAGGCGTACTTGAGGTAGGTTTGGCCATCAGCCTCGCACCAGTATCCCGACCCGACCGACCTGGGAATCTTCCACCATCTCTTCGACGTCTTGGTCGCACAAGCATCACAGACGAGTTTGGCTCCCTTATCGATGGATGCGTTGTACACTGAGTCGGCTTCGAGCGTCGAGGCGGCGAGAGGAGAAGGAGGAGCGGGACCGGTGGTGATTGAGCGGGAGGACGAGAGCTTGGGCATTCCTTCGAACATGAGCTTGAGCTGCTCCTCCCTCCAGATTCTGTAGTATCGAGAGTTGTCTGCTGGAGATCGTCCGTCGGCTTTGCTAGCGAGATGGGTATCGAGTCCTCCTCGTTCCTCAGCACAGACGGCCATCTTGTCGACCTCCGAGGGAGTGAACTGGAGAAGTGAAACCGAACGCGTCGAAAGATGATCAGCGACGACTTCTAGAAGAGAAAGGTGGGGTATAGGAATTGTAGCTCACGGTAACGACCTCGAGCTCAGCTGGTGTCGAACGCTTCATCTGCTCGAGAGCTTTGGCGCGAGGAAGACGAGTGAAAAGTTCGACGGCTCGATTGATGACTCCGAGGTTGTGGGTAGCGATGGGAAGCTTGAGAGCTTTGACGGCGTTCATGTACTCCTCGACTAAAAAAAGGGAAGAAGAGATGAGTTTGATGGAAATCAAGCGCTCGAAGAAGGGGAAGAAGAGGCGACTCACGTCCATCGACCGGGCGACTGAGAAGACGAAGCGTGCTATCTCCACCTCGTTCTGGAAGCTCCGAGGAGTGAACTGGATAGCGAAGAGAAGGGTCAAAATGATCTGGACAGAAGTAGAAGGCCGAGAGACGAAAACTCACCTGTTGCCGACTTGGGGACGAGTCCGTGAGAGTCGTCGAGCTCCTCCTCGACCACGCACTGGAAGTTCTTGCCTATACGAGACGCTGAGCGAGGGAAGATCGGGTAATCCGGATCTGCGAAAGAGAAATAGATATCAGAAGCAGTTTGAGAGGAGGAAAGGGAGAGGGACGAACCGAGGGTGTCTTCAGCGACGGTGTGAACTCTGGAAGAATGGAAGGGTCGTCAATTTCGTCGTTGCCCTTCAAAGTTCGAGCTCGGAAGAAAGCTCACCCAAAGTATCTGAATGGCCACCCCTTGTAGGTCGTTAGGGTCCCTTTCTCGTCCCTCTCCTTGTCGTACTTGGCCGTCGGAATCGTGGGAGCCTTGACCTTCTGAGGAGCCATCGCAGCGTGAGAGTCGACGTCTCGTTCGTGCTTTCGAGCACAAGGAGCACAAGCCCAGCTGTTGCGAGAGACAAAAACGGGTTCAGATCAGTTTGAGCGAGAGAAAATGTAAGCTGTGAATGTTTAATACGGACCTGTATCCCTTCGCAGGCTTGGTGAGGAGCGGAGGAGAGAGACACTGCATGTGGAAACCCTTGTGACAAGAGCTGAGAGGGAACGGCGAAAAGTCAGCTTCTCGCTCGGTCGAAGATGATGGTGGATGTTGAGAGAGCTACTCACTCGCATCTAACTGCAGTGAGCGAAGAGGACCAGTCGTTACAGATCGAACAAGTCTGGTAGGTGTCCGTCAACTCGGCAGCTGCTTCCCTTTCGGCGACGATGTACTGATAACGAGACTTGAGCGTTTCGAGAACTTTGACGGGAACTAAGGAGGAAAAATGATAAAGGTCAAGTTCAGCGGACTTTCTCGAGCTATAGAAAGAGAGACGAATCTCACGGTTTCGAATGAGCGACACCGAAACGACCTCCAGCTCTCGCCGCAAATAAGGGTCGAAGAACCTGTTGTAGAAGAAATGATCTGGTTTCTGCTTCCACTTGGTGAGATCCTCGATTTGGTCCTTGTGGCGAACTGGATGGCAGAAGGAAGGAGGGCGGAAGGTGAGCGGGAAGAAGAAAGGAAGAAACCCTGAAGGAGGGAGGAAGGGCGGGTTGAAGGAGAGGGGGGTTTGCGAGAAGGATCGTTGAATCTTACCGTAGCATTTTCCCCTAATGTCCGAAACGAGTCGAACCGAAGAGTTGATGGCTGCAAAAAGCACTCGGCGATCTGTGAAGGCTCTCGAAGTGATCTGACGAAGAAAAGAAGGGAAGGAGGACGGAGGTGTGAGGTCGAGCTGAACGATCTGGAGTGAAGAGGAAGGGGGGAATGTAGCTGCAGGCTGCTATAGGTCTCACATCTCTACGTGAGTTGATCGAAAGTAAGAGGATTTATATCAGCTTTCATCTCTCGAAGAGCCAAGCTGTCTAGTGGGTCGACTTACTCTGGTCTGGAGGATGAGCGACAGAAGGAAGGGACGAGTCGTGGTCAGCTTCGTCCTTTTGCCCTCGCTTTCTCTTCAGTCGGCACGGACCTGTAGTAGCTAGCGAGTTTGACCTCTGCTCGAGCGTGATCCAAACCTCCCTTCGCGTTTCTCGGAACCGGAAGGAATTCTATCACTCTGGCGATTCCGAAAGGTTGGCCTCCCCAGCTTGGTGCGACGTAGACGGTGTCTGATCGTTCGAACGAATCCGAAGTCAGCCAGGTCTTCACAGGACGCGTCAAGAGTCCAGGATATCCGCAGTACGTACCATTCACGTTCACAACTTCGCCAGAGGAGATGGTGACCTTTTGAGGGCCTGTGGTGGAGGGCGAGACCATTCTCGACGAGGAGGGGGGGAGGAGTGTCGGGGGGGATAGAAAGACTCCTAGAGCTTGGTGGGTTGCGGCAGGGCGTTCCTCAGGGGTATTTGGAAAGCTGAGAGAAGAGGGGACGCGAGAGAGAAGGATGGGAAGGAGGGAGGATGGTTGAGAAAGGTGAGCTCCTGGACGTTGGTGCCTGAGCTCGCCCTTTCCTTTCCTTCTGGAGGATCTCGCTCGTTCCTGAGGCTTCTCCACTTTCTCTTGCTCGCTGTTTTCGGCGTTCTTTCGATCTCGGCATATATGAAAGGCATGGGTATATAGTAACCAGATCCTCTAAGAAATTAACTGCTGGATACAGTGATCCATCCAAAATCGACCTCCTCAACTCGCCCAAAATGAAAGATAGATAAACTAGGCCTTGACCTCGTACCGACGCCTGAACATGGAATCGATCTCAGCAAGGTAGTAGGCTCCATCCCAAAGGTCGTCCAGCGATCCAACGGGAGTGTAAGACGAGGCGTTGTGGTTCTTCTCTCGGATCTGCGAAGAGCAAAACAGAGGAGCAAACGTCAGGTTCTCGAAAGAGAAAGGCAGATGAGGGAGGAGAAGAAGAAGGGATACTCACGGTCAAAGCCTTGACGAAATCCTCGCATGGAACGATGTTCATGGCGTCGAGCCTCTCGGTGAACTGCAGCTTCTCGGCGATCTCAGTAGGAGCAGACTTGACCTTCATGGCGAAGACCGAAGCAGCAGCACCACTTCCGTACGAGTAGCAGAGCATTCGCTTGTTGACCTGATAAGAGAGGTAAAGGAGGTCAGATCTGGGAGTCGAGTGATTGCGAGGAGGGAACGCGAGGGAAGGAAACTCACGAGAGACTCAGGGGAAGTGGAAGAAAGAAGAGAAGCGAGCGATCCATAGAGGGAGGCGGTGTAGAGGTTACCGAGTCGCTTGACACAGGCGGTGGTAGGCTCGACGGCGGACTTGTAAGATCCCTGTAAAGTCAAACAAAAAGAAAGTCGAAAGTCAGCGAAGTCGAGGGAAGTCGTGAGCTTGAGCTCAAACTGACCTTGGAAGCAGCAATCATGGCCTTCTCGACGTTCTTGTCGGCAAGAGAAGCCTTGAGGTCCATAGTAGCAAACTCAGCGGGAACTCCCTCGAACATAGGGTCGTTGGGGTTGTTTCGGAAGTCGCTGTAGAGCTGGAGAGGAAAGAGGGAAGGAGAAGGTCAATTCGCGTTTCCTCGACATCCCTCTCGCGACTTTGGTTCAAACTCACCATTCGAGCGTGTCCCTTCTGGACCTGCTTTCCGTAGGGACTGGAGAAGAGGACGAAAAAACGCGAGAATATCGAGGTCAGCTTCGCTCGAGCTCGCACAGCGAAGCGAGACGCGTAAAGCCGCAGGAAGTGAGCTCACGAGTGGAAAAGAACGTAGTCGAACGAGGCAGCAGTGATTCCGTGAGACTGAGACGAGGATCCGTTGACTCCATTCGTTCCGTTGGTTCCGTTGACTCCGTTGACCTTGGCAGCTCCGTGCTTCTTCTCGTACTTGGTTCGGTAAGACTCGTAGGCCTTGTCGACGGCGTGAACGTAGGAGGTGACCGAAAGAGGTCCATCGACGATAGGCTGTATGTTAAGGAGGAGAATAAGGAGGAGAGCAATGGGACCGATATCAGCTTTTGCTGGTAGCTTCAGTAGAGCTCAGAGCCCAAGAGGAGGAAGGGGAAGGACGAACGTATTCGGACGCGAGGTTGGGCTTGTAGAAGTCCCACGCGTTGGTCATGAAAGTTCCGTGGACGGCTGAAAAGAACCCAAGTGTATCAATATAGATCTTCTCAACTGAGAAAAGACTTTAAAGGGTTTGAGAAGCTCACGCTCGAAGACGATGGGAGCGTTAGGTCCAAT
The DNA here is from genome assembly GCA_000950635.1 of Mrakia blollopis. Classification (NCBI taxonomy): domain Eukaryota; kingdom Fungi; phylum Basidiomycota; class Tremellomycetes; order Cystofilobasidiales; family Mrakiaceae; genus Mrakia; species Mrakia blollopis. Next base: position 414,271 of record BBPU01000074.1, on the reverse strand, counting down.
CAGGATGGCACAGGCTCCGGCTCCTCCAGCAGGTCGAGCAGGACCCTCAGAGTAGATGGCGATATCTCCAGTGAGAACGATGGCGTTCCTTCCATCCCAACTCTCACTCTGGATCCAGTTGATGGCGTTGAAAAGAGCAGCGGTTCCTCCGTAGCAAGCGTTCTTGGAATCGATTCCCTCGATGTCGGTGTTTCCGTGCGACTCGAAGAGATCCATGAGCACACTCTTGACCGACTTGGACTTGTCGATGATAGACTCGGTTCCAACATCGAGTCGACCGATAGACTTGGGGTCGACGTTGAACTTCTTGAGGAGACCGGCGACAGCTGAGTTCAGAAAAAAAGGGGAGGTGGAGAAGGAAGGAGGTGAAATCAGTTTGAGCTTTTCTGCCTCTGGAACGACAGAAAAACGAGCCTTGAAGGCCTGAAACTTCGAGATCTTCCCTTCTGCACACACTGGGCACCTCTGGCTCGTACTCTCTAGTGGTGAAACACGAGAGGGAGCCAGGAACCGACGCGATCTCCTCGGCACCCCAACGGAGGAGGAGCACGCCCCCCTGCCTTCAAAAAACGAGCAGCCTCAAAGCTCAAAACTCACCGTTCAAAGCGAAAGAGTTGATATCTTCACGATCATCAGTGAAGGCCATGAAGTCATTTCCAAGTCCGATGGTGTATCGTCCAGCGGCGACTCCATCGAAGACCTCGAGGTCTTTGTGGGAGATGGCCTAGGAGGAGAGAAAGAGAAAGAGCGAGGTCAGCTCTTCCAAAGTCCTCCTTTCGAGATAGAAGAAAAAAGAAAAGATCTCACCCTCTTGGGGAAGTACATCTACAGGATGAGAGCATCAAGAAGCAAAGGATCAGCTCGGGGAAAGAAAGCTGGAGCTGAGAAGGTGTTGGAAGAAGGAGGCCACCTCGAAGGAAGGGGACAAGGAAGCTCACCTCGAGTCCGAGGATTCCGACATCTTGAGGTCGCTCGAGAGAAGCAGTCATGGTTTGAAAGGAGGGAGAGTGAAGGGTTTAGAGAGGGAGGGGAGCGTAAAGAGGAAGAAGGAGAGAGTGGAGGGTTGGAGGGAAAGAAGAGAACCAAGGGAGGAGGTCCGATAGAGAGCTCGAATCGAACGACTTCTCTCCTGCAGGCGCAGCGAAATGAAGAGCGAGAACTCTAGGTCAGCCGCAAGTTTGACCTCGATGAAAAAATCATACGTTTCGAGTGCAAGGGAAAGATTCACGGGAGATTTAACCAGAGAGAGGAGGTCGTGGTCGCTTGAAGGAGCAAGCAAAAGGAAGGAGCCTCGACGCGTCGTGAGAGCCTTTCCGACCCTCGTGGTGATCGTTCCTCAAGATCCGGCAGGTTTTTTTTTTTCTTCTGGTTGAATGGGGTTTTGGCTCCCTAGTGACTCTATAAGATTTCTCAGATGGTCTCAAACAACGGCATTTCTGAAATTTATTCAGCCCTCGCGAACCAAGCAGTCGATCAGCCCTCGACTCGAGCTCGCGAAGTCGCTCCTCCTCCCTTCTCCTCAACCCATCACTCCCGCTTTCCCTCCTTTTCGCATTCCATCCCTTCCTCTCCTTCTCAACCTTCAGATCAAGATGCCCATTCTCGCCAAACTCTTCCCTTCCAGATCTCAAACCTCCTCTGGTCCTTCGTCGCCAACGGACGTGCCCAAATCTCCTTCTTCCGCCACGAGCTCTTCCTCCTCCTCCAAACGTCTCTTCACCAAAGCAGCTCCTCCTCCTCCACCACCCTCCCATACCCGACCCATGGACTGGTTCGATGGAGAGACCTTGAAACCCCCAGATATCACACGATCGCCTCCCTCGTCGTCGTCCAAGCTCAAAGGAAAAGGAGGAGGGAAGGGAGCGGAGGATGTGAGCTCTCTCGTTGGAAGGATCTCTCTTAGAGAGGACGGCTCCGGAGTTATCTCGAAGGACCCCGCTCTGGAACCTTGGAAATGGTATATGACAGCTAGGTGAGCCCTCCTACATGCTCGTTGTGGTTTCTTTTCTTTGGAGGAGGGGAAGGACCGAGCTGACGAGCTCGACGCTCGCTTCAGATACCAACACTTCCTTCAAAGACTCACTCGGCTCTCTTCTCTGGATCCTCGAGGATTGGAAGGATTCTGCTTGGCTTACGAGACCATGGGGCTGATCGTATGTACTTTATCTCCCTTTTCTCCAAGCTCTCTTGCTGACTTTTTCGACATCTCAGATCAACGACGACTCCTCCATTACTTACACCGAATTCGCTGAGGACATCGCTGGAGCTTCGCTGGTCGGAGACTTCAGCAAGTAGAGCTTTTATTCTCTTCTCTCCTTCGGCCCGCGAGCTGACTCTATCCTTTCGCAGATTCGTGGAACCCGTCCTCACATCCCATGGTCCTCTCCTCGTCAAAGTCGTACTGGTCTGTTCACGTTCCAGCGAACGTCGACGGAAGTCTCCCCATTCCTATTGGATCCGAGATTAAAGTGAGCCACTGTATCTTGATCTTCCCGTGCCTTCTGAGCTGATCGCTTTTGTTTTCCTCTCAGGTTCGACTTCGACTGAAGAACGGCGAGACGGTCGACCCCTTCCCCGCCTACCTTCTTCGAGCGACCCAGCAGCAGAATCCTCCAGAATCCAAGTTCAGGGCTCGTATGGAAAAACTCCCTCCGAGATACAAGGGTGTTCGACTACCCATCCCTAGGACTCCAAGGTTCGTTCTCGCTTTCCTGCGTCGCAGTTCTTCCTCAGTCTTGACGCGTCTGTCTTTTTCTTTCAACAGGATTTACGAAGCTCACATCGGAGTAGCTACCTCTCAAGACGATACCGTTGGTACCTTCGCCGAATTCGAACGCGACGTCCTGCCTCGAGTCAAATCTGAAGGCTACAACACTCTACAACTGTTCGTCCGACTTCCTCCGTTCTCTCCTCCTCCTGTGTCAAGTCTGTCGCAAAAGCTGATCTCGGCCCTCCTCTTTCAGTATGGGCATCATGGAACATCCTTACTACGCGTCCTACGGCTATCAGGTCTCATCCTACTACGCCGTTTCGTCTCGATTCGGTTCGTCCCGCTCGTACGCTTCTCTTCCCTTCCTCCCGCTAAGCTCTTTGTTCTCTTGCAGGATCGATCGAGTCTCTTATCTCGCTCATCGAGGAGGCCCATCAACTTGGAATCAGGGTGATTCTCGACGTCGTTCACAGTCACTCCTGTTCGAATCTCGAGGAGTCTCTCAACGAGTGAGCTCGGCATTCCTTTCTCCCTTTTGGAAAGACGCTGACGTTGCCCTCTCTCCGGCAGATTCAATGGCACCGACGGAATGTACTTCAGGGAGGGGAAGGAAGGGAGGCACTCGGTGTGGGGAACGTGAGTACCCGTCTATCTCTTTTTGTCGCGGAGCGATTGACGCGTCGTCTGCTCTTCTCTTTTGTTCCCAGCCGCATCTTCGATTACGGGAAGACCGAGGTCCTCCGCTTCCTCTTGTGAGCTCTGCATTCTCCTTCGGCGAGGGTAGCAGCTCGCTGAATCGCTCTTCCCTCCTTCAGGTCCAACCTTCACTTCTGCGTCGATCGACTTGGATTCGACGGGTTCCGATTCGACTCCGTCTCGTCCATGCTGTTCAAGGACCATGGCATCGATCGATCTTTCTACGGGGACTATGGAGACTACTTCTCGTCGAATACTGTTCGTCCTTCGATATCCCTCCAGGAACGAGCGATACCTCGCTGACCGCTTTTCGCCCTCCAACAAACAGGATCACGAAGGAGTCGAGTATTTGATGCTGGTGAGTAGTTTCGCCACTTAAACAGATCCAGTCGACACTAACAGGCTGGTTTACCTTCTCTCAGGCCAACCATATGCTGGTGAGTCTCGGCCTTTCTTCTCTTCGTCGCTCGACAGGGATCTGACAAGTTCTCTGTTTTCTTACAGTCGACTCTCTTCCCCTACATCACCACCATCGCCGAAGACTTCGCTGGATTCCCGACTCTTTGCCTTCCAACCAGCATCGGAGGAGTTGGTTTCAGCTATCGTCTCGGTCTCGGGAACCCAAACTTCTGTGGGTCTCGACGCGTCTCCCTCCCACTGCTCGTCTCTTCAACTTTCTGAGCGTTTGCGGATTCCTTTCGTTCAGGGTTTGGACTATTGAAGGAAGGAGTAGACGACTCGACGAAGTGGAAGGTCACCAAGATCGTCGCCTCTCTTGGAAACCGACGAGCTCAACTTGGGGAAAAGAGCATCGCGTTCGCTGAAAGTCGTTCGTCCACTCTCCCTCTCTCCTTCTCTCATCACCATTTTCTCTTCGCTGATATCGCTTTCCGCTTTAGATGACGAGTGTATCGAAGGAGGGAAGACCATCGCTCAATGGCTCTTCGATACCGACATCTACAACAACATGAGCCTGCTTCAACCTCCGACACCTCGAGTTGAAAAGTTCGTCGCGTCTTCTCTTCACTTCTCCTCTTCCAGAGCTGACCTTCCCTCTGGCCCTTTAATTTCCCAGGGGGATGGCTCTTCACAAGCTCATCCGTCTCATGACGTGTGCCTTCGCTGGCGAGGGTTACATGAGTGAGTCTTTAATTTCTGCTTTCTTTCAAAAGTTCGCTGACCCATTCCTCTTCCTTTCTCTTTCTCTGCCAGATTTCATGGGAAACGAGTTTGGCCATCCTGAGGTGAGTTCATTCTGTCATCTTGATCTTCACACTCTACTGATCGCTACTCCTTTGATCTCTCAGTGGCTCGAGCTGCCTTCGGTCGCCAACGGATTCCGGTCTCGACACGCGAAACGGCAGTGGGGACTCGCAGATCCTGAGCGATCTCTTCGGTTCTCGGAGCTCGGTGCCTTCGATAAGCAGATGATGTGGGCTGAAGAACGAGGAGGATGGGGATCAGGAGCCCTCGGTCACGTTTTCACTCAGGACGACGTGAGTTTGCGTCCTCCTTTCTTTCGATCTTCTCTAGACGCGACTGATCCGTTCTCTTCCTCTTCTCTTTCACAGTCGACTGGTCTGATCGTTTTCCTTCGATCCTCTCACCTCTTTCTCGTCAACTTCCATCCTACTCGAATCTCTCGAGCTGGGAAATACCCCGTCCCCGAGCAGTGGAACGAGCCAGGACAGTACAAGGTCATTCTCTCGACGGACGGAGGACTTGCTGGAACTCAAGTCACGTCGACTTGCGAGGTGAGCTTCAGAGTCCTTCTTTCCTCGAGGTCTGGAACTGATGGCGCCTGCCTTCTCCTCCCAGCTCGACGTCCCACCTCTCTCCGCTCTCGTCGTCGCGAGATTCAACAGTGTGGGAGGGATGCTGAAGAGCGGGTGGTGATCAGGGAGCGGCCGTCGCTGGACTATTCTTTTGATATGCTACAAGATCCTAAGTTATGTTATCTACGATCATCCTAAATCTTAGAACCTTCTTTCCGAAAATCCGCAAACTTTCGTAACCCTATTTGACGAACGCACGTGAGGGAAGTCCAGCTTCCCGAACCTCCTCCCTTCATCCTCTCTCTCCTAAACGGCCACTCTCCCTTCCTCTCCCTCCTTCTTCTTTCACGCCTCCCCTCTCGTCCATCCCGCTCCCTCGCTCATCCCTTCCCTCTCCTTCGACTTTCACCCCTGGAGCCTTCCAAGATGTCGTCCTCTGAAGCTGAGGCTTCCCGAGTCTGGACCGAGCTCATCGATAAGTGAGCTTCGACTCCCTCCCTCCCCTCCCTCCCTCCTCTTCAACGAATCCTGACCGCTCTCTCTCCATCCATCCTTCAGAGTCTACTACTCAGATCGATACTCCACCGACTCCTTTGAATATCGGTGAGCCTTTGAAATCCATCTGGCTGTCTGGGTCCCACAGAAACGACATCCGACGGGAAGGAGGACGGAACGTCAAGCTCAACACCCCAACCTTCCCTTGCCCCCTTTCTTTCCTCGCCCCCAGACATGTCATCCTTCCTAAACCGCTCCTCAAGCTTCTACCCGAGGACCTCTTTGACGAATCAAGCAACAAGACGGTGCTCAGAATCTTGACGGAGGATGAATGGAGGTGAGAAGAAGGGAGGAAGAAGTGAAGTTCGCGGGAGCTTAACGGAGCTGACCTTTGGGTTCCTTCTTTTCCGTTGGGATTGGAATCGGTCTCTGTTCGTCAGAGGGATCGGGATCATGCAGAGTGAGTGGATTGGGTTCTCTTTCATACGACGAAAGGAAAGCTGAAGCTAATTCCCTCCCTCGTATCTCTCTCAGGTCTGGGAGTTCGTCCTCGTTCGCAGACGGCCGCGTCGTGTTTCTTCCGTCCTCGTTCGAACTGACGCGTCGTTTCTCCTTTCCTTCTTCTCTTCAGTGGGAGCACTAGTGAGTAAACTACACATCCTCTCTTGGTCAAAACCTCATTGATGGAATCGAAGCTGAATTCTCACTCTCCTCCTCTCTCGTCGCGAGCAGCGAAGTTCGTTCATCCGTCTTCTCCCCTCTTCTTCTTCCTCTTCCTCTTCGCGTCACTGAGTTGCTTCCTTCTGCTTCTCTTACAGGTCCACAAACCCGAACCCTGGGTCCTTCTCTTCAGACGAGAGGTCGACTTTGCCGTGAGCTACCTCTCTGTCTTTCTCTCCTCGCTCTCTCCGCGCGTGTCAAGCTCACCACGTCTCTTCCTCTGCTTCCTCTCGATTCAGGCAAAGCACTCTAAGCTCGTACACAAGTGATCCTTTTCGTCCCTTATCTCTCCCTCTACTTCATCTTCGCTTTCGACTCTCCACGAATGTTCCAGCTTGACGCTCGACCTCACTTTCGCTTTCTCGATCTTCCGTATCTTTCCCTCTCCTTTTCTCCGCTCTTCAACGTCTTTACGATCCTTCTCTTTTTTCGCGTCCCAATCATCTCGTCTCCCTTTGTTCTCCCTCTCTCTCTCCGTCCATCTTCGTGTTTGTTCTTTGGTTTTCTCTCTTTTCTCTTCACCTCGTCGCGCATACAACCTCTCTCTCTCTCTCTCTCTCTTTCTTTCTTTTGTTTCTCGTTCCTTCTCTTCTCGTCATACCATGTCTTTCTCTCTGTCCCCCACGTTCTCTCTCTGTCTGTCTTTCGAAAGTCTCTTCTTCCCAAACTGATCAAATCCCAACCCATCGAAACAAAACGAAATCGAAAAACAATCGACGCGTCTTCTACCCCTCCCTCTCCCTCTTCCTCCATCATCAAATCAACTGCTCCTTAGCCCTCTCCCACCTCTGCTGATACCCCAACCACTCCTGCTTCACCATCCTCCTCTTCATGAACGGAATCCAATCGATCGCTCCTATCGGCGTCGCCGTCCCCACCCAAGTCGACTCCGCTGGATCCTCCGACAGGTATGCTCCCGCATAGCTTCCTGCTGTCGCGAAGTAACGTTTGGCGGTTTCTGCTCGAGCGCGACGGAGTTGACGTTCTGAGCGGGCGAGGGCGTCGTCGGGGTCTTCGGTTGGGGAGAGGGAGAGGGAGGATGACGGAGAGGGTGAGAGTTTGGAAGGGAGGGATTGGGAGAGGGAGGGGAGGGAGGAGGAAGAAGAAGACGGGGGAGGAGGGAGAGTTGAGGTCGGTTCGAAGGGCGGGAGGGTTGCGAGATCCGACGACGACGACGACGACGAGGGAGGGACGTCGATATCGATAATCGCAGCGGTAGGTTCCTGACCTCCTCCTCCTTCTCCTCCAAACGCATCCACTCCAATCCCAGCCAGCGCGAGAAGACCAAGCAGATTCGCCGCTCCCGCTGATGCTCTCGCCGCCGAATCGAGGAGTTTCTGAGCTGGTTGAGCGAGGATCGAGTACGAGGTGAACTGGGATCCTGGGGTTGTTGGGAGGACGGTTTTGGGAGGTGGGATTCTTGTTGAGAAGAGAAAGGAAGGGGGAAAGATAAAGAGTGTCAGCGGAACGAGAGAGAATAACAAAGCGAAAAACGAAAAAAAAAAAAAAGTACACGACGCGTCGACCTTTCTCCTCTCTCTCCCTTCCCTCTCTTCCCTCCCTCCCTTGAAAAAAAAAACCCCCACTCACGGCAAATAACCCGGCAACACCTCCTTCCCCTGTCCCCCCCTCGGCGGCTGAGCCAAAAGATACAAGATCTTCGATCCTTTCGCAAACGCTCCCTGAACCCTCTCGAACACCTCTTCCTCCACGTCCTTCACCCTCCCCTTCTTCCCAGACTTCCTTGAGGCAAACTCCACCTCCGACCGATGAAGATCCAATACCACCTCGGAAAGAAGCAGATTCAAAACGTGAAGTCTCTCAGCAGCTTCCCTTTTGCCCTTCTCGTACGCATCGTCCTCCTGATTCTTCTTCTTCTTCCCGACTCCTCCTCCCTCTCCAGCATCGACGACGACGACGGTGGCGTTGTCGTTGACGTTGGTTTCGGTTTTGGTTTTGGTCTTGAGAGCTTCGACGAGAATCGCTCCCTTGTACCGTTCTCTAAAATCCCTCCATTTCGTCCCCCACCCTCCAACCTCCTTCAACGAGATCGGTTCCTCCTCCACCTTCTTATCCCTCTCCCTCTTCTTCCCACCCTCCAACCTCTTCCTCAAATCGTTCGTCCCCCTCTCCTCGAACGGTCTCAGCGATTTTTCGAGAAGCTCTTGGATAGCTTTTTGAGTTTCTTTTGCTTGAGGGAGGGAGTTGGGTTTGGATTGGAGGGAGGAGAGCGATAGGAGGAGGGTTATTAGAATTCGGAGACGTGCTGGGGGGAGGGTTGTTGGATCTAGGGGAGCGAGGAGGGTTGGGAGGGGAGGGAGGAGGGAGAGGAGAGGGGGCGGTTGAGTGGTGGTTGTAGTTGAGTTGGAGGAGGGATCAGAGAGCGAAGCGGTCAGGGTGGTGAGGGAAGTGGTATCGATGGGGATGTTGGCGTTGCTGGTGGTAGTGCCGAAAGTGGACGAGAAAGAAGGAATCCAGGAAGTGATCCTCGACGCGACGGACTTCGTCTCCTCGAATTTCGACGCGTAGTCTTCTCTCCCTCCTCCTCCTCCTCCTCCTACTCCTCTCCTCCCACCCTTCCCATCCCACCCCACAACTCTAGCGATCCCCCAAGCGATCCAATCCTCCCCTCTCCTCCCTCCCTCCTCTCCATTCCCCTCCCCACCAATCATCCCCTCCAACCTCCCCAACCTCTCCGCCAACCGTCCCTCCAACGTCTCCGCCCCCTTCCGTCCCACCACATCCCTCAAAACCCCCTCATAAGCATCCCTCGCCAACGCCAAACTCTCCTCCGTCCCCATATCCTCCCACGCCTCGGCATGCTTCAAAACCATCGCTTGACCCACTTCGTGCTCTTTTACTCTCGCTCGCCGGGTTTGAGGCGTGTTGGGGTGGTGAAGAGGGGAAGGGGAAGGGATGGGGAGAAGAGAGTGGGAAGAATGGGTCCGGAAGGGTGGGAAACGGAGGGAGGGTTGTTGACGTTGAGCGTAGATCATGGCGTGGGAGAGGTACATTTCTGTCGCTCGGGAACCACCTTCGAAGACTCGATCGAAGGTGGAACGGTCGTAGTCGAATTGGGTGAGCCAGAAGGTGAGGGTGGATTCGTAGGTGTCGTTGAGGCGGGAGGAAGGGTCGATTTGGGAGAGGTTGCCGGAGGGGGACGAGCTGGAGGACGAGGACGACGAGGAGGTTTTTTTGGAGGAGGAGGAGGAGGACGACGAGTCGGGATCGTTGGTAGTTGGAGAGTAGGAAGTTTTTCCTTTTGACTTGATGGGAGCTGAACTTGAAGCGTCGTGTCTGATCTGCCTATCGTACTCGATCTCCTCGATCTTCCTGTTGTCGTCCCAAGCGTCCCTGAGACTCTGCCTCGCTCCGTACTGTCCCAACTGAGTATTATCCGTCCCTCCCTTCAACCCACCCGTCCAATTCTGACCGTTCTCCATCTCCCATCCAAACCCTCCCTTCCTCCTCCATCCCCAAGCCTCTGCTTCCTCCTCTTCTTCATCTCCCTCCTCGGGTGCTTCGAAGAGAGCCGATGGAGCTCTCATCCCCCAGTTTTCTACCCAAATCGATCTGACAACGTACGAGACGTAGGACGCAGTCATCCAGAGGATAACAAGGCCGACTGTCCTCCGAAAGTAGTAGAAAATACTCTTTCGAACCTCCTTCATCGCTCGTCCATCGTCCGGTCCTTGATCTCTGACGTGCATGATGGGAAGTTCAGCGTCTTGATGAGGTCCTATCGAGACGGCATTCCAAGCGTGCGGGTGGGTGATATCCGAGGGACGAGGAGTGGGACGGAAGAACGTTGGGAAGAGGCCGGTGAGGGTTGTGGAGGCTGTAGAGGGGACGTAGGAAGGAGGGAGGCGATGAGGGAGGAGCGGAGGAGGGGAGGAACCTGAGATGGGCTCGTCGTTCTCGAAGAAGGGTTCGTCGGTGGTGGGAGGAGAGGGAGGAAGGGCTTTGGAAAGGGATGGAGTGGGTCCTGAGGAGATGAACCGACGGGAAGAGACGAGGAGGAGACGACGAGGAAGCATCTTCGACGACGATGGAGGTTGGTGGGGAAGGAAGGAGGAGATGCGAGAGCTCGCGCCGAGTTGGACCGGGTTTGTTTGAACTTGAGAAAATCTAGCGAGACTGTATATTACTCGGAAGATAAAGAGGTAGAACTCAAGAAACGAAAGAATTCGATCCGCAAGATCTTCGCGGAAGAGAAACTGAAAAGCTCGTCCATCTCAAACCTCGTCGCGCTTCGACTTCTTCTCTCTTTCTTTCCCAAATCGAGAAAACAATTTGTGTCCGACTCCATCAAATCCCAAATAGCAGAAACCACAATGACAGACAAGAACATCTCCTCTCGAATCCATTCACAGGAGATCGAAAGAGAGAAGTCCAGACCCGCCAAAGAGAGGAAACCGTTTTCCCAGAACCCAAACACGAGCCAGCCTTTTTCAAGGGTTGCAGAATCCAAGGAAGTCTACGTTTAGTACTGTGAGGTGAGGAAGGCGAAGGCGAAGAGGGAGTCAGTGACGGAAGGGAGGAGGGAAGGGAAGAGAAGGAGAAGGGAAGAGAAGAAGATGAAGGTAGAGAAGACGTACGACGTATCCGAGGAGCTTGCCTCCGACGTGCTTTCGTCGAGCCTCGTCGTGATCCATGATACCAGCAGAGGTGGTAAGGATGATAAGACCGAAACTTCGGGCTTTTTAGAAGACAGGATTTTCAATATACACTGTCAGTTCAAGGCTTCGATGCATAGCAAAGAAGGAGGGAGAGAGGGAAGGAGAAGGAAACTCACCAGGAAGGAGCAAGTTGACCCAAGACTCGATCTCGTCAACCTGGACGTTGAATCGAGGAGAGATGACTCCGGTCTTGTTGAGTCGTCCGTTGAGCTCGATAACGATCTTACCAGCTCGGTGGTCGTCGATGATCTCGAAGTCACCGATGTATCCTGAGCGACGGGAGGAGAAACGAGAACGCGACGAAAAGAGGGAAGGGACAAGGTCAGTTACAGCTCTTCCAAAACAAGACGAAAAACGACAGGAAGGATGTGTGCGGGTAGAGAGGAGGCAGGAGAGACAGATGAGAAGAAGAAAAGATAAGAAAGAGTGAAGAGGTGGGGAGAAGTGTGTCGTCCAAGCCAGTCGCTTTCCTCGAGGTCGAGCTCCCGAAACCGAAGTTCCGGACGCTCTCGAAGGGAAAGCAAGCAGGATAAAGAGATGACTCTCCTGAGAGGTTGATGTCTCGAAAGCTTAAAGAAAGGATCCAGTGGTAATCTTGGTTCCAAACAGTTATGTTTCGAAGGAAAAGAGGAGAAGAGAAGAGACGAGAAGCGAGCTCGCGCAAAGAGGTCTCGCTCGCTCGTCCTCGTGGAAGGAGGGATTGATTGTTCGAGAGCGAAAGAAGGAAGATAGTAAAAGAGTTGGTTGTTTGGAGAGAGGGAAGAAGAGACTAACCGTGCTGCTGCATGACACCGAGGAATCGGACGACGACCTTGGAGGAAGGTCGGATGAGCACCTGAAGAAGGGAAGGGAAGGTCAGCTTTCTCTCTCCTTCTCGTCCTCGTCCTCGTTCTCCTTCTATACCTCCTCCGCCTCTATCCTTCAAACCTCCAAAGGGAGATATAGAGAAGTACTTACCTGACGCTTTCCTCGTCGCTCGGCGTTGACGATGTTGTTGAGACAGTCGTTAAGAACGGAGATTCTGACCATTTTGAAGAGGCTGAAGGGAAGGGAGTTGGTTTGAGGGAGGAGGGAGGTTTTTGAGGAGGGTTAGGTGCGTCGAAATGGGTGCGTCTTGTTTGCAAAGACGTCCAAGAAGAGGCAGTAAAGGGGACTAGACGAACGGGGAAAGTGAAGTGAAGTGAGGGTGGCTGCTTGAAGGAGAAAGGAGAAGGGAGGGAAAGGAAGCGAAGAAGCAAAAAATGGAGGAGGGGCCGAGCGACTGGTCTTCGCCAGGTTTTTCCTTCGAGCTGCTCCTCCTCTCCCTTTCCTCCAGCTTCCACCTTCAAGAACTCACTTTTCAGCAAATATGGTGACTACGAGACCTAGATTGCTTCCTCCTCCCATCCCTACACCTCGATAAACATCATCACCATCAACTAGGAGAGCGAGAAGAAGGAAAAGGAGAGAAAGGGCACGACCTCAACCTCCTTCCCCCTCCTTCTCTTCTCCTCCTCCCTCCCCTCCCTCGGCAAGAAACCTTCGCTCGACCATCACTCCTTTACCCGGTTTCGCTCTCTCTCCAACGGGAGCAGCTTGAGGCTTTACTTGGATCTCGCTTGCGAGAGACAAGGTGGGTGGAAAAGGGAGGATGGGGAAGAGGAAACGGAGGAACCACAAGAGGTGTTGCTGGAAGCTCGTCAAAAAAGCCGTACCCAACGTTCAAAAACAATCGCAACCTCTTCGACACCACACGCTTTTCTCTTCCCCATCCTTACCCGACTTTCTCTCTCTCTTTCCGCTCCAAGGCGGTCCCTCTGACCCATCCCTCCGTTCGCTTTCTTCTCTCTTCTCCAGGGACGAGTCAGAACCAAAACCGTCAAGCGAGCTTCGCGAGTTATGATCGAGAAGTACTACCCCAGGCTTACTCTTGATTTCCAGTACGTATCCTCTACCCTTCTCTCTACGTGCCCGAACTCGAACTGACTCTATACCTCTCTTCGTTCTTTCGTTCTCTCAGCACCAACAAGCGAATCGCCGACGAGGTTGCCATCATCCCTTCCAAGCGACTCCGTAACAAGATCGCTGGGTTCACCACCCACCTCATGAAGAGGATTCAGAAGGGACCCGTCAGGGGTATCTCCTTCAAGCTCCAGGAGGAGGAGAGGGAGAGGAAGGACAACTACGTGCCCGAGGTCTCCGCCATCGCCGTCCCTGAGGGTGGTCTTGAGGTCGATCCCGATACCAAGGTACGTGTTTCTTCCTCTTCTTCTCCCTTGCTGAGTATCACGGAGTGGCTAGACGCTTTGATTGAGCTTGCGAGCGTGGCTGAGCCGCTTGGGATCGAATGACGGAAACGCGAAGCTGACCTTTCCCTTCCTTCCTTCTCGTTCTCTTTCTGCAGGATCTCCTCCGATCCCTCAACATGGACAACATCCCCGTCTCTGTCTCTGCCCCCATCCTCGCCTACACCGCCCCCGAGGTTCGTTCATCTCTCTTCCCTCCCTTCCTTCCTTCCAACGCCAGAGCTGACCTTTCTTTCCCTCTCTTCTCTTTCCTTCTTCAGCGTGGACCCCGAGGAGCCGGACGAGGTGGACGAGTTGTCCCCGGAGCTGGACGAAACTAAGCTACGAGTTCGTCTTGACGATCGCTCTCTCTCTTACGTATACATGCCAACTCACAAGCACACTTTGCCGCGACGAGAACGAAAGAGAAAGAAAAAGAAGAGAGCGAGCTTTGCTTTGTTTCGTTCCTTCGTCCCTGGGCTGCCGAAAAGTCTTGAGTCCGCTGCTTTGCGTATGTCGCAGCTGCATTGATCTTGAGTCTATACATCTTCATCTGTTCAAACGCTCGGAAGCACCCTCCCTTTGCCTCCCTTCGTTGAGCTCGACCCCTTTCTCTTCTCTTCTCCAACTCCATCTCTCCCCCCCTTCCCTCCCCTCCCTCTGCAAATCCACCCGGAGCACTCGCTTCTCCATGTCAGCCTGTCTTCGTTTCACCAAGAAGGTCAGCTCTGCTTCCGCCCATCCAACCCAACTCCTCTTCGTCGAGAACGAAAGAGGAGGGAGGAGATGGTTAAAGCTCACACACTCTCCTTCCTTCCCTCCTTCGACACGCCCCTTCTTCCGAACGAGCTTTTCAGATCTTTCAAGAACATCTGGCTATCGAAGGGTAAGCATCTCATCATCTTCTGTCTGCGTTGCTTGTACGGGGAAAGAAGGAGAGAAGCTGATGAACGAGCTCGTCCTTCGTCCGTTGTAGCCATGATTTCAAGGTCCTGTCGCAGGTGAGCCCAGAACTTTTACCCGTGAGGGATGAAGACGCGGAGAGCTGATGATTGTGTACCGGGTTGGGGTTCGATAGTTGAGCATCGTTTCTGCGAGACCTGGACTTGTCAAGGTGAGTTGAGGGAGAAGTCGGAGGAGAGGAGATCGACCTCGACGAGCTCCTTTCACAAGTAATAAAAACCACAGCAGCATGGCCTCCAGATAGTCCTTTACGATAAGTAGAGGTTCTAGCAGGAGACAAAGTTGAGAGGACAGGAAGAAGATCTGAACAAGATTGTTGAGCTCCTTTGAGCTAACCTCATCTCCTCCTCCCTCTGCTCAGGCGACGCTTCCCATCACTTCTTTCGGCCGTCAGTCGCATCATCATCCCTGCTCGAGCTTCAGAGCACTGCTGATATTACGTTTGGGCCCTTCAGTAAACCGAGGAAAAACGCTGCACGGCGGAGTGTTGGCTTCTCTCACTGGTGAGTCTCGTCGTCTCTCTTCTTTCTTTTCGAAGACTTCTCGAGCTGACTTTTGCCGTTTTGTCGTCGTTTAGACACCATGGGATCTCTTGCTCTCTCGAGCCATGGGTACGTCTAACTTCACGCGTCCTGTCGCATTCCGTCCGAGCTTCGATCAAGCCAACGAGCCGAAACACTTGCGGCCTCTTCCTTTTCCGCAGACTTCACTACTCGGGCGTGAGCACGGACATGGGAACGACTTGCGTTCGGACAGCTGGAACCACAGGGGATACTCTCAGCATCCAGAGCGAGGTCGTCTCGCTAGGGAGGACGCTGGGCTTTACTAGGATCGAGATGAGAGACTCGAAGGAGCGTCTTGTCGCGTTTGGGCGTGCGTCGTGTCGTCTTAGCTCCCTTTCGCTCCCAGACAAGCCCCGTCTGACCTCGGTCTTACATCTCTACAGATCATACCAAGTTCGTGGCCAGGAGTGGGAATCCAGAGGTGAGCTTCATTTGGAAGACGGATTGGATCGCGAGTACTGACGAGACGCGTCGGCCCTCCTTCTTTGTTTGTTCTTCCTCTCCCGGCAATCTTTCTCTCGCAGCTGGACGTCAAGTTCAACGAGGATGGGGAGCAGATTCTCCCTTCATAAAGCATGCATGATCGTTGACTCTCAACGGAAAAATCTCACCTTCTTTCTTTTTCGGTCGTAATTTCGGTCGTGAAAAGAGAACAGGGCGGTTTCATCGATCCCAAAGTCCTCGTCGGTCTCACCCAGATCCAAACTCAAACGAAGCTGGCCTGGCCTGGCCTGAATCCTTTCCCTCCTCCCTCCCCCCTTCTGCTTACTCAACCATCACCCCCTCGCCTTTCACCTCCCTATCCCTTCGACCTTCTCTCTCCTCTTCCTTCCCTCTCGACCGAGCCATGGGAGACAACCCTTTTCTCGACTCGCGTGTCAACCCTTTCGCCGGAACCTCCTACTCGTTCGATTCTGGAACCTCGACCGCTCAACCTCGACCTCTCCACAACGATTTTTCTGTTCGTTCCAACTCCAACTCCAACACCAACCAATCTTCCTTTCAACGAGCCGACTCTCCGGTCGACGACGCAGCCTACAACGACCAGCATCCGCCAGAGCAGAGGGAGGACTCGTTCAGCTCCCCTTCCAACGTCAATGACATCCCTCTCTCCTCCCTTCCTTCTTCTTCGAATGCCTACCGAGTCCCCCACAGCGCCGACGGATCCTACACCTCTCCCAACCGTCTCACGACTTCAGCCTCAGCCGGTGGGCTCAGTCAACGCCGGGTTTCAGGAGCCGGGCATTCAGAAGCTGGCTCTTACATGTCGAACGGGAACGCTGGGAAGAAGGCGGCCTCGATACGGTCCATGGGAGGAGCGAGGTCGTTCATCTCGATGAGGAGTACAGGAACGAGCAACAGGAAGGCTTTCGTCAGTACGAGGCTCAAGGGAGAGATCTACAAGCCATGGTTGGAAACTCCGGACCCTGCTCAGAGGTGGGCGAGGTATATCATCATCGGGAGCGTGGTTCTTGGGTTTGTGATAGTAGCCATCAGTGAGTCGCTTTTCTTTTTCCTTTCCTTTTCTTTGGTCTCACGAATCGAATCCTAATCTTTGCTCGTTTTTCAGTGGCATGGGACGGTTGGAGAACGACTCCTCACGTCGGGAAGCTCTGTCTGGTGATGGAGGACAACTTTGAGACGTTCGATACGACAAAGTGGCAGCGAGAGGTCGGCGTCGGAGGTTTCGGGTAAGTTTTACGTCTCCCTGGCTCGAAATCGACCTCGAGGGACCTTTTCTTTCCTCTCGCTGACTTGATATACCCTCCTATCTATCGTCTTCAGGAACGGAGAGTTCGATTGGACGACCGACGACGCCGCCAACACTTTCGTCGAGGACAACACTCTTTACATCGTCCCAACTCTCACCTCCGACATCCTCACCAACGATCAAATCACCAACGGATACACTCTCGATCTTTCTGCTACCTGCACGGCTGCCAACACGACTGGACCGAACTGCATCAGGACGTCCAACTCGACGACGGGAGTCATGATTCCTCCCGTTCGATCTGCTCGACTCACGACCAAGCTCAGTCACAGCATTCGATACGGAAAGATCGAGTTCCAAGCGAGGATGCCTACAGGGTGAGTCAGCTTTCCTCATACGCTTCGTTGGGTCGGATCTGAGGAGCGAGGTCGTCCGAGTCGATGAAGAGGAAGGAAACGAAGCTCACGCGACTCCTCCTTTCCTCCCTCTTCTTTCTTCCAGAGATTGGCTCTGGCCTGCCGTTTGGATGCTTCCTACCGAGAACTACTACGGAGCTTGGCCCATCAGCGGAGAGATCGATGTAAGCTGGCTTCTCTACTCTTTCGACTTCGACGAGAGCTGACATCTTTCCTTTTCGCCTCGGCTTCCTTCAGATCCTCGAGGGTCGAGGAAACTCTGCTAGCTACGCCTTCCGAGGACTCAACTACATCACCTCGGCTCTTCACTGGGGACCTTCGAAGGGCTTGGATCGATACTACTGGACTTGGGGATGGATCGTGAGTCGAGGCTCGCTCCTTCTCTCGTCCCGTCTTTTGGAAGCTCACGGTCTTCGTTCCTCGCTTCCTTATCAATCAGGAACAACGTCGTCGATACTACAACAATGGATACCGTACCTACGGTCTGGAATGGACTGACAAGTACATGCGAACTTGTAAGTTCTTCCTTTCGGCCTGAAGGCTGAGAAGAGAAAAGTTGGAAGCTGAAACCTCTCCTCCCGGCCCCCTTTTCCAGACGTCGACTCGCGAATCAACCAGATGGTCGCTCTGGACTTTACGAAGCAGAACTTCTTCAAGAGAGGAGACTTCCCTGCCGTCATTGCCAACGGAAGCGAGCAGATCACCCTCGTCAACCCTTGGCTGAAGAGCGACAACAACTCGGCTCCTTTCGATCGATGTGAGTCGCGTCTCTCGACTGGAACACCTCTTCCACGCCGCTGCTGACTCGAACTCCCCTATCGCAGCCTTTTACCTTATCATGAACGTCGCTGTCGGAGGAACGAATGGATGGTTCCCTGATGGAGTCGGGTCTAAGCCTTGGGTCGATTCGGCGTCGAGTGCGGTGAACGACGTGAGTTCTCTTCAACTCTTTTCTTCCAACTCCCACGTTCTCTTCATCACTGACTCTCCTCTACTCCCACTTCTCCTCTCCTCAGTTCTACAACGCGACCGCTAAGTGGTCAGAGACCTGGCCGGCGGATCACAAGACGAGAGGAATGGCGATCAAGAACTTGAAGATGGTTCGTTCTCTCTTCTCATCCTCTCCTACCCTTCGCTCCTTTTTTTCGCGTTACTAATCATCCATTCCTCTCTTCTACTTCCCTTCTTCAGTGGCAGTCTTGCTGATCGCCTTCGAGGCCGACTCGAGGTGTGTGTGCTTCGAAACGCAGATGTCCCGTTTTTGTTTTGTAGTGCTTTTCTCGTCTCTTTTCATCTCTTCAGATACTTCCCATTGTCACTCTCTTCTATCTATCGTATGCTAGTGCTCGGCGAGACTACCTCGAGCCAGTCTTGCCTTTATTCGCGAGAGACGATGGTCTGAAGAGTTTGAGAAACTCGTCGAGCTCATCTCGCATTTTTCTCGTCCGTTCTCCGAGCGTCCACAGTTCGTACGAACTCGATAAGGCTTCTCGTTCGCATGCTATCTAGGTCATGAGGCGATGCCTCTCACAGATCTCACTCGGAAGGGAAGCTGAGAAGCACCAGAGCGACTCGACGATTCGACCGTCGACCTCTCTTTTCTCCTTCCCCTCGATCCAGTACAGAAAAGAGAGAGAGATGTCCATCGCGAGCACGAGACAAAGCAGAGTACGAGAGGGAAAAATAATGAGCAAATGAGCAGAAGACCAGGGAAGGTGAAGTAGGTAAGGGAAGAGAGGGCGACCTCCAAACGAGAGGGGAAGCGAGGGAGTGTAAGGTTGTTGGTGGATCGAGCAAAGAGAGACACAGAGCAAGCGTATTACGGAGAGCTAGCCAGCTACTTAGTAAGCTAAGAAGAGGATGACACTCCGCTCAGAAGAGCATGTCGCCTGCGCGGAGGGAGTCGAAGGGGGAGGGAGGGGGGAAGGGGGGAGGGAGAGGGGGGAGAGGGGGAAGGAGTGAGCGGGGGTTTGGGCTTTCCTCCTCCTAGGGTCGAGGATCGAGAAGATGGGGGATCAAAAGAAGGACTTACAGCACAGCTCCTCAGCGCAGCAGCAGCAAAGCTAGATGTAGAACGGAAGCAAGGGCGGGATCAGCGCGAGTCGAGGGACGGGGACGAGCGAGTCGAGGACGAACCATTCCAGCGCTGAGAGGGGAGAGGGAGCAGAGAAGAGATCGATATCAGCTTCAGCTCTTCACGAAAGATCTCGAAGAAGATGAAGAAGACGGCGTCACTGACCAGCTAGAGAGGAAGATGGGCGAGGGACGAGAGAGTTAAGTCAGCTCGCCTTTCGTTTCCTCGAGTCGAGAACGGAAGGAGAGCGTACCATGCGAGACAGCCCCCACCGGCCCCAGCGCCTTTGTTGTTCTGCTGGCTAGACTGCACGTATACTGGTTGAGGAGGAGGCTGAGGTTGGTAGCTATGGAAGCAACGAGAGAAGGAGTCGAAGGCGGAAAGGGAAGTCAGCTCTCGAATCGACCTCGCTCCCCTTCGTTCCCTGAATCGAACTCACTATTCTGTATGGACGAGCATCCGGACGAGTCGAAAAAGGAAGTCAGTATCGTTCAGAGAGCTCCAAAGAGAGTCTACTACGAACGCTGTTGCTGTCCTCCGTCTACAGCGAAGGTACGAAACAAACAAGTGTCAGCTCGACGAGACCTTCCTTCCTTCCCCTTCTTCCTTTCAGACACGCCGCAAACGTACACTGCTGCTGTCCACCGTACTGCTGCTGCTGCTGACCGTACTGCTGCTGACCGCCGTACTGCTGCTGACCGCCGTACTGCTGGTTCTGAGGCTGGAGATGGGAGGAAAGGGATGACGACGGAGGGGAGAGGTAAGGAGGTCAACGTTGTGTTTCCTTCCCTCTTTGAGCTTGAGCTCTGGAGGAGAAGAGAGAGAACGAACGGGGTACTGCTGCTGCTGGTTTCCGTCTGCGAGAGAAGAGGGAGGGCAGGGTCAGAGAGAAGAGTGGCGCGGGCTGAAGAAGCACAAGTTGAGTCGAGCTCACAGTACTGGAAGGGAGGGAAGGAAGGGGGGGCGGAGAGTCAGTCCGAGCTGCTGCCTGGCTTCCTCGTCTGAAAGAGCTCTGACAGGACTGCTCACATCTTTAGCGGACATCTTTGAGGAGAGAAGCTGAAAGCTGAGTAGGTTGGGTGAAAGTGGAGCGGGTGGCGGTTGAGAGGGACTTCCTTTCAAAGGTTCATGTCCGTCTCAGGCCGCGGACCGACGACGATGAGATCTCGCAGCGAAGGAAGAGAAACGTAGCTTCGGTCTTTCGTCTCAAACTGAAGAGTTCAGCAGCCCCGCGTGCAAATGATATACTCGTGACTGTGTGAAAGAATAAAAGAGAGAGAAGGAACTGAAGCAAAAGAGAGCGTGTAGATCAAACGGGAACCGAGCGAGAGAAGGAGGGAGGGGATCGACGTGGCGAGCGCGCGAGTTAAAAGTAGAATGAATCAAGGAAAGAGAGGAAAAGTTTTCGCGTTCCCGTCTACGACTTGTTGGTGACCTCAGAAAGGACCCTGAAGAAAGGAGAGGAAAAAAGGAACAAGAGCGCGGTGTCAGCGAAGGCTCGAAGCTACAAAGAAGTCGACGAGTTTCGCTCTCGTCCTTTCCCCTCTCCTCAAACTCCCAAAGCTCTGACTGGCAGAAGGAAGACCGAAAACCGTAGATACGTACCTGAAAGCCTCCTTGTAAGCGTCCAGCAGAGCCTTGACTCTCGTCCTCTCGTTCACCAAAGCCTCGTCCTCGTACAAGAGTTCAGCGAACAGATCTGGTTTGTACAGGCTCGTAACCAGACGAGACTGGATCGTCTCTCGAGAGAAGTTGACGAGGAGCTAAGAGGGAAGGAAGCGAGAAGGAGGAAGAAGAAGGTCAGATGGCGAGACGAGGAAAGACGATGCAAAAAGCACGTCCTGAAGGGCGTCGCGAGTTTGAGAACGGGAGCGGTTTACTCACGTGCATGCTGTTCGACGAGAAAGCGGTAGAGGAGTCGTCAGTGCGAATTTGCAGCAAGCGAAGGAAGAAGGAATGGAGAACTCACCAAGCCTTGGGCACCAAATCCTGAATCGTCTGCCTCACGATCGAGAAGTACGACGAGATCAAGGATCGAATGAGAGCCGTCTCCATCTCCTCCCTCGCAGACAGTTGAGGTTGCTCGGGGTTCGTGGGCGTCTAAAGACGAAAAGGGTGAAGGATCCTGGTCAGCTTCGAGGGTTGAACCGACAGAAACGAGAGGAGAAGAGATAGTTTGAGACGAACAGGATCGAGATGTTTGGACAAGCTCTTCATGTCGAAAGCAGCACCACTCCCTTCCAGTCCTCTCCTTCCAGCAAGTCTACCCTCACCCTGCAGATGAAAACACCGAAGAAAGAGTCAGTTCGTGAGATAAGGGGGAGAGTGAAGGAGAATAGCGCGTTCAAACTCACCTTCGACAGATCCGGCAGATAATCCGTCCTTCCACCGTTCCCTCCTGCTCTAAACTGTCCACTCGCCCCATCCATCCCACCGAGCACCGAGCTAGGTCCAGTGCTCTCCGATCCAGGCTGTCCTCCAAAGAAGTAGTTCAAGAACGAATCCCTCGCTCCCGCCTGAGGCTGACCCGACGTCGATGCAGAGGCAGCTTCGTGACGTTTCGACGAGGATCGCTCGCTGTGGTGGTTGGCTCGGTGAGGGTGGGAAGGGTTGTGGACTGCTCCTGGAGCTGCTGGGGAGGGTTTGCTGCTGCCTTTTCCTCCTCGGTCGTGGACAGTGCTCGAGACGGAGCGACCTTCTCGTGGAGGGTTGCTGGAAGTCGATCCGTTGATGAGGACCTCGTCCATGTCGAGCTCGAGAGATCCCTCGTCGTCCTCGTCGTTCCGAGAGCCGTTGGAGGAAGGAGGCATGTGATGCTTTTGGCTCTGCTTCTGGCTGCCTTCGCGAGCGATCTCGGCGGATCCAGCGACGAAAGCTGAGCAAGATACGAAGAGAACGCGTCAGAGACGAAGAGAAAGAAGGCTTCTATCCTTCGAAACTCACCTGGGTGATTGGTGTTGATGTAGGCGGTTTGGATGGAGATGAGACTCGTGGTGTAGGCAGAAGTAGGACCGAGACGCTCTCGAAGAAGCTCCGAGACGACCTCGACGAGTCGAGAGTGGAGTCGCGGGTACCGAAGGAGTTCCTGTTATAATCGAATCGGGGCTTTTGTGAGCTACTGAGCAAGGATAAGGCAAGAGAAAAAAAAGGAAGAACACGACTCACAGGCGAACTGGTCGTGTGAAGCAACCTCATCAACTCCTCGTAAACCAACTCGACGCATCGCAAACTAGGAGCCTCCAGCAGCTTGATCTGAGGCTTGACGAGCAAGTCGAACGCGACTTCCGGAACGAAGAGACTCGGCCGAGGTCCAGTCGAGTTTCGGATGGCTGTCCGGATATCCTGAGTCGAGAGGTTGTTGGCTGGGTCGATGCTCTCGAGAGCCCGTCCGAAGACGTCGTGGAAGATGTAGTAGATTCGAGCTCCTCCACAGAGTTCCTTGGTGGAGATGTCAAGCGAGGTTCCGTCGATGGCGGAGATGAAGTCTCTGGATGGAGGAAGAGGAGGGTAGGAGGAAGGGAAACGAGTCGGGACGCGTCAGAATCGAGCTTCGAGGAAAGAAGAAAAGAAAAACGAACCGAGCGAAGTTGTTCATCAGGTTGATGATGAGGGATCCCTACG
This sequence comes from Mrakia blollopis, assembly GCA_000950635.1. Taxonomy (NCBI): domain Eukaryota; kingdom Fungi; phylum Basidiomycota; class Tremellomycetes; order Cystofilobasidiales; family Mrakiaceae; genus Mrakia; species Mrakia blollopis. Next base: position 391,584 of record BBPU01000074.1, on the reverse strand, counting down.
ATATCAGAAAGGGGTAAGTATCAGCTCGGCTGATGATCAAAGAGAGGAAGGAAAACAGAGATAGTACGAACTCTGTGCTGCTCTCCCAGGAAGGTCGCGTCTCCGAACGCGTCGAGCTCCTGCTGAGTCTGGCCCATGAGCGTGTTGAGACGAGCCTTCATATCCGGAAGCTTCTCTCGGATGTGGTTCATGAGCACCTATTCCCACCACAAGCAAAGAGGATGAACGAACTCGGAGTCAGCCCTCGCTCTCTCAACCTTCCGACCATTCCCGACGTCTCGACCAGAAAAGACGAACCTGGTTGAGCGTCTTCGCGAGGTATCTCGTTCCACACTTGTGAGCCATCGTCCTGTAGGCAGCATGTCGAGAGAAGAACTCCTCCTCGTTCTTCATCGCGTCGGCCATGGGAAGGTTGGAGTTGATGTCCTGTTGAGAACGATTCACGATTCCGATGAACCCGAGCTTGAGAGGGTAGACTCGACCGGAGAGGATATCTGAAGCGTTGGTTCCAGCGTCCATGAGATCGAGCTTGGTGAGGACTCCGATGGTTCGAAGGCCCCGAGGGTCGACGGAACGAGCGAGCTTGAGGGAATCAGAGTTGGCGAGGTCGACGTTGGCCGGCGAGACGGCAAGGATGACCCTGGGAGTGAGAGAGGGGAGGGATGAGCTTCCGGAAGGAGAACAGGCGAGGGCTGAGAGTGAGCTCACGAGTTGGGTTTGGAAATGTAGTCGGTAACGAGGTTTCGAATCTAAAGGGAAGGAGGAGGTGATCAGCTTCGTTCGGAGGGAGGACGAGCGAGAAGCGACGAAACTTACCTGCCGTTCGATGTCTACCAGAGAACAAGTGAGGAGTCCAGGTCAGCGTCAACTAAGCTTGGCGGAAAACAGCTTGAGGAAGGCTTACCAGTCGGTTGATCCCCTAGAAAGCAAGGAAAGAAACGGGAAAGAAGTCAAAGGTCAGCCAGCTAGCTCTCTTTCTTCTCTTCTTCCAGCTCGCAAGCTCCCTTCCGCTGTCTTCCGGGACGACTCACCGACAGGAATCTACAACCAGCACCATCATCGAGAGGTCAGCTCAGGTCTCGAAAGCTTGCATGCCGAAAATGAAGAAAGAAAAGGATACCCGAGCTCACCTTCGTCAACCCAGGCAAATCGACCAACGTCAAATCCAAGACGCCCGACCCGTAGATTTTGAGATGGATTGGCAGTTTCGAGACTCCCTGTGAACCGTCAAGGTCAGCTCCTATCAAAAGAGAAGCTCGAGAAGTTGGAAACTGACCTTGTTCTGTCCGGCAACCCTGAAAGTCTCGTTCTCGATCTCTTTCCTGATCTCTTCGAAGTCGGTGAACCTCTTGTTCAGGTGAAGAAACTCGGCGTAGTCGGTTCCGGAATCACTGAGCGTTTGACCCTCTGAATCGCGAAGAAGGGAAGTCGAGGAAACTCAGCTCGGAGAGTAGAGAGGAGGGGAAGGAAGGAGAGGAGGGAGGGAGAGGAAGAAGGACCCACTGTGCTCTGATGACGGGGTGTGAACGAGTTGAAGAACGAGAGGTCGACGAGTGACGATTCCCTGTGATTCGTAAGAAGGAAGAGAGGAGGGAGGAAGGCATAAAAGATGTGATGAGCTCTCAGAAGATGAGGAGCGAGCTCGTTGCTCTCTTGAAGGAGAGAGAGGAGGGAGGAAGGGGTCGGGAGCTTCGGTCAAACTGACCTGGCCTCGAGGAAGGAAGTCTCGTCCAACGATCCTGTAGAGATAGAAGTCGAGTCAGCTTAGAGAGAGGTTCGATAAGAAGACGGTCAAGAAGGTTGAGCTCACGTCTCCAACACTGAAGACTTTCCCGACGACTGGGATCCAACCTAAAGAAAGAAGGGAGCAGGAAGCGAAGGTGGAAGATGCGAACGTCAAAGGTCAGCTCTGGGCCAGAAAGTAGAGAGACTTGGTGACAGAAAGGGGAGTTGAAACGTACGACTACGATCTGGGGTCTTTGAGGTTGAAAAAGGAACTGGAATCAGTCTCTTGAGCTGGAAGGAGAGAGCTCGAGAGCGAAGGAGGGAAGGGAGGGGAGCTCACAGGTCGACGACATCGCCTCCAATCGCGTTGAAAGTGTCCCTACAGAGCAGACAAGAGCGTTAGCCACGTACAAGGAGCTTTGGAAGGAGAGCTGGCGTACTCACTGAAGCCTGTTGACAAGCTGAATGAGGTCTCCGTCCATGGCCATCGAGTGAAAGGGAGAGAGGGGAGGGGGAGAAGGAGGGAGGGAGGAGAGGAAAGGAGGAGGAGGAGTTTGACTTGGAGCTCAAACGAGGTCCGAGAGACGAGCTGCGACGAAAGGAGCGAAGGCTGGTTGAGAGCTCGCTGAGATAGAGAAGGAGGTGGGGGAAAGGAAAGCCGCGAAAAGGGGAGGACGAGGGTTGGAGTGGAAGGAAGGTCGGAGGCAGCTGCCAGGCGCTTGACGTCTCCCCGGCAACGAGATTTCGACAGTTTATTTCTTTTCATTGAGGCAGAAGAAAACGGTGATGGAGAAGGCTCGAGTTGGGTAGAAAAATGTATATGCGAGTGCGAAATCGAAGATCTACTTGAACGCCCTCCAAATCCTGCTTCACCGACTTCGACGCGAAGGCTGACCGCCTTCTCGCTGTCTTCAACGACGAAGCAACAAGCTAGGAACGAAGCTATGTTGGGTGGATCAACCTTCTCCGTCCTCTTCTGCCTCTCTTCTCTTCGGACGCACTTCCAATGCGTGTTCCAGAGAGAGATCCGTCGAGGGAGAAGATTGGGCGTGAGAGCGACGGAAACACTCCTTCAAAGCCAAGTTGCTCTCAGATTCGTCCGCAAGGAAACCCAATGTCAGCCTAAACTACTCTTGGTCCTCGGGTCGGTAGGGGTCGAAGATCAAGAGGTTACAGAAGCGAGAGGGAGGTAAGGAACGGTCTGACAGCAGTTGTCGCCGTTTCCGACCCAGAGCTCGAAAGTGACGGGGGTTTAGGAGCGAGAGGACGGTCGGCCATTGAGTGAGGTTCGAACGTTTGCTGATCTCCGAGGAAATGCCAAAGGAAGACGAGTAGGGCTGGAGGTTTCGATGGACGAGCTTCGTCGGCGCGTCGAACTCGTCGCCGGCGATGGCGTCCGCTTTATGCGGACTCGGAATCAGTGCGACTTATAGAGAAGCCAGAGATCAGTGAAAACTCGATCCTGATCCTGGACAGTTCTCCTGATCGTGCCGAGCTCAGACTTGAGCGAGGTGTCTTCCGACGAGAGACGAGAGAGGGACGCTTCTTGAGCTTCGTGCTTGGAGGAGAGACGACCGACGATGGAGGAGAGTTGAGGGATTTGAGCAGAGAGATCCTTGTTATGAAGCGATGAAGACTTGGAGAGGATCTGGAGGACCTGAAGGGTCGGAGGAGAAGGAGGAAGACCAAGAATCAGGGAGGCCGAGAAGGAGCGAGGGCATCGTTGAGATCCGTTCTAAGGATGGGTGGAAGCTGGTTTGGGAGGGAGGACCACCATAAACGACGAAGTATAATCAGCTTCCGTTGGAGGAGCTGAAGAAAGGAGCTGGCGAGACGCCTAGATGTGAGTAGATTTGAGGAGCGAGGAGGGAGGAGGGGGGAAGGAGAGGTCGAGCTCACCTCTTTCTCCTCCGCTGGTTCGTCCCCGTTTCTTCGAGAAGATCTGTTCGATATCATAGGATCTAGGCCTAGAAGAATCTGGAGAGAGGTGGGAGAGTTATTTCGACGCAAAAAAAAAAGTCTGGTTCGGGAGGGAGGAGTTGGGGGAGAAGAAGGAGGAGTTCTGAAAGTTGAGCTCAACGGCCACCCCCTTCCTCCTTCCCTTTCCCCGTTTCCCGCTCTCAACATGGACACGAGTACGCCAACCAAACTTTCTCAGCTACTACGACTCTCAGATACTGGCACTGCGGCGGACAGCGTCTGGGATATCGAGAAGGACACCCTCCTGACCGTACCGCAAAACCTGAAGGCGAGCTCCTCCTTCTCTTCTCCTTTCTGATAGCCATGTCGACTCACAAAGGCTCTCGATTTCTTCATGTCGTCCATAGAACACTCTACACTCGTTTGAATCCGTGGATGAGGTCCAAGCCTACGGTGTGAGGGCTTCCTTTACGGGTCTCCCATCCCGCTGAAGCCTCACTGACGAGTCTCCTCTTCGCTCGTCTCGTTCGCTTTCATTTCGACAGGCTGAGTTCGGCTCCCAATACCTGCCCTCTCTCGTACGGACCTACGTCAACGGGAAAGAGCTGGGCCTCCGATTCGCCTACGGCGGGGTACTCGAAAACGTGCTCCAAGCGGAGCTCACCCTCTTCCCTCGTTTCGCGAGACAGTACCCGAGCGAAGCATCTCAGGTCTATCTCGCGTATGCCAGAGATCTAGGAAATATGGCGGGGGGTTCGGATGACATCCTCGTTCGTCCTTCCCTATCCCACAGCGACGAGGCTCAGCTCTTCTTTCCCCTTCCCTCGCGAACGACGTGCTGACATGATCTCGTTTCTCGCTCCTTCCTACTTGTCAACAACAGCAGAGCTGGGTTGAGCATATCGCTACGTTCACTCGCGCACTCTTCACAGTTTTTGTCAATCTCATCGATGACTTCCCAAGGGGTCTCGCCTTCCCTTCCCTTCTCTTCCTTCTTCTGTCGCTCCTCGCTTCGCGTTGCGAAACCTATCCTAGGCTCAAGGACGCTCTCAGAAAATCGTTTCGCAGCAACATCGCGACGGGTTTTCTTCGCAGAATGGCCAAGTCAACGACCACAAGAGCGATGCGAGAGAAGCTCATGAAGCCGGACCGTCTGTTCGGTTGGTGGGCCTGTGAGCATCGTCGAGCGTCGCAGGACGATGGGAATGGCTGCGTAAAGCTGAAGGAAGGAGAGGAGATGATGGCTTGTTCACGAGTGAGTTCTCTCATCCTGTTCTCGAGCTACCTCCTTCGACGCGTCGCTGACTTTCTCGACGCGTCTTCTTCTTCAGTGCTTGTCTGTTCGCTACTGCTCCAAGGGTTCGCCTTCCTTCCTTCTTCCGCCTCAGGAAGGCTTCAACTAAATCCCTTCTATCTTTTCGACTTTCTAGAACACCAAAACTCCGACTGGAAGAGGCACAAGCGCTTCTGCTTCAAGCCGACTTGGTGAACGTCGATGGACGAAGACGACGCAAGAACGGCGATCAAGGAAGGACGGGTTACCTAGGCTGGGACCACGGACTGTTGAGGAGAGATAGTATGACTTCAGATGACCTCTCTCTGTAGGATAACTTGGTCGTTTAATCGCAGAGGCTAGAGTGAAGCCATCTCGACGCGTCGAGACGATTCTCCTTTCTCTCCCTTTCTCTCCCTGAGTAAACGCTCTCGCCTTCAAACCTGAGGACTTATGTGGAACGGGAATCGGGACGAGTCTGAAGGAGCAAGGGACATCGTTTCGTCCGAGAGGTTACAGCGAAGAGGTTTGGGAGTAGTTTTCAGGAGGCGCGATTGGGATAGCGGCCGCTGTGTGAGAATCTCAGGAACGGCCCTCTTATGCTGGTAGTAAGACTGGTGACCCGATCAAACCCAAACATGGTCACTTTGACTAATGTGCTTTTCGGAAGTTGAGCTGGCCTTGACATTCTGATTCGAATCTTTCTTTTGCTGATCGTCTCGTCGTCTCTTCTTCTGTCGTCAACCCCTCGTAAACTAAAGATCGAGCAGCTAGCAGTTCAGCAAGAAAGAGCATCTCAGCTTGATGTTGAAGGAGGAGGGCGGGCGACAAAAATGATGGCCGGTCGGAGGGAAAGAAACGATTCAAGGTTCAGATCGTTTTCGACGCGACCGACCTTTTCCGTCCGCGAACCCTCCAGTTCCTTACTGGACTTCTCTCCTAATACGCTCGAGGTCTTTTCCTGGGTTTCCTCTCAATCGTGAGCAGCAGTCCATCATAAGAGCAAAACAAAACAAGAAAAGCAAACCGAATCCATCAAGCTCGTCCGTCCTCATCCTCCTCCCCTCGCCGCCAACCTCTCCTTAGCTCTCATCATCCTCCAACACAGCACACACGCCACCATAGCTGAAACTCCTCCGAATCTGTTCACCCGATCCAACCCAAACCAAACCTGATCAGCTCACCCGTCCTCTCTCCCTCTCTCCCTCCTCCCCTCCTCTCCCTCCCGTCGCGTTGCTCGAACCCCTTCCTTTTTCACTCACCTAAAAATGAACCCCACAGCATCCACGTCACTCGTCTTCTTCCCAGCCTCCACCGTCTGCCTCATCACCACCCCGAGTTCTGAGATCGTTCCGTTCGAAAAAGAGGAGGAGGTGGAGTTGGCTCCGATGATGGTAGTGTTGGGAGGGATGGGAACGGCGATGACGTCTCGGGTTGGTTCGAGGAGGTAGAAGATGATGGAGGAGAGGAAGGTTACGAGGAATTGGGGGATCTGTGGGGGGGAAAAGGGGGGGGGGGGTGAAAGTGGGAAAGCGGAAGGGAGAGAAGAAGGGGGAGGGAGAGAGGGTTGTTAGGTTTTGGGGAGGGATGAAAGAGGAGATGATGAAAAAGAAAGGGAGACGAACGACGACGAAAACGTTGTGGATTCCCTTTCAAAAAGAACGCGTAGTAGAAAGTCAGCTTCCTAAGTCGTCCACTCCCAACGTCGCGCACGCGTATCCAAGCTCAACTCACCAAAATCACCCCCGCCTTCTCAGCCGTACTCTGCCCTTTCCTCTTCCCACCCATCTCCTCCTCAACCAAATCATCATCCGCCTCTTCCTCCTCTTCTTCCTCTTCCTCCTCCTCACTCCCTCTCACCCTTCCCCCCTCCTCCTCCTCACTCTCCAGCCCCCACTACTCTTCCTCCCCTCCTCCCCTTCATCCTCGAACCGTCGATCCGGACTCCTCGGCACAGGAGTCCTAAGCCCATCATCGTACAGATCACTGGTGGTCATGAGTGCTTCGGCTTCTTCGTTGATGTTGGTTTGGGAGCCTGAGATTCGGAGGGTGGAGTTTGAACGGTTTTGGTTTCGATGGCCTCGGCGGCGGAGAGGGAGGGAGTTGGAAGGGTAGGTTGATGGGGAGTGGGAGGAGGAGATGTCGGTTAGGATTAGTTCGCCGAGCTGGGGAGAAGTAGGAGGACGAGGAGGGAAGAAGAGGAGGTTAGATGGGGAGAGGAGGGGAGAGGGAGAGAGAGGGAGACGAACGATGGAGAAGGGAGCCCCTGCGAGAAGGAAGAATACAATGAAGTCAGTTTGGAGAGAAAAGATGATGTTAAGCGTACGAGGAGCTACTTACATTGAGCGATCTGGAACGAAGAAGAAGAACAGAAGAAACGAAAAGAGGTCAGCTCGACTTTCGACGCGTCTTTTTTCTCCTCTTCCCACCTCGAGCACGACAAGACTCACAGCCCAGCAGAACCCAGTAGCACCCATGATCAAATTGGCACCAGCAACTGTCTTCACGAACAAAGTCAAGAACATCAGAAGAGCGAAGAGAGCCTATCAGAAAGAACGAAAGTCGAAAAAAGGACGCGACGGAGATTGAGTCAGTTTCGTTCACCTCTCTCTCTCTCTCCGGTACCATCGTTCAACAGAAATACGACACTTGAGGATAGGTAAGAAAATCGTAAACTCACGTGACTCGCCACCCAAATCCACCCCAAACTCAACCCCTTCCCCCTCCACCTCCCAACCCATCTCCTCCCCCTCTCCCCAACCCCCAACCTCTCCAACCACCCCCCACTCCCACCCCCTTCCTCCTCCTCCCCAACCTCATCCCCAGCATGATGACTCTTCTCCACCAACAACGGCACCACCACCGCCGTCCCAAAACTAACCACCGCGTTCCAAAACAAAGCCCTACTCCCCGCTCTCGTCGCTTCTTCGTACAACGCCGGGTCGTTGGGATCTGCACCGGCCCAGCGGGAGGTGGGGTCTGGGTTGGTGAGAGAGGTGTGAATGTGGAGATCTGAGACGTAGACGGATGTGAAGAAGAGGATTGGGAACCAGCCTATCCAGGCGAAGAATTGGACGAAGCAGAGGGAGCGGATTTGAGGGGGGAGGGTTTGGAGGGTGGTGGTGATGGAGCGGAGAGTGTGGAGGGGGATTGGGGGGGTCGGCTAGGTTGGTTGAGGGAGGAGGGAAAGGGGAGGGGGTTTAGTTGGGAGAAAGGAAGAGAAAGAGAGAGAGAGGGAGGGAAAAACGAGGAACAAACGAGTCGGAGATGAGGACGCGTTCTTCGACCGAGTAAGCAGTGAGACCTGCAGCGAGAGGTGAGAAATAGAAGCATATGTGAGTGAGATAGAATAGAAGAAGCGCAGAAAGGAAGGAAGTAAGGAGAGAAACGGACTGTGAGTGAGAACGAGAACGATGGACGTCAAGACGGAAAGAGCTTGAAGTTGAGTCGAGCCGAGAAAGGGGAGGACTTTGAGAAGGTCGACGTTTCCTCTGCAAATACACACACACGCAAACAGTGACAAGAATAGTCAGCTTTGGAAAAGGAAAGGGTGATGGGAAGAGAGAGAGAGAGGAGAGAAAGGAAAGGAAAGGAAAGGGGAAAAAAAACCGAACATCCAAAACCCCGCGACCGATCCAAACCCAGCGAGTCGTCCAGCCCAAGCGTTCCCTGCTTCCTGTTCGGTCGGAGGAAGAGTATCCACTAGGAGAGCTCGGTCGGCTGCCATCACTACATGGGGGAAACGAAAAAAAGGGAGACGGTAAGACGCGTCGAGATTGAAGATGGGAGGGAATTGAGAGAGAAAAACGAACCAGCGTTGACCGAGAAATCCACCAAAAACACAGAAAAGATGGCTATGATGATACTGAACGTGATGTGCTAACAAATCCTCCCCCCGAAAAAAAAAAGACTTGGTCGGACTTCGAGCGAGAGAAAGAGGGGGAGATGAAACTGAAACTCACCGGCGTCCCTCCTCCCAGAAAGAAGGCAGCGATGTTCTTTGCCCATCCTAGCAAGAGCATGGCAAAGATGCTGAGAAGACATCCTCCTACGATGAAAGGTCGGCGACGACCGAAGCGGGATTTGGAACGACTGTTCACGAAACCAAAAGAGAGAGAGGGAGGTGAGCTTGTGGTTGTGGAAGGTTTCGATTCCCTGTACGAACTCGGCGATGATTCCTGTAAAAGTGCGTGCGTACGAAGTAAGATCCGTCAGCTTTGGGCAATAGAGAAGCAGGGTGTGTGAATGAACTTACCGATCAAAGGCTGCATGATCAATCCTGAGAGAGGTCTGGTTTCGAACGAAACAACGAAGGGAGGGAGGGAGGGGAGATGTTGAGCTCGGTTCTTCATCTTCCTCCAGTTCTACTATCTACTAGGAAGAGGGAAGGGAAGTTGAACTGACCCTGCTACGAACACAAGACTCATCAAGCTCTTCGACAACCCGAGTTCGATAAGATAAGGTGAAGCCTGAGACATCTCTATCGTCCAAACGGCTTGAACTCCCAACATGCCCATCGTCACCAGAGGGAACTGTCGGATTCGTTGAAGTCAGTCAGCGAGCAGCTCTTCCAAAGCTCAAACAAGGGAGACTGAAGGAGGGGTAGGTAATCACCTTCATCCAAGCTGGTCCAGCGACTCTGCGATGGAAGGAAGGATGAGGATGGATGAGCTCGAGGGTTCTCGGAGGAGAACGAAGGGAGATGAAAGCTCACGAAGGCGTTCCTACCCATCGAAGTTGGGTTTCTTGTTCCGCGTCGTCGTCGTCGTGAGGGAGTACAAGTCCGGAGCCTGCTACCATCCTGGAGCAATACTTGAGATGAAGATGAAATTTGACGGGATGGGTGTTGAGGAGGAGGAAGGGAAGATGGCCCGTCCTCGAACCTCCCTCGCTTTCCTTCCTCGCTCCGAAATCTATGTACACTTCGAATCTCCCAACCACCACCCATCAACCGTCTTCCTTCAATGCCTTCTTCCTCCCTCCCCTCGATCCGATACCACTGCCCTTGTCAATCCTCGGACCCGATCATCTACCACCCTTCCATCCCTTCCTCCTCGTCTCCTCACTTCCACGACCTTCACGACTTGTACTTTTGCGAGGAATGCGACGCGATCCGATGCGATCGATGCGTTCAGGTGGAGATATCCTGCTACTACTGTCCTCACTGCTTGTTCGAGGTTCCCAACGCGAGTGTGAGAGCAGAACTCAACAGGTGGGTGGGTTCAAGAAGAAGGAAGAGAAGGAGGTCGAGCTCACCTTTCCTTCCTTCCTTCCTTCCTTCCTTCCTCCGCGCTCTTTTTCGCCCTTCCTTCCGCTCTATGAAACTGCGCAGCTGACTCGTATACACCCTCTCCTCTCTCAGATGCGCTCGAAACTGCTTCCTCTGCCCTCACTGCACCAACGCTCTCGTCGTAAACTCCACGGACCCTCCTCTCCAAACTCCCTCCTCCTCTTCTTCCTCTCAACCTCCTCCGCCAGCAACAGCAGCACCCAGCACACCTCAAGACCCGTCCTTCTATCTCTACTGCAACTTCTGTAGATGGTCCTCCGCGGAAGCTGGAATCACGTTCGATAAACCGACAGGTGTAGCTCGTAAAGATCTCCTCCTCTCTCCTCGTCGCGCTCTCTCTCTCTCTCTCTCTCTCGCTGACTCCTTTCGATTCCTTTCGATCTTCTAGTCCAACTCCAAAAAATGGAAGATCAAACCCCCGATACTCTCGAACTAGAACGTCTCAAAGATCATTTCGAACCCTTCCTCCGTTCCTCCTCCTCAACCACCCACCCCTCCTCCTCCTCCTCCAACCCTCCTTCCTCCAGCATCCTCGCCGCCTCCTCCGCCCTCCACCGAGACGTCCCTTCCCTTCGAAACAAACCTCGCTACTCCTCCGGTGGTGGAACGAGCAGGATCCCTTCCTCTGGTGGTCGGCCTAGTAGAGATGCTGCGGGAGGAGGAGGAGGGAAAGACGGGGATAGTGTTCCTGTTTATCGAGCGAGGGGGGAAGCGAGGGAGGAAGGAAGTGTGAGTGGACCGGGAGGGTTGGCGGAGGAAGATAAGATTGGGTGGTTGGGAGCGGTGGAAAGTTTGGAAGGAGTGGCGGGGTTGGAGCAGAGGTGGGGAGGGGGGTGGAGTCAGAGTGTGAGAGCTATGTGAGTTTTCGACGTTCGCGTCGCGTCTCGTCTCGTCGTTTCTCTCTCTCTCTCTCTCTCCAGCCTTCTTCACGCTCTTCTCACCCTCTCACGCTGACGCATACCCTTCTCCCTCCCTCTTCGTTCTCATACATAATCCAGCGACCTCAAACCCCCTCGAACCCCCCTCCACTCAAAGAAAACCAAACGCTGCTCAGAATGCAGACACATCCTCATCAAACCAGAACAGAAAGCTCAGTCCGTAAGGTACAAGATCAAACTTCTTGCGGCATCGTATCTTCCCACGATTGAGATTGCCAGGAGACTTCCGACGGATCCGAGGTTGGGAGGAGGGACGGGGGGAAGGAGGCCTGGGAGGTTGAGTGTTTTGCCTGTTGCTGCTGCAAGGTTGGAGGGAGGGGAGGGGGAGGGGTTGAGGAGGGGTGGGAGTGTGAGTACGCCTTTTTTTGTTTTGTTTCTGGAGTTTGAGATGGGGGGGGGTTTGGGGAGTTTGGAGGGAGAGAAGGAAGGAGGAGACGAAGAAGAGAATCGATGCGTCGCTCTTTTCTTGGAGCTAAAATTTCCATCTTTCCTTTTCATTCAATGCGTTCTACAAAGTACTCATACCGTCTAGCATTCATCAACCCCCTCTTCGACCCCATAACCATCTCTCTCTCCATCCTCCCTCCCGTTCCTCTCTTCCTCTCCCTCCCGAAACCCACCCCCACCACCTCAACCCCTCCGACCCAACCTACCAAACCCCCTTCCAAATCCACCTCCCCCTAACAACCTTCCCCGTCTCAGCTTTCGCAGATCCATGGGAGTACGGAATGGACGGGACCGACGACGAGGAGGATATAGAATCGTTGCTTGAGGGAACAATTGCTGCTGAGCTTGGAGGAGGGACGGGGACGAAGGGGAGGGGGAGTAGTGGAAGGGGGGAAAGAAGGAAGCGGTGGTGTTGCTGGAGAGGAGAGGGAATGTTACGGAGGTGGGGATGGAGGTGAGGGTTGGGAAGGAAGGGGTGTTGGTGAAGGGGGATTTGGATGTGAGTTTTTCGACGCGTCGTTTTAAGAAGAAGGACGCAATGCTGACGTTTGACGCTTTTTTTCTTTTCCCGGGGGAATCAAGTTCACCCTTCGAGTTTCGTACACTTATAAATCGGAAGATCCAGCTGAACTGGAGGGGACGAAGAAGAAGACGACGACGACGAACACGAAGGGGAAGGAAGGAGGAGGAGGGGAGATGAAGGAGGAGGAGGAGGATTCGAGTACGAAGGAGTTTACGTTTGAGACGATGGTTCATTTGGGGAGGGTTGTGGAGGATGGGACTGGGGTTGGGGAGTGAGGAGTGACAGAGGGTGGGGAGGTAGTTCTCGATTTTGCTTTTTCGCTCGTCGATCAATCGATGCATGCTCTCCGTTCCTACCTTCCCTTTCCTTCGTCTTTCCTTTCCTTCGAAACAAAGAGCTTAAGAAGTATATATCATCATCCCAATCAACCCCTCCAAAGCTTCGCCTCATGATCGTAAAACGAACAACTCCCAATCACCGTCCCTCCCTCCTCTCCCTCCTCCTCAGCAATCCTACTCCAATCCACCCCATAAGCCAAACTCTCATGCTCGTCAAACCTCTTGATCAATTCCCATCCTTCTCCCCACGTTTCTCCCTTCCCCTCCCTCTCTCCCTCTCTTCCTGCCCCCTCGACGCTCGACGCGTCGGTGCCAGTCCCTCCAACGAGAGCCTCGTCCAACCTAAAGACCTTGAACCCTCCGTGCATACACGCGACGACGAGATCTCGTTTTCGAGAAGGGGAAGGATGGAATTTGATTCTCCAGGCTCCTCCGCCGAGGGGGAGGGGGGAAGGGCAGGTTGAGAGGGGACGGAGAGGGAAGCGGGGGTCGAGGAGGGTTAGGGTTTCGTTGTAGCTTTGGAGGGAGGAGAAGATGGAAGAGGGGTGGGTTTAGTTTGGGTTGGAGGAGAGGAGGAGAGAGAGAGAGAGAACTCACGATCCTACGGCGACGAGGTTGGGTGTGTGAGGAGAGGTTTGGATACAAGTCACTCCTGCGTCGAAGCTAAGACGCGTAAGGTAGGGATTCAGCCTTCACGCGAGAGGAAGAAGAAGAAGACGAAAGGAGAAGAGAAGAGAACGAACCGACTGTTCGTCCAAAGAGGTTGGTCGTTCTCCGTTCGAACGTCCCAAGCTTTGAGTTTGCAGTCGTCTCCACCTGTCAAGAACAAAAGATAGTGGATTTCAGTATCCGAGTGCTCGTGTCTTTGATTATTTGGAAGAAGATGAAATGATCTCACCAGAGTAAACGACGTTTCCTCCATCCCAACCATCGAAACTCGCGACCCAAGGCTCGTAATTGTGAGCTGCCCAGGTTTGAGCGACCGTGAGCTCTCCGGTGGTATCGTAAGTGAGATGCGAGAGTTCTAGAGAGGAGAGAGAGGTGATGACTGTTGGAGGCGTGGTGGATGAGCTGAGTGACGGTGAGGAACGATCAGTTCTCGGTGAGCCCTTCGGATGAAGTACATGAAGATGGGCAGCACGCACGATGATATACGATTAGACCAGTCGAGTGAGAGAACGAGAGTTGTTGGTGAGCTGACTTGAAGGGTTTGGAGGTGTTGCAGTTGGTTCTTGGAGAGGGGGGGAGAGGAAAGGAGGGAGAAGCAGTGTGAGCTCGAGGTTTCCACCAGTGGGAAGAAAGGACTCTTGAGAGCTCACCAAGCTCTCGTCCCATCGGTAGGTTACTAGACGACCTTCAGCATCTGCGAGACCGAGTACTGAGCCATGAGCAAGATCGAGTCGAGGGTTCCTGTTCGAGACGGGTCGAAGGGTTGAGCTCGCAAAGAAGGGATTCAATCTCAGAAGTCGACAAGCAAAGCTTTGAGCTCACCACTTCATGTCGAGGATAGCAGGTCCGTCGATCCGTTGTTTTTCAGTACTGATCGAAGAGTCGCCAAAGAGGAGATGTCAGGTCTGAGAGCCGACAGCGTCGACGAAAGAGAAGAGGAAGGAGAGTTCGAGCTCACACGGTTTCTCCTTGGACGTCGTAGATCAAGCATCTCCCCTTCCTCTTAGCAGGAGGAGCGACAAACACCTCTTCCTCATCACTGCTATCTTCTCCTGTATCAACTTTTGGTGGTGGAGGAGGCGGTAAAGGAGCAGGCGTCTCGATCTGGTACGTCCCGACGGCGAGGATGGAAGGATGATGAGGGGAGAACTCGACCGAGTCTGCTGAGTAGACCGTAGACGTCGACCAGAAGGATTTCGCTGCAAAAGAGAAAGAAGAGAGGAGATGTAAGTCTATGAGCTCTCGGCGAAAAAGCTCGCAGGAAACCTGCCTTGCATCTTTGGGAGGGAGGGGAGAAGTAGTTCGGAGGGAGGAAGTTCGAGCTCAACATTTCTCCTCTCGTTTTCTTCTCTCTCTCTCATTGGCTATTTCCAGATCTGTCCAGGGTAAACGAACTCCAGTGCATATATATCCAATGAGTCCGATGAAGTAAAATAGAGTCTAGCAAAGCGAGCGAGCGTCCTTGTAGGTGGAAAAGAGCGTCTGCGTGAGGTTGAGGGAGGGGAGGAGAAGGGTTTTAGATGGATCCCTCCCGAGAGGGAGCAGCCAAGGCGTTTGTAGCGATGAGAACAACGAAAGTTCCAGTTTGTTTGATCCATTTCTGCCTGACGACGTCCCAGCTAAGGAGAGAATACAGAGAAAAGCTCAGCAGCTGATTGAGAAGCTAGACGCGTCGAGGTTCAAACTCACATGGAGAGATCGTAGGTCGAGAGGTTGAAGTGAACGGTGCTGGAAGATCCGGACTGGAGCTTGATCTTCTCGAATCCTCGCAAAACTCGAGGCTTCAAGGATGAGGGAAAAGACGATCAGAAAAAGATCGCCAGACGCGCGAGACGAGAGGACGGGAGAAGACTCACAGGCTCTCCAGATTCAGCTGGGTAGACGAGGTAAAGTTGAGGAACATCCTCTCCGGTCCTCTTTCCGGTGTTCTTGACCTTGATCGAGACGGACCACTTGGGAGCGTGGAGAGAGGCGAGCAGAGATGATCCGACGACCTGCTTCTTGTTGAGGTAGTCCTGGTACTCGTTCGTCAGAGCGGAGGAGAGCTGGTATTCCTTGATCTTGAGGGATGAGTAAGTAAGCGAAGGTATTGAAACTGTGTAGAAAGGAATCAGCGTCGTCAGTGCTCATACGAGAAGTGGGGAGTGAGGGAGAGCGAGGGAGGCGCGTCGTTGAGTTTTTCTTCGACGGCTACTCTTCTACGATTCTGAACTTACCTCAATCCGAATCCGAAAGGGAATCGATCAGAGATTCCTTTGGTGAGGTAAGATCGGTAGTCGATGTTGAGCTGGAGAGAAGATCGAAGCGACGGAGAAGTCAGTCCTCGAGACGAACAGCGATTGAAGACTTGAAAGTTTGACTTACCTGCTCGCTGTACTTGACCTGGGGGGTGGATGTCGGTATCGTTGATAGAAGTAGCGTGGAGGTAGTCGGCATTGTCGTAGGCGATAGTGTAAGGAAGCCGCTGATGGAGAGGAGGAAGAACAATCATCAGCGGAAGTCGGAGAGGAGAAGAGGGAAAAACGTCGACGAACTCCACTGGGGTTGTAGTCTCCAAACAGCGTGTCAGTGCAGGAATTTCCGCTCTCTTGACCCGGCAGGTTGGCCCAGACGACGGCAGTGATGTTGGGGTGCTGGAAAGGGAAAGAGAGAGAAGGGAGGTCAAACTTGATTCGTTGATGTTCGCGACGAAGAACTCACATCGATCCAGCTGTTCATGTCGACAGGTCCGACAGAGTGAATGACGACGATGGTGTTCTTTTGGACAGCTGCGACGGCGAGGATGCTGGATGAAAGGAATGGCAAGTTCAGGGGAGGTTTGTCGTTCCTTGAGAAACGCGACGAACGAATGAGCTCACAGTTCAGCTCCTCCGTGCCACAAATCCAAGTTGTTCCTATCTCCCTCGACTCCCTCGACGATGGAAGCAGCCTCCCCTCCATCGCTGTTCACGAAGACGAGGGTGGCCTCCTTTCCTGCAGCAGTAGAAGCAGCGAGGTCGAGATCGAAGTTGGTTCGAGTTGAATGCACGACGGTTCCGTAGGGTTTGACCTTGGCGACGATGGCGGAGAAGGGTTGCCGCGATCGAAAGAAACATGGAGATCAGCTCGTGAACATTTCTCGACTTCGTTGGGGAAAGCCTTGATGGGAAGACTCACGTCGACCAAGTAGGGGAAGTCGTTGGCTCCAGATCCCCAACCAACAGCCAGAGTACCGTTGTTGCCGCCGCGGTACTGGTAGAAGTTGAGTCCGTTGGGATCAGGGAAAGCGTCGTCTCCGATGATGGCGAGAGTCTTGGGCTTGGAAAGAGGGAGAGCAGAGTCGACGTTCTTCAGAAGGACGGTTCCCGACGCGGCGATCTTCCTGATGAGCTTGTAGTGGTCTCCTTGGACGTTGACGTGATGGTTGGTAGTGGTAGCGGGATCCGTAAGGTTGTAAGAGTCTGGTGATAGAAGGAAAGAGGAGAGAACGAGTCAGCTTCCGTGCATCGCCGTTGAGAAGCGAAGGGAACTGAAAGAAAGCTCACTGAAGTTGGTATCAGGGAAGTTCTTATCCTGGCCTAGAAGGTACCACGAGGCGAGGACTCGAGTAGCCATATCCTGTTCATTGAGTAAGGGAGATCAGCCGGGGGAGGGCAAAGAAAACTCGCGGAGGACGAAACGAACCGTCACTCGCTCCAGAGGAACGCTGCCGTTTGTGACGGCAGCAGTCAAGTTCATGTCGAAGTAGAAGGATCCATCGAAGTGAAGCCAGTCGATGACTCCGGGCCTGGTTGCGGGAAGGAGGTAAGGAGCAGAGGTTTCGAAGTCAGCGACGCGAAGCCATTCGAAGCATACTTTCCCCCCTTCCGTTTGATCGACTCACATGTCCAAATCAAGACCATCGAGGATGGAAGCAACTCCGAAACGCGCTCCAGCCCAATTGCTCATCAAAGTTCTTTAGGACATGGAAGAAAAAGGAAGTAGAACGGGAAGGAATCAGTTTGCTCTGTCGACCATCTTCTCCCGCGGACTCACCCCTGGAACCCGAGCTCAGTCTTGAGCAGATCGTTGTTGAGCTTGGCGTTCTGAGAGCACCAACTAGATCGAGGGAGAAGGACGAACATAAAACTCGATTAGCGAAGCGAAAGCTTTGAACGCGACTCGAAACCCC
The DNA here is from genome assembly GCA_000950635.1 of Mrakia blollopis. Classification (NCBI taxonomy): domain Eukaryota; kingdom Fungi; phylum Basidiomycota; class Tremellomycetes; order Cystofilobasidiales; family Mrakiaceae; genus Mrakia; species Mrakia blollopis. The sequence continues at coordinate 374,311 of BBPU01000074.1, read as the reverse complement.
AGTTCTTTCGACGTACAAGTTGTTGACCAAGTTGTAGCCCGAGAGAAGTTTGCGACTCCAGCCTGGACACTCTTGAGGAAGGGGCTGAGGAGGAGAGAAGAAAGAAGCCTCAGTCCTGCTTTGAAACGAGACCGAAACAGGCAAAGAGCTCACTGAAGATGGACCTCGTGTATAGTTCGATCATCGACGTTGGAGCTGGACTCGATTCGCATGTGCTCCTCATCGTTGACGAGGAAGTGCTTGGCAGTAGCCTAGGAACATAAGAAGAAAAAAGCGAAAGGGGAATTTTGAGTAAAGGGGCGGGAAGCGCTCGAGCTGCGACCGGCGCGTCGACCTTTCTTCCAGACGAGGAGAGGAAGACTCGCGTGCCTGAACTCCTTGGCCATCCTTGTTGAGAGTCTGCATTCCCACAATGGTATGGTAGGCGGCCTCTCCAGCGAGGTAAGGACTGTTGAACAGATGTAAGCTCGAGTCAGCTTTGGAAGAACTCGAGTTGAGAAAGACCGCGAAACAAAACTCACTCGGCGCCGAAGCCTTCCGAGTTTCGACCAGCTTCAGCGTTTCTAGCGAGGTTCATTCCAGGTCCGAGAGCGATGTTGACTCCCTTTCGGTAGAACTCTGCGCCCATAGCGACTCCTCGTTGCTGCATCAGATCTCTATCGAAAGTCGCCGCAATCGTCACCCCGGCGGGGAAAGCAGAAACGAGATCCGCAACTCGAACTCCAACGGGAGCATCTGAGGTAGTAGGAGATGAGAGTGGGAAGGGAGGGGAGCATCAGCAAAAGAAACGACGGATGATACGACGCAAGGAAGGGTTGGACGATGGAAAGGAAAGGAAAGGGGAGGAGAGGAGAAGAAGATCTGAAGCGTACCTTGGACACAGAGACCCGGGAAGCCGGTAGAGTTGATGGGCTTGACGTTTCCAACGCAGAGACCTTTAGAGAGGAGGAGGAGGAGAGAAAGAAGGAAGTTGAGTTCGAGTTCAAAAATGCTTCTATGAAGGGAATCCCAAACAGATGAAGATGATCTTGTACCCATCAAATGGCTGCCACTTGTCTCTGTGAGATGAAGGGAATGAAGAAAACGGGGTGAGAACTGAGAGACGAGGAGGAAGGCGTCGTTGAGAGGAAGGGATACGAACCCGACGACGATGGCGCTCTTTTCTTCGAGAGTCCAGTTCTTGACCGTAGCTTTGGCCTGAATACGGAAGGAGATCGATGAAGCAGAAGGGTGGTGGAAGAGCAGAAGAGGAGTCAGTGCTGGCGACGAGAAAAGACTGGACGAAACTCTCCCTCCTCACCTTCTTGACCGCAGCGGCCCAATCGAGCTCGTCAGTCTCGGGGACATCGACGGCTCCGGCGTTGGGAGTAGGATAGAAGGGAGGAGAGTAGGACCAGTCCTCGACCGTAGATCGAGCGGAGAGGTTGTGGGCGATCTCGAACTCGGTCGTGGTGTTGATCTGAGGGGCGCGGTCGACGAAGGGGGCTGCCGAGACCGTAGAGGCAGCGGCAGCAGCGAGAGCTACCAAACTGACGAGAGGAAGCATGGAGAAGGGAACGGAGGAAGGGAGGAGAAGGAAGGGGGGGAGAGGAAGGGGAGGGGTATGCCGTTGGGAGGAAGGAAGGAAGACGAAGAACGCTCGTCCATCTTTTCAAGCCGAAAGCTCTTCAGCCCACAAAACCTGGGGTCGTCGGGAAAGGGGGGTCAGTAGGCAAAGAGCTGAACAGGAGTCGGTGGTCAGTTTGAGAGGGAACAGGCGGCGAAGGGGTTCGATGAAGGGGAAGGAGAAGATGTCGGTGGAGAACGTGAGCTCTTTCCAATCGACGAGAGTTCATGACTTCGCGCGTTACTCCCTTCTAGGCTCGAGTTCAGCAGCTTTTCTGCTGTCCTTTGAAAGGCGAAACTCTCAGGGATACCAAACGCCCATGGGAAGTTCTACACAAGGAAGCAGATTCTCTAGGAGACCGACCCTTCCCTTTCTCTTCCTTTCTTTCCCCCCTCTTCGCCGCTGATCCTCAACGCTCAGCCCTTCCCCCACACACCGCCGATGGATTGAAGATCTACATTTTTGCTTTCCGCTTTGGGATTTGGAGCGAAGGAGGAAGGGAAGGCCCAGATTGAGCTGCATTCGAGCGGACCTTCATGATCCTCCTCCGTCGATCTTCGCACTGTTTACAGTACTCTGCTGTGAGCGTCGAAGAGAAGACTCGAAAGTGCTGAACAAGATATTCGAAGACAGATTCTAGAGGTGATGTCTTCAGGGAACGGCCCGTTGGGGGAGAGGACGAGCGCGAGCCTTCTTTTTGAAGAGCAAGGGGAAGTGACCCTCGCGTGGAAGACGCGTCGAGGGTTGGACGACGAAGGCTTTCCATGCCCCTGTATCCGTCGTCCAACCAAAACTGCTCTGAACGTTAAAAACTGTCGACTCAGGAGATTCCCCCTTCCCCTCAAGATCTCTCAAAACCTCTGCGACGAACTGATCATCTCGAAAGGAACTGAAGTGCGAAATCATCCTCTTCAAGCCCGCCGCGGAACTAACTGTTGTGAGGTGTCGGCTCTGGAGGAGGATGGTCTTCAGTACAAGTTATATATAAACGAGATACAGTAGCGAGAGACGGTAGAACTCACCTGGAGGAGGATGGTCTTCAGTACAAGTGAAGAACCTCCTCCTCTCAGTGCGAGCCCTCCTTATATACTCTACGAGAACCCTCTGCAGCACCTATGACGTATCTACTATTACGAGAGATGACTAAGCTATCTACGGAGAAACTACTAGAACTATGGAGAAGAGAGAAGGTGCTAGAAACAACTCGACGCGGCTCGTCTCAATGACGCACTTCTCAACACTAACCACCTCAGGAAAACCGGAAGGCCACGTTCTTCCTGAAACAGCGCCAAATCTTCGCCGAATAACCCGCCTCTTTCCTTTTCTCCTCCAACCACCATGCGCGTTCTTCTCTCCCTCCCCGCCCTCCTCACCTTCGTCACCGTTTTCTCTCTCCAAACCCTCAACGTCTCTGCCGCTGGGATCCCTCGCGACACCATTTACTTCCGATCCGAAACATCCGATCAGCCTTCTTATCACGAGTACATCGAGCATCAGCAGTACCAGAAAGAGATAAGAAAGCGAGAGTCGAAGGAGTATGCTTTGTAGCGAAAACGGTGAGCCTCGCTCGACGTCCCTCTCCTCTCCTCTCGGGCTCCTTGCTGCTTGTTCGAGAGGAGATCAGCTGCTAAAGAGTGTACTTGGTTTCGGGACTCGACCACCGACGTATGCAGACGAGAAGGGACTGTAGGAGTGTGAAGAGCCGGAGAGGTCGGACGCGCGCGACGGAGGGTTGATCCATCGCTCAAGGGGAGGGAGGGAGAGAGTCAGAGCACTATGCAACGTAAAGATGGATGTGCGCGAGTACAGATATGTGAGAGGCGAGAGAGATAAGAGATGGGTTTGGAGATGTGGGAAAAACGGGAGGAAACGCCCGCCGGAGAGTGTGGGAGAGCCAGCTCTCCTTCTAATCGAGTCTAAAGCCGGTGATCTCCTCGATACTGATAGAGAGAAGATTATAGAGGATAGGGTAAGTTCCAGAAGTCGTGCGGACGAGACAGCGGCGTCTGAGGGGAAAAGAAGAGACGACTCACGGGAGGGTGAGTTTCTCGACGAGGACCTCGAAGCTCTCGTACGGAGGAAGGTCGATTCTGGTCGCGAGGATAAATAACTTGGAGCCCCATTAGTTTCGGAACTTTTGAGACCCGTTACGATCTGGAGGAGGAAGGGAGAAGGGGAGGGAGGTGAGCTTGAGCTCTCCTTCGCCCATCGCCTGCAGCTTCTCTTCTCTTCTCCTTTGCTGCCAACTCACAGGATCTGGAGCTCTGGAAAGTTGAACATAGTAGAGAAGAGACTGTGAGTGAAAGATCTCGATCCTGAGTGGCAGGACGGAAAGAGGAGCGACTGACGAGAAGAGCTCCCGTTTGACGAGACCCTCGCCTGGAAGAGAGAACCGTTGGAGATCAAGGTCGTCAAAGCTCTCTTTTCGCCGTCAAAGAGTGGGAGCCCAGCTCACTAGTGAAGGATATATTTCTTGATCTGGGGATACGAAAAAGTCTAGAGTCAGAGGGCAAAGAGAGCAAAGAAAAGAAGAGGTCGAGGTCCATGGATAGCGAGGATCCTCGTGAGAGCGACTCACTGAGTTGTTGTTGCTGCTGTCACATTTGGACGAGACTCCATTTAAGACCAGGATAGGGCGAAAAAAAGAAGGGGATGATGATGCTGATGCTGATGTTTTTTTTCTTTGTCGGTGTTAGGGACGAAGGCGAGCGAGTGTTCGGCACGCTGACCGAGGGCCTTCCCCGTTCAGCTCGCCCTCCCTTTCCTCTCCTTCCCCCCTTCTTTTTTTCGAGCTCAAGCGTTCGGTCAGCTCTCAACCACATCCTTCTCCTCTTTCTCTCCCTTTTCTCTACCCTTCCCTTCTCCCTCTAGTAGTCATGTCGTACTCGACCACGCTCGGAGGCGGCCACGAAACGATTCGGTTCAGAGGAGGCAACAGGGACAAAGTTAAGGAGCTCGACAATTTGGGGAACGAGATGAAGCCCAAACGATGGATAGACAGGCATACAGGACTGCTCGTAGATCAGCTTAGGAGGTTAGGATCAAGCTCCTCTGATCTGCATACGAGTCGAGCATGCAGAAGCTGATTTTCTTCGTCTTTGCTCTTCTTCCCTTTGCTCTCCAGATCCGCTCGACCTCCTTGGACTCCTTCCATCTCCCTCGCCTTCAGGATCCTCATCTTCGTCCGATTCACGGCCGCCATGTACACAGGGATTAGCGACTGTGATGAAGGTACGTTCCTGAGCTCAGGAACCTAAGGGGGAGGAAGGAGGCAAGAACGAGGAGACTTCTTTGAGCTCGAGCTCACCTTTCCTCTTTCCCTCTCTCTCCTCTTTGGTCAACGTCACCCTCTCTCCCTTTCCAGTCTTCAACTTCTGGGAACCCCTTCACTACCTCTCTCGCGGAACGGGCTTCCAGACGTGGGAGCTTTCACCTCAGTACGCTATCCGAAGCTGGGCCTACGTCGCAACCTTCCTGCCAGCGGCCGAGATCGTTCCCTACTTGATGAACCTGGGAAAGGTTCGTTTCTTCGCTCTCTCTCTTTCCTGCTCGCTCCTCCATCTCGCAAAGCTCACCAGACTCCTCTTCTTCATCCCTCACAGCGACAAGCTTTCTTCTGCGTTCGAATCACCTCGGCCTTCGTCTGCTCCTTCGTCGAAGCTCGTTTCTATCGAGCCGTCGTGGAGCACGTCAACGATCGCGTGGGTCGATACTTCCTCTTTGGAATGCTCCTCTCGGCTGGAATGTGGAACGCTTCGACTGGTGAGCTCAATTGCTACCTACCCAACTCGTCTGTTTTTCTTTCTCTGAGATCCTTTCGCGCCTTTCGTTCCAGCCTTCCTCCCTTCCTCGACTACCATGCACACCACCCTCCTCGCCTACTCCTTCTACCTCAAACCCACCTCCTCTGACGGACCTGGATCAACTCGACGAGTCTACCTCGCTACCTTCTTCTTCGCCTTCGGAGCCATCTTCGCTTGGCCCTTCTCCCTCCTTCTCGCCATCCCCTTCGTCTTCGAGGAGCTCTTCGTCGGAGGAAAGGACATTCTGAGCTCGGACGCGAGTGCTAGGATGGCTTGGAGGTTCGGTAGAGTTAAGAGGTTGGTGGGAGCTGGGCTCGTCTCGAGCTTGATTCTCGTGAGTCCGTTTCTATTCTTCCCTTGAGCCACGAAAAAAAGAGAAGCCCACCAGCTCTTCATCTTCGCGACAGATCCCCGTCTTCCTCGTCGACTCCTACGCCTACGGACGACCCACTCTCCCCGCTCTCAACATCGTCCTCTACAATCTCTTCTCTACAACCGGAGGATCGCCAGAACTTTACGGAACCGAACCTTCATCCTTCTACCTCGTCAACCTCTTCCTCAACTTCAACTTCCTCCTCCCTCTTTCCCTCCTCTCCCTCCCTGCTCTCGCCCTCACCTACTTCTTCGACTACAGGCGACTCGGGTCGTCCCAACGTCGACCCAAGGAAGGAGAGACCAGTCCCTACACGCTCGTCGTGCTGAGGTTGAGCGGGCTGTACTTGTGGTTGGCGGTGTTGAGTGCTCAGGCTCACAAGGAGGAGAGGTTCATGTGGCCCGCCTACCCTCTCGTTGGATTGAACGCCGGAATCGCTTTGTTCTTGATCCGAGGATGGATTGAGAACGCGTATGCTAAGATCAAGAGGTCCTCTTATCAGGTCAGTCGCGCAAATCTCTCTCTCTTCTCTCTCCTTCCGACGCGTCCTTTCTTCTCGTTCTGAACTGAACTCTCACTTTCCTTCGGTTTTGCAGGCCACCCAAACCAATTTCATGGGCTACTTCACTCTCATCACCGTCGTCATCACCATGGTCTTTTCTGTCTCCCGAATCTTCGCCGTCCAAACCTACTACGTCGCTCCCCTTCGAACCTCCTACCACCTCGAGTACGTCGAGCTTCCCGACCTCCTCTCTTCCCTCGGCCATATCCCCATCCAGCACAACGGTACCAACGACTGGGACGAGTGGGACCTTTCTCCTATCAAGGATCTCAACAACGGAGAAGGACTTCGACTTTGCTACGGGAAGGAATGGCATCGTTTCACTGGAAGCTGGTTGGTTCCCGATGGGATTGAGGTGAGGTGGATTAAGAGCGAGTTCGATGGAGCGTTGCCGGGGAGGTGGAAGCCTAGTGGGAAGACTGCTGATGGGTGGTGGAGGAGGGAGGGAACGCGATGGGCTACAGAGGGGTTGAACGATCTGAACAACGAGGAGAGCTCCCAATACGTGAGTCGCGTTTCTCTTTCTCGTCTCGTCTCGTTTCTTTTCCTTTTCTCTCCCTTCCTCCTAACTAACCTCTTCTATCTCTTCTCCTTTCATTTCTAGGTTGATCCCTCGACCTGCCACTACCTCCTTGACTCTCACTTCCCCCTCCGACCTACTCCCGCCGTCGACTCCCTCGAACCTCCCTACGTCCTCGACACCCAAACCTGGGACAAGCTCCTCTGCGCCCCTTTCCTCGATTCTCAAAACTCCAAGTCCTTCTTCCGAGCTTTCTGGGTTCCCGGAAGCTGGTGGGGAAACAACGGGAGGTTGGGATGGGGAGAGTACTGCTTGCTCGCGAGGAAGGACGGGAGGGACGGGAGGTGAACGAACGCTTTCTCGAGAGGAGAGAGAAGGAGAGAGGGAGCGTGTTTACCTTACAACTAATCTACAAGGAGGAAGGAAAGAAGAAGGAGTATCTTGTATGTATCTGTATAGCCTTGAGGTTTGCACTGTCGTTTGAAAGGAATGAGCAGACAGGGAGAGAGAGTTCTCGACTCACCTCGTCGCGTTTTTGCTTCCATCAACTTGAAACTTTTCGAGCCGTCTCACCACTGATTCATGCGTCTATTCCTGAATATAGAAATCTGCTCCCTTGCCAGCCAGAACAAGACCCTTCTGCCTTGAACAGAGAGAGCAACGGACGGCGTCTCACGTCTTTTCCTCTCCAGCACGTCGGCGCTCCTTTCCTGGGTTTGATCCCTCCTTCCTCTCCCTCTTCTCCCTCTTCTCCCAGTCGGCAAAAACAACGCTTCAAATCAGTCGGTGCGTGTCAAAGAGAAACCTTCCTTTCGCATGGGGAAGGTTGTCTCTCAAAAGGAAAGACACGAAAGAGCCCCCTCCGCGAGGACGGACGCGGGTCCGAGACGCGTGCCTTTTTGTTCTCCACGATATGAGCTCTAACGGAAGCAGAAACCTTCTCCATGGAATACAAGGTGGAGTTTCGTTTCGTACCGGAGGACAAGGGCAAGAAAGAACGAGAGGGAGGGAGATGAAGAACGAGAAGAAGAACGAGACAGCCCTCCCTCACATCACAGGGCTATAGCTCTCGTAGCAGCTGACGCTCAAGTAAAATCCAGTCGGTGAGAAGGGACCAAACTTCGTAAGGTTTTTACAGGATCCAAAATCAGAAGGGGGCTCGGATGCGCGGTCTCCTTCCTTCTTCCCTTCCCCTTCTTTTCCCCCAGGTTCTGATCCCCCGACTTGTCCGAGACGCTTCTGTCCTCTTCGTTCGCCTTTTCCAGCGGTTCCTGGGACGACTCTGGTAGAGGCTTTGTGGGATCAAGAACGAGGGAAAAAACGCAGAAAGACGAAGGGAGAAGGAGAGATCTCGGCCCGTCGCTTTCTCTCAGATCAGGAGAGGGCGGAGTACGTCGCGCAGCGGTCAAGATATTAGGCCCCCTTTGAAACTGGTAAGCACGCCAAACAAGGGAAGAGGGAAGATGGAGAAAACAGTCCTTCCTTGCTCTTCGTGGGCATCTCTGATTGCTTGCTGGGCATCAAAATTAGAAAAGGAAGGGCCGTGCATCCATCTCTTGATGAGTGTGCATTTTTTATCCTCGTTGCTGGTCGAGGGCGAGAGGCAAAGAAGAAAGAGACGCGTCGAGTTGAAGAGCGGGGAGAACCTCCCGGCCCACGCTCGTTTTTGTTCTTTTCAAGCACCCGGCCACGTTGAAGAGGCCGGAGCTCTCCATCCACAATCCACGCATCGAGCAAAACATGGCAGGGCAAACGAGCGGAGCTGCTTCCTCTCCCTCCCCCCCCCTCCCCTCCTTCTGTCTTCTTTCAACTCCGTCCGATAGAACAACTCTCCGATACCTCTTCATCTCCTCCTTCTTCCTCATCTCGTCTCCTCCTCTTCCTCATATCCACTCCCCCTCTTCGGCCTCTGCAAGAAGAAGTCCAAGAGGATGTTTGGTCGCCCCTCCCCTCCTCCTCTTCAACCCCTGGTTCTTTCAACTTCAGGATCAGGTCAGGCTGCTCCTTCCATACAGGATACCCCTCTGACACGAAATATCCATCGAATCGCAAGAGACAGAGCACCTCCCGTTCACGAGCCAAACCCTTCTCAACTAGGAAGGAGAACGTACGCCCACCCCTATCGAGCTCAACCTCCTCCTCCTCCCTCCTCCTCCTCCTCGCACTCTTTCCACCCCAACGGCCACCAGCGAGCTCATCCTTCGTCTTCTTATAGACCCCCGGTCCCGGTTCCCTCTGGACACGCTCCCTCCTCCTATCAGCCTTCCGGTCGATACTCCTCTGGCTTCCAACCTCCTCCTCCTCTTCTCCCTCTCCTCCATCACCAACATTCCACTCCTTCATCCTCAACCCACCCTTCACACGTCGCTCAACCTCACTACTACCCACCTCAGCATCCTTCCTCGTACCTCCCTACTCCCCTTCCCACGTCCTCAGCGACGACCTCTCTCGAGTCGAATCCCTACGAAGGAAGATACGCCGTTGGTGACTTCCATCCTCCTCCTCCTCCTCCTCCAACTCCTCCTCCAACTCATCCCAACCATCCTTCCCGTCCGTTCCCAAGCCGCCTTCGCACGTCGTCCTATCCTTCCTCCCGCCCTTCGGATCGAGAGATGGCCTATGCAACGAGTCGTCCTCCTTCCCCTGAGCTGGTCGAGGGAGCAGAAGAAGGTGGGGATCGTCCTGGGGTTTTCGTCGAGGAAAGGAACTACTTCCGGGCGCGATCCGGAGAAGACGAGGAAGAAGCACCTGTAGAGATAGCAGCAGAAGAACCGAGGAGTCATCACGAGTACGACATGACTGCCTCAAACCGACATCACCACGAGTTACAGGACGAGGAGGAAAGGTACGAAAGATCAGGTCCTCCTTCGCCTTACTACTACGACGCTCCTCCCTCTTCATCCTCCTACCCTGCCGCCTACCCTCATCACCCACCTGAATCACATGCTCCTCAGCACTCGCTCCATGCCTACCATCAACCTCCCTCAGCGTCAACCTCGGCGTCGTCGTCTCCTTACCCCTCCCATCACCATTCCTACGCTCCTCCACCTCCGTCGAGCTGGTCCTCCCAACCATCTCCCTACGGTCCTCCTCCTCCTCATCACAGCTCCAGCCTCCCTACTCCTCACTTAGGCCATCCTCACCTTTTCCGTCCTCAGTCCATGCAACACCATTTGTACGGACTTCCCTCTCCTCTCCACGATCCTCACCAACACCCTCCCACAACCATCTCTCCGACGACCTTCTCCCGACCTCTCGTCGCTCAACAAAGCCACTCCAACTCCACCTCTACCTCCTCCCACGTCGACATCCAGTCTCCCTACGCGTCCTACCACTCCCACTCGGGAGGTTCCTCCATCTACGAAGACCACGACCGCGACGCGGACGAACTCGCTCCCTACTCGTCGCCGAATCAATGCCAGCAGACCTCGCCTCCCCTCGACCACCAAGGAGGAGCCATCGGTTGGGCGAACTCTGCTGGAGATGGATTGGTGGGAGCAGCAGCGAGGCGGCCGTACGTGCAGAGAGGAGGGAGGATGGGGTACGCTGGAGAGGGAAGTGTGGGCGGTGTCGGAGGAGAGCTGATGCGTCGAGCTCCTGGTCAGATTGTGAAGATGGGTGGGAAACCGAAGAAGGGAGGAGCGAAGGGAGCTAGTGCTAGGATGGGTGGGGTAGATGGACGAGGAAAGGGAGAGGATAACTGGATCGGAGGACAAAAGACAAGGAGACAAGTCAAGGTCGGTTCTTCTCTCTTCGCGCGTTTCGTTTCCGTCCCTCCTCGAACGAAGGGACGAGGAGTACAAAGATTTCGAACTGACCGAGATCCTGTCTTCCTTCTCTTCTTCCATCTCGTTCCTTCTATGAATCAACAACAGAACGCATGCACAACGTGTCAGAAACGTGAGTCAACTCTCTCCCTTCGCTCTCGTCCTCTAAAAGAACAACGTGAGACTTCGTCTGAAAAGCACGCCACGAGAAAACTGACTTCCCCTCCTCGCTCTCTTCTTTTTACTCCTCTCCTCTCCAGTCCACAGTTCGTCACGCCTTCCTCCCTTCTCGGTTCCTTCTTCCGAGTCTCAGAGGAAAACTGTGAACTCACCTCTCTTCTCCGACCCGTTTTGTTTCCTGTTCCAACAGAGCCCTGCGACGAACAACGACCTTGCGCTCGATGCACGAGGCGAGGACCCAAGTTCGCCGATGAGTGTCGAGATTCGGATCGAAAACCCAAGAAGGGGATGCCTCGTTCGAGAGCGGCGAGGGCAGCGAAGGCAGCGTTGGGTGGTTCTGGAGGAGGAGAGGTCGCGGAGCCGGTGTTGATGACGACGGCTGCTGCTGGGTTTGTAGAGAGGGAGGGAGGTGGGGATGGGAGAAGTGGTGGGATGATTTTGGAGTCCAACGCGTCGAGTTCGGCGGCGATGAGTCGCAGAGCTGGATTGAGAGGAGGAGGACTCGGTCAGTGTTCGCTCTCTTCTCTTCTTCCTCAATTGAGCAGAGATCTACCAGCGAATGTGAGAGAAGAGAAGAACTGACCTCATCATCTCCTCGTGCTTCCCTACAGTCCACTCACTTGACGACGAGTTGTTGAAGTCTCGAAAACCATCCGAGGACTCCTCCTACGCCTCGTCGATTCAACACTCTCGTTCCTCAACCTCCTCGTCCTCCTCTTCCGGCTTCCCGATGCTTCACCATCCGTACGGGATCCGAAGGCAGTCGAGCCTGGCCTACCAGCACGATCCTGTCGACGTGGGAGGAGTGATGGTCGTCGATCGAGAAGACGACGGGTCGGACGAGCAGGAGGAGATGGGTGTTCGAGGGTGGCATGCTGAGGAAAAGGAAGACATGGAGAGAAGAGATCGTCAGCATCATCAGAACTGTTCGTTCCCACTCCCCTCTTCTTCTTCGTCGGTCACCTCTCTCTCTCTCTCGTCGTCGCGCGCGAGCTAAGGGAAACATGGGCTGACCTTTGGCTCTTCTTCTTCTCTTCCTTCTGCAGTCGCCTACCCAGTCTACCGACCTCGCTCTCCCTTCCCTCTCCAGGCTCCTCTCAGCCACCACCATCCTCTCCTCGATCAAGGACGAACGTACCATCCTCAGCAAGCCGTCCCTCCTCCTCCTCCTCACCCTTATCCCTCCTCCTCGCATCTTCCTCCTCGCCAACCGTACTATCAACCTCCCTACCCTCCCCCTCCTCCGATCCATCACCCCGACCACTCACCTCCTCACCACCAACCCTTCGTCTTCAACCCTCCCAAAACGTTCAACCTCGAACGACCGCCCCCGCCCGCTCCTCGAACCGGTCGACATGTTCCTCCTCCGTCCCTCTTCCACCTTCCCTTCCGACCTCAACCCGTCCGAGACGCCATGCTCGACCCTCCTCCTAGTCCACGAGGCGATCTTCCAACTCCCGAACTCTACAAGAGGAGTCCAAAGGCGAAGAGTCCTTGGGGAGGAGGAGCAGTCGAGGCGGTGGAGGAGGAAAGCCAGAGGAGCGAGGTCGAAAGCTCCCTTTCTCCTCCTCCTTCCTCCCTCGGTGCCGACGCAGTCGCAGAGGAGGAGAAGGGATCTACCCCGGCGGAGGCCGTCGTAGAGGCTGCTACCATAGCTGAGGAGAAGGCGGAGGAGAGGGTTGTGGAGGAGGGAGAGGCGATGGTGGTCGGAGGGGAGGAAGGGCCGTGACGGGTTGGAGGGTAAAAAAGAAGGGAGGGAACAGGATGAGGGTGGGTGGGAGTTCGGTGGCGGTGGGTGGCCGCGTGTCGGAGTTTGATCTGCTCCTTCAGACCAAAAACTCAACCCTCCTTCGCCTCTCCATGGAGCTGTCTCGTGGGAAGGGAAGGGGGAACGATCACCCTTCTTCGTCTTCATTTCATTTCATCCTCGCTCTCGTTCCCTTTTGATCTCCTCGGTACCTCTCTTTCTCTCGGATGCTTTTCCCTCGTCGCTTGCCCATCTCTATACCTTTACTTCTTGGACTCTCCTCCCACTAATCTCTATCCTTTCGTTTCAAGCCTTCTTTCTGTCCCGCCTCCTCCGAAGAACACTTTCTAATTGCCCTTCATCTCCGCCCTCCCTCTCTTAGCTTCCTTCCTCCCTCTTCTCTTCTTCGCTTCCGAACTGTTCTTTCTCTCTCTCCCTACCCTCGACCCTTCTCCTCCGTCTCACTATACATACCCCCACCTCCTAGATCGTAACTCTCTAGAAACCATCACACACTCGTTCAGCTCTCGTTCGTTCTTTCCTTGCTAGTTTCTAGACACTCTCTTAGTCCTTTGTTTCGCTCTTTGACTTCGCTTCTTTTGCTCTTACTACTCTATGAATCTTGACTTGATCTTTCTTGAAACAAACACTGAGTCGCGAGAGCCGCCTCTTTGACGCGTCCTCTCGAAGGACCAGTGAAAGATGCTTTCGAAAAGGAGCCTGCTACTAAACAAGGATATTTATACTGCATCGTTCTAGCCCTAAGATCTCTCCTACTTCGTTCTCTACATGGCTCAAACACCCTCGTCCTCCTCAACGCGTCTTCTACTCATCATCCTCCTCCTCACTCGAATCCCCACCCATATCAATCTCAGGAATCTCCCCATCACTGTCCTCCTCTTCCCCAACAGGCTTCCCAACGTCCTCCCAAAGCTTCGACGCGCTCTTGGCTCCCTCGATGATGGTGGACTTGACGGACTCGACGAAGGACGACGACGAGGCTGAAGGGACCGCTGGCTCGACGAGAGCCGCGACCGAAGGAGTAGGTTCGATGGCCATAGCGGTGGACTCTACGACGGGCGCGATGGCGACCTCCGTGACCGTGGCGACGACGGTAGGAAGAGGAGCAGACACAGGAGCCGCGGCGGTGGGAGCCAAAGCAGGCAAATCGAACATTCCTCCGGAAAGGATCGACTTCTCTCCTGGCGCGAGCTCCGTGGAAGGAGTAGGAGGAGGAAGGATCTCTCCTTCGACTTCCATGCGTTCCTCGTCCGCGTCGGTAGGGTGACCAGCTCCGTTCATGGAAGAAGCGAGGAGGGAAGCAGCGAGGGATTCGTCGGTGTCGAATCCGAGTTCCTGTCGTGCGAGACGTTCATCTTTTCCTTCGGGTTGGTAGAAGAGGAGAGAGGAAGCTGAGGGGAGAGGGCGAGGGAGAGCTGGGAGGAGGGGGTGGAGGAGGAGGGAGAGGAGGGTTGGGGAGGTGGACTGATTTGACAGAGAGGAACGAAAGGAAGAAAGGAAAGAGAAGAGTCAGGACGCGTCTCGTTGCGAGTTTGGAGAAGCGATGAAAGGAGAGAGTTTCCTCGAGACTCCAGGCGAGAGCCGGAAGCCTCGTCGAGCGAAAGAAAAGGATAAAAACTGGAGAGAAGGAAGGAAAGCTCACCTTCGCCCCACCCTTAACCAACCCACCCACAACCCATCCAGCCTCTCCTCCAATCGTTCCTCCCCCACTTCCACCCCCACCCACCAACCCCTTAACCAACACAGCCTCCACCTTCCTTCCCACCTCCTCCAACCCTCCAGCCCCCGATCCAGCAGCCTTCCTCGAAGGCAAACCCAACTGCAACCCCACCAATACCCTCACCGCCATCGTCCTCAAACTCGCTCCCAAAGCCACACAATCCATCGCTCCCTCCATCACGTCCAAGCTGGCGAGTACCACCGCGATTTGGATCGAAGAGAGAGGAGGAGTAGTGTTCTCGAGGGTGAGCAAGGAGTCGGCTCCGGTTGCGGATCTTTTCTTTCCCTTTCCGAGCGAACGGGAGGCGGTCGAGGGGGCGGAGGAGGAGACGGGTCGCTCGTTGAGGAGCGGGGAGAGGTTGGAGAGCGTGAGTTTGAGGGTTCGGGAAAGAAGGGAGGCGGAGGAGGGGGCGGGGGAGGGAGGGAGGTGGGTGGTGAGGAGAGAGAGGGTTCGGAGGAGGGTTAGGTGAAGGGTGCTGTTAGAGGGAGGAAAACAAAGTGAAGGGATCAGTATCAGGAGGAAAGATGTAAGATGAGATGGTCGAGGTTGGAGAGGAAAGAAAGACGATCGCAAAGGGGAGGGGAGGAAGAGAGAGAGATATAAACTCACGGTTGTCCAGTTGATTGCTCGAGAAGGAAGATCAAGTACGACGAGATCTGAGTTTGGTGAGGGAGGAGGTTTTGCTTGACGCTGTATGTACAAAGCAAAGAGCGAGAAGTCAGCTCGAGTCGATGAAAGAAGACGAAAGAAGCGAAAGAGAGAAGGACGCGTCGTTTCGTGAAACTCGAACTCACGTCAAGACGAGCTGTCCGACAATCGCACACCCGAGCATGTACATCTCGGGCAACAAAGTCTGAGCGAGAGCAAGCTCGGTAGGATCAACGTGGTCGACAGTCTATCACCCAACGCGGAACGAAGAACGGAAAGTCAGGCGAGTGCTCTCGAAGCGAACGAGGTTAAAAGATGCGTTCAGGACTCACCTGTCCATCCCCCGTCAACCTGAACAACCTCAATCCCAGCGCCAAAACACTCCCAATCGGTACCGGTACCGGTCTCTCCGTCGTAACCCTCAACATAGCAGCCACAACGCCGACCAACCCTCTCAGCCTCTCTACTCCCCTGCCCATCCTCCTCAACCCATCCCTATCCCTCTTCAACTCTCCTTCCTTCCCCTCCCATCCCTTCCATTTGATCCCACCCTTTGCTCCCTCCTCAACGGCACCATCGATGGCTCCTTCCTCCTCGAAGACCTTTGAGACGATGGACGAGACGGCGTCGCTCGCGGAGGAGAGTGCAGCGTTGAGGTCCGAGAGGTAGGCTTGAGGGGAAGCGGTCTTTCCTGGGAGGAGGTGAAGGACGGAGTAGATCTTGGCGGAAGCAGCGTGATGCTGAGGAAGAAGGAGGTTGGTGAGAGAGAGAGAGAGAAGGGTGGGTTGAAGAGGTCGGAGGGAGGGAGGGTGAAGAACGACGAGAGTCGAGAGGAGGGGAAGGATGAAGCTCTGTGGACATGAACGAGGCGGGAAGCAGCGATAAAATCAGTTTCCGAGATGCAAGGGATATGAAGGAAGGTACATGGAGGTTACTGACGAGCGACTCTCCCCTTCCAGCCCAAGCGACGAGTCCGAGAGCGAACTTTTGGAGGTAAGGGACGGTGGTTTCTCGATGGAAAGGAGGAAGGCAAGGGGAGGTGAGGAAGATGGTAGAGAGGAGGTTGATCAGAGGTCCTTGGAGAGGAGAGGCGAGAGTTTTCTACCAGCATCACAACGAAAGCGAAGTCAGCCTGAGAATCTAGAGGAAAGGAGGGACAGAAAGACGAGCTCACCCCGACCAAAGGCATCAGCCCGACGACCCAACTTCTCCCCCACCCTTCCAAGATATCCGCTCCTCTCTGCTCAACAATCATCTGAGCGATCGTCCATCCTACGAGTCTTCCTTCGACGTCCTTGCCGAGCACGTAGGCGTCGATGGTCTTGACAAAGGCGAGGTGAGAAGCGTCGAGGGGGGAGGAAGAGTTGGAGGCCGAGAAGGGAGAGTGAAGAGAGAGGAGCGAGACCGTTTGAGGAAGGATCGAGAGAGCATGAGAAGCGGGGGAGAGAGAGTGCGCAGTCAAGTGCGAGAGAAGAGAAGAGGAAGACATCTCGGGATGGGGAGGAAGGGGGAAGGAGGGAAGGGAGGGAAGGAGAGGAAACAGTTGAGCTCGAAATCTTCGAGGCTGCGGGAAAGAGTCGTCGAAGTCCGAGAATGGGAAAGAGAAGTTTCTCTTGATTCTACAGGTCAGAGAGTTGTTTGAGCTCTCGACCAGTTTTTCTTGTTTTTTTTGGGGGGGAAGGCAGAACGCACCAGGGAAGAGAGGCCGAGCTGATCCTGAAGGCCGTTCGAACGAGGTCGTCGTGTTGCCTCCAACTCTCTCCTCCTGTCCTTCTGCTCGATTCGTCCTTAGCGCCAGAGGGATGCAAACCGCTCCTTCTCAGCCCTTCACGCCTGATCCTCAAGTCCAGGATATCCTCAAACTCGAGACTTTCCAGGTAAGGACTCGAGTGGCAGAAGAGATCTCATCAGAGAAGGAAGCTCGAGCTCACCTCCGTCACTTCCCCCTTGCCTTCTCGTCTCTAGGATCACTTCGACCTCCAAGACTTCATCGCCACTCTCTCAGACAAACTCATCACTACATCCATCCAAGATCCATCTCGTTAGTCCATCAAACTTCCCTTTGATTCGAGCGAGAGAAGAGAGGATGGGAAACCAAGCTCGAGCTCATTCATCTCCCTTCCCTCCCTTCCTTCCTTGCAGCGTTCGACCCTCTCCCCTTCCTTCGGACCTTCTCCAACTCGGTTGACTCGCTCCTGGATATACGGAAAGACGTCCAGAAGAACACGGACTTGCTGGAAGCCGAAGTGAAGAAAGCTGAGAACGACTACGGCAAGAGGTTGGGAGAGTTGGACAAAGGGTTCGAGGTGAGCTTCGTTTCGTCTTCTCTCCCTGCGATCGCCTCTATTCATTCTCGGCCTCACAAAAGCTGACAGCCATGCCCTTCTATCTCTCTCCTTTCGTTTTTGTTCACGCTCGCCAAGGCCGTAGGCACCTCCTTCCAAACCCTCGAATCCCGCATCACCTCCGTTGGACGAACGGCCATCCGAATCGGTGAAACCCTTGAAACTCTCCATCTCTCCCGAAACAGAGCCCAATCGTCCTCTCTCCTCCTCTCCTACTACCTCTCCTTATCGCGTGGAGACACATCACCGCTGGACAAGATGTTGAAGGAGGCGCATCGGGACGGAAGGGACGGGAGGGAAGGGAGGATGAGGTTGGCTGTTGTGCTGAGGAGGTTGGTTGGACTTGTCAAGGAGGAGACTGGGGAGAACGAGAAGGGAGCGGGTGGTGCGAATGGGGAGAAGAACGGTGCGGCAGTGGTGGGGGGGAAGAGTAAGGCGGTAGCTGAGACTAGGGGACGGATCGAAGGGTTTTGTGAGAGGTTTGAGAAGGAGGTGTTGGGCTTGTTCGATAGGTGGTACAGGTCCGTTCATGTCTGCACTACTGCTCTAGTCCGCTGAAGGTAGAACCTGACTCTCAACTTTCTGCATTCGCGATCACAGGAAGGGAGATCCCAAGATGATGGCTGTGCGTTTCTCTTTTCCCTTCTTCGACGCGTCTTCATCGCGAGAAGCTGACTTTCCTACTTTCCGGCCGATAGCACTGCGCTCGAGTCCTCCTAGAGTTTAACGGTGGATCCTCTTGTGTCCAGATCTACGTCAACCAGCACGACTTCTTCATCTCCAAGGATCGAGTCGGAGAGTTGAACTCGATCGGAGAGAGTGAACTGTGAGTCGTTGCTTCCTTCCCTTCCTTCGTGCCCCTCTATCCCCCAATCTCCACCCTTTGAGAACCTAACCCATCGCTGATTCCTTTCACTCTCGCGTTTTCGACGTCTCTCTCAGCTGGCAATCCCTTCCCGACCCAATGCAACCTGCTCCCAAATCCGAACCGACGCTCGCTGCTCTCTACGAGGAAATTAGAGTCACCGTCTCCCAGGAAGCCCAGATCATTCAAGCTGTCTTCCCAAATCCTCCGGTCGTCATGCAGGTGTTCTTGCAGAGGGTGTTCGCGCAGGTCGTGAGTTTGCATCTTCCTCGCTCGATCACTTTTCTCCCTTCTCTTTTTCCCGAGAGCCTCTCTCTTTCGCTCCGAGCTCACCAGTTCATTCTCGATTCCCTACCTCTCTTCTTCTCTTCACAGATCCAGCAAAACATCGAATCTCTCCTCACCAAAGCCCACACCCTCTCCACCCTCTCCTCCCTTCGAATCCTCCACACCTCTCACACGCTCACCTCCTCCCTCGTTGACTCCCTCAAAGTCTACGACTTTCCAGGTACATCGGCAGCCTCAGCAGCGGCTCAGCGTTCGAATGCAGCTTCCGTACAGGACACCCTGAGTATGCTCGGTGGGAGTCGAGGAGGTGGAGGAGGAGGAGAAGGAAGCTTGGTCGCGTTGACGTTGGAAGGGAGCATGGAGGAGTTGTTTGGGCCGTATCTGGAAGGAGTGAGGTATTTGGAGAGGGAGAGTAAGAGTTTGGGGGAGCTGTACGGAGGGTTTTTGACGAGGTTTTCGAGGTATCATGTAAGTCGAGCTCTTCTTCCCTCCTTCCTGTCGGCTCGACGCGTCCTCCCTCTTTCTTTTCTTTCGACTCTGTCTCTCCCCCTTCAAAGAGGAAGCAGCTGATATTTTTCTTCTTCCCATTTTGGCGTCGTCTCCTTTCCTCGACTGCAGGAAACCGTCCACAAAGCCAAACCCAACACCCTCTTTGACCGAGTCGTCAATCAACTCTCCACCACCGCTTCCACCTCTTCCTCCGCCTCTCACACCACCCAAGCCGCCGCTGCTGCCATTCTCAAATACTCCGGAGTCGAGAGGAATGGAGGAACGTCGTCGACTCCGACGTCGCTGGCGGACGACGCGATCAAGGTGGAGGATGGAGCGTTGAGTTTGGATGTGGGAGAGAAGATGTTGAGGTTTCATGCTGAGGCGGTGGGGAGATGTGTGGAGTTGAGTGGAGTCGGGGATGTGTGAGTATATTTCTTCGATGTTGGTGCCGGAGAGGAAGCGCGAGTGGGAGAAGGAAGGAGGACGAGAAGACGAGCTGCACGAGAGTGCTGAAACTTACGTCCCCTTTTTTTTGGCTCGTTTCTTCTGTAGTCCCAAGAATGCGTTCGCTTTGATGCGAGTCCTAGCCGAAGCGCTCGGGAGGTCCTACATCGAAACAGCTCTTGATTCGTGAGTCTCCTCTCTCCGTCTCTGCTTTTCGTTCCCTTTCCCTTTCGCGTCCTCTCTCCCTCTCTTTCTTAACCACTCCTGGCCCTATATCTTACTTTCTCTTCTCATCGCAGTGCAATCTCAACTCTCGACGCTCACGATCCCAAACTGGAACCCTCCCTCGCTGCCCTTCCCCTCGTCAAGCAAGCCGATCTCCTCTGCTCGCTCTGGCAGAAGTACACCTCGACAGCCCTTCTTCCTCTCGCCAACCCCAGTGTGACGGTAAGGAGGGAGATGGTCACTTTCGAGAGGAACAACGTGGGGAGGGTGGAAGGGAAGATTCAGTTGATCGTTGGGAAGCTGTTGGATGGTGGGTTTCGTCTTTTCTGTTATCTTTCGCCCGCGGTCGTTTGCTCGAGTCTTCTATGTCTGACGTCTCCGTCTCGTTCCGTATCAATCTCACAGGTATCCTCGCATGGCTCGGACTTCTTCTCACGAAACAGAAGAAGAACGACTTCAAGCCCAAGAACGACGACATCTCGTTCGAACGAGTTAACACCGAGCCTTGCCTCGCATGCGTTGATGTACTGGAGAAGGTCAGGGATGCCGCGAGGGAAGGCTTGAGTGGGAAGAACGCGGAAGGGTTCTTGACGGAGGTTGGAGTTGGATTCCATAAGTGAGTCGATCTTCGCGAAGGAAGAACGGAGACGCGAACTGATTTCCCTCCCCTTTCGTTTTGGTAGCCTTCTTCTCGACCACCTGAAGAAGTTTGCCGTCAGTGTGACTGGAGCTCTCATGTTGACCAAGTCAGTTCTTCTTCATTCTCTATTCTTCTCTTTCTACTTTTCTCTCGTCGCGTAGCAGACTTTTCATCCTCTCTCTCGCTCGTTCCTCCCAGGGATCTCGCCCTCTATCAGGAAACCATCGCCCTCTTCCTTCTCCCACCCCTCAACGAGCGTTTCGCCATGCTCCGTCAACTCGGAAACCTCTTTGTCGTCCAACCCGAAGTCCTCAAATCCTTCATGCAAGAATCCTACCTCTCACGAATCCAAACTCCCCTGCTCCGACCCTACCTCATGATGCGAGTCGACTATTACTCCTTCGCCAAGCGCTTTATGGAGGACGAAGGATTCGGAGTCGACCTGGAAGCTGTGGAGAAGGCTGGTAGGAACGGAATGGGTCAGGGAGGAGGAGGAGGAGGGATGGTGGGAGGGAGATTCGACGCCGCGAAGAGTTTGGGAAGGACGGGGTTGAGCAGATTGGGTGGGCTGATGAAGGATCTGGAAGGGTACTCGGTTGGGAATGCGGGTGGGATGATTGGCTCTGGTGCGTCAGAGAAGAGGAGTGGGCAGTCGCAACAGCAGCAGGAGGGAGGAGGAGGAGGAGTGGCTAGAGCAGCCTCCTCAACGGCTCCTCCTCCTAGCGCGTTCTTCGGTGGATTTTAGATATACCCCTAGCTATTTCCCTTGTTTTAGCAAGATTTCAGATTGATAACCCGTTTTCAAAAGCGCTCGCGAGGTCGAAGCTGCCGGGAGAGAAGACGCGACGCGTCTTGTGCTTCCTCTCGCGGACGACTTCTCTTGCCCGTCCTTGAACCTCCCAGCAAAGCACGGAATCGATCGAAAAGCAACAAGAAACGAGAACAACAAAGCTAACCCCCACATGGAAACAGACTAGTACTTTGGAAAGGAGAACACGAAGTCGAGACATGGAAAAGCAAGGTCGTCGCGTTCTCTTCAAGAACGCAGAACAGACCGCTTCCCACGTCCCTCCTTCCCTCCCTGGAACGGACCATCTCCGTCTCGAGTCCAACATTAGCCGAAGGGGGATGATAGATCGATCCCCTCGCGCTAATGAAGGACGAGCACAGGAGCAAGATTGCAGCGGTTACTACTGGGCAATCACTGCACGCAATTCTGCGCCGGACCCTACAGTCTGAGGCCTTACGTCCTCTTTGTCTCCTTCTGGAATAGTCTAGCTGGTTAGAGAGGTGTTCGAATCCCTCAGAGATAAAGCTCTTTTTGGACTTAGGCGCTTCAAAGATTGTTTCGTTCCAACGTCACTCGCGTCGCCTCACTCCTCCTACTCCTCCACCTCCTCTTCTTCTTCTTCTTCTAAACTACTCGAGTCACGTCGCTTTGCCTCGACCAGCGAGAGACTCCTACTGATCCATGCCCCCTCGGATGTGATGTACTAAACCCTCCCTCCTGTTGTTGGGTCGTCCACTTGAGCTTAGGGATGTCTGCAGGATGTGGTTCAAAGCTTATTGTATAAAGCTAGCTACTCGAAAGGTTTATATACTATGGAAATGGTCACGTGATCTGAAGGTAGCTTACAAAGCCGTTTACGAATAATGGTTACTAAAAGGGGACCGAACGAGACGCGTTACTAAGCTACTACGTAAGACCTCTCTGCGAGTCGCCACCTTCCAACACCTCCTTCCACCCTTCCCTTCCCTTCCTTCAGTCGTCGTCGGTCGTCGAGATCAGTGGGCGAGCCGTCGAGTGTTCAGGTCGAGATCAGTTCAAGTCGATCCAGGCGGTCTGTGGGATAAAGAAGAGAAAGGAGAACGGAAAACGGAGCTCGAGAGAGTTAGTGGGAGAAAGGGTCGCGAAAGAGAGAAGAAGGAAGCTCAAACTCACCTTGTCCTCGAGACTCTCCATCTCCTCCTCATCCCAGACCGGCTTCACCGACGTCCACCTCTCCTCCTTCGACCCCGATCGTCTTCGGGTCCTCGAGATACATTTACGACCGTTCGAGTGGGGTTTGGTAGCTTTCTCTCCGAAGAGAGCCTGAGAAGAGATGAGAGAGAAACGACGAGCCTCGGTCAGCTCGAAGAGAGAGACACGAAAGAAGTAGAGATGAGCTCACTGAGTCCTTGTTGGAATCGAAGATCGCGAAATCTTCAGGCGAGACGACGACGATGGTGGGAACTCTGCCCGTCGAAGTCAAAGATGCGACGGTCGTCAATGAAGAAGAGTTCGACGCGACCTGAAAAAAACGAAACGAAGAAGGCGAGAGTGTCAGCGGTGAGGTTGAGAAGAGAAGAAGGAGGGGAGATTTACTCACTCTAGAGAGGTATCGAGTAGAGAGAGAACGGCTCTCGTTGGACTTGAGAGTCGAGTTGCTCGTCGAGCGAGTGATGACGGAGTCGAACTCGGGCGACTCTGGGTCGATGTGGTTCATCGCTCGTCGAACGCTCGCGTCCTCCATGATCCTCTCGAAATGCATCTACAACGAAGATAGGGAGAGAAGATAGCGAGATCGTCAGCTCGAAGCCGAGGCGATGGGAAGAAAGAAGGGAGAGAGAGAGAGAGACAGAGAAAGTTGCTGCTCACCTTGATGGCAGGGATGTCGTCACAGCAGCAGAAGCTCTCCGGCGAGTCGTAGATCACAGCCCGGTTTGCCTCCTCGTAGTCGTCGTCGTGGTCATCGTCAAGGACGGAAGTCTTCCGGAGCAGCCGGGTCTGCGAAACAGAGGAAGGGGAGGGAGGAAGAGGTCAGCTTGGGAGAGAGAGAGAGAGGGAGAAGAGACGGCGACGAAAGAGAAGTCAGACTGACCTGAGTACTCGCAGCTGCTCGGTAGATGTCGGTGTTGGTGCCAGTAGGAGTGAGGAGAGCCGATGAGGCTGGCGAGAGGGTCTGGAATGAGGAAGGAGTGGGAAACCAGTCAGGAAATGCCTCGCCGCGATTCGAACGAAGAGAAGGACGAGAAGACTCACCTGCATACTCTCCCTCGCTATGATCTCCTTTCCAACTTGAGCGGCACCACCTAGGATGGGAGAGGAGAAACGAAAGCATGATCAGCGAACGGAAGGAAGAGCGAGAGACGCGACGCGACAAAGAGAAGAGCTTACCGAACTTGAAGACTTTGGTTGATGATGGGACGACGACGTGAAGAGGGGACGACTTGGCGAGAGCGACTTGATGGACGAGAGTGGTCCGAGAGACAGCGGGGAGGGTAGATGGATTGACTCCTGGAGAGTGAAAAGAAAGAAGGAGTCAGCTCGAGAGAAGAGAGAGAGAGGACGAGCCATGAAACGCGAAGGAGAGAATTAAGACGACTCACCTTCGAAGCAGATCTCGACAGATTGTTCGACGGCGAGGATGGAAGCAGAAACGATGGAAACGACGACCTCCTTCTTGGCTCCGAAGCTGCTGGGGACGACGGCGGGTTGTTGAGAGAGGCGAACAAGCTCGTCCTCCTTGACGAGAGCGGCGGCGTTGAGATCGGGTTGTTCGACTGAAGCGAAGGTGACTACGATGACAGGACCCTGTGGAGTGGGAGCAGGGAAGGAAGATAGAGGAGAGGATCAGCTTCGAGCTTAGGGGAAGAGGAAGGAGGAGAGAGCGCCGACGAACCTGAGCGAAGGGAGAGAGGGAGGAGGAGACAGTCGGGGTCTTCGAGCTCAACTTGGAGCTGAAGGTCTTGACGTTGGCTCTGAAGGTCTTGGAGGACGACGAGACCTTAGACTTGAGAGTAGGTAGCAGCAAAAGTGGATGGAATCAAGTCCAAAGAAACATCACGTCCCGTCTCCCGTCCTCCTGGAAGAAAGCGGGACATCAGTAGAGAGAAATGAAGCCAGAGCGTTAGAAGCCCCAAGAAAAGCTAGTCACAGTTGCTTCAGAGAAAAGCAAGCTGATGAGACCGCTTCGCCGACCTTACTTTCTTTCTTTGTAGCTTCGGGAAGGAAAGTAGAAGAGAAACGTAATATTCATGAACCATCCCCGAAAGCCAAGTGCTACAACATAAACGAGACTCAAGAAGAGAAATAAACGCACAAAGCGACACGAAACGAAAGCGAAACCTCATCCCGCTCTCCCGCCATCTTCCTCGCTCTCCTCCTCCCTCTTTTCACGCTCAACATCCCTCAGCTAGCCCACGATCCCCCCTCCATCTCCTCAAGGTTGTAGGTAGTGTAGCAGAAGCAGGAAGTGCAAAAATGATAGGAGACTGCAAGGAGGATCAGATGAGGGGAGAAGGAGATGCAAAGATGGCGAGAGAACGAAAACACGCCTGAAACGGAAAGAAAACAGAACGACTACTCCCCAAACTCCAACTTCCTCAACCTAGCCAACCTCTGCTCGATCCCCAACCCTCCCTCATCCATCCCAGGACTCCCACTAGGAGCAGGCGGCCACCTCTTCGCGATCTGACCGACCTTCCCGCCCCCTCCCAACGGCACTCCTCCCTTTGGTCGATCACGAGCAGGCGAGGCTTTGGCTCATCCTACTACTCTGATCCCGCCTCCAGCGACGACAGGATCCCTCCTTCCGATCCTTTCATCCTCGTCCTGGCTCGGTGAGAGCACCGCCGGTGATGTTGGAGAAACGATGTCCAACGATTGGGGAGAGAGGAGAGCTCGATCCGAAAGCGACTTCTTGAGGATCTGATCCACTTGGTTCATCATCGCTGCTGTTTCCTCCTCGTTGTGTTCGTCTTCAGGATACTGGCCGTACTCGGATCCTTCTTCGAGGATGGAGGGTGGGGGAAAAGGGGAGGAGGAAGGTCCGGGACGATGGCGACGCGTCGACGAGGAGGATTTGTGAGAGTTGGAGGATTTGTAGGAGGAAGAAGCTTTGGTTCGAGGAGGACAAGATGCGAAGGAGAAGGAGGAAGAGGAGTTGGGTTTGAATGGGGAGGAGGAAGTAGCGAGGTTCTTGGAAGGGTTGGATCGAGTGAGAGCTCGACCTCCCTGAAGTCTGTTGGCTGAGGAGCGTGGAGGGAGAGCGGTGTAAGGGGAAGTGGCGTGTTTGAAAGGAGGAGATGCTGAGTCGGAGGATGCGTAGAAGAGGTGAGGTTGAAAGGGAGGGGAGAGCATTCCGTTGGGAGGGGAGGAGACCATCGAGGAAGGGTGAAGACCGGAGGAGGAGGAAGAGGCTCGAGGAACGACGGGGAGTCCTCCGATTCCTAATCCGACTTCTCCAGAGTTCGTTTCGTCGTCGAATCCTGCGTAAGACCGAGCTGGTGGCGAGATGACGGCTTGCATCGTCGTCCTGGGTGGATCCGGCACGTCCTCCTCGTCTCGTTCGTCGATTGGAACTGAATCATCCCTCAGCTCGACCCTTCCCCATCTTCCTCCAACTCCAGCAATGTTCGTCTTCGACCTCCCCAACCAAGACCTCTCTTGACCTCTCGATCCCTTCTTCGACGGCTTCGTCACATATCCTCCTCCATCGACGACCGTGACCTGGGTCAATCGACTGGCGTAGGAGGAGAACTGGCTGGGGTTGAAGCTTCCTCGACCAGCCGCCATTCCTCGAATGCCGTATCCGAAATCGAAGTCGTCCGTTTCCTCCTCGCTCTCGGAGTCCCAGTCTCCTTTGCTCTTCCTCTTCTCCGAGTGAGCGTACTGGCCTCGATCTTGAAGTGGAGGTCGGAAGCGTTCTCGAAGACCTGGGTACTCGTCGTCGTCTTCGTCGGTGGAGGAGACACGGCGTCGCCAGAAGAGGCAAAGCCCAAGAGCGACGAAGGCGAGAGCTGGAGAGATGGAAGGATACAAGACGATCAGGAATGAGGTTGAACATGCTAGCAGGGTGCGAAGAAACTACTCACCAGCAACAGCGAAGACGGGAGTGAGGTACAGGATCTTGAACTGAATAGGTCGATGGGTCGACGCGGCTGTCGAGGCTGAAGTTAACGCCGACGAGCTTGACGATTCTTCCGTCGAAGTGGGCGAAGTGGAGGATGAGGGAGAGATGGAAGATCGATGGGAAGGTTGGGCTGAAGAGGTGAAGAACGAGGAGAAGGCGTCCGCTGTCGATGTCGACGCGTCCTCTTCCGACTCGGCGATCGTCGTTGGAGCTGCTTCCTCCCTGGTCATCGTCTTCTCCCCGTAGGGCCACCAGTCGAAAGCAATTGTAGTGGTAGGAGAGTCGTCGGGTTGAGGGGTGGGATCGGGAGGGGAAATGAGGAAAGGGTCCTCTGGAATCGGGAGGGGAGTTCCCGCGACGGCGGAGGGTCGAAGGGTGAGGATTGCAAGGACGGGGAGGAGGAGGATGAAGGTTGAATGACTGGGTTGACTTCGACGACGACGTATTGATATCGACCTGTTGGAAACCGAAGCCGACGACGACGACGGTCCTTTCTCCTCCCGATAACGGTCACCTTCCTCGAGCGCCGACAAGCCTCTCCTCTCCCTTAGATCAACATCTCCTTCACCTTGACCCTCTCCCCCCACACCTTTCCTAGCGACTCGCATCGTAGCAGGAGGTCTTCTCGTTCTGTGCATTCGTCTGAGCCTGCGTCGCCTGTGTTGATGAGAGAAGACCGGCGAAGGACGATGGAGGAGGGTGAGGAGAGAGGGGAGTTAAGAGCGGATTTGGGGGTGTGTCGCCAGAAGTTTGTGGGTCGGACTGCGAGAAAAGCATGAAAGTGAGCTTTAGGCATGTAGAAAGAGAAAGGATATGGGAAGACTCACGAATAGGAGCAGAGAGAGGCTGGAGACTGTGGCAGTTTGACTTTGGAGGGAGGTGTCGTTTGTTCGGACTGGAGAAGGGTTGGAGGTAGGAGGTCGACGAGAAGAGGTGATTTGGGGAGGTAGGGGGTGTGAAATCCGTGTGAGGTGTACGAGGAGGACCTTCTGAGGACCGACGAGGGTTGCTGACGATTCGAAGTTGGTGACGGGAGGAGGAAGACGAGGAGGGAGGAAGAGTTGAAATCGAGAGGGGGAGGGAAGGACTTCTAAACCTGGCTGGCTCTGACGACGTCGAGGATGCATTAACGGGGTGGGATCCGGATCGAAGAGGCTTGCTGGGGAGGAAGGCGGCGGAGGAGGAAGGGGGAGGGTGGCTGGAGGGAGGTGTTTGGGAGGAGAGGGAAGACGGCGTCGAGGTTTGCTTGGAGTTCATTGACGATCTTTCTCGTTCTTGTTGAAGCGATTTTTCTGATGAAGACGAATCCTGTTGAAGATGGTGCTGGTGGCTCGGCCCTTCGTCTGATCTGCTGAGTCCTGTTGCTGATTCGTTGTTGGTTCGACGGGTAGCAGGAGCTGCGGATGAAAGGGAAGGAGGAGCGAGGTAGACGTTGTCGGATGTCGTCCTCGACATAGATCCTAGACTGCTCTGGTCGTCATCTTCCGAGTCGTGCTGGTAGAGTGGACCTCCGTCGTAGTCTTGGGAGAAGTGGACTTGGATTGTATCCTCCTCGAGCGGCTCCGTGGTGAGCTGATGTCGAAGGAGAGTCGAGCTCACGAAAGATTCGAACGGGTCGATGGATCCTTCGTCTGCGATATCGCAAGAAGATTCCGCGACGGGAAGCGGTTTGGAAGTAGAGTTGAAGAGCATATGGGACGCGACGAGGAAAGTTTCTGTGAAGGAGGAGAGGGTGGGAGGGGGAAGGGAAGGGAAGAGAAGGGTCAGCGTGAAATGGGGAAGGAAGCTGCCCACGTCCCTCTTGTTTTTTGCGTCGTCGTCACTCACCTTCTTGCTCCTGTTTTGCCTTCCGCAAAGATGAGGAGAAGCCTAGAGAGAGAAGGTCGCGGTTCTTGTAGAAAAACGGCAACGAGCCTCGAAAATTCAACAATTCTGAGGAGAAGAGCTGCAGTCTGAGTCCCTTTGATCTTCGAGAAAGCTCGATCGACCGAGTTTCACGCGTCGCTTTCTTCCTTGTTCCAGGTCTCAGGCTGGAGGAAAGATCCTCATGAGGCAATCGCTGCAAGGTTCCAGACTGGAATAGCATGACGAAAGAGATTGAGAGAGAGTCCGGAGAGGAGGGAACAGGAGAGAACAAAGAGAGAGAAAGAACGCGTCCACGCCCCATTCCCAGACGCGTCTTCGACTCAGAGAAACTCAGAAATCTCCTTTCCTCTGAAGTGCGTCTTCCCGGGAGCGCGTGAGGTCAATCTGTTGTGTTAGAGCGTCTTCTCACCAAAAGGAGAACAGAGATAAAGTGAAGAGTGACGAGGAACTCTTCTCCTCTCGTTTTGGATTTCGTTCTCTTGCAATACCGCCAGACAAGCTCACACGCATCGATATCTCAGAATAAGGATATCGACGTGCATCAAACAGAACTCACGCCCTCCTTCGATCGCGTCTGCCTTCCTCCCAACAAACCCCTCGAGGCTGCCGAATCAAAGACCCATTCCCTCTCCGAGATGATCCCACTCCCCAAGCACCAGTCCCCCAGATAAACGACGACAACCTGACCAGGCGTAGCGACCTGATTGAGGACTCCTTCCTCGTAGTCGATCCGAAACTCGTCTGGTCCTCCGAGGTTCGTTCTGCGGAAGTTCGAGTCGAGTCGAGGTGGCGTGATGCGAGTGGAAAGAAGAGAAAGGAGGGTCAGCTAGAGCTGCAAGATGTGCGGACCTGGAGCTGAGCATCGGTGGAGAGCGAGATAGAGGGGGAAGGGAGAGGGAAGAAAGGACTCACGGAGATCTCTTCAAAGTTCCAGGAAGCGTCGAGTTCTTGCTGTGGATCTTGATCTGCACGGGAAGACCTGCTTCGGAGTCGACTTCAGGAGGAGGTTGGCCGTGAATCCAGGACCAGGAGTGAGCTCGGAAGAAGGGAGTGAGGAGGGAAGGGTGATTTCTGCGACGGAGAAAGGAACGGGACGAGAACGAGACGTGAGGAAGAAAGGATGTCAGTTGAGAGGGATGGAGATTAGTGAGATATGTAGAGATAGTATGTCATGGTACTCACGATCCCTCAACCAGCCACATCGCATTCTCCTTCACGTCCTTGCCAGCAACAAACATCTTCCCGCTATTCGAGTCGCTTCTCCCTCCGATCTTGTATCTCTGGCCGATGCTGCATGACCAAAGACCTTGATGCTGGCCGATCAAGGTCCCGTTCTCTATATAAACTGGTCCAGGTTTGGGTGGAATGAACTCGTCTGGAAAGACGAACGAGCGAGAGAGGATAAGTCAGCGCGTCGTTCGTTCGTCGCTTCCTGAGCACCAAGAGAGAGTAAATGTAAAGGAGAAGTTCGTTTCTCGAGCTTACCTAAGAACTGAGTGAACTTCCTCTTCGGCTCGACGAAGCAAAGACCTATCGATTCCTTTCGATTGGCGGTGTGAAGACCATGCTCGGCGGCGAGACGTTTGACTTCGGTCTTTTGAAGGTTTCCGAGAGGGAAGATCGACTGGGAAAGACCAAGAGCCGAAGGATAAGTAGTCTTGTCGGTCCAAAAGAAGAAGGAGATGCAAGATGGGACGAACACGAGCGAGTTTCGACTCTGGAACAGAGGAAAGAAAGTAAGACTGATCCTTCTTTACGTCGAGAGCTAAGAGGAGACGAGTTTGGCCGGAGGAAGTGTGTTCTAGGCGAGCATAGTGGCCTGGGAAACCGGGAAGGGAAGGATCAGACGGAAAAGAGAGTGGTGGAGAGAGAAGAAAGTCGAGACGGACCTGTCGCGAGAAACGCGTTCGGATCGAGCAAAGCCTTTTCCATCAAGGCTCCGAACTTGATCTCCCTAAAAAGTAACACTGGGTCAGCCTCCTATCTCCTCTATCAATCTAAGAAGCTTGAAAGATCTCACTTGTTACAGGCAACATCAGGATTCGGCGTGAGACCTCCAGCCCAGTCCTCGAGAGCAGGTTCAAACACCCTCGTCCAGTACTCTCGTGAGAGGTCGATCTGCGACACCGATTGCAGGACAGGTTAGCGTAGACCTTGTTGGAGGAGTAAAAGCGCAAACTTACCATCGTACAGGGCACGTCGAGTTGTTTACAGATGATCTGAACGTCCTGCCAATCTGCCTCCCACTCGCATCCCTGGATTGAATCGGATGAAGCTGAGGTCCAATTTCGCATGAAGACGGCGGAGAGGTTGAGATCCTAGTACAAGATACATACAAGAAGATGTCAGAGAGGACTGGGGAGAGCAGAGAGATCGGGGAAGATCGAGCTGACCTGCTGAGAAAGAAGCTTGAGAGTGAGCGAGGAATCGACTCCTCCAGACATTCCCACGACGACTGAGAGTAAAGAAAAGCCGTGGTCAGCGAGAGATTGAGG
Source organism: Mrakia blollopis (assembly GCA_000950635.1). Classification (NCBI taxonomy): domain Eukaryota; kingdom Fungi; phylum Basidiomycota; class Tremellomycetes; order Cystofilobasidiales; family Mrakiaceae; genus Mrakia; species Mrakia blollopis. The sequence goes on along the minus strand of BBPU01000074.1, from coordinate 343,810 downwards.
TCAATGGAGTTGGTGAGGACGTACCAGAGGTTCCAGGTCGGAGTCTAGGATCACGAGGGGTCGAGGAGAACGATCTCTGGAAGAGAAGGTGAGCTTGACCGAGCCATCGAAAAGAAGCTGTCGAGCGAGGAAGGAGAGCGAGCATCTGTTGGTGGAAGAAATTTGCGCTATATTAGCTCGACATACGATGCTGGTCTGCCGAAGGACGTAGAAAAGCGTACAAAAGAGCCCGAGAAGTCTAAGGAGGCCGTTTGAGGCGACTTACCTTCGCGAGCTTCAAAAGAAAAGAAGGAAAGGAGGGGAGGCCTTGAGGGAATCCAACAACAACAACCTCCCTTCCCTTCCTTCCTTCTCCTTCCTCTCTCTCTCCGCCCCTACTCCTTCTTCGGAACATCTCTTCCCTCCACTAGGACGGAGCCTCAGCCTTCAAAATGTCGAATAAAGCTACCACCTCCAAGCTGTCGGAGGCAGCGCTCGAGAAGCAGAAGCGAGCAGAGGCAGACAAGCCGTATCAACCCTACGTTCACGACATCGGAGAGACTGGAGCGTGAGTCAGACTCCTTCTTGTGGATTCAGCGTGCCCAGTCGGGTGCTCCAGTTATAGGAAGGAGATGGAGGGCGCTGGATGTGAGGTAGAGAGGTCGGTTCGAGACCAAAGGAAGGAAGGAAGGGAAGTTGAGGCTCGTTCGCCTTCCTCCTTTTCCATCTCTACCTGCTCCATCCAGCATCCAGCATGCTTGGGGCTTCCCATCGCGCCTCCGGAACACCCCCTTCTCTCTATCCCACGATACCCGAAGGAAACACCGTTCGATCTGAGAGCGTCAAGCTGACCGTTCTCCCCTCCTTCCTTCTTCCTCCTCCTCCATGCTCCATCCTCCCTCCTCCTCCTTCCTCTCCTTCTCCATCCTCGCCGTGACTCCTCCCCTGATCCTCAGCTTGACCGGTAAAGCTATGCCAACGAACATCGCTCGGTCGGGTCCCGATGGAATGGAGAACGTCACCGACTTCTTTCGCTCCCCAGAACAAGGAGGAGGAGCAGCGTCCTCCTCTCGAACAACCAGCTTCGCCGCCCTCGGAGGCCCTGGAACTCCTTCGGGACCCTCAAAAGCCAACGGATCGGAGGAAAGGGGAAGCTCGATGGATGTGGAGAATGCTGTGAACGAGGCGAACGATGAGGATTACCAGGAGGGAGATGGTGAGTCCGAGTTGACCTCCCTTCGCGTTCGAGCGCGAGCTTGCTTTCTTTCTCCTCGCGCGAAAGAGAGCTGATCCGACCTCTCTCTTCCTCCTCCTTTCGCGTGCTCAGATACCTTCGTCAAGCCTCAGTACTTCCCTCCCGTCAAACGTGAGTCGTTGCGTAACCTCTCGAGCTTCCTCCTGTTGAAGCGAATCTGACGTCCTCTCTCCCCTTCCTCGCGCGTCCTCTCTCTCCACAGGTACTCCTCCTCCTCAACTCGCCGCCTCCTCTTCTCGACGAACTCCTCAGCCCGATCCAGCCAGTCTATACGACGCCCTTCCCTCTCCATCGCGATCTTACAACCAAAGTCCTTACGGATCAGCTTCTCGAATCCCCATCGCCGTCGCCCGTCGCTCCTCCCATGCTCCTCCCTCTCCCACAAACCCTCATCATCGATCCTCCACCACCTCCGAAAGCCCTCGATCGGTCAAAAAGTCAGCAGCTCAAGGTCCCTCGAACGGGACGGGCCGTACTCGTCTCTCCGAGCTCACCAACGGTCTCTCCAGCCCGAACGTCCAGGATCAGTCGATGTCGATGATGGACGACGAGGACGAGGACGTTGGAGTGGGAAGGGAGGCAGCTTCACCTATGTCGAGAGGTCGACCGAGCAAAGTCTTCCGACCATCAGCCGCCGGAACGGAAGTCACTCGAACCTCGCCAACCTACTCGGACGAAGGTCGCGAGGAGTACGATCCTCAACCCGAGTACGACGACGAGGACGTGACTCAGACGACGAACAACGCTGTCGAGGATGACGACGAAGAGGAGGAGGAGGATCAGGAAGTGCGAGCTGGACCCAGCAAGAAGGCTGGGAAGGGGAAGCGATCCGTCGTTGCTGCCGAGGAGGAGGACGAAGCTGAGGAGGGAATGGGAGGAATGGACGACTACGATACCCAGGGAGACGACGTTCCTCAAGACGAGGAGCAGGAGCAGGAGGAAGAAGAGGAAGAGGAAGAGGAAGAGGAAGAGGAAGAGGAAGAGGAAGAGGAGCCGATGGAGGAAGAAGAGCCTGTGGCTGCTCCGTCGAAGAAGGGGAAGGGCAAGGAGAAAGCTGTGGCTCCGAAGCCCAAGCCTGCGAAGAAGAAGGTCGCTTCGCCAACGAGGAAACGTGAGTGTTTCTCTTTCTTCCACTCCTCGCTCCCTCCTCCTCGAGAGATCAAATTTGACTTCTTTGTCTTCTCCTCTCGTCTCCTCAGGTCTCGCCGATATGTCCGACGAATCCGACGACGGCTCTGGATCGCGTCGAAGCAAACGAAAACGCTTCGAGCCTCTCGAGTACTGGCGAGGAGAGAAGCTCGTCTACGGTCGACGAGAATCCGGTCGAGGAGTCGTGCCTATCGTCAAGGAGGTCCTTCGTCTCCCGAAGGAAGAAGTCAGGCGACTCGGTGGTGGTCCTCGAGGAAGGTCGATGTCCGTCAAGCCCAAGCTGCCGAAGAAGCCCAAGAGGGAGCACGCCGACGAAGACAGTGGGAGCGATGGAGGAGCGAGGGAGGATGGACCTCCTCCTGAGTTTGGTTGGGATAACGATACGGTGGAGCATGGAGTGGTGATGGACTATGCGAGCAAGACCGAAATCGAACGACGTGAGCTTCTCTCTTCCTTCCCTTCTTTCGACTTTCGCTCTTGCCTCTCTATCTCTTAAGTCGCGACGTTTTCCGTACTGATCACGTCCTCCTTCTTTTCTCTCAATCTCCCAGGAATCGCCTTCCCTTCGCATCTCCTTGAGTACCGAACGATGCCTGGCGACCCAAACAGCTTCAAGTTCCAGAAGGTCTTTGGAGACGCCAGCTTCGTCGCCGCTGGAATGCTCGAGATCCCCGTCGGTGGAGAGAAGCCCAGCAAACCTACGAAGGACAACACCTACGTTCGTTCATCTCCATCCTCTTCGTTTCTCGTCGACTCTCCACTGACTCTCGTTTCTCTCTCCTTCCTTCTTACAGCTCTTCTACGTCATTGAAGGAGCCGTCACCGTCAAGGTTCATCGTACATCGTTCACCATGGCTCCAGGAGGACAGTTCATGGTCCCAAGGGGTTCGTCGCTTTCCTCCATCTCGACTCACCTCCTCTCCTCTCTCCTCTCGCCTGTGCTGACTTTCCTTCCTCACCTTTTTTCACTCCTCTCTCCTCCAGGAAACCAATACTCTCTCCACACCATCTCCCACCGTCCAGCCAAGCTCTTCTTCGCTCAAGCCAGGAAGATGGCTGCCGACGAGGAAGACGTCGCTCCAGCTCCCGTCGCCGCTTCCACCTCCAAAGCAAAGTCCGTCGCCGCTCGCTCGGGAGCTGGACCAGCTGTGAAGGCTGTCAACGGGAAGAAGAAGGGTGGGAAGTAAGAAAAGGGTGGGAGGGATGTGTCGAAGTGTTTTGGGCTCTCGTTTCTCGGTCTTCGTCTTTCTCATTTTCGGTTTTCGATCTTCGCTTCCTTTCCGTCTTTCTTTTCATCTCTTTGGGGCTATATTTCTACTTTGTACTTTCGCGTTCACTCTTTTCGCTCTTGTCATCTCTTCCTACCTCTCTATCTACTCTTCTCTCTCTCTCCTTCGTTCTCTTTCCCTTTTCTCTCATCTCTCTCCTTTGAGAGACGGCGACGATCCATACCTTCCTCTTCTTCTTTTCTCCATCTCTTCTATTATCTTCGAGTTCGTTTTTTCGGTTTCGGTTTTCTTCTCTAATGACTCTGATCTCTCTATCCGTCGTCGAGAGAGGCGGTTGAATTCGACCTCCTCAACAGCTGATGACCTTCCCACCTTCGTTTGCTCCTTTCTCAAGCAGAGCATCTCTACCTCTCGGTCCTTCTTTCTCGGTTATTCCTAAACGAGGGAGCTCAGAGGAGAACAGGAGAGGACAGCGCGGCAAGAGGAGAAACGTGCGGCGCAGAGAAGACGAGCTCCTCCACGAGGATTCTTCATTCTCCTTTCATCCATACATCTCCCCCTCCTTTCTAGCAGACCAGCAACACGATAAGAGAAAAAGCCCGACCAATAGCCTGCAGATCGAACCTTCGACGCGTCGAAGGAAGATCGAGACCGACGTAGAACGAGGGCGAGGGCGAGGACGAATCAGACTGTCCCAAGCCCTTGTTTGTTCTTCCACCCACACCTTCTAACCTCTTTTCCCATCGATTCAGACCCTCGTTGGAAAAGTTTCTACACCTGAGAAAGTTTCTCTCGCAGAGAGAGAGTTCGTCAGAGACAGACAGCTCAGAACGGACGTCGATTTCGCGGGTTCGTTTCGATCGTTGGGTCTCAAGGGATTCTGAGGGGAACCGAGGATGGTAAAGTTGAACGGAGGAGCGGGGATGGAGAGGGGATGGATGTATATGTTGGCTTGTGACGCCAGCTCTTCGGTTGTATGGAAATGGAGGGAGAATGAACGAAGAGACGGCGCGAAATCGCATCGCTTCGACGCGTCTTTCTTCTTTCAACTCTGTCCATCCTCGGCCTCGCTAAGATCGAGCGGGAGAAACAAGATCGCCTTCCTTACCTTCTGAAGAGTGAAAGGAAGACTTTGAGCGGAAGGAGGGGCGAAGAACGAGGGTGGGGGAGGAGGAGGAACGGGGGGGGGGAGGGAATCCGGTCTTCTCGCGTCGGCTCTTCTTGTGTTGTTTGATGACGAGTCCGATTCACAGGCGAAGGCAGCCTTGAATGAGACTGATTCCAGACGCGACTGAGATTGCGAACCAAACGAAACAATCGAGATCGACTACTCGGCCTTTCCGAGAGACAGGGATGGGTTCGACGGGAACCGATTTCTCTCTCTCTCGTCTCGTCTCGTCCCTTTCGCTTTCCCCTCCCTCTCTCTCCACTTCCTTCTCGTTGATATAGATGATCTGAGAAGTTGGAAGAGGGAACGGGGAAGGTCCCTTTGAGAGTCGGACGGAGATCAAGGAAAGTTTGACGATGGTAAAGACTCCGGGGCGCCACTTTTGAAGGTGAGGGAGGGAAGCAGACACGGGCGAGGCTCGTCCATGAAGAGGCTCAGCCCTAGATTAGATGAGATTTGGAGGAGGCGATGAATTCCGAGGAACACACACCGATAAGGGGCTGACGACGAGGAAAAGATAAAGAAGAGACGGAAGAGAGAACAACAGCGCGAGCTCTTCTCTTTCCCAAAGGGGAAAGCCCTTGCCCAAACCTCGTCGCCCTCCCTTCTCTCTCTCCCTCGTCCCCCCCTCCTTCTGCCCTCCACCCACCCTCCCCTCCCCCTCCCCGACGTTTAGGGATTCAGAGTCCGCCTTTCCAAGGAGATCTCCCCTCCCCGCAACCTTCTATAATCTTCTCCTCTCGACCTTCCTCTCTTCTTCTCTTCTTCGAGCCAGAGGACCGAGTTCCTAGCGCATACGAGCTCGCTCTTTCCCTTCCTCCCTTCCCCTCCCTTCCCAAGGTTTCTTCCCTCGTGATCGAACAGGTCCCGGTTGATTTCTTTCTTTCGTCCTTCTTCCTTCTATCGTCCCCAACACCCTCGCCCTCCGATCCCATCTCTCACCTCATCTCAGTCTCTCTCTCCTCGGGTCTGTAGATGTCGAGTCATCACGCTCCTCCGTCCGGGTTCGCTGGCCACTCGTCCTCCTCCTCCAATCCAAATCAGCAACAGCAGCCGTCTATCGCACAGCAGCAGGCTTTCTTAGCTCAGGTACGTAGAGATAAAACATCGCGCAGTCTCAACAGAAACGAGATATCTGTTGGAAGCTGACTTTTCTTCGCCCTTCCACCCTCGCCCTCCCTTCGCCCTCTCTCCTTCCCTCCCTTCCGTCCATCCATCCTTCCATCCATCCAGTACCAGCAACAGCAGCAGCAAAACGGAGGTCAGCAAGGCCAAGGCTACGGATCTATACCTCCTCACCTCCTCCAGCAGGGATTCCGTCAACCTCCTCCCCAGCAGCAGCAGCAAGGAGGATGGCCTAGTCAAGGCGACACGTCCAACGGAGCAAACTTCAACCCTTCGTCGTCTTCAACCTCCTTCAACTCGCCATCCACCACGTCCCACAACGGAGGATCCTTCCCCAACGGCATGTCCCCTTACGCCAACTACGGAACTCCTCCGCAGCAACAGCAAGCTCCTCATCGGTCGCACTCCTCCCTCTCCCACTCCAACCAACAACCCTTCATGGGCTCGCCCTCCTCTTACCCTCAGCAGCAGCAGCAGCAGCAGAACCCGTCTTCCTCCTCGTCCAACAACAACAACAACAACGCCTTCCCTCTGCAGTCGTCTCAGATGCTCCCACCAGCCTCAACGGCTTCTCCTCGTCCTTCGTCGAAGCGGAAACATCGAGCGTCGACGGGTCCAGGAGGAGGAGGAGGAACGAACGGAAGTCCTTTGGTCGCGAACGCTGCCATTCCTTCGCCCGCTCAGCAGTCGAGACCCAACCCGATGGCGATGGGAGGATACGATCTTAGTGCTTTGGCGAACGGATTCCCAGGTGGGATGAATCAGCAGCAGCAGCAGCAGGCTCAGCTTCAGGTGAGCTCTCCATCTTCTCCTTCTCTTTCTCGCGCGACCCTTCATCGATCTCCTCGCTTCGTGGTTTCGGATCAAGCTATATGCGTAGCTTTCAGACTCAAGCTGACTGTAGACTTGTTTTTACGCGTCTAGGCTGCGTTCATGGCTCAGCGACTCCAAGCTCAGCAGCAACACATGCAGCAGCAGCAGCAGTCTCAATCTCAGTCTTCGCCTGGAGGAGGAGGATTCCCAAACCACCAAGGATCTCCTTACTCCAACCTCCCTCAACAACAACGCACCTCCTCCTCCTCTTCTTCTTCCTTCCCCAACCTCAACGGCCAAATCCCAGGTCTTCCTCCTTCCTCTTCCGCCAACAACCACCAAAACAACAGCCACGGTCGTCAATCCTCTTCTTCGAACCTCTCCCTCCCTCCTCCCAACCCCAAGCTCCCAAATTTCTTCGAAACAGGAAGCCTCCCAGCTCAGCATCGTCCCTACGCCAACAACCCAGCCGCTCTTCAGATGATCTACAAGGATCAACCTAACCTGCTCGCGACGATCGCAAAGATGATGGCTGCGTCGAACAGGCAGAATGAGGGAGTTCCGGGCATGCCTGGGTCGTCTGCACAGGATCCGACGGGGAGGAGGACTTCGTTCGGACAGCAGCAGCAGCAGAACCTTGGAGTAGGAGGAGGAGGAGGAACATCAGGAGGAGGGATGGGCGGAGGAGCGATGGTGATGCCTTCGAAAGGACGTTCGTCTTCTTCCTCGTCGAACCAACAGATCCCTCTCAGCAGCATCAACCACTCCACTCCTACTTCCGCCGTTCTCCCACCCAACTTCTTCCCTCCTGGCTCTCTAGGTCGACACGGAATGCAAGGAGGAGGTCTCCCAGCTACTCCCACTCCCATCTCCTTCAACGCCAACTCCAGCTCCTCCCTCCACCACCCTTCCTCTTCTTCTTCATCCCTCAACCCTCTCGTCCTCCCTCACCACCAACAACAACAACAACAACCCCTTCACCTCCCTCCTTCCTCCTCTCGCAGCATCCTCCCAACCCGTCCAACCTCCCCCCCAGAATGGACCGGCTCAATCCATCCTTCCACCCTCCCAACAACCTTCGTTCAACCCCTCTTCCCCTCCAAACTCGAACTCACAGACCCAACCTTCGGCGGCGCTCTCACAGAAATCACCAAGAAGGAGATCGGGCACGTTCAGAACTGGATCGAAAAGGATAGGAAGTATCTTACTCTTGTGGCGGAGCAGAGACTTTTGATCGAGGGGAAGGTGAACAAGGTTGCGGTGGGGAGGGGGATTGGGAGGAAGGTTGGAGCTGGGTGGTGGGAAGGGGAGGGGGGGAAGAGGGTGAGAGGGGATTGGGAAGGGGGGGTGGAGAGTTTTGGGTTGGTTTGGCCGGAGGCTAAGAAGGTGAAGAGGGAGGAGAGGAGAGGGAGGAAGGAGGTTAGGTTGTGAGTGGTTTCCTTTCGTCTCGTTTCGTCTTTCGAGCTCGAAGCTGACCTTTTTTTTTTGTGGTCCTTTCCTCTCCTTCCCTGTCGTTCGTCTTTCGCGCGTTTGCAGTACCAAGGCTGAGATGAAGCAGGTTGCGGATAAGCAGGAACAACTGGTTCCTATCCGACTCGAGATCGACTACGATCCTTTCAAGTTTAGAGATACCTTCACTTGGAACGCTTCCGGTGAGCAACCAGCTTCATTCCCCTCCCTCCCACTTTTCTCTCCCTCTCTCTCTCTCTCGCCCTCGTGATCTCTTCCTTGTTCCTCGCTCGTCGCTGAACCTCCTCCCTCTCCTTCCCTCTAGATCCCCTCGTCACCCCCGAAATGTTTGCCCAAACCCTCATCGACGACTTCCACCTCCCTTCCCACTTCCGCCTCAAAATCGTCACCGCCATCAACGACCAAGTCACCGAGTACAAGGATCTCCTCGCTCGTTCCACTCGCTCCTCCGCCCTCGAAGGAGTCATGTCCACGCGAGGGAAGCTCGAGGAGGAGGAGGAGAAGTGGTGGAACAAGATCAAGGAGGAAGGGAAGAGTTTGGGGAAGAAGGCAGCGAGGGAGAAGGTTTTGTTGGCTGCTGCGAATGGAGTTGGTGCGGTTGGTGGAGGAGGGGGAGGTGGAGGGAAGGGGAAGGGACGAGTTGGGGTGGTGGAGAGTGAGGATGAGAAGGAGGAGGAGGGGAAGGGGGAGGAGGACGAGAAGATGAAGGCTGAGAGGCCGATGACGGTTGGGGAGTTGGGACCGAAGAGTACGAATGAGTTTGGGCACGACGAGATGAGGATTACGATTCAGGTGAGTTTTTGTCTCGTCGCGACGAGTCTTCCACCGAAATCGAGCGAGGCGAATCCTGACGCGTCTTTCTTTCTTTCTTTCTTTTTTTTCGTTTTTCGTTCGAACAGATCGACATCACGTACGGACGAGTCAACCTCAAGGATACGTTCGAATGGGATGCGAACGGACCTGATTCCGCTGTGGAGGAGTTTGCGGAGGTGATGGCTGCTGATCTGGGTTTGGCTGGAGAGTTTAGGTGAGTCGCTCTTTTCTCTCTTTTCCCTCCTTCTTTCTCTCGCTGACGGATTTCCCTTCCTTCGTTTCTCAGAACCGCCATCGCTCACGATATCCGAGAGCAGTGCTTCTCCTACCTCAAGTCGCTCATCCTCGTCGGACATCCCTTCGACGGAACCGCCATCCTCGACGAAGAACTTCGACTCGCCTTCCTTCCTCCCGTCACCACCGCCATTCGAACCGAGGACGTCTCCAGCTCTTCGTTCACTCCTCAGCTTCAAGAGCTCGACGACGCCGACATCGAGAAGGCCGAGAAGGAACGAGAGAAGGAACTTCGAAGGAAGAAACGTCAAACCAAAGGTCGTCGAGGAGTCGCTCTTCCCGAACGAGAACCCAACAAGACCAAGAGGACGATCCCTTCCATCGGTCGACCTGGACCCGTCGATTCCTCGGGACTCCCCATCCCCGCTCCTGGACCTCCCGGAACATCCATGCCTACTCCTCCCTCCCCTCCCGTCATCCAAAAGACCTCGAGACGAGCTGCCGCTCTCGCTGCTTCGGCTCACATCGCTTCCATCGCGAAGGAGGACTTTATCGACGAGTACGACAACCCTTCGAGACGAAGCCCTACTCCTCCTCCCGTGGAGAGGAAGAAGGAGAGGAGTCACCAGATCGCTCCTACTTCGTCGACGTCGTCGGCCCACCATCCTCATCAGTCCTCGTCGTCGCAGCCGTCGAGTACTCCGTATAACAACGGATACCAGCAGTCTTCAAACTCGAGCCAGAATCCCTACCAGCAGCAGCAGGCGTCGACTCCTTACTCGTCGACACCACTCCCGAATCGGTCGTCGAACGGTCATCATCCTCAGCAGCAGCAGCATCCCTCGTACCCTCAGGCTCAGCAGGGGAACAGCAACCCGTACGCTCAAAACTTCCACCCCTCCCACCTCCAGCAGCAAAACAACCAATCTTTTGATCCCCTCGCCGCATCGTCGTCGCGGCAAGGAGGGTCTCAACACGCTCTCACTCCTCAGCAACAACACCAGCAGCAGCAAGCTCAGCAGCAGCATCATCAACAGCAGCAGCAGCAGCAAGCTCCTCCTCCTTCAGCAGCAGCAGCATCAGCTCAGAAGGATCCCAGTCCTTCTCGACCCACCACCGCCACGAGCACTCGAAGTCGTCGAGGTGAGACCTCCGCTCCTCCAGCAGCCCCTCTGATCGATCGACCCCGACGAGGAACTCGAACCTCAGATGCCGGACTCGCTTCCACCACGCCCGACCCTTCCTCCTCCTCCTCTCGAGCTTCAGGTCTCGTCTCCACCACCGAACCCAAGTCGTCCTCTACTCGTCCAGCAGCAGGGAAGAACGGTTCCGGAGCTTCCTCACCTTCGAAGCAGCAGCAACGTCAACAGCAGCAGCAGCAGGAGGATAAGGACGGAGGATCTCCTTTGTCGTTCCACGACGTTGCTAGTCCGGATTCGTCGTCGTCGGAGTTGTCGGCTACGCCTGGGTTGCAGAAGGATAAGGAACTGCCTTCGGATGAGCCGGTAGGAGGAGGAGGGAAGGCTGGACTTCCTTCGCCTAGGGCGGAGAAACCATCCAAGAATCACACGTCGTCGAGTTTGGAGGTTGGTGGGAAGGCGTCGGCTTCGCCTTCGGTTTCGAGTTCGTCAGCTTCTGGACAGGTGAGTTGGGCTTGATCTTTCTTTTTTGTTGGGAGTTTCGAAGAGATGTGCTTTGGTAGATAAATCTTGGACTGACTCGTTCCTTCTCTCTTCTCTTCCTTCCCTCGCTCGTTCGATTCCAGGTCCCTCCTCCCTGGCTCACCGCCGCCGCCGACACTCTTCGAAGGAGATACCCGGACGATAAATTCAGCGTGGTACCGAAACCGAGAAAATCATCCGAGGTGAGAGCTCCTGGAGCTCCGCCGGAGTGGAGGATTAAATGCGTGAGTCGTTGCTCTCTCTCTCTTCCCTTTCCCTTCTCTTCTCTCTCCTCCATCCGACCTTCCCTCGAACTGACTCTCTCTCTCTCTCTCTCTCTCTCTCTCTCTCTCTCCTTCCCTCCCTCTCTCCCTCCACGCCCTTTCCAGCTCGACTGCCCAGGAAAGATCTACGACCCAGGACCCGGCCCTCTCCTCGACAACTTCACCGTTCATCTCAACAATCGAAACCATCGATCGGCCGTCAACGCGAGGAAGGAGAAGGCTTAAACCTTTTGTCGATCTTAGATCTCTTTCGCGGTAGCGGTGGTGGTCAGTGGTAGCTTTGTTGGGTTCGCGTCGTTCGCGACAGCTGGGTCTGCGTTTTCGTTTTCTTTTCAACTTCGAAACGCGTGTGTGTCTGTTTTCTCTTTTCTCCTTTCTCTTTTCTTTCTCTCTCTTTCTTCACACATCATCTCTTTTTTCTCCCTTTTCTGGTTTTTCTCCGTCGTTCAATTTTCTCTTCTCTCGTGCCTACATATATCTTCTCGAAACGCCTCGCCTGTACATACGAGATCTCAAGCCATCCCTGACTACAATTCCCCTTTTCCGCGTCTCGGTTCTCTTTTCTCCTCTTGTCTTTCCGTTTCTTCTTCTTTGCTGCTTTTCGATCGATACGTCCAACGAATGAACTTTCGCCTCTCGTACTGCTATGCTCTTCTCACAAGCGAACATAGAGCCTTGTCGTACCTTCCGCTTTGAGAGGAGCAAATCCTACATGAGATCCCAAGGGAGAGCCGAGAATGTAAAGTGAAGAAAGCGAAGACGAAAAGAGTGAAACCAAACGAGCCGATGAGATGAAATGGTAATATAAAAGCACGAGAGAGAGGCCTAGGATCTGGTAGCAGGGACGAGAGCCGAGTTGTCGATGGAGATGGACTTGGTCGCGTTGTTGGTCTTGTAGATTCCGACGAGACGATGCCTGTCGGTGAAGAAAGTGAAGCGTCAGACTACGTGTTCAGAGAGAAAAGAGGTTGGAGAGACTCACGAAAGCTCGAACATATCCGAACGAAGAGAGATGATGATGAACTGAGCGGATTTGGTCTGAAAGGGAGGAAGGAGGGACGGTCAGGAGTAGCTTCCTAGTGAGGTTCGATGGAGAAAAGGTAGACTCACCCGCTCTCGAATATAGTTGGCGATGATGCTGACGTTCCTGAAGTCGAGGGCTGAAGTTGAGAGAGAGGATGGTCAGCAGTGAGCGGAAGAGACGAAGACGAGGAGCGACGAGAAGACTCACCGGCATCGATCTCGTCCATGAAGTAGAGAGGAGTTGGCTGGAGAAGGAGCATGCAGTCAGCGAAAGAAGATGAGAGCAAAGGTAGAGCGTAGACGAACCTTGAACACGTGAAGAGCGAAGACGAGGGCGAGCGAACTCAGAGTCTGCGACGAGGGAGGAAAAGAGTGAGATCAGCATCGCGACCTAAACCAGCGGCCGTCGACGGAGCGACTCACCTTCTCTCCACCAGACAGGTTCGAGATGTTCTTCCAACTCTTCTTAGGGGGCATGACACTGAAGATGATTCCCTCCGAGAAGGGATCCAAACTGTCGACGAGTTCGAGTTCGGCGAGTCCTCCGAGAGTGATGAGCTGCGAAACGAGCGAAACATCCAGTCAGCTCCACAGGACAGCGTGAGAGTGAAGAGGAGACGGAAAAGACTCACCTGGTACATCTCCTTGAGCTTGGAAGAGATCGCGTTGAACCCAGCCATGAACTCGAAGTGACGCGTCTGTCGAAGGTCGTCGTATCGTTTCTTCCCGCTGTCTCGGTTGGCGGTGACGAGATCGAGATCGGACTGACGCTCGTCGAATTCGGCTTGACGTTTCCTGTACTCGGCGAGGACCGCCATGTTGGGCTTGGACTTGTTGACTCGCTCTGGAGGAAAGGGAAAGAGAGAGGAGAGGGTCAGCTCGTCGTCTCTCCCTCGAAAAGAGCAGGAACACATAGAGGACTCACCCTCGAGGTTGGCGACGTCGGCGGTCAAGACGTCTCGGTTCATCGACTCCAGTTCCTCCTCCGAGAAGATCTCGAGCTCGATGTGAGACTGCTTGTTCTGAGCGGCAGCAGCAGCGGCGGCAGCGACTTCGGGATCGACTTCGACGGGGTTTCCGTGTTGATCGAGCTCGGGTTTGGGTACGACAGGATCCTCGTCGTCCTCCCTGAAACCAGAGACGAAGGTAGAGAAAGGATTCGTCAGCTACGGAGCGAAAGAAGGAGGAAGAGAGCACGCGACGAAGCTCACTCGATGTACTGAAGCTCGAGCTCTCCATGACGATCGGACCAGTGCTTGAACTTGTTCTGACTGTCCTTCTGAATCTTCTGGTTCTCAGCTATCTTCTGAGTGAGTTCGAGCTGGTGAGAGTCGACGAAGAAAGAGAATCGAGGTCAGCCCTTGAACGAAACCCGAACTCGCCGAGACCAAATCTCGAAGACTCACCTCCCTAGCCCTGAACGTATTGATGGAGTGCTGCTTCTCATCCAACTCCATCTTCCTTGCCATCAAATCCTCCTCTAGATCCTCCTTCCCATGCTGAGCAGCCTCCAACGTCGACCTCACAAGCTCCAGATCCTCCGTGCAGGTCGCCAGATCGCTCGCGTGAGCCTCCAGCTGCTCGTCGATCTCCTCCAGCTTAGCGGTGTTGGAAGCGATAGCCTTCTCCGCCTTCTCCGAGTCCTTCCTAGCCTTGGTCTGCTCGACCTCGGACTTGGTGATCTTGTCGTTGGCGAGATCGATCATCTGCTTGGTTCCGTCGACCTTGGACTTTTGAGAACGGAGTCGAACTCCTCCGACTTCGAGGATCTTGTTCTGGAGATCCTTGATGGCTTCCTCGATTCCGGCGGACTTCTGATGAAGCTTGTCGACGTCCTTGGTGAGAGCGGCGATGTCCTTGTCGAGAGCAGCGATCCTCTTCTCGTCGTCAGCGTTAGGCTTGCTCTGGGACCTGAGGAAGGAAGAAGGAGAGAGATAGGAAGTTAGCAGATGCCCTCTTTCCTGTCCGAACGCGAAGAGAGTCGAATCTAACTCACTTGAGCTCCGTAACACGTCGTTCAGCCTCCGCAACCCTCTTCTGACCGTTCTGCACGTCGAGTTCGATCTTGGTGATGGCGATCTCGACCTGAGGGATCCTCTTCTGGATGGCAGCGAGCTCAGTCTCCAAGGTCCTCTTGTCTCCCTGGAAAGAGACGAGTTCCTGTTGAGCCTCGACGCTCTCCTTCTCGAACCTGACGATGACCTGAGGCTCGACTCGGTCGGCAGCGAACTTGGAACTCATCCCTCCCTTCTGGACTCGAGTTCCTCCTCCACTCATGGCTCCCGAGACGTCGATGAGATCTCCTCCGAGCGTGACGACTCTCCATCGCTTCTTCCCGTAGGCGATTCGGTTGGCTTGTTCGAGCGACTCGGCGACGAGGGTGTTTCCGGTGGCTTTGAAGAAGGCTGTAGCGAATCGACCGTGCTTGGGCTTGATGAGGTCGAAGAGACGAGGGACGTTCTCTGGGGTTTCGAGCTGACCGAGATCCTTGTTGGGGAGCTTGTCGAGAACGAAGATGTTGGCTCGACCTCCGGTTCGACGAAGATGCTCGATGACGGCTTGACCTTGCTCGATGTTGTCCGTGACGAGCGAGTTGAGAGATCCTCCACAGGCGGTAGTGACAGCGACGTCGTACTTGTCGTCAATGACTCCGAGGTCTCCGAGTCGTCCGTGGAATCCAGTGAGTCGACCCATCTCCGAGAGCTTCTTGAGACCAGAGAGCATCGCGTCCTCTCCCTTGCTGGCAGCGAGGGAAGCCTTGGCCTCGTCGGCCTTCTGACGAGTGGAAGAAGCCTTGACTCGGAGCTCCTCTCCCTTGGAACCGAGAAACTGCGAAGAAGAAAAGAAGAGGGAGAGTCAGATGGGAATCGACGCAACTGAAGAGAAAGGGAAGAGCGGAAAGACGAACAGCGATCTTCTTCTCGGCCGCAACGAGCTGCTTGTCGAGCTCCTTCTTCTCCTGAACAAGAGCCTCGAGAGCTTCGACCTGAGTGGTCGCAAAGGAGGAGTGAAGGAAGAGTCAGCTCGATGAGAGGAAGAAGAAACCAACGACGAGAAGAGGAAAGAAACGAACCTTGTCCTGTCCTCCCTCCTCGAGCTTCGCCAAAGCCGACTCAGCCTCCACGATAGCCTCCCTCATTCCCGAAGCCTTCTCGACGAGCAGGTCCCGTTCACTCGAAGCGACGTCGATCCCAGCCTGCTTCTCGCTGATCTTGGCCGTCCAGGGTTCGAGCTCCTGCTGCTTGATCTCGATCTGGTTGGAGAACTCGGCGGTCTTGTCTGCATGGGTGGAAGGAGGACGAGAGAGAAGAAAGTCAGCGATCCGGAAAGGAGGAAGAGAGGAAGGAAGAAAGAGAGAGCGACAAACCCTTCAACCCATCTCGAATTTCCTCGAACTCCCGCTCCTCTCCAACGAGCTTGGTCTCCAGTCGATCGAGTTCCTTCCTAGTCTTTCCGATGGTCTCCTCGTGGTTCTCGACCCAGGAGAGAGCACTCGAACGAGCGTGGGTGTCCTGCGAAAAGGAAAGAGGGAAGAAAAGAGTCAGACGCGTCGAAAGGGAGAAGAAAAAAGGTGAGGTTCTGCTCACCTCGTTGATCGACTTCTTGAGCTTCTTCTGTTGATTGACTCCGTGCTTCTTTTTCTCCTCGAGCTGAACTTGCTTCTTCTCCTGGACGGCGAGCTCCTTCATGATGGTCTCGGTTTTCCTCTTGACGTCCTGGAGAGGAGAAAGAGAGGTCGTCAGTTTCGCTGGACTCTGGACAAAGAAGAGAGATGGAGCACGGACCTGGAAGATCTCGTTCTGTTCGTTGTAGGAGGCAGTAAGAGCATCGATCTCGGCGAGATTCCCCTTGTTGGCGTCCTTCTCCGCGTCGAGTTCTTGTCGGGCTTGTTCCTGTTGAGAAGAGACGCGATATTTGGGTCAGTCAGGGGAGCTTCAAAGATTGGAAAGAAGGGATGGAGATGACGAACCATGGTCTGCTCGGTGATATCGATGTTCCGTCGAAGAACAAAGATATGGTACTGGTAGAGAGCAGATTGACGTCGGGCGAGCTCGTTCTGATCTCGAAGATAGTCTTCGGCTTCCTTCTTCCTCGACTGAGGGCACGATAACACGTGAATAAAAGATCATAAGAGTCAGTTTGAGACCTAGGAAGGAATAAAGTAGGCAAAGGAAGACGAAAAGGAGGAGAACGAACCTTCAACCCATTCAGCTCCCTCACAACGATTCCCAACCTCCCTTTCTTCTCTCCCATCACCTCGTTCAACCCATCCACCTCCACCAGAGCTTCCTCGATAGGAGTCTTGTACTTGGACGTTCCAATGATGTCCTCGAGGTACTCGAGAAGTCCTTCCTCGTGCTCGTTCGTCGCCTTGGGTTTCATCTGAGCGATGGACTCGACCTCTCCCTGTGAAGAACGAAGACGGAACGAGTCAAAGAGCTGCTTCGGAATGAATGGTGTCCAGCGAGGAGAAAAGAGGGAGATTCTGAGCTCACCTGAAGAATCAAGAACCTCTTGTGGGTCAAATCGATTCCTCGATCCTTGAGCAACGTCGTGACCTCGGTGTAGTTGCTCGTTCGCTCGTTGATGGTGTACTTAGACTTGTTGTCCCTGTAAGCGGTTCGAGCAACGATGAGGGAGGAGTTGGGAACGTTCTTGAAGGCGTCGGGTCCAGGCTGAAAGAAGACGCAACGAAAAGCGAAGACGCGCGCGACGAAAGGTCAGCTCGAGCTCTCCCTCCCTTCCTGATTCCTCCTTCGCACCCTCCTTCTTCTCTCCATAAGCTGTATCGGAATGAAGAGAGGGCTTACCAAATCGATGATCTCCTTGAACCAAACCTCAACCTTGCAGTATCCGAGGTCAGGGAAGGCTTCCGAGTTGTGGATGAGTTCGGAGAGCTTTCCTTGCCGCATCTTGGAAGCTCGGTATCCGAAGACAAAGAGGAGAGCGTCGATGGTGTTGGACTTTCCTGATCCGTTGGGTCCGACGATGGCGGAGAAGGACTGCATATAAGCAGGCGTCAGTCAGCAAAGAAAGACGCGTGAAGGGAGGAAGGGAGCGAGCTCGAAGCAAACAACGGGAGGCGAAGGAAAGGACGTACCTTGTGGAAGGGACCGATCTCCTGTCGACCAGCGTAGGACTTGAAGTTCTCGAGAACCATCTTGTGGATGATGAGTCGCTTCTGAGGGCCTTGAGGTTCGGGAGCTGGAGGAGGAGGAGGGTGAGGAGCGTTGGGCTGGGAGGAAGGAGGTCGAGCTGGTGTTGATGGTGGTTGGGAAGCTGAGGTTCCCGAGGTGGAAGCGTCCGCTGAGACGGAAGTTTGAGCTGGGCATGCAGGTTGGGGTTGGGGAGATGCTGGGATGGGTTGAACGGGTTCGGGAGCTGCTGGCTCGTCCTCGTCCATGTCGGCGTCTCCTTCCTCGACCTCCTCCTCCTCCTCCTCCTCCTCGAGCTCTGGAGCTACAGCCTCCTCGATGGTTTCTTCCGCGAGAAGGGAGTCCGTCTCGTCCTCTTCCATGGCGTCATCTTCATCCTCCTCGACTGGGGCTGGTGTAGGAGGAGGGGGAGGAGCTACTTTGGCGATTGACGAACGAGCTGACTTCCTTCCAATCGAGGTGGGAGGTGAAGGAGCTGCTTCCTCGATCCCCTTCCCTGAGGTTCGGCCACTCCTCCTCCTGGCAGGCTCGGCGACTTCCTCGGCGACGATGGAGGCTGCTGAGTTCGTTGTGGCTCTCGCCTTCCCCTTGGCTTTGGAGACTTTGGCGGCAGGGGGAGGAGAAGGAGCTTCGACCTCTTCCTCTTCCTCCTCCTCGTCCTCGGATTCAACGACCTTCCTCCTCGTGAATCGGCCTTTGGATTTGGATGCTGCTGGTGGAGAGGCTGCTGCGGATGATGTTGGTGATTCTGGTAGTTGAGCTGCCTTCTTGCGGGGAGGCATCTTGAGGGAGAAGCGAAGGAGAAGGGGAGGAGGAGGTCGACGTTGATGTTGTGTTTCCAAAGTCAGCTCGACGCGACGTTTTCCCTTCGCGACCACCAAAAAGAATATACACTTTTCGTCTCGAAGACTCTGCTAGATAAGCTCAGTGCCTCTATTGAGCACACGCTGGACGGAAAATCAACTCAAAATCCCATGCTCTTTTCTATAGGCCCGGTGCTAGGCTGAAACCATCTTCAAGCTCGACTCTTCCTTTCGTGTTCTCCTTCTTGAGTCCTCAACGGCCACTCTCTCTCCCCTCGCCACCCCTTCCCTTCTCCCTCGACACTCTCTCCCTCTCCCTCTACCGCCCTCTCATCAACAGCACCCTTTTCCCCCTAAAAAGCCGCCCTTCTCCCTCCCTTCACTGGCCTTCGTGCCCTCAACCTTCTTTGGCTCGCTCGCCCTCCCCCTTCCCTCTTCCTCTTCCTCTCCTCCCACCTCCCCTCCTTCGCCATGGCTCCTCGCACGATGAAGCCCAAGGCTCCGGCCGCTCCTTCTCGTGCTCGAATGTACTTCCTCGTTCTGGTCGGACTGGTTCTCTTCCTCTCCTCTGGATCCCTCCTCCATCGATCCGGTCACCTCAAAGTTCCCAAGGCCACCTTCCGCTACTTCTACTCCACAGCACGCCAACCCATTGTTCATCCCATCCCCCAACTCATGAAGGAAGCAGAGGAGAAGTTCCAGGCCATGATCGATAGTCAATCCAAGTCTCTGAGTGAAGCCACGAGGGAATGTGAGTAGACGCTCCTTGTTCTGGAAAGCGAGCTCGACGCTTCCCTTCATTTCTCGCCCTGCTCCCCTTCGTCCCTCGCTTCCATGCTGACTTTTTGCTCTCTTCCTACTCTTCTATAGACAAGCGAAGATATGGACGAGGACCTCCTATCGGATTCGACGGTGAGTCCTGAAGCAGCAGCCAAACCCGACCAACCTCACGTCCTCGAGCTCAACCTCCTTCCTTCCCTTTTGTCCTCTTCCTTCCCTTTCGTCCTCTTCCTTCCTCCCTCTCCAGAATGGTACAAGTTCGCCATCGACAACGACGTCA
The DNA here is from genome assembly GCA_000950635.1 of Mrakia blollopis. Taxonomy (NCBI): domain Eukaryota; kingdom Fungi; phylum Basidiomycota; class Tremellomycetes; order Cystofilobasidiales; family Mrakiaceae; genus Mrakia; species Mrakia blollopis. The sequence continues at coordinate 324,588 of BBPU01000074.1, read as the reverse complement.
TCATCATCGACGAGTACGATCAACTCGTCGACGACCTCCGACCCTTCTGGCTCCTCACTGGAAAGGAAGTTCGTCGTCGGGCGGTTCAGGTCGGACTCCTCCCCTCCGTCGATCTCGTCAGAGTAGAGGATGGAAAGACGAGGACCATCGACGTCAACACCGGTTTCGACGATGCTGAGGTCGGAGCTCGAGCGAAGGGTTTCCGAGTCATGTTGGAGAAGTTCCAAGGTCAGTCTAAGCCGAAGGAGGAGTCGAGAGATCCGAGGAGCGTCGAAGCTGACCTTCCTTTGTTCCTTCGCTATCCCCTCCAGACCGTCTGCCTGACATGGATTTCCCTATCAACGAGAAGGCCGAGGGAAGGATTCTCGTTCCTTGGGAGCAGAACATGTTCTCCAACCTCACCGTCGACTCGTCCAGTATGTTCCAACTTCTTATTTCTCACCTTCCCTTTCACGCGCGCTCTTCGCTGACCTTTCTCTCTTCTCTCCTTCTTTCTTCTCGTTTTACAGAGGGAATCGAAGCCGTCCTCGGAGGAGAGTTCATCCCCGATTGGAGAGGAGACGGAGGATCCGTCTGGGAAGCCTTCCGACGAACCTGTCCTCCCAACTCCCAAGCTCGTCGTCTCTTCGGATCCGTTCGAAATCCTCTCAAGCAAGGACAAGTCCCCATCAACCATCTCGCCGTCGCTGGAGTCGCTCAGAGGGCCGAGAACGAGGACTTCGTCTTCCCCGCCGGAGTCGACGATCGCTACAACTACTGCGATCATCCTTGGGCTCACATGGATCAAGGACACTTCTTCTCGGATTGGAGGACGATTCACGCTCTCTACCCCATGTTCTCGCCAGCGAAGGGTCTCGGATTCAGCGATATCCTCATCCCTAGTCATTACTACTTCTCGTCCACCAAGCGATACACCTACGGATGGGACCCAGTCAACATGAGGATCAAGGAGGTCGACGACATGGAGACGGCGTGGGAGAAGAAGACGAACAAGGTCTACTGGCGAGGAGCGACGACTGGAGGAGGTTCTACCCCTCCTGGAGCTTTGGCTAGGTACCAGCGACATCGGTGAGTTCAAGAGTCTAAGCTCTATACCCAGATTTCTCTTCTCTCTCCTTCGAATCGAATCTAACGCGTTCTCTCCTCCCTTCCCTCCCAGTCTCATCCGAATGACCTCGGACCTCTCAGAGAACAACCGAACCGTCGTCTTCGCCGATCCTCCCACCTCCAAGAACTACGTCGAAGGTGCCGTCCCCATGAAGGATCTCAACGACAAGATGATGGACATCGCTTTCGTCAAGGCCGTAGGATGTACTCAGTACCCTGGAGGTTGCGACGGAATGAGGAAGGATCATCGATTCGCCGACCCTGTGCCTCTCGGAGAGAACTGGAGACACAAGTACCTCATCGATATCGACGGAATGGGTTACTCGGCCAGGTTGTTCTCGCTGTTGATGAGTGAGAGTGCGGTGCTGAAGACGACGGTGTACAGGGAGTTCTTCTCGGATTGGATTCAGCCTTGGTGAGTTTTTTTCGTCTTCTCTTCCTCTCTTTTCTTCGCCCAAAGTTCCAACTCACCTCCCTCTTAATTTATTCTCTTCTTCGTTCCCAGGCTTCACTTCATCCCCATCTCGGCCAACTACCAGGAGATCTACAACGTTTGTCGTCTCCTCCTCCTCTCTCTTTCTTCGCCGTCTCACGCGTTTCTCTTCCCTTCCTTCGCTCCCAGGTCCACGCCTACTTCTCCGGTCCCACCGCCGAGATGACCGCCTCCGTCAACGGAACCCACACCCACGCTCCTTATGACGACTGGGAGCTTCGAAAGATCGCGTCCGAGGGAAGGAAGTGGAAGATGACCCACGGTCGAAAGATCGATATGGAGGTTTAGTGAGTCCTTCATCCCCTTCCATTCCGCCCTTCTCATCTCGCTCTGACATCTTCTCTCGAGCTGACTTATCTTCTCTTCTTTCCTTCGCGTTTTCAGCGTCTACCGACTGGCGATCGAGTGGGGACGATTGAACGCGGACGACCGAGACTCGAAGACGTTCATGGGTTGAGCGACCGAGCGAGGAGAACGAACGTAGTGTATAGAGGCGTATGTGTGTGTACGAGAAGAAGGGACGCTTTAATCTAGATGGGGACGGAGAGAGGGACGGAGGGAGGAGGTCGCGGTCGAGGACGGTTTCTTTTCTTTCCTGATAAGCTTTCTCGCTTTTCTCATTTTGCTTCTTTTTGAGTGTTATTTCTTCTCGCTTATTTGGGTATGAGGTTTTTCTTCTGGCATCGTCGGGGATGGCTCTTGCGGTGGGCTTGGGAGGAAGGGAGAAAGATCTCGACGCGTCGGAGGGAGGAAGATGCATGCAAGAGTGAGATTCACCGTTGAAACAAAGAAAGATGACAAGCTGCCGTCTCTGCTCCGGCCTCTTCGATGGTACAAAGTGAAGAAAAAAACTTCTCCCCTTCTCTGCGTTTTTACATAATCTCGGGCCGTTTCGCTCCGGCGGTCTCCCTCTTCCCTCCCTCCCCTTCCTCTTTTCTTCAACCCCAACTACACCCACCCGCTAAAACTCATCTCTCGACCGCTCACCATTTCCTTCAAGACTCTCTTCAAAATGGCTGACGCTTCGAAACGAACGTGAGTAGCCCCCTTCCTCTGCAGAACGGAAGAAAAAGGCTGTCGCCGGCAAGATCCAGCCCTCCGCCATCTTTCTTCCTCCTTCCTTTGCGCTGGCGACTTTCGCTGACTTCTCTGCTTGCTCGGGTCTGGATTCGTGATGGATCTAGTCTCAAACTTCACAACTCTCTCTACCCTCAGAAGGAGGTGAGTTTGCTGATCGTCTGGATTGAAGAACGGAGGGAAGGAGGAAGGGAGGAGGGCGAGTCGAGCTGAAGCTGACCTTCTTTCTCTTTCGCTGCTGCTTCCCGTCGTGCTCTAGATGCCCGTCTTTGGATTGGGAACATGGCTCGCTAAGGTGAGAACTATCCTTCCTCCCATGCTCATCTCAGACTTCCGCGAAACTGATTCCTCCCCAACCTCTTTCCTCTTCCATCTTTCAGCCCGGAGGTCCGTTCAGACGACTCGCGTTTCTTTCCCCTCCTTTCCCCATCGCAGATCTTCTTTCAGCTGACTCGGCTCTCTTTTCCACCTCTTCTTCACTTTCATCTAGAGGTCGAGGAGGCCACTTGTAAGCTTTTTTCCCATCTCTTCTCGCTCTAAACGTGGAGCCCTCGAGTTGAGATTGTGGGCTGATTCTCTCTCCCGTTCTTTTCTCTTCAGTCGTCGCCCTTGAGTCTGGATACACCCACATCGACGCTGCTCTTATCTACCAGAACGAAGCTGAGGTCAGTTCTGCTTCTTCTCCCTCGCTCTTCATCGACAGGACGACAACTCAGAGAAGCTGACTTTTGATCTTCGTTCTCGTTCGTTCTTGTCAACAGGTCGGAAACGGAATCAAGCGATGGCAGAAGGAGTCCGGAAAGTCGAGAGACGATATCTGGGTTACTTCCAAGCTCTGGAACAACGCTCACCAGCCCAGCGAGGTCCCCGGAGCTCTCGAGACTTCGTTGAAGGATCTTCAACTCGAGTAGTCAGTTTCCGTTTCCTCTTTTCGCTCTCTTTCCCCTCTCTGTATAGCTTGTATCGAGTTCTGTACTGACATCAGTCTAATTCTCACTCAGCCTTGATCTCTACCTCATCCACTGGGTATTTCTTATCACTTTTCTGGATTTACAGAGTCGACATCGAAGCTCAACGAACGCGTCTTTCTTCCCCTCACAGCCTTCTCCCATGCTCCCCAACAAGGGTGCACTTTCTCCCCAGTCCCCTGAGGGAGTTCCCCTTGTTGATAGGAGTGTTACTCTCGGTCAGACTTGGGCCGCCATGGAGGATCTTCTCGGTAAGCTCGCCTTGCCGTCGTGCTCGCGCGGAATACGTCTTTGTGCTCACGCCCGGCTTTCTTTGCTCTATTCGCAGCCACCGGCAAAGTCCGAAACATCGGTATCTCCAACATGATCCAGTCTGAGGTTGAGGAGATCCTCAAGACCGCTAAGCACGTCCCCGATGCTATCCAGCTCGAGGTGAGCCTTATCTTCGTTCTGCGTCGCCAACGAAACGCGAAGCTGACATTTCCCTCTCCTTCTCTGCTCAGCTCCACCCCTTCCTCCAGCAGACCGAGTACGTCAAGTGGCTCCAGTCCAAGGGTATCGTGGTCACTGCGTGAGTTGCCTTCGCCCTGCTTTTGTCGAGCTAGACGCGACCAAAAGCTGACCTTTCCTCTCCGCCCTCTTTCTCTCTCAGCTACTCTCCCTTCGGTCCGTCTTTTTTCGTGCCTCCTTCCACACCACCCATCACAAGCTGACCTTACTAATCTTCCATTCTCACAGGAAACCTCAACCCTACCTACGCCGGAAAGATCGCCAAGGAGGGACGAATCGTCGACCACCCAGTCGTTCGCGAGCTCGTGGAGAAGTACGGACGGACCGCCTCACAGGTTGTTCTCTCTTGGGGAATCGGACACGATCTCGCTGTTATCCCCAAGTCTAGCAACCCTACTCGAATCAAGGTTCGTTCAAAGTCTAGTTATGTCGTCCTTCGCGAGATCACGAGCTGATCGTCCCTTGCGTCGTTTTTCAAGGAGAACATCGGCGTCTTCACCTTCTCTCCTGAGGATTTGAAGAAGCTCGACGCTATAGATCTCAACATTCGCTATAACGACGCAAGTGAAGCGTTCGGATATCCCTTCTTCAGCAACGAGAAGGACGCTGAGCTCGTCAAGAAGCAGATGGTGGCTCCCCTCGTCTAAATCGCGACGCGCCTTTTCGGTTTAGCTTTTCTTCGCTTCTTTTTGCTTGAACGCTTCGAGTAGTCACTTAGATAAAGGAGGGTTGGGTTGTTGAGGGGATCTGTCGGTTGATGAATGGTCATCTTGCTGAACAAGCGGAAGAGGGTGAAATCAAGGTCGCGGGTCGGCGAACATCTCTCGCCATCTCGATTCTCGAACTGGTTGCTTCGTGAGACCCAAATTCTTCATCAAGCAGTCTCATCGAGGTGAGCGGCACAGTAGGATGATGCTCGTCTAACAGCCTTTCCCTTGGTATAGAGTAGGAAGGGGATGGGGATGCAGAGAAGGCAGAGCTGAACAAAGAAAAAGAAGAAGGGGATCAGCTCATGCAGTGGTACGCAGAAACAAAAGATGGGATCGGCCACGACTCACGAAGGCCAAAAGACACAGGGCCCACTGGTTTCCGAGGTTGACGAACATCTGCTTGGCGAAGAGAGGGAAGGCGGCTCCGAAGCTAGAAAGAGACGGAAACAATCGCGACGCGGATCAGCTCGCTTCGCTCTTCCCGTCCCGCTAGGATATTTAGCTCACATATTCCGAACCAAGACAACGCCTGCAAGGGATGATGCCGAGAAGTGACCGTAAGAGTCGACGACGTAGTTCTGAGGAGAGAAAAGCGAGTCGAATGAGATGACAGCCAGTTGAAGAGGAAACGAACGCGACGAAGGGATAGAAACTCACCAAGATGGCAGTGATGATGATGTAGAAGGCGATTCCAAAGAGAGTGAACCCGATCAGAGGAGCGATGAAGGTGATATGAGGGTAGCTCGTCCAAGCAGCGATGAAGAGTCCAATTGCAAGGAAAGGCGTTCCCAGCATCGAGCTTCCCCATCGAGCCTCAGGATTGGACCTTCCGTCGGCCTCGGCGACCTTGCTGTGGTAGAATCTCTCTTGGAGGGGCTGAAGAGCGAATCCACTGAAAAGGGGAGAAGAAAGAAGCGGCGTCAGTCGACACGAGCGAAGAGTCCGAAAAGAAGCACGATGAGACGAACATGAAGGCTCCCAGAACGAAGGAGAGGTATGTAAGGTTGATGGTTCCAACGTGTGTCCATCCGTGACCTCCATTTCCGGTTCCGAAGACCTGGCAGAAGACGGGGGGAGAGGAGGAGTCAGCGAGGTCTTGCTGCAACGCGTGGGATGAACGAACGAACCAGGGGGAAAGCTTCGTTTGCGAGGAAGATGATCCCGAAAGTTAGACCGTTGATCAGAGCGCAAAGGTAGGTGATCTGCGAAAAGATCAGAACCGTCAGAGATGCGACTTTTGGGGCAGAGAGGGAGGTTTCGAAGACGAACCGGCTCCGTGAACAGAAAACGGAACGGTCGAAGGAGCGAAACTCTCCAGAGATGACCAGGAGTCCCTCGTCGTTCTCTCTCGAGTTCAGCAAAGATATTGGGGTTTCCGGTTTCCTCTCTCAGTCGAGCTGCCTTGTTAATCATCACTTTGGAGTGAAAAGGTTCAAAGACGATCCTTTGATCGTTTTTCGCCGCTTCGACGATGAAAAACTCACCGATGGTGTCTCGAGTTTCAGGCATGAAGAAGTAGATGATGAACCAGTGAGCTCCGAATACGATGAGGTAGATCCAAAATAACCAACGCCCTGGCAATGAGGAGAAGAGCAAAGAGGAGAAGAGCGGGAGTGTAAGTGAAGCCCAACACGGACGGCGAAGGAAAGATGTTACTCGCATCCCTTCTGCTGAGAGATGAACCCAGATACAGCGTTTCCAAAAGGCGGTCCATCTGTGGAGGAGAGAGCGTACTGTTATCCCAGTTCGAGGGAAAGAACGCGCGTCAGTTCACTCGTTCTTTTTTCACTCCTCGACGGCAGCCTGAACTTGACTCACGATAGCAACCGCATATCCTCCTTCGTCTCGGTGAAAGAGGTCATGAACTACTCCTCCAGTGTTGGCGACAGGAGCACTGCGAGTTCAAACGGAAGAAAGAAGACTCTGTCAGTGCTGGAAAGAAGAAATCTCGCGACGCGTCGCTCGATCCGGGCCTCGTTCTCGCAACCGTCCGCCTTAGCATCCTCTTATCTCCCATTCAGACTTACCTCCCGAAGAATCCTTGGAAGAACCTGCAGACAAGGACTGTCTCGATGTTGCGAGCGACGGCGAGCTGAAGGTAAACAAACAACCAAGTTCAGCTCGTCCTCGTTCTTCCCTTCTCCTTCATCGCTGGATCGAAGGTCACGACTCACAGGGATCTGGAAGATAACGAAGACAGCCCACGAAACGAGATAGACGGGTCGACGACCTAAATCAATCGAAATGCGTATAACGGGTGAGCTCGGATCCGCAAGATCGCGGACGTGAGAGCTCACCGAAGAACTCAGATAAAGGTGCAAGGAGCATGGGTCCAATAGCGAATCCGAGCTTAGAGAGAGATAGAGAAGAATCGTAATCGTTAGCTTTCGAAAGATAAAGCAAAAGAGGGAGGAAGAGGCAAGCCAGGAAAGGGAGGCTCACAATGAACAACGTTAATCCAGCTGTTCCTACCTCGGCAGACACTCCGAACTCTTCCTCGATCTGGGCTGATCCAGTACTGTATCCAGAAACGCAGATGGTGACCTGAAAAAAAGAGGAAAGAGAAAGAATCAGAGACCAGCGACCTGGGGAACAAGAGATCTCCGAAATCATCCGTCGTCATCCATTCCTTCTTTTCTCAAAGCTCACAAGCTCACCAGGTTGTTCAGCCAGGATGCTAGGATCACAATCCCATACCGCTTCCAGTTAGGCCATGACCTGAAAGAACGAGGGAGTCAGCTCAGACGCTCGTCGGAGCTGGGAGGAGTCGAAGGGACGAACCTAGGAGAATCAGGATCAGAGGCCACGGAGCCGATGAAGATTGTACCGTCGACCTCCTCCGTTATTATGAAGGCATGCGATGCGACTAAGGCCTTGTGTACACGCTCCACTACGTGCGCGTCTTCTGGTCTGTGGGGGGGAAGGTCGATAGCCCTCGTTGAGGAAGGATGAGACGACTCCAGATCGGCCGGCGACATTTCTTTCGCGAGGAAGCGAAGAAGATGACTTTTGGAGTTGATGAGGCGACCGACGAGCTCGTGGAGATGGATAAGGAGGAGGAGAAACTGATAGACTGAGAGGGAAGGGGAAAGAAGGTCGAGGTTGGGGGAGGGGACCAAGTTGGAAGAGCTTGGGGAACGAACAGAAGCTCAACGCTAGTAGCCGAAGCTCAAGGACTGAGCGAGCAGCCGCAGGATGGAGGAGAAGAGGTATCGGCTTCGTCGCTCCGCGAGAACGAAGTAAGTACCGGCGTACGGTTCTGATTGAAGAAGAGAGAGAAGAGCTTGAGAATGAGTCGACGAGAGGAGGAGGAAGGAAAGCCCAGGCGGCCGCGAGTCGAGAAAATGAACCGCCTCATCAAGCCGATCGCACATATACGGCAGAATGAGATATCTGTATATCGGTTCATCCAGGTAAAAAGAAGCGCGACTCTCTAGTTGGGCCGAAGAGAGCAAAGATCAGGCTGTTTCATTCAGATCTTCGTCGCTGATGCAGTCGTGTCTGCAGCTCCCCATTCGCCCTCCTGGGGATATTCCGCCTCTCTAAATAATGTAGATGTAGCTGAATAACTCGGGTGAGTTTCTAAGGGATCCAGGGTGTCCTTGTTGTCGGACGGAGAAAGAGGAGAGGCTGAGGGGAGGGGAGAAGTTGGTGATGGTGAGGACGGCCGCGATTTCTTCTCCTTTGAAACGTTGACTCGGTCGAGGTGGTAGTGTTTGAGGAAGAGAGAGATGATGAAGCAAACGCCAAGGAAGGGAGCGAAAACTTTGAAGAGGGTCTGGAAGAAGATTGATCCAAGTCAGCGAAGAGAAAATCGACGCGCGCGACGGGAAATCGAGAATTGAGCTGAAACTGACTGTGATGGCGAGGGAGAACTCGTGAAGTACCGTCTTTCGAAGAGAAAGTGGTATAACTTCGTGCAGAGCTCTGTATTCGCTGGTGCTGGTGGGAACGCCGACGAAAGTGTAGCCTGGGATCTTTGAGAGACGAGACTTGAGGCTTGTCGAGAGGATTGCTCCGCTGGTTGACTGCAGGAGAGCGAAGGATCAGATCACGTCAAAGGAAGAAAATAAAGTAACCAAAACTTACTATTCCGGTCGTGGCGCCTGTGAGGTTGAAAAGACGAAAAGAGCGATCAGAGAGGAGAAAGATCGAGAGGCCTTTCGACGACGCAACTCACCCAAAGCCCGAAGAACAAGGAAGGATGACGTTCCAGTAGCCATATCAGCTTGAGGAAGCGAAGCTTGGATAATGAGGAGTGGAGGTTGGAGGGACTGGGGAGGAAAGGATCAAGAAAAACAGCCGAATCAGCGAGGAGACGAAAGTAAGAGGGCGTGCGAGATCAACTTACAAGTCCGACTCCAGCTCCAACGAGCAGAGGGAAGATCAGGTTCATAGCTTCGTGAGAGGATTCGTCCATGAGGTTCATCAACCCAAATCCCAGGCAAGCCACGAGGTAACCGACGCGGATAGGAACGCGAACGTGTCCGTAGCGTGATATCCAGAGTCCGGTAGGGAGGGAGAAGAGGGAGACGGTGAGTGAGAAAGGAAGCATGTTGACTCCACTCATGAGAGCTGAAGTTCCTTTGACCGCTTGGAAGAAGATGGGGAGGTAGAAGCTGGAGAAGAGAGAAAGGAGGGAGAGAAGGTAAAATCCCTGAACTCCTCGGAATCGTTGAAGGGAGGACGGGACTCTTGACTCACGTTGTTGAGAGGAAAGCGAAGGCCTGGAGGTAGCTCATGACGAGACTGAGAGCGGTAGTCCGGTTCTTGAACAGATGAAAGGGAGGAACAGAAGCGTCAGCACGTCTCGACGAAGTGGGAAAGTAGAAGATCGTCGGACGCACGAGGAAAACAGCGCGAGGAAGAATCCCTTTCCGCTTCGTGGTGAGGAAGTGAGCGACGGCAAGAATCAGGACGACGACACCGACCACAATGAGAGCGATGGCGGCGGGGAAGTCGACTGGAAAGGGCCAAAAAAGTTCAGCTCTCGCGTCGACGAGGTGAAGAAAGAAGAGTAAGGATCGACTCACATCCAAAGTCGGTAGCTTCAGCGAATCCGACGACCAAGCAGCCAAGAGCGATCACCATCAAGCCTCTAGAAAGAGCGGAAAGATGAGTCAGTACAAGAATCGACAGCCCGAGGCGAGAAAGGGGAGGTGGAACCCCTGGAAACGAACAGTCCAATGAAGTCGAAGGCGTCTCTGAACTCCTTCCACGACGCTCTCTTCTGGTTATCTATCTTCAGGAAGAAGAAGAGCACGCCAATGGCAACACCGCATGTTGGTAGGTTCCTGGATGCGAGATGAAAAGGATACAGTCAGTTCGACAGACGAAAGAGTGAGGAAACGAGGGAGACAATCAACAAACATGAAGAAGCACCACCGCCATGAGGCTTTGTCGCTCAAGATCCCTCCTATCAGAGGTCCCAGCACACTCGATACACCCCAAACTCCACCCATGAGCCCTTGGTAGGTTCCTCGATCCTTCATGGGCACGATATCACCGACAATGATGGTCGACATCGCCATGATCCCTCCTCCTCCGATTCCCTGGACTGCTCGAGCGGAGATGAGCCAGATCTGTGTAGAAGGAAGGTCAGCTGCAAGTTACGCCGAGGTTCTGCTTGAGATCTGCATCTCACCATCGTCTGAAGGAAAAGAGAACGAGACGTGATCAGGAAACGCGTCGCCGAGAAGGGAATGAGTCGGAAAGAGGGAGAGAGAGCGAACGAACCTTCGCAGATCCACAGAGAGCACTCCCAAAGATGAAAATAACGATGGAGATGTACATGATGACCTTTCGACCGACGAGGTCGGAGAGACGGCCGTACTAGCAAAGAGAGAGAGTCGAGTCAGCGAAGAGTGTCGAAGACTCGCGAGTAGAACTCTCTTCGAAGCTGTAAACTCACACAGGGCGTCAAGGTCGTTGTGAGGAGAAGGTACGATGTTCCGACCTGATAAAGGGTAGGAGTAGAGGAGGTCAGTGAAGATCGGAAACGGTGAGAAAGGAAACGCGACGACGGTTTCTCACCCAGCTGTACTCGCTAGCAGACGCGTTGAGATCGGCTGCTATGGAAGGAAGAGCGGTGGCGATGACTGAAGAAGAAAGAGGATCAGCTCTTGTACATATTCTGCTGCTGTTGAGACGTACTGGTTTGGTCCAGAGCAGCGAGGAAGAGGCACAGAATCAGGCTGGGGAAGCACAAGAGAGAGGTCAGCTTTGCTGCACGGCGTCTCCCTCTACAGGTTTTGGTCAAAGAGAAAAGATGGGCTGACCCAGAGAAAGCAACGACCACATTCGTCTCCTTCGCGTCAACGGCCTCGTCCTCAGTGAGGTCGGAAGCCAATGGTTGAGCAGGAGGAGGTGAGCTCAAACCTGCCTCCACCTCTTTCCCTCCTGATGCTAGCGGTGGATCCGATTCAGCCATGCGAGTCTCGAAGGAATGATGCTTGAGCCGAGGAGGACGTCTAGGGGTATCCGTCCGAGGAAACGGTTTTCTGAGAGGGTGGGGGTTGAAGGTCAAGTGGGAAGGGGAGGGATCGGAAAGAAAGCACAATGGCATTGGGACGACGGTCAAAACCGAAGGATCGCACACTTGAGCTCGTAAAAGGCGCTGGTTTCGAAGGACTTTGCCGTCTTCTTCATCTTTGTAGTTGCTGAGTGATGGTTCGAATCATCCCAAAGGAAGTGTGATGGATCCAGGAACGGAAGGAGGAGGAGGGAAGGCTATGAAGGTGAGCTTGCTTCGCAGAAAAGGACCGCCGTTTCGCCGGCTGAGTTGCCCTCGGTTCAGGAGCTCCCACCTTCTCACCGACGCCCATGAGCCAACAACCCACTCTACGACATCGAGAAGCATACCTCAAGCCCGAGCTTCCTTCAAATCAGCTTCCCCATCGGCTCATACATCGTCAAGTGTCCGTCTTCCGCCATCGAGACTCGCTCCTTCTCGACTTCCTGTTGAGCTCGAGCTCACCTTCCTTCCTTCCTCGCCCCCTTCTCTTGCAGTCCTCGGCTGGAAGATCTCATCAAGATCTCTCTGAAGGCATGCGAACGTCACTCCGTCAGGATCACTGCTGCTAGTGTGAGTCCTCAGGTCTCTTAAGTAGCGTTCCTTCCAGACGGTCGAGCTGATGAGTCTGCTTCCCGTCTCCCTCCCAGCACACCCTCGAACACGCCTTCGTAGACTGGTCAGGTAAGCGGAGCCTCCTTTTCTTCTCCCACCTAGCCCTGCTGACTTTCCTTTTCCTTCAGAAAACCTCAACGAGCTGGAAAAGACCGAGTTCCGAGGCAAGGTCCGTTCTCTCCCTCTCTCACCTCCTCGCTCCCCTCGACTGATCACCCTCTTCGTCTCCTCCTCTAGGTCGCCCTCGACCGAGACCTCAAAGCAGCTCAAGAGCTTCTCGCCGAGCAGGAAGCTGCAACTACACAGCACGAATTCGATCTGATCGCGGCACGAGCAGACATCGTCAGGTTGGAAAACTACCTTGGACACGACGAGAAATGGAGGAAGATGGATATAGTGGTTCGTAGTCTCTTTCTCGGCCTCCCGTCTCCTGTTCGACTCAAGCTCACGCCATTTTTATTTCCCTTCTTCAGATCGCCGAGAAACAACGGACACACGAGGAGGACATCAAGCTCAACGAGCTCAAGATCAAACAGAGCAAAGCGAGGAGAATGAAGATCGGTTCGTTCGCCCTCTCCTTCTCCTCTCCCTTCTCTCCCTCCCTCCTCGATCTGACCGAGTTTCCTCCCGCCCTCCATCCAGCTTGGCATGCCTTTGGTAGCACCGTGTTCTTCTTGTTTTGCCTGGCCGCATACTGGTCGGTGCAGGAGTCTCGCCATCCCACAATCCTCCCTTCGAGTCTTTCTGCTTCGTCGTGATCTTTCCTCCTTCTCTCCCGCTTCCCTTCGCTTCTTTACGCTCTTTACGATTCGCCCCGATGTCATGATGATGATGAAATTCGTTTCAAGGAACGCACAACTAAAAAAAGAGAGAGAGAGACAGAGAGAAGGTATATCCGACGAGAGATGAGAAAGGAGAGTGAGCGGAGAAGAACGAGGCCAAAACAACCAAAAAGAACGACAGCACCGAAAGGTTCCGACTATCTATCAACGAAATCGAGCAAGGGAAAGATCAGACTAAGGTGTTTAGGAGACTAGAAGCCTCGGTAGTTGCTCTGCTGCTGCTGCTGTTGTTGCTGCTGGTAAGGGTTGAAGCCTGGCTGTTGAACGAAACCGGTAGGCTGAGGGAACTGCTGCTGAGGCTGTTGGAAGCCACCCATCTGCATCGGGAAGCCTATGATGGAAAAGGAAGGAAAGGAGGAGATGATCAGCTTCGGACATAGGAAGAGAGGGAGAGGATAAGAACGAAGTTGAGGGACTCACCAGTCTGCTGAGGCTGCATAAATCCGCTCGGCTGAGGTTGCATGAAACCAGTAGGCTGAGGCTGCATTCCTGGGAAGCCAGTGGCTTGAGGTCGAAGGGCGTTGTACTTGTCTGAAAGGAGGACGAGAAGTTCGAGCTCGAAATTAGCGGCGCGTTCGAGCGAGGGTCGAGAAGAGAGTCGATTGAACTCACCTTCAGACTGAGGACCAGCACTGGCATCGAGGACTCCCTTGTTGCCCTTCATCGAGGCGAAGACATTCGAAGGGTTGAAGTTCTGCTGCTCCATCCGAGGGGTGGGCTGAACTCGAGCCGAAGCGAGAGAGTTGAACTGATCGGCCGACGAGAGAGCGTTCGCGTTCGCGTTGACCTGGCCCTGGATGAAGTTGGAGTTGAGACCGGTTTGTTCTGAAGGAGAAGAGGACCAGGAGTCAGTCTTCAACTTTGAGCGAACAGAAAACTGGAAGGGAAGACGCGTGAAAACTCACGAGTAGGCATGAAACCTCCCTGAGGCTGAGCAAACCCTCCTCCGTATCCTCCTCCGAACCCAGTAGCTTGAGGCTGCTGGAATCCCGTAGCCTGAGGCTGCTGCTGCTGTTGGTATCCGGTCTGCTGAGGCTGCTGCTGTTGAGGGAAGCCGGTCTGCTGAGCGGAGAGGTAGTTCGACGGCGATGCTTGCTGACGAGTTGGGATGAACTGATTGATCCCGGTGTTGGTAGGGATGAGAGGACTGAGGAGGCTCTGGTTTCCTGGAACGGGAGCGAGAGGACCTCGAGGACCTTGTTGCTGTGGTTGCTGCTGCTGCTGCTGGGGCTGGAAGGCTCCCGTCTGCTGGCTTTGGAGGAGCTGGCCCATCGGAGCTTGGGAGTTGTTGAAACCGAGACCGTTGTGGTAGCTCTGAGGAGCGGCAGGAGTATTCTGCTGGAATCCTGACGATCCGTTCGATCCGATGCTCATGTTGCTCATCCCAGTGTTGATAGGCTGCTGGATCGGTGCCGAAGGAGCTCGGTTGAGTCCGAGTTGAGCGAGGTACTCGAACGAGCTCGAAGCCTGAGGGTTGGTCGACGTCGCCCGAGGGATGGCTGGCGAGGAGTTGAAAGAAACGAGTTGGGGAGGAGCGGGGGCGGGAGCTAACATTTGGGGAGAAGGAGGAGAGATGATGGGCGGAGCGGGAGTGGTGGGCTTTGTCGAGCTGGGTCGAGGAGTCCACGCGTCGTCGTCGAATCCGTTCGAGATCGCTGGCGCTGGGATGGCTTTGGGAGCTGGAGGAGGGGAGGGAGATCGAGGAGAGATGATGGGAGGGGTGTCGTTCCGCGAGAGCTGAGAGGAAGCCGAAGCAATGGCAGCGGCGTCGACAGCGGAGGCAGTGGGAGCTCGTTCAGGTCGACCTCGACGCGTGTTGTTCTTCAGCGCTCCTCCTGTGCTAGTGAAGAGTCCTGGAGCTGGACTTGACGTCGCTCCTCGACTCGAAGTTCCTCCGTTCTCCTCCTCCTGCAGCCGACGGGCGTACGCCTCGTCGCTCTCGATCTGCTGCTTCTTCTCCTTCGGAGGGTTCCGCGCGTGAATGGCCTTCTTGACTCGGATGATATCTCCTTCTCGAAGTCCGATCGACCGAAGCGTAGACGACTCGATATCCGGAAGGATGGACTCGTCGATCTTGTCTCGCTCGAAAGCCTGAGCGTATCGAGTGCAGTCGTCCATGTCGCATCCGGCCGAGAGGAAGAACTCGAACCAGTCGATCCTAGGCTTCCTCGATGCTGCTGGACGAGCGGCGACGGCGGGAGAGGACCTTCCGGCGGTATCTCTGGAGACGCTGGAGGTAGCACGAGACTTGTTGGGAGTGACCGAGTGGGCGAGAGGGATGTCGTCGTCGTTCGGAGGGGTTCGATGCTGCTTCCTTCCAGTGACTTGCTCGATGTAGTCCATATCCTCCGGAGACATCTTCTCGAGAGGGACCTCGATAACGACTCCGTTGAGCTTGTGAAGGCGGATCTTCCCTCCCTTGAATCCCAGGAACTCGGCCTCCACCTTGAACTGTCCAGACTTGTCATGCCAGATGCGGGTTCGAGCTTCCGATGGACCTGAAGAGATTTAGAGATTTCAGCGACGAATAGAGATCTGAAGAGAGGAAAGCATACTCACGAGTCTTGCCTGACGAGCTAGCAGAAGGTCGATCCGGAAGTCCTCGACCCTTGGGGATGTCGATCTTTCGAGCAGCGCTGACATCTTGCTCCGAAGGACGATGCCTGATCTTGGGAGCTTCTGGAGCTGGAGCTGCACGTCGAGCTTCCTCTCTTCTGTAGCGGGTAAGAGGAAAAAGAGGAAAGTCAGTACGAGAATGGAGGGCGAGCAAAGGTCGCGAGACGCGTCGGAGACCGACCTTCGAGCTTCCTCCTCCTTCCTGGTCCTCTCATCCTCCCTCCGCCTTCTCTTATCCTCAGCCCGTTGTCGTTCGCGTTTCTCTTCCGCAGCTCTCTCGGCCCGCTCAGCCTCAGCTCGGATTCCAGCAGCTTCCTTCTCGGCGTTGGCAGCAGCGAGAGCTTGGGCTTCTCGTTCGTCGTCCGAGTCGTCGTCCGGAATCACGTCGGCGTCACCTCCAGTCGACAGCTATCGAGCGACGAAAAACAAGGTCAGTCGACGGCTTCTATAAGTGCCGTTGAGTCGGGAAGTCCGAGAATACTCACCTCGACGTACTGAGCAGGAACAACTCCCTCCTTCCCACTTGCGTTTCGAACCCTCCACCAATCCTCGTCGGCCGTCTTATCCAGCACCGTCAACCTCTCTCCCTCGCGCACACTGAGCTCATCGTCTCCGTTGGGATCTGCATCGAAGTCGTAGAGAGCGACAGCTGCTTCCTCCTCGCCTCCTGTAGGAGATTCCGGCTCGACTGGACTGGCTGCCCATCGAACCGCTTTGGGGGTGCTGCTCGTCGAGATGCTGAGATTGGGTTCGTCCTCGTCCGATAGAGGGTGAGCTGGAGCCGCTGAGGTATGGAGGGAAGCTCCTCCAGCGGCTTCTTTGGAGGCGTAGAGTTTGGCGACGATGGCCTCGGCTTCGGAGGAGGAGGAGCAGTGGAATTGGATGGGAGAGGTCGGGACGGTGGAGACGGTGAGGTAGACTAATTTGGCGTCCTGTGAAACTGAGGAGACGGTAGAGATAGGGTATTGTTGGATGGGGTTCTGTAGAAGAGAAAGAAAAGGAAAAGGATGAGCGACGTCTTGGAACGTTGAGGCGAAGCAAAGGGAGGGAAGGAAGGAGGGAGAGAGCTTACCTTGTCCGACTCGCTGGCGAAAAAGACGGCTCCGTTCCCGACTCCGAGAGTTCCCTTCTTCTTCTTTTTCTTCTTGTCGACCTCCTACGAAGCCAGATGGAGGTCGGAGAGTCAGTCCTCAGCTCGCAAGAGACGTGGGAAGAAGGAAGGAGATGAGCGACGAACCGAAACGACCCAAGTCTGAATAGCATCCGCCTTCGCCTTGTCTCGTCCGGCAGCGACTCGATCTGATGGGTCCATGTATTCGGCAGCGACTGGAGAAGTAACCTCCTGCAAAAGCGCAGAGAAAAGTGAAGGAAAACTAGTCAGCGAGAGCCCAGCCGACACGAACCTCGTCCTTCGAACTCGAGACAGCTCACCTCAGCTTCAGCAGCAGCGATGAATCCATCTCCTCCACTGCCTTCCTCTTCCTGAACGTAGTTGGCAGGAACGTATCCGAGCTGTTCTCCTCCGTCAACCTTCACGAGGAGCCACTCGTCGTCCTTCTCGTAGACTTGGAGGAGATCGTCTTCGCCGATGGTGAGCTCCTCGTTGTTGGCGGCGTCGTAGGCGTAGATAGCCCGAGCTCGAGAGATGGGACCAGACTAGAAATAGACGAAGAGTGAAGATAGGTATGAAGAGGTCAGCTTCGAACTTCAAAACTTCGAACGACAGCCTTGGAGAGAGAGAGGAAGCGAGGAGGAAGGAGAAGGGGTCGATCCGGCGGGAAGTCGGACGAGGGAAGGAAGGGTTGAACTGACCTCTTCGAGATAGTTGGAAGGAACGAGACCGATAGTCCCTTCCTCGTCGGATCCATCGGTCTTGGTCTTAGCTTTCCACCATCTTGAAAGGGGAGAAGGGAGCGAAGAAGAACGTGGTCAGCTCACGGAGGCAGGCGAAGGACGGAGATGGGAGCGAGCGGAGAAGGGAAGGGAACTCACTCTTCGTCTTCCTTGACGAGGATGTAGAGAACCTGGCCTTCGACGAGAGCGAGCTCGGTTTCTGGGTCCTGAGGCGTGTAGTCGTAAAGCGCTTTGTAGACCCCGAACATGGCGAGGGAAGGAGGAGGAGAAGGTCGTAGTTGGAGGAGAGGGAGGGACGTCGAAGAAGCCAGCGTCATCCTCGCCATTTAGTCCAAATTCCCGTCGACAAAATAGTAGACAAAAGGTTCCTCTGAGACTTTTCATCTAGCAAGGGTGTCCTCGGAGAATTTCAGGACCTCTCAGGACTCAGAATCAGGGGGGAAGAAGCTTGAAAGGGAAGGACGAGCTGCGTTGAGCTCACCAACACTGAGCTGTTCATCGCTCGGCTTCCCTGAGCTCCAAAGCGAAGAGTATAGGACTCATGAAACATATATACGAGAAAGAGTATCCTTAAGCGACAACGAGGAGCTCTTTGAGCTTCCCAGAGTCCTTTGCGGCTTGGAGATCCTGAATAGTCGAGGCGAGATGGATGGATCGTAAGGGTCAGCTTTCATTCCTCTTCTTTCCATTCTCAATCTCTGCTCTTTTCCAAGCTGTACGCAGAAGCACGGCAGAGGTTTTTTTTTATCACTCACAGAGTTTCCTCCGATGTGCTTGCCTGGATCGAGAGAGAAAGAAGGGAGGAAACAAAGATGAGGTCAGCTCAGCCAGATCCCTTCACATCTTCCCCTTCCTCTCCTTCTCTGAAGGATCTCTATGGGCTCACCTTGGATGAAGATGTTGGGTACGGTTCCTTGGCCGGTAAGAGTCTTCAAGTAAGCCTGGATCGCTTCTCCTTCCTCACCCATCAGGTCGAGACTGAACGAAGAAAGGTGAGCTCGACGCGTTTCGTTCTGCCTCTCTTCCCTTCTCTATTTCACCGCTATTACTCACTTGAGGTCCTTGAAGTTCTTCCCCTCCGGGATATCAATCTCGGCGATGGTTTCTCTGGCCTTCTTGGAGTGGGGGCACCAGCTCTTCCCAAAGAGAACGATGTATTCAGAGGCGATGGTGCTGTCGACGAGTTGCTGGGCGGAGGAAGACATGGTGGTTGAAAGTGAACCCTCCCTTTTTGTTTGCCTTCCCACTTTTGTTCTCGAGAAAGATTGGCAAGAAACTACGCAGAGTCCGGTAACCAGAATCCGAATCAGCAAGAAGCCGTATCTTCGGTGTTCCGTTCTCTCTTCTAGAAACCTTGGAAGAAAGGGAGAAAGCAAAGACCGAAAGAGAAGCGGGTTCGGCGTCTCGTGCGACGAACTCAAAGCAGGACTCTCTTTGGACACGATTCCTGAGGAAGCTGCTATTACTCTTTCGTTCTTCGGCTGAGGTTATGCTAAACTACGAGGAACCGGTGGCTGCGTCCAGCCGCTTGGTAACGAAGACTCAAAGATTGAGCTCAACGCGTCGAGACCTTCTCCTCTCAGTCTCTCTCTCTCACGCGAGCCAGACTTGGGAACTTCGTTGAATCGTCAAGTTGAAGCTTTTACTCCTCCGTATGCGTCAACCTCTCCAGCTCCCCAGAAGCCTTCGCTGCGTCGAGCTCCTGCGAAATTAAAAACAAACCGCGCGCGACACGTCAGATCTTGGTCTCTTCTTTCCCCTTTCCCCTTTCCCTTCTTCCCTCCCTTCTCCTTCACTCGAAGAGCAGGACATTCAGCGCACCTTATGTCCTCCGATATGCTATCTCAGACGAGTCCACAGCCCGAGAGAGGATCAGCTCTCTTCCCATCCCTCCCTCTTTCTGCCTCAAAACTCACCTTCCCCCTCACAAAAACATTCGGCATCTCACTAGAGCCCGTCAGCTCTTTGAGGTACTCCTGAACTTCTTCTCCTCCGACCATGAGGTCCAACCTACCCAAATTCGACCCGACATCGAACGAGGTGATCAGCTCCCACTGCATCTCCTCCTTGCTCTTCCCTCCCTTCTCCTTTTACGAAGCCACTCACTCGAAATCCTTCATCTTATGACTCTCAGGCAGGTTCAGCTCCTCGATCGTTTCCTTCGCTGCTTTGGTGGAGGCTGCACCCACATCCCATCCAACAATTCCCAGAGCCAGCGAGTCAGAACAGAGCCGAGCAAAGAGCTCAAACATCTTCCCCTTCCGCCCTCTCTTCCTCGTAGATCTCCCTCAATTGATTCACTGACAGCAGTAGCTTTTCCCGAAGACGACGATGAAGTCCTGAGCTATAGCGGAGTCGACTGTATCTTTGGCGGAGATGGTCATGGACGGTGGGTGGAGGGAAGAAAGGGAACAGGAAAGCGAGAGAAGGTGGTTCGAGTTGAGGAAGGGTGCGGAAGAAAGGGAGACGTCATATAGCTTTGGTGTTGGACAAGAAAAGAGAGGAGCGAAGCGTGAAGGTTCGCGAGCGAGATGGGGAACGCGACTGTCTTTTCCTCCCTTTAGGTCTCTAGTCTAGCTTCCCTGTCCTGTCCACTTGGCCGACTCACAGAGCTCTGAGATGTTGTACAAATGAGCTCTCTCTCTCTCTCAACGTGTCGCGTTGCAGCACGTACATCAATCCATCGATCCGTCGTCCTCCGTCGAGATAATCTAGAGCTTGCTTTCCGTTTAAACCTGGATGAGCTTAGCGAGGGTTCCCGAGGACTTGGCTTTGGCGAGATCCTGTAGAAAGAAAGAGGAAAGCACCGAGGCTGGTGAGCTCGAGGAAGAGGGAGAGAGAGGGAGGGAAAGGAAGTCAAACTCACGTCGCTTCCTCCAACGTGCTGTAGGAAACCAAAGACGGGGTGAAAGTCAGCTTGAGCTGGTATCGGTCATAATAAGGATGTGAGCTAACCTTTCCCTGGATGCTGTAGGACGAAAAACGAACGGGCGAAGGAGTATCAGCGTTTCGTTCAGCCGACCTTCCGCCTCGAACGCATTGTAGGATCGATAAACGTACTAGATGTTCGGCACAGTTCGCTGTCCCGAGATCTCAGCAAGGTAGTTCTGGATATCAGCACCATCATCTCGCTCGTCCTAGATCCCACGAACCAAAAAAGAAAAGAAAAGAAAGAGTCAGCGATCCAATCCTGGAGGTTCATGACGTGCGTCGTTAGATCGAAGGAAACAGAGGACTGAAGGGGACTGACGAGCTCGTAGACCTTGACCTCCTTGCCCTCAGGAAGGTTAAGCTCTTTCAGGACGTTCTTGGCCTTCTTGCAGTAGCTGGTAAGAAGGATGAAAGAGCAGAGGAGGAGAAGGAGAAGGGAGAGGAGTAAGAAGGAGGGACGAAGGTCGGAGGGAGGGAAGGAGAGAGAGAGCTCGTACGGGCAGTAGGACTGGAGGAAAGGAAACGGCCGAGAGGAGAAAACGTCAGCATGAGGCTACTAGTCAATCGCAGGTTGCCTTCGTGCTCTGAACGATACCTCCCGTAGAGGGAGCAGAAGGAGAAGCAGAGCTCAGGCTGACCTTGCTGAAGACAGCTATGAAGTCGCCCGCGATTGCGGTATCGACGATAGATTTGACAGACATGCGAGTTTCTTGAGAAGGGGCTGGGGTGGAGAGTAAGGATCCTATTTTGGTAGATCTGAAGGAGTTGTGGTTGAAGGCAGCTTGAGGAAAGAAAGGCAGAGCTGGGTCAGGTTTCGAAGGTCGGCGGCGATTGCTCTGCTTCCCCATCCGCCCATCTCGGACCTCTAGCCACAACACCCGAATCTCAGCATTCCTACTTTTTTGATCTCAAGATGATGCAAAGCTTCCGACCCACGCCTCAAGTGTGAGTCTCGGATCCCGCTTGGTCGTAGAAGGCGGAAGAACGCGAAGGAAGGAGAACGAACCGTCGAGCTGACCTTTCTCCTCCTTCCTCCCGTCCTTTTTGCCGTCCTTGGGTGCAGCACTGTCTGGGTGACCTCTCCCGACACCCACTCGGAACGTAAACTCGACCCTGATCTGACTGTGGCTCAGCTCAAATCGAAATTTGAGCTCATCACTGGGATCTCGATGGACTTGCAAGCTCTCTCTCTCCTTCGAGCAGACGAGGGCGAGCTCGTGGCTTCGATGGACGATCCGGATAGGACTTTGGGAAGCTATGGAGTCGTGGGTGAGTCCATCAGCCTTAAATATACTTGATTTCGCTCGACTTAAGGTGACGAGCTTTTTCTTTTCTGGTTCAAAAGACTGGATGTGCATCAAAGTGAGCTCGACCCTTTCCATCCTCCTCCCTCCCCCTCCCTCCCTCGAGCTTATCTCCTTTCGACTCGACTCTGACAGGTCACCAACAAAGATCCCAACGCCGTAGCAGGTGCCTACACCGACTCCTCGAACGTCCAGAAATTCGAGCTGACTGAAACGGAGTACGAGGCTCGACGAGGTTCGTCCCAAGCCCTCATCTCCTTTCCTTCGTCTCCTCCCCCATTACCTCTTCATCGCTTTCCTTTCACCCACAGCTAACCTCAACTTCGACTCTCTTGCAGATACCGTCCATACCTATCTCAAAGAGAACAAACTAGGACCCAAATTCAACCCCTCCTCCCCCTCAGCCTCACCTTCCTCGCCCAAACCAACATCACCCGCCGCTCCTCTTCCTTCAGTGGACGACAGATGTGAAGTAGAGACGGCCTCAGGCTCGGTGAGAGGGAGTGTGAAGTTCGTGGGGGAGACGGAGTTTGGGAAGGGGAAGGTGGGAGGGGTTTGGGTGGGAGTGGAGTTGGATGAGCCGGGAGGGAAGAATGATGGGAGGTGAGTTGGTTTCGTCTCTTTCTTTTGAACTGTTTAGACGGAGGGAAGAGGTGGGAGGGTAGATAGGAGCTGGAGAGAAGGGAAGAGGAAAGGATCAGGAGTGGGATCAGCGCACATCGGAGGGAGTTGAGCGAGGGAGAGCAAAGAGCTGATCTGGACGCGTCGTCTCTTCCTCCTTGTTCGTTTCGTTTCTCTCCCAGCGTCGAGGGGAAGAAGTACTTCGTCGCCAAGAAGAACTATGGTATCTTTGTGAGTCTCTTCTCTTCACTGTTCCTTCGGCCGAACGCGCTCAAACGAGGCGAGACCGAAACGAGACGCGAGCTGACCAGGAGTTTTGATTCGGTTGTTCGTTCGCTACAGGTCCGACCCGAGAAGGTGACGGTGGGAGACTTCCCAGAAGAAGATTTCATGGACGAGGACGAGGAGGAGATTTGATTGGTGTAGAGTTGGGTCGTTGGTGGCATGGAAACGAATCGAAACGAGTTCATTCTTCTTCTTTTCGCTTCGAGTCGAGTAAAAGCGCTGAGTTATCGATGCCTGACCCATCTAACAGGTCCAAGGTCAGATGATAAGGTCGTCCCAGTTCATAAACAGCTCATACACGAAAGACAAAAACAAAAACCAGAACGAATAGTCAAAAACGACGCGTCGAGATCAGAAGTCTCCCAGATCCAGATCAAGAGATTTGACGACCTCCTTCTCGATCCTCTTCTTCACACTAGGGGCAGCAGCGGTTCCGAGGGAGAGGTCTGGGATGGAGGTGGAGGGTTTTTCGGAGAGGGCTGCGAGGAAGGGAGAGCCTGAGAGGGGGGTGTTGGCTTCGGAGCTGTCGAAAGTCGAACGAGAGACGAGGGAGGGGACCAGAAGAGATTGGGGGGAAGGAGTCAGAAATGAATGAGAGGGGAAGAAAGGAAGAGGTAGCAGCCGGAGAGAAGATGGAGCGGTGAAGGGTAGGGAGAGGGAGAGAGGAAGAGAAACGCGAACTCACGCAGTCGCCACAGCACCCAACCCTTTGGACCTCTTCCCTCCCGCCCCCTCCCCAGCCAAATTCGCCAACCTTCTCGCCTCCTTCTTCTCCGCATCACTCTTCCTAATCGCCTCCGCCTGAGCCTTCCTGTTCTTCTCGTTCAACATCGTCCCGTAATCCTCCACCCCTCCCGCCGCTGGAGTCGCCAACGCAGCCGATACCGCGAGATCCTCGTCCAGTCCACGGATGATGTCAGCGATGGACTCGGCAGCGTCGTAATCTTGTCGCTTGATGGCCATGGTGTGTTCGGCTCGACGACGGTTGAGTTCGAGTTGGATGGAGGAGGCTTTGGATTTTCCGAGAGCGTTTTTGGCTACCATGGCGGTGATGTCGGCCTGAAGGATAGAGAGGCGAGTCAGTTGAGAGAAAAGACAGAGAGGGAGTGAGAACGTGGGAAAGAGGAGAAGCACTCACGTCCGTCAACTTCCTCGTGGCGATCTCGACCCACTCCTCCTTCTTCCTCGCGAGCTGACTCTTCTTGGGCATAGGGATCTTCTGAGACTCGAGAGTTGCCTTCCACCATCGGAACTCGTCCTGGGTTAGAAAATCAACCGAGCCAAGGACGCCGCCGTCAGATTCTGGATCGTTGAGACAGAGAAAACGAAAGGGGAACGAAAGGGACGAACGGGAGTGAAAGCGGAATTCGAGACCTGTTCCATGGTAGCTGTTCGTTCTGACTTCCCGATCTTGAGGATGAGTTTCCGATCGTCTCGAGTTCCTTCGAACTGGTACATCTTGTACTTCTCGGTTCCTATAAAGTGAGGAAGAGAGAGAAGTCGATCAGATCAGCTTCCGACGAGAGACAGAGAAAGAGAAAGGCAAAACTCACCGACGACCTCAAAGACTCTGTAGACTGGTTGTCCCTGGTCTCCCGGTCCAACCACGTAGCGAACGAAGCCGCCTTTCAGATCGAAACAAAGAGGAGAAGATGAAAGGTCAGATTCGGACGCGTCCTTCGTCTCAAACGAGAAGCTAGAAAGCGAGGAGAGGAAGAAAGACTCACCAGTAACGTACTCCTCGAACGCAGGGTTATCGACTTTGGAAGCTAGGTCTCCTCGACTCAATCGGGCCCTCTCGAGGTCGTGCAGCTCGATCTGTTCGGAAGCCTTCTTCGTCCGACGTTCGGCCTCGTCCTCAGAGTATCGCGAAACTCCTCCGTCCTCCTCGTCCGAGGAATCGCTAGCGGCTGCTCGTCGACGCGGTGAGTTTCCAGATCCACCCTGAGATAAGCGAAGAAGGTCGACGTGGGTCAGAACCAACCCGACGAGCAAGGATAGGAGGAAAGAGAAAGAGCTGAACGAACCTTTCTCGACTGCCTCTCCTTCTTCTCCACTCGACTGTTCTTCAGCTCCTCCAGCTTCCTCGTCTTGGTCGACGACGTTCCAGTGAGAGTGTGTTGACCTGAGAGACCACGCGTGAGCCAGAGCAGTCAGCTTTTCGACTTTGGGAGGACAGACTCGCGTCTCGAAAGCTGATCGAGAAAGGAAGCTGAGCTCACGCTTAGCGGCCTTCGCGACGGTATCCTCCCCCTGCCTGTTCTTGTACATGTTGTCGAGCTGTCTCTTCTGGTCGACCTTGGCCTTCTCAGCTTCTCGTTCGGCAATGACCTCCTCTCGTTGAAACTCGGGCAGCGACATGATTCTGGGAGGGAGGAGAGGAAGGGGAAGGAGACGAGAGGTGGACGACGACAGAGAGAAGCAGAGACGTCAGCGCAATGAAATGAGAGGTGAGGCATGTGTATAAGATCGTAAAGAAGGGCGAGAAGCGATGGGAAGAGTGCTGGGCGTACCTCTGTCTATCTGCTTCATCCTTGAATCGACCTTCGAGAGGGTAAGGGTTGACCGTCGATGTCGAAGGTCCCTCGTCCTCAGATTCGAGATCCATAGGCTGCTCGTCTTCATCAGAAGAGGATACGGATCTATAAGAGCAAAGGCGAGAGGGAGGCAGTCAGTGAAACGTTGTAGCGATCGGGAAGAAACCAAGGGGAGCTCGGAAGGAGGAGAGAAGGGAGTGTCTTCCAACTCACGGTCTTGGGCGCTTTGACTTGGAAGATTTTGACCGTTTTTTGGAGGAAGGATCGTCGGCGAGAGCGAGAAGCTCTTCTGAGAGGTCGTCCGAGTCCATAGCGATTGAAAGTGGCTTTGGGAAAGAAGGGAGGGGAAGGGAGAGATGAATGTGGATGGAGGTCAACTTCGATAGCTCCCTTCTTTCTCTTTCCCTCCTCCACCCATCCAGCCAAACGCAACAAAATCTCACTTTAGGACCTCTCTCAGCTTCCATCGACCCTATAGATCTTCCATCATGACTCGGTGAGTTCGAATATCTGCTCTTGTCTGGATGAGACGAAGGAGAACGACTCTCGAGCTGACCTCTCCTCCTCCCTTCCCTTCTCCTTCCCTTCTTTCACCAGGTCGTGAGTCCTACAGATCCAGGGCCTGAACCTTTGATTCCGCTGGACGTATATCTAACCTTCGTATCTGTCTTATCTTGTGGTTCCTAGCCACGCGAAGAACAGTCACTCGTACGTTTGAGCTCCTTCTCTCCTTCAACTCGTGAGCTTCATCCTGACCTTCCCTCCTTCCTTCTCTGCAGCTCTCCCTTCTTCACTTACCACGAGCGATCAATGTACGTCATCTCTATCGCTGAACTCCCCTGATCTCTCTGACTCCTCTCGTACCCTTCTATACCTTCCTCCAGCCTCCCCTACGGATCGAAGAAGGTCCGTCTCGTCGTTCCTCTCCACCTTCTCCAAGCCTCCTTCCTCCTAACCTCCTCCTTCTTCCCCTCTTGCAGCAACGAATCGGAGCCGAATCCTTCCGTAAATTTGACGCTTGCATGCTCTGCAACTCCACCGTTCGAGATCCCGTCGCCTGCTATGAAGGTAAGTTGACCGACCCTGTTCTTGCCAACCCACTCCGAAGACTTGTGGTCTCTCTTCCCTTGTCGGGCGAAGCTGATCGTCTCTGCCCCTCTACTTCCTTCCGCCGCTCTCTCTCCAAGGTCATATCTTCTGCCGAGAATGTGTGCTCGAGTCCCTGCTTTCCCAGAAGAAGCTCATCAAGGCTCATCAGGTCGCAGTCGAGAAGAGAGAGGGCGAGGAGGAGGAGGAGAGGAACAGGGCTAGGAGCGAGGCGAGGGAGAGGGTGTTGAAGGATTTCGAGAGGACTCAGAGTGCTTTGGGAGGAGGTAGTGGGAGTGTAGTGGGGGCTGGGAAGGAGGGGAGGGTGGAGGAGAAGGAGAAGGAGGGAGAGGATGGTGAGTTCGAATCCTTTCTCTTGTGTTGGGACGTTCTGAAGGAGAGTGGCAGTGGATGTGGAGATTCGACTAGTCTCGTTCCCTCCCCATCGACGGCCTGTCTTCAGATAAGATCGAACCGAGATCGCTGACTTCTCGCTCCTTTTGTACGACATCAGCTCGAGGCCTCAAAAGGAAGTTTGGATTCGATCTCGACGCGGTCACCAAGCTCGCTGAGGAAGCCGAGGACGCTGCTATGGTCAAGATTGAGAAGGAGCAGGCGGAGGCAAGGAAGGCCAAGCTTCCTGCGTTCTGGCTGTGAGTCTTTCCTTACATCTCTCTCCTCAATTTGTTTCGTGAGACGCGTCTCTCGTCCGTCGCTGACTCCTTCTCTTTCGAAACGCTCTTCCGTCCTGTTCGCATCGCTAGGCCATCTCTCACTCCTGTGGTCGCTGGGCCCGCTCCTATAGCAGAGATGAAGCTTGAGACGATGTGCCACGCCGATAAACATCCCCATCCTCTCAGGTTCGTCTTCCCTCCCCTTTCTTCCCTATCTTTCTCTCTTCTCCCTCTCTCCCTACCTTTTTCGCAGAAATCAAGCTGACCCTCTTCTCACGCCTTATTCTGATAGCATCAAGAAACTCATCACCGTTCACTTCACTCCCCTCCCAACTCCCTCCACCTCGACCGCTCCTCCTCCCAACGCGTCCACTCCCATCCCTTCCATCTGCCCCTCCTGCTCCAAGGAACTCACCAACGGCTCCACGGCTGTGCTGATCAAGGTAAGCTCCTGTCTTCTCTCTTTCTTCCTTCTCTACCGTCCCACACCTCTGCTTTCCTTTCTTTCTTTCTTCGCTCACCACCCCTTTCCCTCGTTCGTTCCTCGTCTTTGAAACAATAGACCTGCGGCCACGTCGTCTGCAAGAGCTGCTGTGACAAGATCGTCAAGCCTGGGAAACAGTGTGTTGCCTGCGACGGACGAGCGAAGGAGAAGGATCTGGTGGAGTTGAAGAGGGACGGGACGGGGTTCGCCGCTGCTGGAGGAGCCGAGTCGAAAAAGGTGAGTTTAGTTCTGCGAGGGCAAATAGAGCTGAGGGAAAGAGGCAAAGATAGAGCTGATCTTCGTCTCGTTGGGTTTTTTCAGTCTGCTACTGCTTTCCAATAGATTAGGAGGGAGAAGGAGACGCGATGCGATGCTTGAACGATCTTCCAACTCTTCTCTTTCCTTCGTGAAAACGTGTTCGGACACGTCCCTGTCTAAATGGGGCCGCTTCTTGCTGGACTTTGGCTCTGAAAGGAGAAAGAGAGATAACTGCATCGCTTCGAAAGTAGGAAGCGAGACACTTTCGAAGCGAGACGGCCGAGTGTTCGAAAGCCGGGAGGTTTCAAGAGGAGAGAAGGAAGGAGGGTTGTCAGTGAGGCGCGTTTGGTTCAGCGGCCTGAAGTGAAAGTCCCAAAGGAGGCCTTCTCATACCTACCGTTCCAGTCTTTTTGGTCGTCGGTCGGCTTTTCTTCGTTCGTTCAAGGTTTCGTTTTGGTGATTTGGGCTTTGGGCTCAGCAATTGGCAGCGAGCGTCGAGGAGAACCTGCAGGAGAGAGGGAGAGAGAGGAAGGAAGGAAGAGTCCTATCGTATTGGAACCGACGAGGTTCAGTCGGGATTGAAAGGGACGGCGGGAAGGGCAAAACGATCTGAGCTCGACGTCGTTCCCTCCCTCTCTTTCCTACCCAACCTCCTTCCCTCGCCTCTCCTCCTCGTCAACATTCGCGTCATACATCATCCATCGAAAGAAAGCCCAACCAACGAAAACAATTGCACCAGCGAAGAAAGAAAGGGCGAATGAACAAAGAGACTCGGAGCTGGGAAGAAACAGAAAGCGATTAATCATACGAGAGAGAGAGGCAGAGAGAGTTTTGAAACTATAGGGCGAGAGGAGAGGGAGTGATTCGAAAGGAGAAAAAAAAAAGCAGAGAGAAACGGCATGTAAAAGAAAAGTGAGTGAGAGAAGAGAGGTTTCCGCGTTGAAGGGAAAGTAGAGTGAAAACGAAAAGAGAAAGAAGAGTCCGCAGTTGAAGTAGAGTATAGATCATAAAGAGAAAAGAGGCGAACGAAGGGACGAGAGGCAAGGAGAGAAAGCAAAAGCAAAGCCCAAGAAAGCGAGAAAGAAGAGACGAGACGCGACGCGTCGTCTCACTCCTGACCGAAACCGAGAGTCTCCTCGACGCTGCAAGATCGGACCAGAGGAAGGGAAATGAGAGTCAGAGGGGGAAGAGGTAATAGAGCAGAGAACAGAGAGGCAAACTCACGCAATGGTGAGCTTGTGCTCGAGCGCCTCGAACGACTTGTAAGGAGGAAGATCGATTCGGTTGAAACACGTGTGACTCTTCGGCAGCTGTCCTACTTCACCAGCTTTCTCTATGGTGAATCGTCTTGGTCCGTCTGATCCTTGCAGGTCTTTGAAGCCGTTGACGGGTATACGAGAGGTCCCGGTGGTGAACTGAAGGAGACGGGACTTCCTCTCGGCGGGCCAGGCTCCGACTGGACGAAAAACGCGGAAACAAGACCGGAAACGAGTCAGTATGTATACCACTACCCAGATATGGTCCAAAGTATAGTGCTCCATGTTTCGAAGTATATCTCGAGGATAGGAGGAGAAGGAGGAGGAAGAAGGGAAGGAGAGAGAGTCGAGCTCACCACATTGCCAGAACCATCCAACCACCTCATCCGACGGGTTGTATCCTCTGTAATCCGTGTGCTTCTTCCAATCCTCAACATCGATATCGGCCATTCCTCCGATGAGAAGCTGTTGCAGCCCAAGAAAGGATCGGAATCAGCTTCGAGGTCGCGCGAGAAGGGAAAGGGGAAGGGAAAGAAACGAACCTCCAACTCCCTCTCGTCGAACACGTTGATCAACTCCTGAGGGATCAACTCGTTGAAACCACTCATGAAAGCCTGGAACTGCTCCTCGACTCGCTTGGAGATTCGGTACTCGGTGATGGCGCTGAAGAAAGAAAGAAGATGTTAGCGGAGATCTTTTCGTCGAAGGAGGGAGGAGCCTCGACTCACTCGACGTATTCCTTCTTGTTGTCCTGCGTAACCTCGATGTTCTCTCCTCCAGGGATCAAAGGGATCGAGATGATCTCTCCGAATCGCTCCTCCTCAGTAGAGAAGGTGTAGTCGATTACGTCCGTGATGTCGTTGTCCCTGGAGAGCGAAGAGACGCGACGCCGTCAGTTCCAAAGCCTGAAGATGAAAAAGAGAGGGAAGGTGATACTCACAGCATCCACTGAAGTCCTCGGTAAAGCTCAGCATCCACAGACTCGAGATCCTCGAGCACGATCTTCTTCTTGAGGATCATCTTGTAGAACGAGACGATGAAGTAGGCGTCGAGGAAACGTCGGTGAAAGATTCCCAGTCCGAGGCATCGTCCGATGAACTTGAAGTCTGTACGTTTCGAGGACAAATAAGGGAAGAGGAGTCAGAGGAGGAGAGGAGGATGCGACGAGAGGGAAAGAAGGAAGGAAGGGAAAGGGAGAACGAACAGTTCAAGTGCTCGGGGTTGACGTCCGAGTTTGGGTTGATTTGGAGGGTGTAGTTGTCGACGGCGGAGTACTCGAACAGGCAGTAGAAAGGGTTGAACATCTCGTGGGAGAGAAGGAAGAAGAACTCCCTAGAAAGAGCGGAGGCGAAGAAAAGGAAAGTCGGGTCAGCGAAAACCTCGTCCGCCTCACCGATTCGATTCGAACTTCAAACTCACCTCGACAATCCTCCGTAATCCAACCCATCCTCTCCTTCGAACTTGATCATCAACCTCTTCTTCAAATCGTTCGGCGTCTGCCTCATGATCTCCGCGTACGACCCTTCGAAGATGCTCTCCCTCGAGACCTTGACGTGACACTGTCCAGGGATGGGACGAAGCGCAGGTTGGGATCGGAAGTAGATGAGCTTCCTTCGGAAGTCTCGCTTGTACTGAGGAACGTTCTGGTCGAGGGAGGAGGGCAATCGAGGATCGTCCCAGGTGGTGGTCTGGAGGAGAAAGACAGCGAAAAGAGACAGAACGCGTCAGGGTCTCTTGTGTTTCGCTTCGCATCGAACGGAAGAGAAGTGGAGAGAGAAACAAACCTTGGTGTTGTGGTCGACGAAGTAGACTCGAGCGGTACTGGTAAGTCGCATCTCCCATCCTGAGGGTAGAGGTCCGAGTTGAGAGACGGTGGTGGGCTGAGTTCCGTTGACTCCGTTGTTGTCGACGACTCGGACTTGGGTTTGCCTTCGAGGATCGACCTGGAGGGAGAGGACCGAAGAAGAGGTCAGCCAAGGATTCGAGAGGGACATCAAGAGAGAGGAAAGCGTACCCAGGTGGCTAAGGAAGAGAGACGGCGAGAGGAAACGAGATGGAAGTCAGCAAAACATCAAAGGGAGGAGGTCAAGGTGAAACGCGAGGTTCGACGCACTAGTTCGAGTGTTGTGGCTACAGCAGATATAGATGGGTACGAAAGTCAGCTTATATCCCTTCCCTGAGCTCCTGAATAGTAGATACTGAAGCTCGTACTCACTCGACGAAGTAAGGTCGTCCCTCAGGAGTAAACCTCTGCTCCCAACCGGCAGGAATGGGTCCCGATCCTCCTGTCGTCGCAGCTCCAGGGTTGGGAATCACAGCAGCAGGAGCCGACGTGGTCTGAGAAGCACCGATGGCGGGAGCGTTGGTCTCGAGAAGATCGTCGGCAAGTGTTCGAGCGTTGTGTCGTTGAAGAGCATCCGAGGTATCGGACGCTTGAGAGGCAGTGTTCTGAGCTGCGGAGGCGGTAGGTCTTGAGGGACGAGGGGAGAGGAAGGGAGGGATGTGAGCAGGGGAGGAGACGAGAAGATGATAGAGAGGAGGTGAAAGAAGAGACTCACCGGTTCCAAGTGGTCGTTCGAGTGTTGTGGTCGACGTCTGAACGGAGAGGAAGAGCGGCGACGTCAGCTCGAGCCTTTCCCTTTCCTTCCTTCCTTCCTTCCTTCTCCTTCAGCTCGATCGAACGAGCCTCCAAGCCCTACTCACAGTACTGCCTTCCCAAGTGATCCATCCTCCTCTCCCAGTTCCCAGGCAATGGCCCGTGCTGATCGCTGTGAGGATCGAAGTTCCTGTTCGCGGCAGCCGTCGCCGGGTTCGATCCAGCTTGTTGACCAACGGCAGACGCTGCTGCTACTCCAGTGGCATGGTGAGGAACGGCTCCTCCCGATTGCGGTTGCTGCTGCTGAGCGACTGGAGCTGGTGTGGGTTGAGCGATAGGAACAGGAGTAGGGGTGGCGACTCGAGCAGGCTCGGCGGAGGAAGGAAGGAGGGAGTTGGGTCGAGAGGAAAGGGAAGACGATCCAGCACCAGCGGAGGAGGAGGAAGCGTTGAGGGTGGAGTTGGGACCGTCGGTGGAGTGGTCGTTAAGAGCTGGGGAGGTGGCAGCAGTGTGACCTGGGTTCTGGATGGGAGTGGAGATGTTGGTGGACAAGTAGATGATGATCTTTCCATGGACGACGAGGTTGTCGTTGGACTTCTTGAGCTCCTTCGTGAGCATCTCTGTTTGAGTTTCGATGATAGACAACCAAACGAGTCAGCTTTTCGTGCAAAAGCAGCTCGAGAAGGAGAAACGGCAAGGCAAGGGCCCGTGTCGTCTGAGCGAGTTGTGCGAGACGAGAGAGCTCCTCCCTTCTGCTCTCTCCTCTCGCTTGGAAAGGAGACTGGTCGAGATGGGAAGGGAGTAACGTACCATGTCCTCCGAGTTCGAGATCGAGAACGTCGCTGACTTTGACGTTGATGACACCCAAGAAGCCCTGATCTCTACGCTTGAACTTCCTCTGGTCGAAGATCTGGACGGCGACGACGGACGAGTCCTTGACAGAGCTGAGAAAGCAAGAAGCACAGAAGCGAGGGCAGAAGCGAAAGGTCAGCTTCTATGCACTCCCTCTTACGCTATCAAGCTCGCTTCTGCTCTCTCTCTCTAGTGAGGAGGAGAGGAGAGGGGAGAGAGAAGTGAGAAGAGGGTCGAAGCGAGCGGCGGAGGATCGGGGAGTCGAGGAGAGAGGGAGAGAGAGAGAGGAAGGAGGCGGAACTGACATGTCGAAGTTCTCGTTCCAGTAAGGGTTCAAGGTCTTCTTGATCACACTCGTAGTGTACGTCTGCTCCCCATCGACGGTGATGACAGCGAAAGGAGAAGGAAGGCTGCGGATATCGAGAGGAGGGAGAGGAAGAAGAAGTCAGCGAGAGAGAGAGAGCATGACGGAGCTCGAGACTCTCTTTCCTTCCTCTCCTTCCTCCGTCCAGAGAGAGAGAGGGATAAACACACGTGAAGACATCTCTCTTTGCTAGAGAGTCGGCAGCGACGACTGTAGTGCGAAGAAGAGAAAAAGGAAGGAGGAGAAGGAGAGGGAGAGAGATGAGCAAGAGCAGCGGAGGACGGCCGGTGTGTGGCAAGAGGAGCAGGGAACGAGAGAGGAAGGAGAGGTGAAGGGGATTCGAGACTCACCCGTCAACCGAATAGTCTTGGGACTGTGAGATAAAGTAGCTAGATCAGTAGAGTTTCACGAGAGGAATCGAACGGTATAACTTACAGAGTGTTTGGACCTCTAGCCGACATTGAGGAGGGAAGGAGGGAGGGGGAGGGAGGAGAGGAGAAGGTGGGTGAGAGGGAATCGAAGCGCGAAGGAGAGAGAAGCCTGTCCCTCCGTTCTCGTCGGTCGCTTGGAAAAGTCCGAAAATTCACCACTCAGTTTTCAACAACGGAGTCTGCTCAAAAACGATGTCCAGAATCAAGCCCCAAAAAAACCACCTCGAGAAAATTGCTTCAAGGGCGAAGCTCACAACCCGTCGTCTCCTTTCCCCTTCCAGAATTTCGCGAGCTCTCCTCTTCCCTCCCTCCCTCCCAACTTCCATCCTCCTCCCCCTCCCCTCCCTTCTTTCCTCGGTATTCTTTCGCCCCCGATGGCCAAAGGACCTCGATCTTCCAACGCTTCGGCAAGCAGCAGTAGCAGCAAACCCTCCAGCTCCAAGCCCAAACCCTCGCCCAAATCCTCCTCCTCCTCCTCCAAGAAGGTCGCTCCTCCTCCTCCCGCCGACAACGACGAGGATGAGTCCGGTTCCGATGAAGAAATCACCGAGGCCGATATGAAGCTTCTCATGGACGCCCTGGGCAAGGACGGTCTCGAGGAGGCTGTCGCTATGATGGGAGGAGAGGGCTCCGACGACGACGAGGAGGAGGACGAGGACGATGAGGATTTCGAGTCTGGAGATGAAGGGGAGGGACTCAGCGAGGAGGACGATGCTCTTCTTGAGGAGGAGGATGGAGTAGAGGGTCTTAGTGGAGCTGAGGAGGACGACGAGGAGCTTGCTGAGGATGAGGACGAGGACGACGAGGCCAACATGCTCGCTTTGGACGATATGGGATCAGAGGATGGATCCGTCGACGAGGATGCTATTCCTAAGCAGAAGGTTACGATTTACAACAAGGTACGTCTAGTCTATCATATCTGTTGCCTCGCTGTGAGAAGTTGGGAGGGGGAAGGGGAGGGCAGAGAAGAGTTGAGCTCGAGCTCGCAAAATCGAAACGAAGCTGACCTCCCGACTTTCCTTCCTTCCCTCCTTCCTTTCCTTCTCAGCCCGCCATGGTCTCCCTCCTCTCCACCCTCCATGCTCCTTACGCCCAGATGCCCTGGGAGGAGCTCATGTCCGTCACCGCTCCCGACGTCATCCAAGGTTCTGTCGACGCTGAGGATGATCTCGCTCGAGAAGTCGCTTTGTGAGTCGTTCGAACCTCTCAACCTCCCGACCTTTGTTTGCCTTCTTCTTTCGACCCCTGAACTGACCGACCGCGTTCCACTCTCTCGTTCGTTCTCACTCACAGCTACAAGCAAGCTCTCTCCTCCGCCATCACCGCTCGAGCTCTGTGCGCCAAGAACGGAGTCGCGTTCACTCGTCCAAACGACTACTACGCCGAGATGGTCAAGTCGGATGCTCACATGGAGAGGATCAGGCAGAAGTTGCTCGACGAGACGTACGTACCACCTTCTCCCTCCCTCTCACCCTCTCCTCTCTTCTTCGGCTCTTTTTCTTTTCCCGCGAGAGAGCGAGAAGGAAGGAGAGAGCTTGCACGAAACTGACCTCTCTTTCTCTCTCTTCGCGTCGTTTTCTGTGTTTCTGCAGCTCCGGTATCAAGAAGTCCGAGGACGCTCGACGACAGCGAGATCTCAAGAAGTTTGGAAAGAAGGTTCAGGTCGCCAAGCTTCAGGAGCGAGAGGGAGAGAAGAAGGCTTTGGGAGAGAAGCTCAAGGGTCTCAAGAGGAGTGCGTTTCTCTTCTCTCTTCTCTTCTCCTCTCCCTTTCTGTTCCCTCCCTTCGCGTCTCCAAAAATCAACCAACCTGACCCTTTCTTCATCCTCCTTCCTTCCTTCCCTCCAGAGAGAAAAGACGGCGAATCCACCGCCAACGGAGGCGACGACGACTTCGACGTCAAACTCGAAGATGCTCTCACCTCCCGTCCCGCCAAAGCTGCTCGAGGCGGATCCGCTCGAGGTGGCCGAGGAGGAGATCGAGGCTCCAAGATTACTCGACGAGGAAGGGATTCCAAGTTTGGATTTGGAGGAGGAGATCGAAGGTCGAAATCCAACACTCGAGAATCGACGGAGGACGATGGAGGAGGAGGAGGGGGACGAGGTGGACGTGGTGGAGGACGGGGGGACGAGGGGGAGGAAGGGGTGGGGACGAGGTGGAAGGGGAGGAGGAGGAGGGGATAGGGGGCTAAGAGGCCTGGAAGAGGGAAGAGGGCTGCTGGAGGGAAGTAAGCCTGAGGGTGGTTGCGTAGCTTTGGTTTGGCTTGCGAGGATGATGAGGGTTCTACTTGATTTTGGTTTGGGTTGGGTTGGTGTGAGAAAGGAAAGGAAAAGAAGAAGGAGGAGAGAGAGGAAGCGAGAGGGTGATCTTTCTTTCGACGCGACGAGCCCAACTTTGGGCGCGCTTTCGAAGAGAACCGAACGCGAGGACCGCTACGAGCTGATGGAATAGAAGGGTCATGCGATTGGTGTTCGTAAAGATCAAGTCGTGAAAGGAGGAAGGAGTGGCGCGAGCGAAACGAGTGAGTCATCGTCCGGAGACGGGGCAGCAGACGTCGAGCGAGGCGTCCTTGAAGAATCGGAAAGGGATGAGGATCCAGAGT
This sequence comes from Mrakia blollopis, assembly GCA_000950635.1. Lineage (NCBI taxonomy): Eukaryota > Fungi > Basidiomycota > Tremellomycetes > Cystofilobasidiales > Mrakiaceae > Mrakia > Mrakia blollopis. The sequence continues at coordinate 289,006 of BBPU01000074.1, read as the reverse complement.
CAGCGGAGAGAAGCAAGACGAGAGGAGAGGGAGAGAGAAGAGGAGAGGAGGAGAAGGCGCGAACCCAGGTCCTGTTGAAACACTCCCAACGGCGTTCGATCTGTCGGCGAGGAGAGAGGAGGATCAGTCGAAGTTCGAAGAGCTGGATAGAGAGGGAAAAGATCGACTTACATCAGTTCGAATCTCTCTCACTTCTGCTGGGACTTCCGAAGGCTTTCCCCACTGAGGTCCTCGCGAAGAAACAGGAGCGGAAGAAGGGACGGGTTGGATTCCCCTGACCGGCCCGACCTGGAGGATTCTCTCGAGATCCTGAGAGAAAAAGAGACGCTGGTTGAGAGTCAGCTTCGGAAGGTGAGACCAAGATTGAGGAGGAGAGATTCAAAACAAACCTCGGGAAGCACGACTTCAACCTCGCAGCAGTTCAGGCAGAAGCTGGCGAACCGAACGACAAGGTCAAAGGTCAGCGTCAAGCGTATCCGTAGATCTGAGCAGAATAGATAGGAAGTATCACTCACTAACGGCGGCAAACACGAAGAGAATCTGAGATGGCGTACCCTACGGCGCCGCAAGAAGCCAGATCGTCGTCGTCAAACTCCAAAAAACGACAGCCGAGGATCTCGATGATGGTACGAAGGTGATCTCGATAGTCGTCGGGGTACTTTGAGTCGATATAGACGTCGTCGGAGTTGAAGGGTCCATCGACAACGTCGGGATCTCGCGGAAAGCTTGGGAAGTGAAGCACGTTCTAGATGGAGAATGAGACGAACCGTCAGCTTCGTCGACGTAGAACGAAAAGATTGGAGAGGTCAAGAAAGGTACGCACTCGATAGGGGCTAAGAAAGGAATCGGATCTCGAACTGATCTGGGCGAGGAGGTGAGAAAGCGTTCCGATGACAAAATCCGCAGGATGTGAGATGGCCTGCAGAGAGATCGAAGAAAGTCAGCTTGAAAACTTTGAGAGAGATGCAATTGATTAGAGAGCGTCCTTACCTTACTGAAAGCGAACGCCTCTCGAGTATCAACCACAAGCCAGTTTGCCTTCTCGACGCGATCCACAACGGTCCCTCCCAGTCTCTCAACAGCTGCCTTCACTGCATTGAGAACGACTCGCGTCCACTCTCCTCGCATGATTGAATACCCACGGTGAGCTGCTCGCTCGAGGCAGATTCTTCTTCCTGAGAAAGCTGGGCAGACGTCGAAGGAAGTGCTCGAAAGAGACGCGCCGAGAACGAGGATGGTTTCGTGGTCGAGATCGTAGTCGGGCGATTGTCGATGGAGGAGGCCATTGAAATTCGAGGTATGCGAGCTGACGTTGGTGATGGCATGAGGAGGATCGGTGCATTCGAGATCGAAGAGGGAAAGGGGAAGAAGAACGCCATGCTGAACGGAGGATGCGATCCTGAAGGAGAAAGGAGAAACTGAGTCAGCTAGAGCTCCTCGAAGGTATAGACAATGCTTACCAGTGAACGTGTATGTTCCAACGACCAGTATCCACACCTCGCGCTGATCTGGTTCCGAAGTGGTAGTCGACGTCGTCGTCGTCCTCTTCCCTGGAAGAAGGGGTTAAGTCGCGACCTTGATCAGTTTCTAGTATACTTGCGGCATTCAAGTTCTGAGAACTTGAGAGGGAGACACGTACGAAACGACCCCTCCGAACGCTTGGAAGAGTTCCTTGAACTCTCTGGCTTGCTGTTGAGAGTTGTACTGAAAAGGAGGAAGACGTCGTGAGTGAGTGAGTGCTCGGAGATCCAACGCGATGCGTGCAATCTGTGAGAGATCGTGTAGCGAACGAACCTGATAGATAGATCCGCGAACGTTGAAGTATCCGACCAATCCCTTGAAAAGCTGTCGGTAATCTGAAGGTGGAGAGCGACTGTTGGCACGGAGAAACGCGAGAATCATCAGCTGCTGATCGTGTCGTGTGAGCGACTGTAGACGTTCCCTAGACACTCACATCTTCAGAGCCTTATACTCAACCGTAATCCACTCTTCGCCCTCGTATACTACCTCGTTCGAGCTGTTGAGAAGACTCCAGCTCTGGAAGGAGAAAGGTCAGGCAGTGAAAGCGAGGGCCAAAGTTCTTCTCTTCGATCCGCGTTGCTCTCAGATACATATATATATATAAACGAGCAGAAACTTACAAGCATCTTCACTCCACCTTTACACTCGGTACTGCTCTTGAGCTTGAAGGTCAAGTCCTGCTTCTTCCCATCTCGTCTCCACTTGTCCTTGTTTCCGTGAGACGTCGAAGAGCCGGTGAAGCGAGAGAGGATCGAGCCCTCGAGGCTGCCGACGTCGTCTTCCTGGGAGGATGCTCGGGTATATAGGTATCTCTTGATCTGCTTGGTGACCCAGGGAGTAAACTCTGAGCTGGGAACGGAGGCGAGAACGACGTCCGAGAAGAAGGTGGATTCCTCCTCCTCCTCCTCGCTCTCGTCGACGAGTGTCGACTTGGAAGAGCTGGTCTCCTCCGTTTCTGCGATCTCCGAGCTGGAAGATGGAGAAGGAGAAGAAGTGTTGTTTTGCGTCTTCTTTGAGGGAGGAGGAGCCATATCTGAAGAAGGAGGGGCTGTGAGATGATGGATGTTGAAAGGGAGGAGACGAAAGGTCAGCTTGAAAGCGTTTCATCCAACTTTCCTCACCAACCACACCCTCCTTCCCCTTTTTTCACACATCTTTCTTCGCGGCTCTCAAGATGGGAGAGGAATCAAAAGCATCGAGTGAAGCTCCCGTCTTCGTGAGTGAGACTTCTCTACAGAGCCGAGGAGAAGGAGGACAGGTGTTCGGAGAAGGAGACGTGAGAGCTCACCTATGCTTCTCCTTCCCCTTCCTTCCTTTCTTGCAATCAGACCGAGCACACCAACGCTGAAGGTCGAACCTAGTACGTCTTATCTTCTATCATACCCACACAGAGGGAGTTTGACGTCGTTCCAAGGGGAGAGCCAGTGGCAGAGACAAGAAGGGTCGCGAAGGAGGAGGGAAGGAGTGAGCTCGCTCGCTCGACGTCCTCACCCATCCAGCTTCCATTACTCTTCGACGACTCGCTGCGGAAGAGCCAGAGGAAGACATAGAGATGGATCATTCCCTCGAAGGGTTACGGGCTGGGAGCCGCTACCCAGGAGGAGGATGAGCTCGAAGACGGCGTGTGAGCTTCCTTCAACCTCGAGCTGACCTCCTTTCGTTCACCTCTTCCCTCCCAGCTGGTACAACCCGGTCGACAAGAGCTCAGTATGGGAGAAGCCCGATAGTCTGAAGACTCCTGTGGGTCGACTTTGCTCCTCCCTGGGTTGCTTCGGATACTGATGAGCTCATCTTTCCTTCTCCTTCCTCCCCCAGTTCGAGCGAGCTCTCGCCGATACAGCCTGGAAGGAGTACATGTCGAAGGGGAGGAAGTACTGGGTTCACAAGGTCGGTATCTGACATTTCTATACAGGACCTGTTCGTCGGAAGCTCCTACTGATCCGTTCCTTCCTGTTTGAATCTTCAGGAGACCAAGGAGTCCGTCGTTCGTCCACTTCTTCTTCCCCTTCTCCAACCCTCTCCGTTCGAAGCTCATCACTTTCGGTTATACCTTGGTCGCTCAACAGTGGAACATGCCTGAGGAGCTCATCTTCTTGCTCGAAAAGGTCGGAGCCGAGGAACCTGAGCCCGTCAAGCCCAAGTCGCCTGAGCCCGTCGCAGCGTTCGTCCCTCCAGCCCCTCTTCCTCCTCTTCGAGCTTTCACTGATCTCTCTTCATCCTGTCCCTTCGACGTTTCCAGTTCTCCTCTCCCAGCTGCGTCGTCTACCAACGCTCTCGTCCCCGTCGGCTTCAACTCTCCTGCCCAGTTCTCCCCTCCTCCTCAACAGCTCGAACCCTTCCGTCAACCCGCTCCCATGTTCACTCTTCCCACCGCTCCCAAACCTCAGGATCAGTACGTCATTCCCGAAGGAGGTTGGAGGACCAAGTTCCAAGCCGAGCAGGCGTTCATGTACCTCCTGAACAAGCAGAAGGTCGACCCGGCGTGGACTTGGGATCAGACGATGCGAGGTGAGTAGCTTTTCTTTCTTTCAACGCGTCTCCTTTCCTCTGAGCTGATGTATTCATCCTTTGGTCACTGTCAGCTATCATCACCGACCCTCTCTACAAGAGTTTCCCAAGTTTGGCAGAGAAGAAGGCTGTCTTCCAGAAGGTTTGTCGAACTCTCTCTCGCTTCCTGTGCGCTCGACTTACTGACGCGTCTCCTCCTTCCTTTTCCTTTTCTCGGCCAACAGTTCGTCTCCGAGGCCAAAGCCAAACAGATCGAAGAGAAGGAGACGAGGATGCGACGTATTCGAGGGCCCTTCCGATCTCTTCTCTCGGATCACCCAGCGATCTACTCTTACTCGACCTTCAAGACCGCCGAGACCCTTTTCGCTGGAAACGCCATCTGGTCGTCGGCCAAGGGAGAAGAAGAGAGACGAGGGTTGTTCGAGGAGTACATCGCTGAGCTGAAGCAGAAGGAGACCGTACGTTCTTCCACTCCTCTCCTTTCTTCTCTTCTCCTCGTTCCCGACTCTGACCCGCTTTCCCGTTCCTCGTTCTTCCGGCAGACCGAGCTTCGAGATCTTCGAAACCGAAACATCCTCAAGCTCACCTCTCTCCTCAAGACTCTCTCCATCAGCATCTCCACTCGATGGCGAGAAGCTCAAGACCTCCTCTCTCAGTCGCCCGAGTGGAAATCGGACGAGCACCTTCGACGAATCGACACCTTGGAGGTCCTGATCCTGTTCGAGGACTACATGAAGGAGTTGGAGCGAGAGCATGACTTGAGGATGAGGAAGAAGAAGATGGAGAGGAGTCGAGAGGGACGACATGCTCGAGACGCGTTCAAGGTGAGTTCGAACTCGCGACCCCTTCGCTTCTCGTCGACTTCAAGCTGACGGCCACCCTCTTTCCACTACCCCAGGCACTTCTTCAAACTCTCATCTCCCAGAAGAAGATCACGTCCAAGTCGAGATTCAAAGTCGTTCGACCTCTCATCGCCACCACCGACGCCTACCTCAACCTTCTCGGAAAGCCTGGATCGACTCCTCTCGAACTCTTCCAGGACGCCGTGGATGATCTGGAACTCAAGCTCGAGTCTCAGGCTTCCGTCGCTCGAGACGCGTACGAGAAGGCTGGGAAGCCTTTCCTCGACTCGACCAAGCAGGAGGAGTTCGACGCCGTTGTCGGAGGAAAGTTCGGAGACGAAGTTCGAGTCGATGTCTACAACTTTGTGAGTTCCATCTCTTTGACCATGCAAAGAGAGCCTTTCCACTCGATCTGACCTTTTGCTCTCCCTCCTCTTTCCTCTAGATGAAGGAGAAGGTCATCGCGAAGCAGGTCGAGGAGGCGAAGAAGCTGGATCGAAAACGTCGACATCTGATCGAAGACCTTCGCTACGCTCTCAAACGAGTCGAGCCTCCTCTCAGCTTGGACGCTTCTTACGAGGATGTGAGTCGATCATCTCTCTCGATCCTCTTTCTGCGCTTGATTCTCGAGCTGACACACTCTTTCCTCCCCTCTTTTCCAGGCACTTCCCCAAATCAACGGCCTCGTTCCCGAGCTCAGCGACGACGAGGATCGAAGATACGCGTATTCGAAGTTCATCAAGAGACAGAAGGTGGGACCTTTTCTCATCTTCCTCCTTCTTCTGTATCGAAACTGAACCGACCTTCTCGTCCGCTCTCTGTTTTGCAGGAGAAACTTCAAGATGCGTCGCCGGATCGTCGAGGAGGTCGAGGCTCGGACTCTCGAAGGGATAAGGAGGGAGACATCGTCATGGACTACGGAGGAGCTGGGAGCCGTAGTCGAGTCGACGAGGATAGGAGGGATCGAGAGAGGAAGTCGAGCAGGAAGGATCGCGGGATGGACGAGGATCGAACCTCTACGTCGAAGGTTCGTTCTCTCTTTTTCTTTCTTTTTCTCTCGTTCGCTTCTCAAGCTCTCGGAACCTGACACCTTTCTTCTTTTCCGCGTTCTCTGTAGAGGCCAAGGGTCACAGATCCAGCGGACATCGAGGAGGGAGAGATCTGAGTCTGATTTCGACCGAGAGTTTATTCGATGTCGGTGTCTCTTGTGCTGGTTAGAAATATAGAGCAAGGAGTTTGTTGAGGTAATTAATGGGTCTGGATTTTTTCTAAGCGAGACGAGAGGCAGTACAAGGTCGGAAGCTGCCGAGCGACGGAAGGAGACGGACGCGTCGAGATGGCTTGCTTTTTTCCGCTTTTCAATCTCGACTGAACCTTCAACCGATCCCCCTCCGACGAGCGTCTTTCCTCCGCGATATCTGTTCCCTTCCTATCAGCCTCTCAGCATGCAAATCAGCGAGCAAGACGAATCAACACCGAAAAAAACGAAAACGACGAACGCAAAAGGAATGCGAAGAAACACCTGCTACTCGAAACCAGCTCGTGTACCACTGACAAGATTACGACGTACATATCGTACACCGGGTTCGATCCAGTCACCTCACTACCCACCAGGGGAGAGGTCAAACTAATCTAAAGCTGCTGAACCACACGCTTCACTGAACGAGCACTCCTTCTCTCTTCCTCATTACCCCTGGCTGAAAAAGCTGTACTTTTCTAGTTTTAGTCTTAAAAATTCAGTTCTAACGATCAGGGAAGACGAGTCTCAAGCGTCGAAGAGAGGATTCAGCGAGCGCGTAAGCTCGCGTCGGTTTCTACGACGCGTCGCTCCTGCAGCGCGGGCTCACCAGCCCTCCCTCTCCCTCCCTTCCCAAAGCTCCCCTGCATGCAGATCCAACCCTCTAGAGCAGCCCAGAGGGGTCAAGATGCACGGAAGGGGAGAGATATGGCTCTCTTACACACACTTGAAAGATCTTTGAGGTCTGCATCGACTCAAGCTCCACTTCTATCCTCCGGCTCGGTTCTTCACTCTCCCACTACTCCTCCCCCTCGTCGCTGCTCCCTGAGCGAAGGCCTTTCAGGTTTCCCTCTCCATGCACACTGAGTTATCCCGAAGCATGAAGTGGTCGTTAACATATGTCGAGAAAGCAAAACGAACTCCTCTTCTCCCTAGAACTCGTCGAAGTCGTCCTCTCCGTATCCATCGTCTCCTCCATACGAATCCCCATCGTCGTAGTCGTCATCATACCCCTCAGCTTCATCGTAGTCGTCGTAATCATCTCCGTATCCCTCGTCGAACTCCTGCTCTTCCCCTCTCGCGTCGTCTTCGTTCCAACTCGCCTCGGCCGAAACGACGACAGCCTCCTCTTCGTCGGAGTCCTCCTCTTGCAACGAAGCCTCAGCGAAGTTGTCTCGAAGAGATTCCAGTCCGTCGTCGTCCCTTTGAGTTTGAGCAGCGTAGTTTCGCTCGTCGTTGTCGTTCCTCCTGGTCGTGTCTCGAGAATCGTCGGATCGATTCGGAGCCTGAGTCGGATTCGGTGATGGGTGAGGATGCTTGCTGTTGAGAGAACGTTCCAAAGGGAAGGGTAAGTATGTCGGGAGATCGTCCAAATTAGAAGAGAAGAAATGGGAAGTTGAGCGAACCTGCTGAGCTGCCATATCGTTCGCGTTCCTCGCTCCAGCCGATTGAGCTCGAGAGGCGAATCCTCTTGACGACATGTCCTTCCCGCCCTTGGCCTAGGATAATCAACGCAGCATAACGAGAGAGGAAGGTTAAGCTCTGCTGCTCGTGGGGGTGAGAGATGACGAAACGAGGGATGAAGAGGAAGAGGAAGGGGGAGATGGAGGTAGCACGACCCTGGGTGCTCTGGATTCGAGAAGCGTCCCTCGGAGTCATTATGTGCTTTCCTGAGGCGAGAGTCTGACAGGAATGAACAGCGAGATCAGCACTCAGAGTTACAGGATTCTAGAAGGAACGGGCGAGAACGATGAAGCTCACGTAGGCAGCCTAAGAGGGAGAGGAGATGGGGCGAGGAGGAACGGGTGGAGTGTAAGCTTCGACCGAGGAAAGGTCTACCATCCGACAACCCTTGAAGGAGAAGAGGGAGGAAGGAAGATCTCACATGAGATCCCCATCCAGCCTCATCGCTGGAGTAGTCTTAATCGCCCATAGCTGCTCGGTGGAGAGAAGGAAAGATGATCGTAGTTCGACGGGAACTCGAATCGTTGGAGGCTCGTTCCTCTTTCTCCTCCCTCTTTTCTCCGCAGCTTCTCTTGTCTTGCATCTCAAGCTCACTTCAGGTCGCAGGTGGAGGGATGTAGAACGTCTTTTCCACCACATTTTGAGGAGAATTAGAGAAAGAAAAGGGATCCTAAGCGCGATCTCGACGTCGAGTCTCGACTTCCGGTTCCAAACGACTTCATCTCAAAAACGAACACGCGAAGCAAAGAAAGAAGAAACGAAACGAAGGGATAAGAGAGAACTACAGTTGAGAGTCTTGCGAGATGAAACGAGAGAGTCTGTATAGAAGTACAAAGAAGCAAAGAAACGATGCACAACTCCCTTCGTCGTCCTCCTCTCAAGCTCTCCCTCCTGTCCGTCTTATCTTCTCCTTAGCTTCCTCAAACAACTAGATCACTCCTCTTTACTTGGACTCCTCAGCGGCAGGGGCAGCTCCCTCAGCAGCCTTCGCGGCCTTCTTAGCCTTCTTCTTGTCGACTCGAAGCTTGGAAGCGATGAGGGTCTTGAGCTCCTCGTCCTTGACGGAGTGGGTAGACTTGACTTTTGAGGGAGAGTACCAGACGGGGGTGGGGGAGATGAGGAGGGGACCGGCGGGAAGGAGGGCGACTGATGGGAGCGAAGGGAGAGAAGAGTGTCAGTTTGACAGACGTGGCGGACGAAAGAGAGGAAGGAAGGAAAGTGAAGAAGAACGCACTGGTGAAGAAGAACTGAGCGACGAAGGTTCCCTTCTCAGAGTAACTGTTGATTTCGGACGAAGGCGAGGAAGAAAGTCGATGAGTAAACGTAAGCGACGACGACGCGTCAAAGAAGGCAAAGACGAGAAGGACTCACACAACATCGTAAGGAGTGAGCAGACCGTGCTGAACAGCCTCCTGAACTCCCATTCGCGCCCGCTTCTCCTCCTCGAGGGATCGAAGAGTGAAAGGGAAAGCTCCGGCCTGATTGCGAGGAAACGAAAAAAAGACGAAAGTCAGCTCGACATCCAGTTCTCCCTTTTCTTTCCATTCCTCCCATACTTGCCCCGCCAACGCCATCTCCCCCGAGCTCTTCTACCTCCTCTCCTTGTCGAAAAACTAGGTTTGGAACTCACCTTCTGCTTAATCTCAGCGAAAACAGTCCTGGAGGTCTTCATCTTGAGCTGGTAAACGATGTCGCTCTTCTTGTAAATGGTGGTCCTGGCCTCCTCGGATCGAGCCTTACCGTCCTCGGTCGAGGCGATGAGGATATCAACTCCGTAAACCTCTCCCTCCTCGAAGGTCTTCATGTGCTCGTCTCGTCGCTGATCGGGCGAAGGGTTGAGGATGATTCGCTTGGGTCCATCGGGAGAGTTCTGGAGGTGCTGGCACGAGAGCTGGCCTGGATTGGGATGAACGAGTTTCGCAGAGGGGGAGAGGAGAAGGATGGGAGAGGAGATAGCGAGTAGAGAAGAGGGAGAAGGGAAGTTGGGATTGGTAGAAGGATTGGAGATGGGGAAAGGGAAGGAGGAGGAAGGTCAGCTTTCGGTGCGTTGCGGAGGAGAAGGAAGGGGAGATCCGAAGGTAGCCGGGTTTTGTGGGACGAGAGAGATTTAGGATGACGCGTTGGAAGGGGATCCAGTGGGATGCTGGGGTGGTGGACGAGATGGCAGAAGAGAAAGAAAGAAAGACGACGCACCCTCAACGGGAGCACAGAGGAACTCCTTAGCGACCTTTCCGACACCCTCGGTGACGTCGTAGGTCTTTCCAGCGGGCTTGACGAGTCGCATCTACATAGAGACAAGTTGAAAAAAGATGAAGAGTGAGCAGAGGGTCGCGAGAAGAGCTGAGAAAGGGAGAAGGGAGCAAAGAGACGAACAGCGGCCTGAGCAGCCTGCCAAGCAGCCTCAACAACATCAGCTCGTCGAGCCTCAGCGGGAGCAGCGTCGGTGGCTCCGATAACGATGGTCTCGGCGTGAACGGAAGCGTACTGAAGAAGAGGAGGTAAGAGGAAAGGTCAGCTGGCGAACTTCAACCGAAATCTCGTTTGTGCGATCTCATCTCATCTCCCTCAGCCTCTAGATCTTCGAGCGACCTATCTGACAGAAGACCTCAGAGAAATTAGATGGAAGACTCACTCCGTCGATGTGGACTCCAATCTGGAGCTTGACGACGTCTCCAGCAGCGAGCTTGGGGACCTCAGTGTCGGAAACGAGAGGGGAGAAGTGGGAGACGGCGTTGTTGACGGAGAGGGAGGTGGGGAAAGCGATACCTGAAGGTCAGAAATCAATTTAACGAGATGTCAGCAATGAGCTCTCCAGAAGGGATGGCGGCAGGAAACGCAGAAGAGCGGTAGGAAGCTGAAGAAGAAGGGGGAAAGGGCCAAAGAAGGAGGGAGGGATCTAAACGCACCCTTGGTGATCTTGACGGCAACGGCACCCTTCTCAGCGGTAGGCTTCTTGTTGTAGACGGTCTTGACACCCTCCTCAATCAGACGGTCACCCCTGGAAGGCGAAAAGGCAGAGGAGGAGGCGATAAAAAGGTCAGAGAAGGAGAAGGAAGGAAGGAGAGGTCTCGTGATGGTTCTTTCGTCCTTTGAACCTCGTCCCATCCTTACCTTCACCTCGTAGACACCCGAGAGATCTACGAGACGATAGAGAAGAAGCTGAGGAAGAGAACGGTGGTACTCACTCGACACAGAGATCCAAAATGACCTTTCCCTCCTCAATCTGAGGAACGAGCTTCGCGATGACCCCAGCGAGGATCGTAGAAGCGGTCTGGTACTTGGTAAGACTGTAAGGTCAACCAAAGACGAGTGGGGACAAAGAGATCAGCGCTTTGTCTACATATCTACCATTGAGCAAAGCAAACTTTCCGTTGAAGGACGAGCGAGAGGTTAAACGAGATGGAAAGAAAGGTCGAACTCACACATCGTTGGAGATCGACTTGTCCTCGGTCTTGGTGTCCTCCTTCTTGGATGACTTTGCCTTAAGCTTGATCAAGGGAGTAGGGGCGGCGACGGGAGTCTCAACGGGAGTAGAATCGGACATGTTTGGGAAAGGAGAGGGGTGGTGGTTAAAGAGAACAAGCGAAGGAAGGGCTCTCGAGCTCAAATTCCTTTCGAGGCGGAGGGACGAAGGAGAGAGTCTTCCTAGCAACGGCTTTGATGGTCAAACCTTCGTCTTCTCTTCTCCCGCGGCTCATTCTATACACCGGTGGACCCGAGTGCTCGCTCTGCACCACCGCCAAAGACCAACTCGCAACATTGAGGAGCAAGGTGGGCCCAGAATCCCCAACCTCTTCCCTTGGGAGACTCAGAGGGAGTCTTGCTGAAGCTGACCTTCTCCTCCTCCTTCCCCTTCCTCCTTCTCGCTCGCTCGCTTGCCAGGTTCCCTTCAATCTCGAGCTCTTCAACATCCGCAAAATTGAAGGCGAGGAAGCTGAAGCAGCTAAGGAGCGAAAGAAATGGCGACGTCTCTATATGTATCACATCCCCGTAAGTCAAGAGAAGGTCATCTCTCGATCTCGAGTCGCTCCAAGCTCACCACCTTTCTCTCACTTCAGGTTCTTCATCTCGAGGGCCAAGGTCAGATCATGAAGCATCGGATCGACCCAGATCAGCTCGAGACGCTTCTCAAAGCATGGAAACCTCAGGACGAGGGTGGAACAGGATCGAACTAGGTCAGCTGCATCTTCTGTTCTCCCTCTCCTCCCTCCCTCTCGACGTCTCTCGCCTCCGCTGATCTCTATCTTCACACTGCAGCCGATGAATCCGACTCTTCCTCCACGTCCAACATTTCCCATCTCATTCCTTCGGTCCCGTTCTCTCGCTCAAGATCCTCAACTCCATCAACTCCTCCAACTCCTCCCAACCCTCCTCTTCCTCCTCTCCCGACCTCTCGCCAACCACCCTCATCTCCCCGACTAACCTCCAGATCTCGCCCACGACCACCAACCGACAGATCACTAACCCCTCCTACCCCTCCCACACCTCCACCACCTCCTCTTCCCAAGCTTCGTCCGCAAACTCCAACAGGACCTCGCTCTCATCGCGATCGCGTCAAACGACCTCCCAGACCCAAACCCATCCCTTACTCCCTCCCAATAGCTTCGGCCAGCTACTCCATACCGAAACCACTACCAGCAACACGGTTGCCAACACCAGAATTCATCCCGCCGCCGACATCCACTCCTCCCTGGCGACTCCCTCTCGCTCGAGCCTTCTTCGCTCTCCCTTCGTCCCAAGAACCCTTCCGCTCCATCGAGGCTCTCAACCTTCTCTCGCAGTCAGAACAAGCTCTCTACGCGTCCATAGTCAAGGAGACCTTCTCCAACTTCTCGACCGAGGTCGTAGGAGCGCGATGGATGGTGGAGGAGTACGAGGAGGAGAGTTCGAGCGAGGGAGAGAAGATGGACGTGGACGTCGAGGAGGGAGAGGAGATCGAGTTGGGTTGGATCGTGGATGATGTGGGTCTCAAACAGGACGAGAAGAAGGATGGGGAGGGAGAAGGAGAGGATGGGGAGTTTGGGTACGGATGGTTGATGGACGGAGGGAGGAAGAAGAGGAAGAGGTTGGAGGGGATTGAGACGTCTGCGATGGGTGTTGTTGCGAGTGCCAAGAGTCATAGGAGAGGAGCGATCTTGGGTGCTGGAGAGGACGAGGAGTTCGAAGATGAGGAGGAGAGTGGGAGAGGTAGGAAACGGAAGAAGGGAAAGGGAAGGTTTAAGGCTCAGCTGTTTAGAGCTCCGAGGTGAGTCTCGTCGATTCGACGCGTCGGACGTCTCTTCGTCTCTCCTTCTCTCCCGACTGACAAACCTCTCTCGCGCAGACTCTGCTTCAACTGCTCCTCCCCCTCTCACGCCCTCTCCGACTGCCCTCGACCCCACGATCGTCTCGCCATTCAAGCAGGCCGCCAACTCTACCAAACCCTCAAAGATCAAGCCCTCGCTTCTCAGGCTCTCGAGGATCAGTACGCTCCTTCTTCGTCCTCTTCCTCCGGCGACGAAGACGACTCGGACGACGAGGAAGAAGGACATGCAAAGGCTTTCTCAGGAAGGTTCTGGGATGCGGATGTGGAGGAAGTGACGAGGTTGGAGTATTTGGAGAGGTTCAAGCCGGGTGTGTTGAGTGAGGAGTTGAGGGCAGCTTTGGATGGAGGGGGGCAGAGCGAGAGGAGTAGTGAGGTTGGGAGCTGGATTTGGGATGGGATGGCGAGGTGGGGCTATCCTCCGGGTTGGTTGAGTGCGGAAGGTGAGTTCACGAGCTCGATCTCTCCTCGTTCGACGCGTTCGAAATTCTCGAGGCTGACATCCTACTTCTTCTTTCTTTCGCAGATCCAAAGGAGAAGGCTCGACGCATCATTCAGCCTCCTCCGGAAACGATTCTCGCTGGATTCAAAGAAGACAGCGTCCCTCCTCTTCAAGTCTACGGAGCGACGTCGCTGAGCTCTTCGCTGGAAACTCCCGCCGACAACGCTCCCTCTTCCTCCGATTCTGACATCAAAGTAGACGACGAATCTTCTTCCACCTCTTCATCATCGTCTTCGGATCTTTCCTCGGCCTCTTCCTCGCCCAAACCTCTTCGTCGATGGGCCGCCTACCCAACCACCCTTTTCTCCTCCCAACTCCTTCCCCCCTTCTCCTTCGCCAACCCCATACCTCTACCTCCCGTCCAAGAAATCGAAGATGAGAACGACAGGAGGAAAAGGATTTGGGAGAAGCTCCAGGCGAGCGCTGGAAGATCGGGAGGAGCTGGAGGGGAATGGACGAGGAACGGGACAGGTCGACGCGACCGAGGAGCAGGAGGCCAGCAGGTTCTTCCAAGCGCGACTTTCAGTTTCCAGGCTCCTCCAGAGGCGCCTCGTTATCCACCTCCCTCGTCGATAAATCCTCCTCCACCACCACCTTCGTCAAATCCACCACCTCCGCCACCACCTCCTCCTCCCTCGATGCCCCCTCCCCCACCACCTCCTCCTGGATCCCCTCCTCCCCCTCCTCCACCACCTGGTTATCCACCTCCTTCACCTCCTCCTCTTCCTACGCCTCCTCCCTCGCGGTCCTCTCAAGCTCGAGGATGGTCCCCAGTTCGAACAAACTCCTCCCTCCCTCGACCTTCGTCCAATCGCGACGAACTCCCACCTCTCCCTTCCTCCCGACGCGACACGCTTCCTCCTCTCGCCCAGGCAAGCTCAAGCAGAAGGGACGACCCCCTCGCTTCGAGCTCGTCGTCGTCGTCAAGAAGAGGCGACGGTTGGGATCGAGAGGAAGAACGCGACAGAGGATCTCGTGTTCGTTCCGCCGACTCTGCCTCTTACTCAGCTTTCTCTCACTACACCTCTTCCAAACGATCTTCACGACGACGTTCACGTTCACGTTCACGATCTCTTCCTCCATCATCTTTACCACTACCATCTTCATCATCTCGGAACTCCTCCTCCTACTACCGGAATCGATCTCGATCTCGATCTCCTTCTCCTCCAACTCCTTCAATCCTCTACACCAGACGCGACCATCTCCCAAACTTCAACCGTCCTCCCTCCCCTTCAAGATCTCAAAAACCCACATCTCCACCACCACCTCCCTCCTCCTCAACTCATCGACCACCTCCCTCTCCACCCACCGGTCCGCTCAGCACCCGTCCCAGAACGTACGGAGCCTCCCGAGACGATCCTTCTCGAGCAGGAGCATCCAGGGAAAGTACCTCCAACGGAGCAGGAAGGAACTACGATCATTATCTCGTACGTTCAGGATCTCCTGTGCGGCAGAGAGAGGAGCATCCGAGGAGGGAGAGGGAGAGGGAGAGGGAGGGAGGTGGGAGGAGGGATCGTGACTCTGGCCAGATGAGGACGAGGTGGTGAGGACAGCGGAGGGGAGGGGAACGATTTTCGACGTGCGTGTGCGTGAGAGGAAGGAAAGGAAGGGTTGATGTTGGTTTCGGATTTTTGTAGTCTTGTAGGTTGTTTTAGGTAGAGGAGGGAGGAGAAAGCTTGCTTGCTTGCTGGTGAGATGAGGATCAAAGCGCTTGAATCTATAGAGGGGAGAAAGAGAGAAAGTTGTTCTCGACGCGCGCGCGCGTCGTTTTTCCGTTCACTTCAAAGAATCTCTCTTCTTTCCCTTCTTCCTCTTTTCACAAGAGCACCGATGGAGCAGCGAGAAGTTTTTTTCGTTTTCATAAAGCCAAAAAGGAAAGGAAGAAGATAAAGATAAAGGGAGAGAGAGAGAGAAGAAGAAGGGTTTTACAAGAAGAGTACAAAAGAAAAGAAAGAAAAGGAGAAACCCAAGACCTTCTACCATCCATGTTCCGAGAACAAAAGGGAGCTGTTGGTAACCAACCCAACCCAAAACCCAAAATCAGCGTCCGCTCGTCTCATCCTCTCCTCTCGTCTCGCCTCGCCTCGTTTCGTTTCGTTTCGTTTCGTTTCGTTTCGTTTCGTTTCGTTTCGTTTCGTTTCGTTTCGTTTCGTTTCGTTTCGTTTCGTTTCGTTTCGTTTCGTTTTCAAAACTCACATCGACTCCCCATTATGGGTCCTCCTGATCGACTCCGCAATAGTCGACGAGATATCCACCGTATCAAAGATCTCGTTGGTGCATTCTTCGGACCTCACCGTTTGAGGCAAGGTGTTTGTGACGACGAGACGTTTTATGGGGAGGGTTTGGAGAGTTGCCATGGAGGTGGAGGAGAGGAGACCTGGCGGGAACCGAAAGGGGGGTTTGGGGGTGAGTTGGGTTGGGTTGGGTTGGAGGAAGGGTGGGGTATGGGAAGAGTGGGGGAGAGGGAGAGGGAGAGGGAAGAAGGGACGAACCGTGAGCGACGAGAGCCCAAACTTCTCGAGCACCGTTGTCGTTCAGGGCTTGAGCTGCGAGACCGATGGTTCGTCCTGTGTCGATGAGATCGTCGATGAGGATGGCGACCTGTCGAGATGTATATAAAAGAGAAGAGTCAGTAAGGAGGAAAGGAAACGAAACGAAACGAAGGAAGGGGGAAAGTAAAAACGCGACTCACCTTCCCCCGAACATCCCCGACCAAAAGTTCCATCTTATCCTCCTTCCTCTGACCTTCGTCCGAAACAACCACCTCATGCTGATCCCTCTCCCTCTTCCTGTTGATGAGCGCGAAGTCCAAGTTGAGTCTGTCTGCCAAAGCGGTTGCTCGTTTCGCTCCTCCCGCGTCTGGGGAAACGATGATTGCGTTCTGCCAGTCTGGGATGGTGGACTTGATGTAGCGAACCATGATGGGTTCCGAGAAGAGGTTGTCGACTGGGATGTCGAAGAAACCTTGGATCTGAGAGGCGTGGAGGTCCATGGTGATGACGTGGTCGGCTCCGGCGACGGTGATGAGGTTGGCGATGAGTCTTTGGAGGGGAGAGAAAGGGAGGGAGGGGAGGGAGAGAGGAGGAAGAACAACGAGAGGATGAGCTCTGCGAGAGACGGTAGAGGAGAAGGAGGAGGAGAAGAAGAAGAGGCAACGACGAGGTGTATATACTCACTTGGCCGTGATGGGAGCTCTAGACTTGTCCTTCTTGTCCTGTCGAGCGTAAGGGTAGCAAGGGATGACGGCGGTGATCCTTCTCGCGGACGCGGTCTTGCAAGCTGAGATGAGGATGAGGAGTTCCATGAGGTGATCATTGACCTTTTGAGAACAATCATCAGAATCAGTATGTTGTTCTGAGCTCAGAGGAAGCTTTAGAGAAGGGGGAAGCTCGCTCGAGCGACGGAGGAGTTTGACCCGAGCGAGCTTGAGCTCCTCCTTCCTTCGTTCGCCCATCTCCTCGAGAGATATGATGTTTTGGTGGTACTCACTGATGGAGGAGAAGGACTCTGAATGATGAAAACGTCCTCGTCTCTGACGGACTCGTGAATTCTGACTCCAATCTCTTGATCAGCGAACTTTGTGCACTGGCTCGAGGTGAGAGGGATACCCAGCCTGATTCAAACGAGGAGACAGTCAGCCGCTCGTTTTCTGCGTCGAGGAAAGAAAGAGGATGATGACTTACCTCTCTGCCACGGCTTGAGCGAGCTCAGGGTGTGAGTTTCCTGAGGGAAAGAAAGAAGAGAGGAGGGAGAAGGGAAGGGAAGGGAAGGGAAGGGAAGCGTTCCTTCAGCTGCTGAGCTCGCCATTCTCCTTTGCTTCACTTTGAGAAGCTAACCTGTCAGGAGACGGATAGCGTTTCCGTTGTGCATGGCGAAGGGCGTAGAGTAGAGTCGGGGGGGACGATTTTGTTTTTTTTTGTTCGTGATGGTTGGAAGGGAGAAGAGCTGAAAAGAGACTGTGCGGGAAAGGGAAAGGCGAGACTTGGGCAGCTGCCAGGCTCGCTCTCTCCCTTCTTCCTCTTCACCACGACGTCCCGTTTAGAAGCCCTCAGTCGCAGCTCTCCCTCTTCGCTATGGCAGCTCCACCTTCCAACCAGTACGCTCGTAAGTACATTTTCAATCTTTGCTTTCAGCAGCAGGAGGAACGAACGAGCTAACGACGTCGTCTCCCCTTTGCTCTCTCTCTCTCGTCCCTTCCCTTCCCTTTCCCTTCTCTTGCGCTCCCTTCCTCCCTCCTCTTCTCAGTTCGTGCTCAGAAGTCCTTGGCCCTCGTAGAGGCTTCTCCTTCCTACTCTGCCACCGAAGGCTTCAAAGCGTACGTCTCTCTCTCTCTCTTTCCTCATCCCAAACCACGTCGCCTCCTCGTCTCGTTCGCGACAAAGCTCACCTCTTTCTCTCTTTGACGTTTCTCTCTCTAGTCCTGAGGTTCACACTCGTCAGATCCAGTACTCCCCGACTGGAGAGCTCTTTGCCTACGTCCACCCAACCTCGTGAGTGCTCTCTCTCAGCTCCTCTCGTCGAGCTCAACGGAAGGAATCGAGCTGACCCTCGTCCTCGTCTTCTTCCCTTGCAGCGTTACCATCGTCAAGAGCGACACCGGAGAGCTCTTCAGGGAGTTGGCCGTCGTAGGAGTCGTAGAGATCACCTTCTCGCCAAAGGGAACGTATCTCAGCACTTGGGAGCGGTATGGTCAGTCCAACGAATCCCGAGCGAAAGGAAGGAAGGAAGCAGCTCCTTCCATGGGATCCTCCCGTTTTTGGAACGAGCTCCTCAAGCTGACTCTCACTTCTATGTTCGCAGTCAAACCCGAGGATCCTAACGCTCAGCACAATAACCTTCGCATCTTCTCGACCGCGACTGGAGAGGAAGTCATGGCTTTCACAAACAAGTCGCAAGAGAACTGGTGCGTGATGAGCTCTCTCTCTCTCTCTCCCCCTCCCTTCCTCTCCCTCTCTCCCTCCTCAACTCGTTTCGAGCTCCCTTCTTCTTTCGAATTCAAAAAGCTCATACATCGCATCTCTTACCTTCCAGGCACCCCGCTTTCCCTCCCTCAGAATCCTACCTCATCCGACAATCCGGTTCGGAAATCCTCCTCTTCTCCGGAGCTTCCCTCACTCGAGGAGTCGCTCCCGTTTCGCGGTTCAGGGTCGAGGGTCTCAAGGGAGTTTGGGTTGGAGGAGGATCCGAGGGAGAGGGTGTGGCTGTCTTTGTGGGAGAGAAGAACGGAGCTCCTGCGACGATGAGCTTGTACTCGGTTCAGACCTTGAGCGGTTCCTCGCCCGTCGCGACGGCTACCAAGGCCTTCTTCAAGGCGGACAAGGTTACCGTCAAGTGGAACCCTGCTGGATCAATGGTGAGTCGACTCTTTCTTATCTTCCTCGCAGACGTCGTCGTTAGGAGCCAAGTCGAGAGCTCGAAAGCTCATCGCCCGACCGCTTTCTCCTTTCCTTTCCGTTTCCTTCCTCCCAGGCTCTCTTCCTCACCACCACCGACGTCGATCAGACCAACAAGTCCTACTACGGAGAGACCAACCTCTACCTGGTTGCTCTCCGAGGAGGCTTCGAGTGCCGAGTCGCTCTCGACAAGGAAGGACCCGTTCACGATTTCGCCTGGGCTCCCAACTCCAAGGAATTCGGAGTCGTCTACGGATGTGAGATCCTCTCTCGTTCATCTCATCTCTTCCCATCTTCGCCTCGAGCTGACACCCTTACCTACCTTCCTCTTTTTTTTTAAAAAAAAAAAGACATGCCCGCCAAAACCGTCCTCTTCGACACCAAAGCCAACCCTTCGCACGACCTCGGTCTCTCCCCTCGAAACTTCCTTTCCTACCAACCTCAATCGCGTCTCCTCCTCGTCGCTGGGTTCGGTAACCTCAGTGGTCACATCGACGTTTGGGATCGGAAGGTGATGAAGAAGGTGGCTGATATTCGAGCACCTAACGCGAGTACATGCGAGTGGAGTCCTTGTGGGAACTTCATCATGAGTGAGTTCAGTTCGACGAATTTCGCGAACGACGCGACCTTCTTTTTTTTTTGGGGGGGGGGGGGGGGGGGGTCTTCGACGAAGAGAGAGAGAGAGAGACCTTTCGCTGACGAGACCTTTCACTTTCAATTTTCATCTTTCTTTCGCGATCCTTTGTTCGTTCGTTTTGCACAGCTGCTACGTTGAGCCCGAGGCTGAGAGTCGACAACGGATACAAGGTCTGGTGGTGTGCTGGAGGTCTTCTGCATCAGGATATGATCGCTGATCTGTATCAGGTTCGTTTTCTTTCTTCCTCTCCTTCTCTCCCCTCGTCCTCTCCCTTTCTCTCCCTCGTCCTCTCCCTCTCTCTAAAACCTAATCCAACTCCCCTCTCTCTCCCTCCCTCCCTCACCTCTCTCTCACAGGCAATCTGGCGACCCTCCCCCCTCTCCTCCAACCCCCCCTTCCCAAGCATCATCCCCTCCCCCCCAGCACCTTCCACCTCCGTCTCCTCCCTCCCACCTCAAGCTCCCATCCCCATCGCAGCAGGAGCCTACCGTCCCCCAGGAGCAAGAGGAACAGCTACTCCCATTCACTTCCTTCGAGAAGACCAGGGAGGGCTCCCTTCCTCTTCAAGCACCAACACCAACGGAGCTTCTCCTCAGGCGGTGTACGCTGTGAGAGGTCAGCAGAAGGGGAGAGGACCACCTCCGGGGAGTGCGCCTAGGGAGGAGGGAGAGAATGCGAACGGGAGGAATGGGAAGACGAAGAATGGAGGAGGGAAGAAGGATCGGAGAGGTGGGAAGAACAAGGGGGGGGGAGAGGATCAGGAACAGTTGTTGGCTGTGGCAGCGCCGGCGCCGGTGGTGGTGCAGGAGGTGGAGATGGTTCCAGAGAGTGCGGATCCTGTGGCGAAGAAGATTAGGAACTTGTTGAAGAAGGTGAGTTTTTCAGTCGTCCTTTCATCCCATCCCAATCCCAATCCTCTCCCTTCCCTCCTCTCTTTTCTCGTTTCGTTCGTCGTCGAGTCTCTTCGTTCGTTCAAAGCTGACTCCTCCCTCCCCCCTTCCATTTCGTCGTATCGTTTCGTTTCGTTCACCCTCTCGCAACAGCTCAAAGCCATCGACGAACTCAAAGACAAGCTCGGGAAGGGGGAGAAACTCGAGGCAACTCAGGTGTTGAAGATTAAGAACGAGGGAGGGATTCGAGCTGAGTTGGCTTCCCTGGAGGGGTGAGCGAACGCCCACGCGTCACGAAGAGGAAGGGAAAAGGAAGGAAAAAATGAAGGGAACGAGAGGGGAGAGGGAGAGGGAAGGGGGGTTTAGACTGGGCTTTTTTTTGTTTTTTTTTGGGGGGGGGGAGGAGAGCATGGGAATGTTGTGCTTTTCGAATGGAAGGAAGGAGTGGCGGAGGGGGGGAGAGAGACAGAGTGTGTGTGTGTGAGTTTTTTTTGGAGGTGTTTGAAGAACGAGAGGGAAAGAGAGAGAGAGGGAACGAGACGCGTTCGTTTCACGAAGAAAGACGAGAGAGAGAGAGAGAAGTCAGGTCTTCGTTCGTTCGCGCGTGAAGGATCGTGCGAACCATAATCTCTCATAACTAGCAAAGGGATCAATACCAACCTAGATAGTAGCAGAAACTGAACTGTACATAGCTCGCTCTTTCTCGCCTCCCACTTCTCTGAACGTCCCACAAGAAAGGGGATCAAAACTTTTCAAGCTCCTTTCCCCACACATCAGGATTTTTGAATCTCTCCCTCCTCTATCTCTATCTCCATCGTCTCTTCTTCATGTTTTCCTTCGCGACATCAACGCTGCGGTCAACGAGACCGGACAGGGGTCGAACGGAGTCGTCGAGCTCGCTTTCGTTCGCTTTTTGAAGTCCAACCACGACTTTGGGATGGGATTCGCTCTCTAGGGAAGTTGTTCAGCTCAAGGACCTGAGGTTTTTCTATCGACTGAACTAGGGGGATCGTTGTTTGGGTGCTCGGATCTGGGAGAAAGAGGTGAGTGCGAAGAGGAGGGACGAGGTCGGGTCCTTGCCTTCCTTCCTTCCTTTCCTCTTCTTCGTTCGCCTCTTCTGCCGAACTGAGCTGATTTCGTTGCTTCTTGGTGTCCTAGACAGGTTAGGCTCTACTCACGAACCTCTGAAGCGTATCTGGGCATCGGCAGACGTGGAAGGGAGGTTCACTCAACCTTCCTTTCTGATCCGTCCGCCTTCCTTTCGAGTGAGTCCTCCTCCTCCCTCTCCTTCAAACGTAGTCTTTCTTTCCATATCTCCTCGTCTTCACCACCCGCTTTGGAGGAGCCTTCATCATGTAGAGTCGAAAGAATTCATCCTGACATTCCTCCCTCTCTCGTCCCTCTTTCGCTCTCTCAGCCTCGCGGACGCTCGTTGGCTCGACTTCGGCCTCTCTTCCGTCTCACGCCTCCTCTCTTTCACCCCGCGAGCTCTTTCTTTCGTATCAGTCCCAAGTACCGAGTACGAATCCAGAGGAAGGTCTGCAGAAATGAAAGGGGATAGTAGAACGACGACAGAAGGGAGGTCTCGAGAGCTCCGACTCTTTCGCGCGCGTCAACTTGCCCCGTCTGCTCTTCCTTTCTCAGCCTCTCGTCTCCTTCCTCTCTCAAGTATCTTTTCATTTTACTCAGCGCCTGTTAGGCATGGCGAGTGGCGAACTCCTTCCGCTGCTGGTCATACCTAACAGGCTCGCCCTCCTTTCCGACGCATTCGCATCTTCTGAAATCCCTCTCTTTCGCTCATCTTCTTCGCATGTTTTGCCTCTTCCTATCTAAGCGAGCTACGTTGGAGTCGTTCCGCGTGATCTGCTGCGTTGACGAAATCCTTCCGAGGCTACAAAAGCTGACCTTCTCTCCTCTTCTTCTCCTTTCTCCACCGACCACAACTTCGCCTCGCAGACAACGAACTCGAACGCACTCCCACTCACCATGTCTAACAGAAACAACAGCTCTCAACAACAGGGAGCCCAGGTACGTTCTCTCTCTCTCTCTCTCTCTCTCTCCCTTTCCGTCTTTGCGTCGATCCTCATTTCTCACTCCCTCCCTCCTGTTGAAAATAGTATCGTTGGATCATTGTCGAGGCTTCGTAGATCTTTCTACGTTTTCTCTAGGTTTCCATAGCTTGCTTAGTCAGGCGCGTTGCGTTAGTCACTTCATAGTTTAGCCCTGTTTCTAGAACATTCTCTGAATTCCTTACAGTATATAAGCTAGGTAGCTAGGTAGGAGTTCTCTTTTAACAACCACTTTCACCTCGAGTCGTTCCGCCTCTGAGCTTGTAGCACCAAGTCCCATCTCGAATCTCAACACCTCCACCGTTTCTTTTCCTCCGTTCATCTGCAGGGAGGAATATCCTCCGGAGCTCATCTTGCAACTCAGTCCGATGCGGCTAGAGTTCAGTCTACTCAGGTTCGTCTCTTCCCTTCCGATTCTCTCTCTCTCTCTCAATACTCTCGCTGACGCGTCCCTCCTCTCTTCCTTACTTCCTTTCGCAGGCTCGAGGAGGTCACGACGTCGGTCAAGCTTCCTTCGCCTCTCGAATGCAGTCCGCTTTCGATAGTCGAGCTTACCAGGTTCGTTTCGTTCACTCGCTCCTTTCTCTCTCTCTTCTTCCATCTCTTTCATCGCTGACGACGGTCGCTTTCTTTCCTTTCCTCTTCCCTCTAGGCCTCCCAGGTTCGTCCCCTCTCCTCTCCTCTCCTCTCCTCTCTCCTCCTCCCTGACCTTCTTCTCTCCCTCTCTTTCCTTCCATACCCCAGGGAGGTGCTAACACCAACGCCGGAGGAGGAGGAGAGAAAGGAGAGGGAGGACGAAAGTGAGGAGATGTTTCGATTTCTTCTTTTTCCTCTAGTTTTTAGTCTGATCCAACTCACTCAGGTAACCTTTACAAATTAAAAAAACTTCTCCTGTGCTGAAAGAGGAAGGAGAGAAAGAGGGAAGATTGAAAGCAGAGAGAGAGAGAGAGAGAGAGAGCAGAAGAAAAGAGAGAGATTCGTCGAGCAGCGACTGAGTCCGATCGACGCGCCGTTTCTCTTTCTCTTTCTCCTTCCTTCCGTTCGAGCCTTCACCGTCCTCGTCTGCTCAAAAATCTTCAGAAACCGTCTTCACAATCTTAGCTCATCATCCCCAACTCTCTCCTCCTCCTCCCTCGGGGACTTGCAAAAAAACCAACTCACCTCTCCTCCTCCTTTCCTCCTTTCTTCCATTCCTCTCTTTCCTTCCCTTCCTTTCGAACCCCTCAAGAAAAGAGAAACGGAAACCTCTGCTCCATCATAAAGTGTCTACTACTATATACCCAAACGTCGACCCAACCAACCCCCCCGAAAGCTTTGTTTCAAAGGACTGGCGTCAACGCTCCCTCCTTCCCTCCCCTCCTTGTTTTTTTGCTCCCCAACACCGAACCCATGCGCGAGTCCAACACCACCACAACGAACGAACAGAGAAAAAGCCAACCGAGACGTAGGAAACCGAAACCGAACGAAAGAAACGAGGAAGAGACGTTTATTCGGTGAAGGCCTTCACGTGAGCGATGATGGTCTGAAAGAGTGAAAGAAAGAGGAGGGAGGAGAGAGAGTCAGGGAAGTGAGATAGAGAAGAGAGAGAGAGAGGTTGAAAGGAGGGTATACGAACAGCCTTGATCTTAGCCTCAAGATCCTTGGTCATCACACCCTTGGAGATCTCCTCGAGCAAAGGCTGCTGCTGAGTCTTCAAGTGCTCCTGGAACTCAGCGTCCCACTTGACGATGTCCTCAACGGCGACGGGATCGAGAAGACCGTTGACTCCCTGTCAGACGAGAAAGAAGAAGAGAGGAGTCAGCGACCAGGTTCGCGTTCGACGAGAAGAACGAGAAGATTGAAGTGAAGGAAGAGGAAACTTACAGCGTAGATAAGAGGAACCATGACGTCGGTGGAAATAGGCTTGTACTGTCCCTGCTTGAGGAGCTCAGTGAGACGGGAACCACGGGAGAGGAGGAAACGGGTGGAGGCATCGAGATCGGAACCGAATTGGCTGGAAAGGAGGAAAGAACGGAAGACGCTCGCGTCAGTTTTCTCGATTTGTCGAAGGGACTAGATGAGATGAAACTCACGCGAAGGCGGCGACCTCTCGGAACTGAGCGAGGTAGAGCTTGAGGGATCCAGCGACGGCCTTCATGATCTTGGTTTGGGCAGCAGATCCGACTCGGGAGACGGAAAGTCCGACGTTAATCGCAGGTCGGACTCCCTTGAAGAAGAGCTCGGCCTCCAAGAAGACTGTAGGTTCGAGAGGAAGAAGGGATCGTAAGTAGAGCTCGAGGTGTAGGGATGTCGAATTGGGAAGAAGAAGAACGAACCCTGTCCGTCGGTGATGGAAATGACGTTGGTACTGAGAGAGGGAGGAGGGAAGGAGGAGTCAGTGTTCGAGCTCTTCGCGACGACGCAGGACGAAAGAAGGGAGAGGAGGCTCACGGAATGTAGGCGGAAACATCTCCTCCCTGGGTCTCAATGATGGGGAGAGCGGTGAGGGATCCTCCTCCGAACTGAGAGAGAAAGGAACGAAGAAAGAAAGAAAGAAAAGTCAGCCTTCGTCTCCAGCGATCGACGTTTCGCGCTCTCTCGTAGGGAAAGAATGGAAGGAAAACTCGACCAACCTTCTCGCTCATCTTGGCAGCTCGCTCGAGAAGCCTCGAGTGAAGGTAGAAGACATCTCCGGGGTAAGCCTCTCGACCAGGAGGTCGTCGAAGAAGAAGGGACATCTGTCGGTAGGCAACGGCCTGCTTGGACAGATCGTCGTAGATGATGCAAGCGTGCTGTTGAGAGAAATCATCGAAGAAAAGAAGCAGAAGAGTCAGTTATGGACGATCAAGAAGAAAAAAGAAGGAAAGAGCGAGCTCGGGTCCTTCTACAGCTCAAAGAGATGAAGGAAAGGGGAGGGAGGGAAGGAGAAAAGCGACGCACCTTTCCGTTGTCTCGGAACCACTCTCCCATGGCGCATCCAGAGAAAGGAGCGAGGTACTGAAGAGGAGCAGCCTCAGAGGCGGTGGCGGCAACGATGATGCTGTAAAGACGCGCGAGAAAAAGAAATAAATGAAAGATGGTGAGCTCTCGGGAGAACGAGGAGCGAAGGGAGGACGGAAGGAAACTGCTCAAACTCACGTGTACTTCATGGCGTCGTTCTCCTCGAGGGTCTGGACGAGCTGAGCGACGGTAGATCGCTTCTGTCCGACGGCGACGTAGACACAGTACTGAAGAGGAGGGAAGCAAGATCCAGGGAGGAAAAGAAAACGGAGAAGGAAGGGTGACGAGGTCAAATCAGCTTGGGCCTTTCCTTCCTCTCCTCTCTCCCAGACTCCCAATGTACGAGAAGAAAAAGTAGAAGCGGAGACTCACGAGCTTCTTGTTCTCATCCTGACCATCGTTCCATCGCTTCTGGTTGAGGATGGTGTCGATAGCGACGGCGGTCTTTCCAGTCTGTCGATCTCCAATGATCAACTCTCGCTGTCCTCGACCGATGGGAACCATGGCGTCGATGGGCTTGAGACCGGTCTGCATGGGCTCGAAGACGGATCGTCGGGGAAGAATTCCAGGGGCCTTGAGCGAGGCTCGTCGTCGCTCAATAGCCTCGATAGGTCCCTTTCCGTCGATGGGGTTTCCCAAAGCGTCGAGGACTCGTCCGAGGAGTCCAGGTCCAACGGGAACATCTGAAAGGGAGCGGAAAACGCGTGGTTGGACGGAAGGGAAGACGAGGAATGAGTTGGGAGTTTGAAGCGAGCGATTGGGAGGCAAGGGAGGGAAGAAAGGCGTGTGATTGGGAAGGGAAGGAGAGAAGGCGAGCTACGTACCGACAATCTGTCCGGTTCGCTTGACGGTGTCTCCCTCCTTGATCAATCGATCGTTTCCGAAGATGGAAACTCCGCTGAGAAGCACAAGAAGAGTCGGTTCGAATCAGTTCCAGCCTCGGAGGGAGAAAGAAAGGAGAGAGAGAAGGAAAAGAAAGAGATAACTAACACGTTGTCGGCCTCCAAGTTCAAGCACATTCCTCGGACTCCAGACGAGAACTCAACCATCTCCTCTGCAAAAACAAAACGGAAACGCGGCCCATGATGAGCTCAAGCTTGGGATGAAGAGGTGGGAGGAAAGATGGGGAACGTACCGGCTGTAGGAGAGGGAGGAGAGGGAAGGAAGGGGATCAGCTTCGCTGGGAAAACAGGCGCTCTCGCTCACTCGCGAGAAAGAGAAACGATGGAAGGAAACGGGCTGCTCACCTTGGACGTTTCGAAGACCGTAGACTCGAGCGATACCATCTCCGATGGCTGGGGAGCAAAAAGGAAAAGAGTATCCCGTCGGTCAGATGCGGACTTGAGGTGAGGAGGAAAGAGGGAGAGGGAAGGAGGGACGAACTAAGAACTCGACCAGTCTCCTGAACATCACCTCCCGAAGAGGATCCAGAGATTCGCGACTCGAGGATGGAAGAAACCTCGGAAGCAGCTGTATAGAAGAGGAGGGAGGAGGAGTGGGAGAAGGTGGAGAGGAAGCAGCAAGAGTCAGAAAGAGCGAGGAGGAAATGGGTGACGGGCCGAGGTGATTGGGAGAGGGAGAGGGAGGAGAGGAAGGGAAGGAGGAGGAGGGAGGAAGGGTTCACTGACCAGGCTTAGCGGCAGCGTAAGACCTAGCAATGACGGGGGTGACGCTAGCAATCCGAGATCGGATCTGTACGAATGCACCCATGTAGTTTGTTGGCCATATTTTGAAGGAGGAGGGATAGAAAGAGGGGAGAGAAGGAAGGAAGAGATGGGGGATTATCAGCTTCTTCGGCCGCAAAGACTCGGAGCGACGAAAGCCAGCTCTGTTGGGTTCCCGAGTGGATGAAAAGTATATCAAAGGACTTACGGAGGAGGCGGCAGCGACCCGAGATGAGGTCCTGAGAGCAGAGTGCATTTTTGAGAGAAGGGGGGGGAGGGGAGAAGGTGGTGGGTGAAGGGGAAGAGAGAGGAGGGGAAGGATCTTTTCGAGAGCCAGCCCGCGAGAGGAGGAGCGGAGTAAGCGTTCCAATCGCCTTACAGTCTCCTTAGAATCCCTTTTCCTTACAACTTCTCTTCTCCGTTCCCTCCCTCGTTTCGTCTTCTCCTTCTTCCCTCTCAACCATCACTCGGCCCAATCTCTTTCTTTCTCTCGTCTCTCCGGACTAGCGTCGCTTCCTCAGCCATGCTCGCTCCCTCTCGACTTTTCTCGAGATCAGCAGGTGAGTCTCTTTTCTCGTTCGTTTTGGATGGAAATCTCGAGCTCACACCTTCCCTTTTCTCTCCTCCCTTCTCCCTCCTCTTGCCCATCTCCCTCAGGATCCCTCCTCGCTCGATCTTCTCTCCTAGGACCTTCCACTCGATCTTCTTCCTCCTCCTCTCCCCTTTCTACCGACTCCACTCCCACTCAAGAAGCAGCGTCTCTCCAAGAGTCCTCCTCCTCCTCCTCCTCCTCCTCCTCCCTCTCCTCCTCCCCTTCAGGCTACTTCATCGTCCCCCCTCCCCGACCCTCCGTCGTCCGTTCCTCCTGGTCTGCCCCCTCCGTCTTCGGTTACCCCTCCTCCCCAGCCGAAACGATCCTCACGACCCCCACGAACCTCAACCTCGCTCACTTCACCCTCCCTTCAACTCCTCACTCCCCCCTCGCTCTCCTCTCCTCCCAACCCTCAAAATACCTCATCGCATCCCTCCACACCCAACGATACCTCCTCCACCCAAGAGACATCCTCACAATCCCCCGCTTAGCCTCCCGCCCTCCCATCGGATCCAAACTCGTTCTCAACAGGATAAACGAAGTAGGATCCAGAGATTTCGCTCTGAGAGCTCCAACCGGTCAACGACTTCTCGACGTTCGATGCAACTTGACGGTCCTGGAACATACGACGAGTCCTATGACGGTGATGAACAAGAAGAAGAGAAGAAAGGGGTATCAGAAGGAAGTGAGGAGTAAGAATGCGTATACGAGGTTGAGGGTGGGTGAGATTGAGTTGGTTGGGGAAGGGATTGGCTGTGGAGAGGATGAGAAGGTTAGGGATCGGTTCTTGGATAGACCGATTGAGATCAAGGCGAAGGATTTCAAGCTGTCGGATAATTCGACGAGGGCGAGGGTGGCGAGGAAATATGGGATCGTTTATCCAAAGAGCGTCCCGGCTCCTCCTAGGCCTGAGGGAGTGTAGGGGAAGGAAGGGGAGGAGACGAAGTAGCAGTTTATTACTATACGAAGAGAATGCTTTCGACTTTCATGTTGCGTGGTTTCGAGAGTCATGATCGTGAGAGAGAGAGAAAAAGGAAGGGGAAGTCGAGCAGCTATCATCCATCGCCTGCTCCGTCCTTCGCATCCTTCGCCGTTCAAGCAGTCTTGTCGTCGTACTTGATAGACACAGAGTTGACGCAGTGTCGCTCGTCCGTACTGAGTGAGCGAGCAAACAAGAGAGATAGGCGAGAGTTGCAGGTTTCAGCTTCAGATCTCAAGAGGACAAGCGCGACGAACGACGACAAAGGAAGTCGAGAAAGAAGAAGCTTGGAAAGCAACTCACGGATTCCCAAGTCCCTCCCCTTTGAAAACATGTCCAAGATGACCACCACAGTTCGAACAGACGATCTATCGATCGATACGGAAGAGGAAGAAGAGAGCGGGAGGAGAAAGATGTCAGAATGAGCGAGCGGGCGACGCCGTCGTTCTCGTCCCTCTCCCTCCCTCGTTGTCCAACTCGACTCACCTCCGTTCGAACAGAAAACAACGATCGATCCTCGTGACGGGTGATAGCTCCTGGGATAGCGTCGAAGAAGGCCTGTTGGGAGGAGTGAGACGGACGAAGGAAGGAAGGAAGGAAGGAGGGGATTTAGCGAGAGAGAGAGAGAGCGAGCTGAAACGGCGACGAGCGAAGACGAGAACGAGAACGAACAGGCCATCCTTGAAGATCGCGGAAGAGAAACGAAGAAGAGTCAGCAAAGAATGATGAAGAAGGAGATCAAGAGGTGGCACTCACCACATCCTGATTTGAACTTATGTTGAGCCTTGTCTACAAAACCAAAGAGATCGTCGTCTCTGAATCAGCCAACCATCCCACCATCTCCCTCCCTCCCTCTCCCTTTCAACCCACCCTCCCTCCCTCACCTCCTTCGCATACTCACAAAGAGGCGCTCCACACCCAGCACACCCAAACGTCCCTTCCGAAGGCAAGAACTTATCGTACTCTCCCGTCCCAGGTCGTTCAGTTCCTTTTTCTCTCAGAATACGGAACTGCTCTTTGTTCAGGACGGTGCGCCATTCTTGTTCGGATTTGGGAGCGGACGGGGAGGCTGGAAGAAACGAGGAAGGAGAGGATGGGGAGGAGGGTGAGTATGTGGGTGCGGTGGAAGGGGAGGGGAGGGGAGGGAGAGGGAGAGGAGAGAGAGAGGGAGAGGAGGAAGGGATGGATGGGAGGAGGGAGCTCACAGGACATGAGTTTGACGATGGAGGTGGGTTGGTGGTGAAAGGTAGGTTGAAAGATGAGTTTGGAGGAGATGGTGGTGGTAGTCTTGAAAGCTTGAAGAGTCGATCTGCTGAGCATGTAATGGTTCGCTGGGAACTTGGAGATCCAGTCAGCTCGACGAGCTCAACGCCGGCCTCGCCTCGGATCGAATCTCGTGCGTCATCTAAGTATCTCCCTTTTTTTCTTTCTTTGCAAGGGGGAAGAAGAAGAGGAAGCCGAGAGTCCATGCAGAGAGCGAGATAAGGGTAGGTAAGTAAGATTGGAACGATGGCAAAAACATATTGAATGGAGGAGAACGGATCCAGGTTTGGGGGGTATCTTGAGAGAGAAAGAGAGAGAGAGAGAGCCGTGAAAGGAGAGAAACGTAAACCGCAAAGAAGACAGAAGGAAGAGATGGCAGGAGAGGGAGAAAGAGATAGGAGGTGAGCTGAGATCGGAAGTCCTTCGTTGAGTTGAGAGGCGCGGGGGGGGGGTGGAATAAAATGAGATCGAGAGCGAGAGAGGGCAGAAAAGATGAAGTGATGAAAGTGTAAGAGAATCGAGACTGATCACGACCTCTGAGGGTCGCTAGGCAAAGGAGGAGGGTTCAACGATGTAGGTTGAGGATGGGTGTTGGCGTGCTGAGGAGGTTGATGAGGGTAGTAGGATCTCCTCGGATCGTGTTGATCGCTCGAACTCGACGACGTGAGTGGCAAGCTCGCTCCTCCAGGGAAGCCCCTCCTAGGAGATAAAGGCGAGTCTGCTCCTCCGTGACTGTGGCTGTGGGAGGAAACCGACGTTTGGGAAAAGGGTTGATGGGGGTTGATTGGACGAGGGAAGTTGGGGTTGGGATTTCCTCCTCCTCCTCCGTTCGAGTGACCGTCGTAGCTCTGTTGCTGCTGCTGTTGCTGAGTTTGAGCCCACGAAACTGGTCGAGACTGCTGGCCTGCCTGGGAGATGGGTCGTCCTTGACTTTGGTTGGGATCGTAGGCGTTTCCGGACGCGGTTTGGGAGAGGTTCTGATCCGAGCGGTAAGACGGCATTCGCTGTTGCTGCTGGTCGTTCTGGCCTCGGTTCGGTGGTGGCTGAAGAGGAGGTTGAGGTTGAGTTCGACCTTGAGCTCGACGATGGTTTTGGAATTGAACGTGGTACTGAGGAGATGGAAGAAAGGGACGAAGTCGTCAGTAAACGAGAATGCTCGACGCCGGTCGTCGCGAACAGGTCGATTCAATTCAAGCTCACCTTCGAACAGCTCTTCAACATCTCCTTCGGTGGTTGCTCGAGATTCCTCTCGAAGAGATCGATGACCTGAGGGATGAGGAACCGATCCAACTCGTCGGGAACGGTGTAGAAGTCGTCCTGAGCCTGAAGGAGGAGAGTGACGGCCTTGATGGCGACGAAGCTCTCGTCTCGAAGCGGGTTTCCTCCTTTCGAGTAGAGGATACTGGGAGTGATGACCGTCGAGAGGTTCTGAAGATCCATCTTGCTTCCGGTTTCCTCGTCGATGTGCGAGAACGACGCGACCCACTTGAGGAAGACGAAGACGATCTCCATCGTGTCCCTGTTGCATCGAGGAAGGAGGCAGACGATGAGGTGGAGGTAGCGACGACGTTCAGCTTCCGTTGGGAGAGCTGGAAGGAAAGAAAGCGAAGGAAAGAAGGAGAGTGAGCAAAGAAGCTCACGAAGGAGGGAAGAAAGCGACGAGGAAAAAAAAGAGAAAATGGAACGAACTCTGGGACTGGCAGAACAGGCGATGAAGTCGGAAGGTGAGGAGAGGATCGGGCATGTCCCTGAGGAACTTTTTGAGGAGAGCGGCGAGCTGGACTGGGTTCTCGTCCGTGAGGTTGACCGTCGAAGGATCCCGGTCGAGCGCGTCGCACATGTCCTTGAGACGACGGATGTTTCCGTTCTTCCTGAAGATTCCCTCCACCGACATGTCTGCAAGGAGAAGGAAGAGGTCGATCAGTACTTCTCGAAGAAAGAGAGAAAAAAGGAGAAGACGATGCGTACCCATCTGCTTCATAGCAGCGATGATGTCCTCGACGAAAGTTGGAACCTTGAGATGAGCGTCCGTCGCTCCCAGGACCGAATCCGATCCAGCACGCTCGACGAGTTGGTCCAGAGGAACGGCGAAGACCCCTATCGAGTCGAAAAGATAAAATGGAAGTGGGAGTCAGCGCGAATTCACGAGCGAGGGAGGGAGAAGAACGCGAAAGAGAGAGAGAGAGGAACTTGACTCACCCTTCTTCTTGATCTCCTTCTCCTTCTTCCCAGCCTTGAACAGCTTGTTCCAGAAATCCTTCTTCTTCGAAACCAACTCCAGGATCTCGTCCAAATCGAACGTCTCTGCCAACGGACTCTTCTGCAGCTGGAGCACCGCGAAGTACTTGATGATGAGGGACTCGACAGGCGACAAATCCGCGACGAGTCTCCTCTCCGAGTGGAAGGGACGATGCTCGAC
The DNA here is from genome assembly GCA_000950635.1 of Mrakia blollopis. Lineage (NCBI taxonomy): Eukaryota > Fungi > Basidiomycota > Tremellomycetes > Cystofilobasidiales > Mrakiaceae > Mrakia > Mrakia blollopis. The sequence goes on along the minus strand of BBPU01000074.1, from coordinate 256,745 downwards.
CCTCGCTTCGACGGCCTCGACGATTCCGATCCCGGGGAAGTCTCCAAGGGTGAGATGATCGTCGTACTGGTTCTCGACCTGGGCGATGGACATCGCCCCTCGATCGAAGGGGATGTCGGGGGAAGGTTCGCTGACGATTCGGACGGAGGTGTTGTTCCTGGCGAAGGAGGGCCGAAGGACGGAGGTGATGGTGGTTTGAGGAGCGTCTGGATCGTGGTTGGAGGAGGAGGTAGTGGAGACACCGCCGAGAGGGGAGTCGTCTCGAGAGATGTTGCTGAAGGAGCTGGGAGGGATGAATTGGGAGGAGGGACGAGGAGAGAAGGCTCCGCTGACAGGTCGAACGGGTTGAGGAGAATGAACCGATGCTGAGTGGGATTGCACGGTTGGGAGTGGTGGAACCGTAGGGAGGACTTTGTTCGAAGTTGAGGGAGGTGGGACCGGGACGCTCGATTTGGCGACCTTTCCTGAGGGAGACTCGACGACCGTCGACCGTTTGGGAACGTGAGCCGTCGTCGACGAGAGTTTCCGATCCAAGTTGACCGACTTCATCCTCTTGACGTCGTTCGAATCCTTGTAGGCGTCGTACATCGAGGTGGCGATGGCCTCCTCCGAAGAGGGCTCCGTGACGGCTGCTAAGAAGAAAGGAAAAGACGCGGTCAGATTCAGGTTTGACGAGAAAACGAGACGACAGGGGATTGAACTTACAAGGAACAGCAGCAACAACTCCCTGAGCTCGAAGATGACTATACAGCCTCCTCAAAGCCGCATTCAGCAAGAAAGCGAACTGCTCCAACCGAGTAACCGTCTCGAATCCATGAAGCGTCGCCTCGAGAGCGTGTTCGAGGCAGAAGATGGCTTCCGGAACCGCTGCGAGAGCCGCCGTCGTAGGAGGCTGATCGTTCCTGCGAGGAAGATAGACAAACTGATCGACGTCTGGACGAGGTTTCCGAACGGGAGCGGCCTTGACGGGTTTCGGTTCGTCGATGGCCGTCGACGACTTCTTCTCCTCCTTGATGTACGGAGCCGCTGGTCGACCGCACGTCTTGCACTTGACGCAGTAGGAATGCCAGTGAGGGAAGGTTCCGAGTCGAATGCAATCTTCCTCGACGGGTTTCGCGCACGAGACACAGAGGTCCAACGGAACCTCTCCTGATCCCGAGTCTCCTCGAAGGAGCGACTCTCCGTCGACGAGGAAGAGACTCTTGTATCCGTAGTTGTAGCGATCGAACGCGAATGGCGACGACGACGACGGACCTCCGACCTTCTCTTCCGGTGGAGGCACTCCTGCGAGTTCGGCTTGAGCTCTTTGTTTGAGGACTCGACGGCGACGAGCTCCTGGGTCTCCTCCGTCGCGAGCGAGGAGGGAGAGTCGGTCGAGGAAACCTCCGAGTGCTGAACGGTCGGCGTGCTCTCGCTCGAGTTTGAGAGCTCCTGTGAGAGAGATTCGGATGAGGATTTTGAGGTAGTGGGCGAGACGAGTGACGAGGGAGAGGAGGTCTGCTGTGATTCCGGTTGTCCGACGAGCTCCGGTTTCGTGGGTGTGAGCGAGGAGGGAGAAGAAGTTGACCGTCGTCCGACATAAGAGCTTGGCTTCTCGGACGTGGGACATGCCTGTAGGAGGAGGGGAGGGGTGAAAGTCAGCTCGAGGCGAAAGACTGGAAGATTGAAGAGGAAGACGCGTAAAAAAAAAAAAAAAAACACCTTTGGCGTTGACGGCGATGAAATGAGTCTCGAGCTCGTCGATGGTAGCGAAGAGGACCTCGACGTGGAAGATAAACCTCTCGGCCATGTTGACGGCTTCCATGTAAAGACTGTTGCTGACGTGGGAGAGCATCTCCGAGATGCAGGCTGCTGAGCTCTCCTCGAAAGCGGAGAGAACCGTCCAGACGCGATAGACCTGCTGCTCCATCTCCTGCTGCTTGGCCTTAAGCGTCTCGGCGGTCTCGCTCTGCTCCTCGCTGAGAAGCTGGGATCCGTTCGATATCGAGCCAGCGGGAGATCCGTGAGTCGAGGCGGCGAAGCGAGAGAGGAGCTTGACGTTCCAGAACTGTTGGAGAGCGAACGCGCGAGAGGTCAGCGCTCTGCTCGTTCGCTCGAGAGGATGGAAGGCAAGGAGAAGAGAGAGAAACTCACCTTCTGAATCATATAACACTCCGGATGCCAACACTCGTCCTGCTGATTTCGGTTGATCTCGACGAACTGTTTGAGAATCGCGACTCCACATCCGACGCACTTCGTCGCGAATCTAGTGCTGTAGTGGAAGTGACAGACTGAAAGCGAGGAAACGAAGTCAGCGAGGCTCGAAGTAAAGATCGAAAGTAAGGGATGGCGACTCACAGACGTCTCCGTTGTGCTCGTAGTAAGAATCCTGAGGACCGAAGAGCGTCGGACAAGCCGAGCAGGTGAAATGTTCGACGTGAAACTTCTTCTCTGTTGGCGGACAAACACGGAGACGAGATATACGGTCAGATCGTCTTCAGTGTATACAAGCGAGAGGAAAAGGGGACGAACGACAGGCCGTAATATAGCTCCCTCGGAGCGCCATGCCGCACGAACTGCAGATGAGGTCCAACCTCCTGAAGTAGTCCGTCTCGCACAGAGGGTACTGCTTCCCGTCCTTGCTCTCGATGGGGAAGAACTTGGCGGCCACGACCTTGTTGCAGTCCTGTTTAGGCGCATGAAGGAAACGAAGGAGGAAGGAGGAGGAGATCGAAACAAAAACACATGAGCTTCGAGTTCTCGACGGACGATCTCCTTCCCTCTTTGGTCGAGAGAAACGAGCGAGATGCAAGGGAACGGAACGAACCTGACAACGAAAGCAATCCAGATGATAGACCGTCTTCAACGCTCGAACGAAAGGACCCGTGACTGGATGTCCACACGAAGCACAGATCGTCTGAGGTTGAGGTTGTTGAGGAGGCTGACTTCCTGGCCAAACAGCTTGAGTTGACTGATGCGACTGGGATTGATGGGAGGATGCTGAGCCCGCGTAGGCTGAGGAGGTGTGGGAGAGAGCGGAGGAGGAGTTGACGGAGCCGAGGCTGTAAGGGTTCGAAGGTTGCTGGGTCGGGCTTTGAAGGGAGTTGGAGGATTGAGGAGGATGGTAGTGTGGTTGAGGAGGAGAGGGGTAGGCGGCGTGGGAGTGAGCGGAAGGAGGGGAGGACGGAGCTGTTGAAGGTGGGCGAGGACCGTCGTAGGTCGAGGAGGGAGTTCCTGAGCGTGAAGCTGGTACTGGTAGACCGTAGGAGTGGGAGTGACTCGAGTAGGAAGGGTCTATGGAGGAGGAGGAAGGGCCAGCTCCGGCTTGACGAGCTCTCGAGGAGGAACTCATTCCTCTGCCATCCTCTCCTCCCTCAGCTCCTCTGGCTGAGCCCGAGTACTGACTCTCACTGCCACTGCTAGCTCCATCTGCGTAGCTCGTTCTCCGTTCCCTCCCAAGATATGCGAGTCCGTGGTCGTCGTCTTGAGCGTCCTCGCTCGAAGGTCGAGAGTTCCAGCGAGAGCTTTCTCCTTCCCCCTGGCGGTTGGATGAGCTCGGTGGAGGAGGGTTCGACAGTCGAGAGGAAGGGGAAGGGCTCGTAGCTGATCTCGGCGGTACTGATACTGGGGGAGGGAGGTTTGAGGCTGAGGATCGAGGAGGAGCGGAGTGAGGACCCGACTCGGGGGAGGAAGGGTGGATAGACAGCTTCGGCTGGTTCCTGTACGAAGAAGAGCCGTAAGGGGAAGGCTGGTAGGGTTGATCGTTGGGTGGGAGGTTATTGGAGGAGTAGGATGGCTGGGTTGGTAAAGTTGGATGGGAGTAGGCTTGGGAGGAGGAGTGAGAGGAGGAGGAAGCTGTAGGTCGTCGATCCGCTGGAGAAGGGTAGCCCTCACCAGGTCCTCCTCCTCGAGAACTCGAGTGCGAATTATAGTCCATGCTCAGACTAGAGGGCCGAAGCGCAAGGGAAGGAGAAGGAGCAAGGCAATTCGAGCCAGAAGGGGGAGGGGGAAGGAAGGGGAGGAAGGGAGAGGTCGAAGCGGTTGAGAGAGGGAAGGCTGTTTGAAGCTGTCCTCAGGTTCAGCTCGCGCATCTCTCTTGCCCTTGTCGACCGCAGAACAATTCAAGGAGTAGCGATGGCGTCATATAAACGAAGCGGTATAGAGTGGTGGGCTACGATAAACTAACAAGAAAAAAAAAGAAGCGAACATGCATCGTCGACCGCGAAGGAGCGAAACTGAAAGCGTCGATGGCTTGATTAACCCATCTTGAACAAAGCAGCAGGAGAGAGATCGATCCATAGAACCCACACCCACATCACCGAGCTCAATCAGAGTCGGAGTCTCCCATCCCAGCCTTGAGCCTGTGCGAAGAAGAAGGAAGAACGAACAGGAAATAGAAAGGGAGGTGTCAGATCAAAGGTTCGAGCTCGAGAACAAAGGGTTCGCGCGCGCGAGAGATGGATCACTTACATCTCGAGAAGCTCATGGCACTCGCTCAGGTGAGCTACGAGGATAGCTTGGCCCTCAGGGATAGAACTAGAGAGATGGAACGAGACGAGATTAGTGACGATGATCGTCGAGCGAAGAGGAAGAAGGGAAGAAGAGCTCACCCGTCCCCAGCCATGAACTTTCCGTCCTGCGAGAGAGAGAAAAGCTGTCCGTGTCAGCGACCTTGAGATGCAAGGAGAGTAAGAAGGCGATCGAGAGCTTTACCTTTCGCATGTTGTCGATCTGGTGAAGAGCGAGATGGTACTGAGAGAGCGAAAGAAGAGAGGAAAACGTCAGCCAAAAAAAAGTCGTCGCGCGACGAGGCTCGAGTGAACGAGATAGAACGAACAGGGTAGAGATCACGAGCAGAGAAGGGTCCGCCGAATCGCAGGACTTCGTTGAGACATTTCTTGACCGTCGACAGTTTGTTGGCCTGAAGAAAGAAGGAACACAAGTCAGCTAGAGTCGCGACGAGAAAGGAGGAGACGCGAGGACGAACGATGGGCATGAGCTCCTCCGACACCGGCTCCGACGAAGAGATGAGACGGTAGATGAGACCGTAGCATCTCCTCAGCAGGTAGAGAAGACCGTACTGTCCATCGGTTGGGGGTTCTCCGTCCGCGTCGACGAACTTTCCATCCACTCGCATCTGTAAAAAAGAAAAAAGAAAACGGGAAAGTCAGCCTCGTGCGAGCTGAAAACAAAGGACACAGTGAAGGTTACTCACGGAATCGATCTCGGCGAGAGCCATCGAGTAGCTAATGAGCGAAAAGGGAGACGAGAAGGAAAAGGAGGTCAGAATCGAGAAAAAAAGGTTCATCGCCGCCCGCCGCCGTTCCAACTCACTTGTAGAGATCCGTCTCCCTCAGCGTCCATCGATGCGTCAAACTCAGACGCTCCAGCTTGGCTCGAAGTTCCGTCAGTCGGTCGAATATCTATTTGAAGATCGGACGAGGAGGAGGAAAAGCGAGGCGAGTCAGAACGCGACGAGGAGAGGACGAATTTGAGATCAGGAGGACGAACAGGTTTCAAAGGAATGGGAACGTCGTCTTCATGCAGAGCTCGGATGTCCTGAGCGATCTCGAAACATTCCTCGAGAAGACCGGAGAGAATGCTAGCCAAACAGAATTGTCTAAAGTTAGGAAGAGTCGTTTCGGGGTAAAAGGGCGAGGAGGGAGGAGAAGGAGGACGACTCACGCTTGACCCGTCGGCACTGACGATCCTCCTGGGCCCAAGAACTTTCCGTCGACTCGTTTACTGTTGCAGAAAGGAGTAAAAGAGATCAGACAACGCGACAGGAGCAAGACCGTTGGACGAAGACTCACGCATCGATCTTCCTCAACTCCTCCATCAACGCCTTCACCTCGGACTTCACAGGCTTCTCCATCGCCGCCAGACTCGACAGGTGCTTCCTGATTTGGACGAGACGTTGATGTATGGGCACGAGCTCCACCGAGAGAACCGATAAAGACTTGAAGAGGTCGGCCAGCACTCGTTCTGTTGAAGAGAAAGAAAGGAAAGGGAGGAGGAGGATGCGGAGGTCAGCTTCGAATCTCCTTCCCTTCGTTCCGTTCTCTTCTCGCAGACTCACCAGTGTCCTCCAACTTCTTGGTGAGCAGTTTCTCCATGGCTGCCGGAAGCTGATCGTTCTCTGTCTCCTGGGCGATGACCTCTCGAAGTTCCTGAAGTCGCGTAGCGTAGGGTTGAAGGTCGGTTTCCGTGTAGACTCCTGATTCGTTCATGTGAGTGAGGAGCTGCCTCATGCTGGCGAGCTGGAAGGAGAGGGATGGTCAGCTCGTCCTTCCTACCGATATCTACCTTGACGAGGACTCACTTGGCAGAAACCAGCGACCGATGTTCTCGATTTGCCGATCTAAGAAGGTCGAGAGGGAAGGGCGAGGCCGAGGGAGGAGAGAAGCTGAGTGTCAGACGGAGGGGGCCGATGGAGGACGTTGGAGAGTGCACGAGAGCGACTTACGACGAGGAAGAAGAGGGATACAAGAGAGAAGACATCCGTGAGAGCTTGGTCGACTCTGTTGGGCTGAGAATCCGTGTCGGAGGAGGTGGAAGCCTGGTTGGCGTTCTCGTCGCGGATGTCGTTGAGCTTGGTCACTGAGAGGACCACCAAAGCATCAGTTTCCACTCCATCCCTGATGTATATTCATGCAAGAAGTGCTCACCTTGCTTGAGGACGGCATGATAGATGGATTCGACGTCTTTGGGCTGAATGTACTCGGTGAGAGAGGCTTTCTTCAGCAGAGTCAATCTGGTTCGGATGCTGAAGAAGGAGGAGGAAGGAAGGAGACGAGCAGTCAGCTCTACAGCTCAGATTTGCGCAAGGAAAACCTGCGGGGACGGTGCTGCTGGTTACTCACTTGATCAGGGATTCCAAGATTGGAAGTTCTTCGCTGGGCACCATGATGGATGGTGGACGTTGGAGGTGACTCGTTCTTGAAGCTCACCTCCTCCCTTTGCCCGCGAAATCCCCACGTTGGTCCAAATCTCGACCGGCTTCGCTTCCTCCTTCCTAACCACCAGCATCGAGAGATATGCGACTCTCTCACTTCTCCCCACTCTTCCTCTTCCTAGCTCTCGGAGCTCAAGCCCAGAAGGAAACGTTCGAGGTCCGAGGAGGTCCTTCGATCTTCACTCCTCACGACCTCGTCCATCTCCCTCGACTCTCGACCTCGCTGCCATCTCCCGATGGACTCCACCTCCTCTCGTCCGTCTCAGAGCAGACAGGATCGACCCTCTACCTCTCCTCCCTCGAGCCCAACTCTTCATCGGATCCTATTCCTGTGGTGCAAGGAGCGTCCTCCTTCCTTTGGCTGTCGGCTTCCTCCTTCACCTACCTCGATACCAAAACCAACTCCCTCCTCGTCGTAAAGGTCGTCTCTCCAACTATCATTTCCCCTCCAAAGACACTCGTCACCTTCCCAGTCCCAGTAGGCGACCTTACATACCACTCGGACTCCAAAACCCTCGCTTTCACGGCGGAAGTCTGGTCCGACGGTGCCCTCTCGACCGTCGTCGAGCAGGACGAGGCCTACGAGAAGCAAGGAAACGAGGGACAGGTCTTCGACTCGCTCTTCGTTAGACATTGGGATACCTGGAGAGGCCCGAAGAGTAGTCAGATCTTCCTTCTCCAGCTTCAGAAGGACGGGGAGGTGTTCAAAGCGAGCCATGCGATCCAGAACCCCTTGAGTGAGTTCGATTCCATGTTACGTGCTCAGACGCGTCTCTTCTTCGTCGCTGTCTTTCTCGCGCAGGCTTACCTGGCTTCCTCCTCTATCATTATCTACCTACAGACTCTACGAACCTCGCATCTCCCTCTCCCGACGCTCTCTCCGACTTCGACCTCTCGTCGACGCACCTCGTCGTGTCTGCGAAAGATCCCTCCGTCAATCCCGCCTGGCACACTCGAAAGGGTATCTACCTGCTCGGACGACATGGAGGAGTCAAGACGCTTACTTCTGGCACTCGAGGAGCAACCTCTTCTCCCAAGATCTCGCCTGATGGGAAGCAGATCGTTTTCCTGTCGATGAACGAGGATGGGTACGAGGCTGTAAGTCCTTCCTCCTCTTATTTCTGCGACAGTCTAGACAGAAGCTGATGCCTCGTTTTCTTCTGCTGCCTCACCTCAGGACAAGAACAGCATCATCCTCTACGACATCGCATCAGGATCGAAGCACGTCCTGGCGAAACACTGGGGTTTGTCGCGTCCTCGTTCTTCGCTCTCCCTCTGCTTTCCTCGCTGACCGGATCTTCTTCGGTTCTTTCAACAGATCGAAGTCCCAGCAGTGTCACCTGGTTCCCCAACTCCTCCCACCTCCTTCTCACAACGCCTCACCTCGCGCGAGAAGTCCTCTTCACCCTCCCCGTCTCGCCCAAGAATCCCTCCTCCTCGATTCACCCGTCCCTCCTGTACTCAAACCACTCCTCTGGATCCCCCCATATCCTTCCTTCGTCCTCTTCGTTATCCTCGCTGTCCAAAGGAAAGACGTCCTCGACCATCTTCTTCTCTCGCTCGTCGCTCACCGAAGCCCCGGAGACGTACGTCCTCGAGGAGAAGAACGGCGCCGTCGAGGTCGAGCGAGTCACGCGATTCACCGAGAAGGGACTGAAGGGAAAGGATCTTCATCCTGGAGAAGAGGTGAGTCGAGTTTCTTCTGCAATTTCCGGAGACGGCGTCCTCTGACTCTCTTCGTCCGTTTACCTTCTTTCCTTCAGTTCTGGTTTGAGGGATCCGAGGGAGAGACGATTCAGGGATGGGCTGTTCTACCTCCTGGGTTCAAGAAGGGAGAGAAGAAGAAGTGGCCAATGGGTGAGTCTTGGCTTGAAGATACCATATCGAGAAGAGTGAAAAGAGAAGGGAACTCGGAGCGACGGCGCGACTCTTTCTCTCCGCTCAACGTCCCAAACCTCGAACCTGTCAGAATGCCGGACGCTCATCACTCTCCGTTTTTTTTCGTCGGCAGCTTTCCTCATCCATGGAGGTCCTCAAGGAGCCTGGGAAGACTCCTGGTCAAGTCGATGGAACCCAAACGGTTCGCCCTCTCCTCTCTCTCTCTCTCTCTCTCTCTCTCTCTAGTGCCCCCTCCTCCTTCTCCTTCGATTACTCATCACTCGCACACATATCTACTCTTCCTTTCTCAGTCTTCGCTCAGCAAGGCTACGTCGTCATCGCCATCAACCCTCACGGATCCACCTCCTTCGGACAGAAGCTCACGGACGGAATCAAGTCGAACTGGGGATCTCGACCGATCCAGGACCTTCTCGCTGGCTTGCAACATGCTCTCAAGATCTACCCCGAAGTTGACGATGAGAGGCTTGCTGCTTTAGGTGCCAGCTGGGGAGGGTACGCCGTTAACTGGTTGAACGGACATAACGGCGCGTTCAATTTCAAGGCCTTCGTCTGGTGAGTTCGTCTCGTTTTTTGTCGTTCTTGGCGTCTTTCGTCGCTCTTGAGTACTAGAGAACCCTAGCTAACGTCTTGATCTTCTCAACACAGCCACGACGGGATCTTCTCGACGCTGGATGTGAGTCCAGGACATTCACCGACGCGATTCCCCCTTCTCTTCCCCTCTCGGTTCAGTCTCTTTCTAGAACTCTCAAACTAACTTTATTCTCTCACTTACCCAGGCGTTCTACACGACGGATGAACTATACTTCATCGAACGAGAGTTCGGAAACTCCGTCCCTTGGGAGAACAGAGCGCTTTACGAGAAGTGGAACCCTGGTTCGTTTCCCTTCCCTTTCCCACCCCTCTTTTCGGTCACTTCTAACCTTCTCCGACTTCCCGTCTCGTCCCAGCCAACCACGTCGCGTCTTGGACGACTCCCCAGCTCGTGATCCATGGAGGAAAAGACTATCGGCTTGGGGAATCGCACGGTCTTGCAGCGTTCACTGCTCTTCAGAGGCAGGGGGTTCCGTCGAGGTTTTTATACTTCGAGAAGGAGAATCACTGGTGCGTCATATTGCAGAGCACTGGAACAACGAACGAGAACGAGACGGGCGAACGAACGAACGGACGAAACTGACGCGCCGCCGTCCTCTCTGCTCGTTTCTTCTTCGCTCGGTTTGGGAAACAGGGTCCTGAACGGAGGCAACTCTCTCCGATGGCATCATGAGATCTTCAAGTGGCTCGACGAGTGGGTTGGGGAGGACGCGAAGGATGTCGCTACTGTTAGGAAGGAGAGGGAGAAGCAGGTCGCTGGTTTGCAGGTCCAGTAAATCTGCTGTAGTGTAGCTAGCAGTTTGAGATCTCGTTCAGAATGTGCATGCTATCGAGAGCGTGTGTTCGTAGCGTATCAGGTCGTTCAGTCGTAAACAAAGCAAAGCGAGTGAAAAGAGAAAGAAAGAGGGATCTCGACATGCTGTTATCGCTCCTGACCCTCCTGTCTTTCCGTCAATCCACTTCCACCTTAGTCGTCGTCCAAATCCGAATTGAGATCGTAATCGAAGACTTGACTGGTCGGTTGAGGTCTTGCCGGGGCGAGAGGGTGATGGGCGTCGAAGAGGGAGGGTTTGGAGATTCCGTCCGTTTGGGAGAGTTCGTCGGCTGGAACAGCAGGAGCGAAAGAGCAACGAAGGTCAGGGACGAGCTCTCAAGGGACCACGAAACAGGAAAAATTAGAGTGAAAGAGTCAAGAGAGCTGTAAGACGCACTGTTGGTGACCTTCTTCGTCTCTCCGACGGTTCCAAGGACGCCTCCTCCCATGTTGAGTTTCCCTGCTCGGAGAACGTACTCCGCGGGGAAAGGAGGGAAGAAGGAGGAGGGAGGTTGGCGGGATGGATCGAAGGAGCTGAAGGATACAAAGGAGAGGAGGTGTGAGTCAGCGACGATGTGAGAGTAGGGAGGGAGACGAGGGAGACGAGGGAGGAGATGAACGAACGGAGGAGCTGAAGTGTACGAGGAGAGGGATGAAGCGAAGGAGAGGAGAGTTTCTGGGTTGGTTGGATCTGATGGAGCGAAAGGAGATAATCAAAGTCAGCTGATGAAGATTGGATGTATAGGAGAAACGGAAACGAGAGAGCTCACTCTTCTCAGCCAGTTCTATCGAGCTCACCACCTCCTTCGCGTCCTTCACCACCATCTCCAGTTCCCTCCGCCCTTCCTCCAGCACCAGCAACGCACTCCTGACCTGACTCTCCACCTCTATAGTCTCCCTCTTGAGCTGTTCCATCCTCCTCCACCTTTCCTGGTGCTTCCTGGCCCGTTCCATCAGCACCGCGAGCTCCTCATCCAACCGAGCGAGGTCGGTGAAGATCTGGGTCACGGTGTGCTTCGAAGACGAGACTCCTCCTCCTGAGGCTGCATTCGAGATGGCAGAGAACAGCAGCGGGAGTAAGGCTGTCTGTTTTGAAATGTTGGCCGAAAGAGCAGCTTGGATAGGTTCGGAGAAAGAAGGAGGAAGGGAGGAGGAGGAGCTCATGGTCGTTCGAATTCTCCTTCCAGCTTCCTTCTCCCTCCCTCTCCCTCTTCCCCTCAATCCACGACCTTCAGAGAAAAGTCATGTCGGGCTCTCCTCCACCTCAACCGGAAGCTTCCTCCTCCGCTCCCGACGTGAAGCCTAGGATCGGGACTCTTGGATCTACAGCAGGAACTCCATCAGCAGAAGCGAGCGGTTCCAACCCGGTCGTTATGGGTTCCACGCTGAGAAGGAACGAGGCTCCTTCAACGAAACCGAAGATGCTCTTCAAACCTACTGTGCCAGTCAGAAAGAAGAAGGAAGAGTGAGTCCCTCCGAATCTTCACTTCCTCAGGTTCCCAGCGAGGTGTCTACGAGAGAATCGAGCTCCTTCCTGGCTTCAGTTTTGGTCGAGCTGACTCCTCGCCCTCCTTCGCTTTGCTCCACACTTGCTCTGTCTGTCTTTTCTTCGCTTCATCACCCAGACCTGTCGCCGTGCCCATTCCACCAGCTGGAGGTTATCGAGGCTCAGAACGAGGTCGAGGAAGAGGTCGAGGCGAGCGAGGTCGAGGGAGAGGAGCTGGACGAGGGAGGGGAGGACCTCGAGTCGAGGATCCTATGGGAGGGATGGTTGCTTCTGGACCGTTCGCTCAAGGTCCTAGTAACAGTGAGTTCTCTTCTACATCATCTCGACATGTTCCCCGTCTCTCACACTCTTTCTCTCTTTCTCTGACCCCCTGTCGGTTGGCGTTGGATAGTCGGGAAGCGAAGCAACATCGTCCGAGCTGGACCTGGACCCTCCTCGATGGGAGGGGGGAGTGGAGCGACCGTCCGACTGCCAGAGGATCGAAAAGTCGACATGGACGACGGAGAGCAGTACTCAGACCAGGAGGGTGGGATCGAGATCGTCGATATGGCCGATATGGAGACGCTCGACATCATGGCTCCCAGAGGACTGCCGAAGGAGAAGGAGGCGGTGGAGAAGAAGAAGAAGCTGAAGAAGAAGGTGGTCAAGAAGTCGGAGAGCTCGGATGAGGAGGATAACGGTGAGTACTGGGTCGTAATGAGCTATGACAGGAAGAAGGATTGGACCTTGTCGTTGGCTTGAAACTCACCTTTGACCTTTCTCTCCCTCGCGTCTCTCTTTCTTCCTCCTTCAGTCAAACCCGAACCCGACGACGACGCCACTCCCTCCTCCGTCAACTCACCAGCTGCAGGAGCCGCGAAGAAGATCCGACCCAAGATCAAACCCAAGACTCGTCGACATCTCGAGCCTGATGGAGAAGTCAGCTCGGAAGACGACCTCGCGCTCAACCTCAACCAAGCTGTGGACGTCGACGAGAGTGAGGACGAGGAGGTTTCGCCGGATATCAGAGGAGACTTCATCGGATGGGATGGAAAGGAGGTGAGCTCTTCATCGTTGCTTATTCTCTTGCGTTCTGTCCTGTACCGAATCGAGATCTGACTCCTCGTTCTTCCTTCGCGTCGTTTCTTTTCTCGCAGGTCCCTCCCAACCAACTCTACTTCTTCCAATTCCCTCGACAATTCCCCAACTTCCTCCCCATCCCTGAAGTCGAAGACGACGACGACGACGGCATGGATATCGACGGTGCCGCTTCCTCCTCTTCCTCCAAGAAGAACGTCTCGTTCGCTTCCGACACCAAACCTGGTTCCTCCTCGTCGGCAAAGGAACCCTCGGTCAAGAAGGAGGACAGCAAGGCCGGAATCCTCACCAAGAAACCTCCTCCTCCTCCTGAAGGTCAGATCGGAACGTTGCTGGTGATGAAGAGTGGGAAGGTGAAGATGAGACTTGGGAAGGACATCATCCTCGACGTGAGCATTCTCCTTCGCGTCTCTTCGAAGCCGCCCGTGAATCCATCCCTCTCGTCGAAGCCTTGACTGCTCTCTCACCTTCTCTTTCATCTGCTCCAGGTCTCGGCTGGATCGCAGCTCGACTTCCTCCAACAGTTCGTTCACATCGACTCTACGCGAACGAAGAGGGCGACTCCCCTCGCGAAGGCTACTCGAAGGTTCATCGTCACGCCGGACGTCGACGCTCTTCTCGACCTTCTTCTCACTGGCGAGGATGTACCTGCGAAGGAGGAACCCGCCAAGCTCGAGCAGGAGGGTCTGCAGGCGATGATGGACGTGGACGACGACGACGAGTGAGGAGGAGAGAGCGAGAGTTCTGAATCATGCCATTTCATATTTTTTTCATAGTCTCTGCTCGTTTGATATCTTTGATGACCTTCTCACTCCCCTCTCGAGCGAAAGAAGCTCGCTCGGATCCAGGAGTACAAGGTTGGAGAGATAAGATCATTCAGTCTTCACGACGTCTCGAAGAAAATCGAACTCCTGCCGTTCGAGCGACCTCTCCTTCTCTTCCTCCCTCTCTCTCCCACCCTTCCCATCTTTCCACATCTCCTTCTTCCTATCCATCTACTCCTCTGCTAGCTCTTTCAAGCTCCAACAACTTCAACCTCACCACCTCGCATCTCAACCAGCCCAAAAACCTCCTTCGAACGAGCTCTCCTTCCCTTCCTTCACCTTCACCTTCACCTTTCAACTTCCCTCCCGTCTCCCCACCCCTCCTCTCATCAAAATGTCCTCTACCACCACCTCGCGACCGAACGGGACCGCTTCCAAGCCTCCTTATGCTGGCAAGCGAACTCTTTCTTTGTCGATGAGTGCTGCTGAGACGCTCGCTCTTCAGAAGGAAGGCGGAGCTACACCCGGCGTTCATCCTCTCAGGTTGAGGTGAGTTCCTCTCGCTTTCTTCGTTCACTTCGAGTTCTTGCTGCAGACGTAGCTAGAGCTTGCAGCTTTATGCCTACAGCTCTCCGGGACGCAAGGGGTCAGCTCGGAAGCAGACAAGCTCTAAAGCAAAGCTCAACAAACTCCCAAAACTGACCTTTGCTCTCCTTCTCCCTTCCTTCCCTCCCTCCCCTCCCTCCCTTCTCCCTCCTTCTCGCCATCGCCTCCAACCCAACTTCACCTCCTCTTCGTACTCTCTGCAGCTGGCTCTTCTGGTTCGTCCACCGAGCTCCAGGCGCTAAAGTCGCCTCCGCCTCCCAGTACGAAGAGTCGATCAAAAAGATCGGAGGGTTCGCCTCCGTCGAATCTCTATGGACCGTCTACTCCCACATCCTGCCCCCTTCCCAACTACCAGCAGTAACGGATATCCTGCTGTTCTCCTCGGCGTTGAGGTTGCCCGTCTGGGAGGAGTGTCCTCAGGGAGCGAAGTGAGTCGCGCGACCTCGAGCTTTCCCTCCCTTCCTTTCGTTCGTTTGACGAGCTCGAGCTGACCCTTTTGGTGGTGGTTGATCAGGTTCACTCTGAGGATTCGAAAGGGGATCTCGGATAGGATTTGGGAAGATTTGGTCCTCGCTGCTACTGGAGATCAGTTCGAGGAGTCGGACAGCGTCATTGGCGTCGTGCTTTCTGTGAGTGTCGAGCTCTCCCTACCTCTCTGGATTCTGCTGAAGCTGTTTGGTTCTTCTTGGTCCTATAGGTCCGTGCTCAGGAGGATGTGATCAGTGTTTGGACTGAGAAGGCCGCGAGCGATGGTGGTGCGAAGTTGAAGTTCGTACTCTTCTCTCCTCGTCTCGTCTCATCTTCCTTCTCTTCTTCTTCGCGAAGCTCCAGCTGACAATCGGGCTCTTCTCTTCTTGCTTCGCTTCTCACAGGGAGACCATCTTCCGTCTGCTCAACCTTCCTTCGCAGACCGCTGGGGAGTACAAGCTCAACTCGGAGTGAGTCTTTCTCTCGTCTCGTCTCGTTTCCTTTCCTCCCTCTCTTCCTTCCAACACTCCCATCCCCGCTCTTCGCCAACGCGATCGCCGGCTCGCTCGAGATCCCTATCTTCCCATTCAAAATTCACAAGCTGACTCTCGCCTCCCTCTTCTTGTGTTCGCCTGCCTCAGCCTCCTTCAAACCACCACCCTCTCGCGACCGATCTCGGAACGAGGTCACAGCAGAGGTGATCTGCGTAGTGTTAATAACAACAACAACAACGGGGACGTCTCGAGAGATCTCTAATGGACTGCTTTCTTCGTGTCTTGTCTCATCCGTGTTTACTCGCGAAAGATGAGAAGTCGAGACTCCGACGACGACGCGAGAGAGAGAACGAGAAAGCTCACTTCCTTTCCTTTCTCGTCGGCCTTGATTGGACGCGAGATCAAGCAAAAAAAGTTCATCTTACTACTACTACTACTACTGCTCCCCTACGCCGACGCGACTCCCCTACGGCAAACCAAAAGAAACTAAACGACGAGAGAAGGTGCTCTTAAAGGAAAGCGACCATGAGCAAGGAGGTGAGGAAGGACGATCCAACGACGGCCCATCCTCCCCAAGTGACCTGCTTGACGGAGAGGACTGCAGCAACGAGAAACCCAGCAGAGGAAAGAAAGTCAGCGTCGAGCGAAAAAGAAGAGGGAGAGGTCCTGAAAGCATGTGAAGAAAGAGAAGGAGGGCGGGAAGGTTGAGAGCGACTCACAGAGTCCAACGTCCCAAAGCAAGTGCCTGACTCCGTTGAAGGAGTGGAAGACGAAAGGCCAGCAGAAGACGAACTTGGTGGTCGTCTTGAACCATCCGGGGAGGCCTGATTACCAGAAAAGAAGAAGAAGGAGAGGGCGTGAGTTTTGGGAAGGAGGGAAGTCGGGCCTCTTCGGAGCGAGAGGGAGAGAAGGGATGGACGTACTTCCGAAGAACTCGACGAGGTGAGCAGAGTCGAGGTAGGAGAAGGAGGGGTGGAAGAGGAAGGTGATGGCTCCGGCGTACATGACTGATATCCCAACCGAGGCAAGAAAAGCAAAGGAGGGTGTCAGAAGGAGAGGCGATGGGAGAGAAAGGGAAGGACAGAGGAAAGGAGGACTCACCAACGCTAAGTCCGACACCAGTGACTCGGTGAGCGATGGAAGCGAGCCATGTGATCTGAGGCTGGTAGATGGTGAAGTGAGGGGAGGAGGGTCGGAGGGCTCGCTGGGAGTTGAGGTAGGTGAGGTTCTGAGGGACGGTGAGGTGCTTGAGGGGAGGAGTGACCGTCGACGAGGTTGGACGAGGAGGAGTCGTGATCAGGGTTCTACAACCAGCGCAAACAAAGAGGAATCGAACGTGAGCTTAGTTCGCGGATGGAGAAAGGGATGTAGAGGGCGATGATGCGTACCGGAAAGCGACGGCGGAGAAGGCAGGGAGACCTGGAGACGAGGAGGAAGGAGGGAGAAGAGAGAAAGGTCAGCTTGGATTCGTTCCGAGCTCGATTCGGTCCCCTTCCACGAGAGATGGGACAAGCAGAGAAAAGAGGGGGAGGGACTACTGACGAGACCTGCAAAGTCCTGTGGTGAAGGTGGATCGTCCAACGAGAGTGGCGGCGAACATCGGGAGGGAGAAGAGGAAGGGAGGGAGGAGAAAGGAGGAGTCGACGTTGGAGGGGAGAAGAGCGACTACTCTCCAATCAGCTGCCTCTCCATTCGCCCCTTCCAACCGAATAACGGTTTCGAAAAAAACACTACAAAAGGGTACTTCTTTACGTTTTCGTCTGCCTCCCTCCTTCCTCCCCTCTCACCCTCACCTTCTCTTCCCTCTCCCCCCAAAAAACTCACCTCCCCCACTCGGCTTCTTAAGCTGTTTCCTTGTGGTCCACTGTCAAACAGCAACCCTTCTTCCTTCCTCTCTCTCTCCCTGCTTACCTTTTAGAACAACAACAAGATCATGTCTTCCTCGATAGACGCAAAGATCGACTCCAAGTCGGTCGAGGCGGAAGGACTTCCAGAGCTTCCTTCCTCTTCCTCTTTCAAAGGGGAGCAGAACAAGATCTCTAGAACTCCCATCGACTACAGCTCCTTCTCGGCTTTCAGGACTACTCTCGTGAGTGCAAGTATTTTTTCTTCTCGGCTTCGGGCGCGGGAGGGAGAAGGGCCATGCTGCTCAAAAAAACTGGCGCTGACCTCCCCTCTCTCCTCCCTTCTTTTCGCTTCCCTCTTTCTCCTTCCCTACTTTCAGTTCACACGACTTAAGACGACTTTTACGCGACGGTGAGTCTATACTTCTCGGGTCCTCATCCATCGGATGATCCAGTGGTCGAGCAAAATTATTGAGGAAGGAGTGTGCAAAAGCTGATCTCTTCCTCCTTCCCTCCGTTCGTTCACCTTCCTTTCCCACGATTCCAGATTCATCTACTGCCTCATTGCTGGACAAGTGATCTCTTGGTGTATCACTGGAACCAACACTCTTACGACCGAGCTCGTCAACAACGGGTTCAATGCTCCTACGACTCAATCTTTCTTCACGTTCGTTCGAATCTCCTTTCCTCCTTCCGTGCCGCTTTCAACCACATCCTGACCTTGACCCCTTCATCCGTTTCGCCTACAGCTACTTCGCTCTCTTCTCTGTCTACACGCCTTACACGATCTACCGCTACGGATTCAAGGGATGGGGTCAGCTTCTCTACAAAGACGGATGGAAGTGAGTCGATATTTTCGGTTTCCTTGTCTCCTTCCTTCGACTGACATTGCCTCTTCGTCTTAGATACGCTTTCCTCGCTGCCTGTGATGTAGAGGGAAACTTTCTCGTCGTCAAAGCCTACCAGGTCAGTGTTCCCTTCCATTTCAGACTTCCCTCTCGCTCAAGACGGCTCTGGCTGACCTTCGTCCATCTCTTTCTCCTTTCTCAGTACACCAACCTCCTCTCCTGCATGCTCCTCGACGCATGGGCCATCCCATCTTGCATGTTCTTCAGTTGGGTTCTCATGAGGACCAAATTCAGCTGGACTCAGATCGCTGGTGAGTCGTCTTTCCTCCCTTCCCTTCACCTTCCCTGGAGTCATTCCCTCTCCTGACCGGTTTCATTCTTTTTCTTTTCGTTCCAGGTATCGCTGTCTGCATCGGTGGACTCGGTCTCCTCGTTGCTTCCGATACCCTCACTGGAAAGGACTGGGAAGCCTCCGTCATGTGGAAGGGAGACGTCTTCATGATCGCTGGAGCGACGCTCTACGGATTCACCAACGCTTGCGAGGAGTTCCTCGTTAGGAAACGACCTCTGTACGAGGTGGTTGGGCAGTTGGGGATGTGGGGTGTGATTGTTAACGGTGAGCATCAGTATTTTTGAACTTCGAGCGGCAACGAAAGCTGACCTTTGGTTTCTCGCGTCGATCTCGCCCCCTTCAGGTATCCAATCTTCCGCTCTCGAGCACAACACCTGGTTCGAGGTCACCTGGAATGGATCGGTTGCTGGTTTCCTGATCGCTTACACTGCTTGTAAGTACAGCTCTCTCTCGTCGTTTCCCTTCTCGTCGCTCGCAAAACTCGCGCTGCGACGCGTACCTCCCTTTTTTCGACTCTCCGGAGGTTCCCAACCCCCCCGGAGCTTCCCTACTTCCACATGATGCTCAAAAATACACAACACTGATTTAATGAAACGGCGGCAGTCCTAGGACTGTGATGACCGTGAATGTAAACATGTCTGATGGAATCCTAACAACCCACACCCCTTCCCCTTCTCGGCTCTCCTTTTGCTCGAACCGATCGCTGACCTCACCTCTTGTTCCTCTTCTTTCTCGAAGGCATGTTCATTCTCTATACCCTCGCTCCTCTGGTCTACCGATCTTCCTCGTGAGTGCTCCTTTCTTCTTTGTCGTCGTCGAGCCATGGCCGCGTCGTCGCCGATCGCTGACCTCTCCCTCCTTCTCTTCCTTTCAGCTCCGTCTTCTACAACCTTTCCATCCTCACCTCCGACTTCTTCGGTCTCCTCATCGGAATCGCTCTCTTCGGTGAGTCTCCTATACAAGAACTTCTCTCCTCCCCTGCTTCCACTCTCGCTGACCTTCCTCCTCTCCTTCTCCCCTCAGGCTACTCTCCCTACTGGCTCTACTTCGTCGCCTTCGTCATCATCATCGTCGGGCTCATTGGATACTTCTGGTTCTCTCCTCCCGACGGAGAATCCTCCATCGACGTTACTCGACCAACCTACGTCAATCAGGTCGAATCCGAGAGCACTGAGCACATTGCTGGACTCGCTATTGGGGATCTCGTCAACGCTAACAAGCAGCGAGACTTGGCTGTCTAGATACTCTTATCCCTTCACTTTCCTTACTTGCTTCACGTTTTTGGGTTCCTCGTCCTTTCGCTTTCCTGTGCTTTGTTGCTTTCTCTTCTCGCTCTAGATACTTCGCTACCTTTACTGGCTAACCAACCTGTACCGCTCCTTCCTCACGATCTAATCTTGCATTTATACACGAATTCATCTCAATCCTCTCGCAAACCCGCGGCGACCAAAGCGAAACGAAAGATATAGATCGCGTCCTCTTTACAGCAAGAGTTCGTCGAAGCCTTCTTCCTCCTCCTCTTCAACTTCTAGCATGGCCTCCGCCAGCATCCTCTCTTGGTTTCCAGCTCCTGATCTCTCTCATTTGCTCGCCGAGAGGGAAGCCCTCGACCTAAAAATCGAGTAGAGGTGGGCAAAGGTCGCGTTCAAAGTCTCCCAGTCAGCTCTTGCTCTTCCAAGTCTTTACTTCGACTGATACCAATATTCTTCGATCGTAGAGTGCCTCCCTCTGAGCGCTGGGTATACTTCTTTTGCGACGATCGACACTACCAGGCTCTACGGTTCGATCGATTCGACACATGGACGCGTCGCGAGCTTCTGGCTCCGCAACTTTGCCTCTGACTTTCCAGGCTTCATCCTTCGCTCCAACAGCTCTGACTTTCTTCGTACCACCTTTCTCGTCGTGTACACCTTCTTCAAAACTGCCCAAAGTTCAGAATGCACCGGTCACTGCGGTCGTTTCGACCTGTCCACCTTCGCCGACCTCCCCTCTTCTCTCTCTCCTCCCCCCATCCCGACCTTTCCACTTCCTCTCTCGGTCCCTCCTTCTTCAACACACCTCTTCATCCTACTTCTCGGATGCAGTCTCCCACTATAGCGATTCCTCGGAAGCAGACGGCAGATGCGGATTGGGCGAGTCCCCTTCGACATACGATCGCTTCCTCGTACGGCGAGAACCCAGACTCTTACGCCGAGGAGTGTGCCAGCTTGCAGCGAGCGAGACAGGATGCTGTGAGGGGAGCCGGTAGTGATCTTACTGGTGAGCTTATACTGCTGATAAAGGCAGCAGGAAAGAGGAGGGACGGAGGGAGAGATGACGCTGACCTCGCTTCCCTTCCTTCCACCTCCTCTCCTTCTCTCCTCCCTCGTTTTCCTACTTCCGCAGGACGAGACCTTCTCTTCAAGTACTTCGGTCAGCTTGAACTTCTCGAGCTGAGGTTCCCCGACATCAAAGTCCCTTTCCCATGGTGAGATCCAGTCCATCTCCCCTGGCTTCCTAGTCTCGCTTCCTCCTTCCAGCTCACCTTCCTCCTCGAGCTGACAATCCGCCGTTCCTCCTTCTCCTTCTTCTACAGGAACGACGCCTTCACCAACAAACTCACCACCCAAACCTCCCTCGCCTTCGAAAAAGCTGCCGTCATCTTCCAAATCGCCTCGACGCTCTCCTCCCTCTCCCAAACTCAGCATCGCTCCTCGCCGGAAGGTCTCAAGCGAGCCTACAACTTTGCTCGCTCCTCAGCTGGGATGCTCGTCTACATCAACGAGAACTTCCTCCACGCTCCCTCGACGGACCTGTCCAAGGAGGTCATCAAGTTCCTCGTCGGAATCATGATCGCTCAGGCTCAGGAGATCTTTACAGAGAAGGTCGCCGAGGAGGGGAAGGGGAAGAAGGGTGGGAACGGTGGGATGGTTGCGAGGCTGGCTGCTCAGACGGCGTTCCTGTATGCGACACTGGGCGAGGAAGTGAAGGAGTTCTTTGGGAAGGGGATCATTGATAGGAATTGGGTGTCGCTGTTGAACGTGAGTCCGATTCGAGCTCGACCTTCTCGCGACCTCCTCATCTCCGTTTGCTCACCTTTCTTCCCTCTCGTGTTCCTTCTCTTAACCAGATCAAGGAGAAATACTTCCGCTCTCTCTCTCAGTACCACCGCTCCGTCTCGGACGACGCCAACTTCAAGCACGGCGATGCTCTCGTTCGACTGGGTCTCGCCGAAACCACCGCTCGAGAAGCCCATCGCCTCTCCACCACCTTCGCCTCCTCCTTCGTCTCCACCTCCTCTCCAACCCTTCCCTCGGATTCAGCTACCTCCCTCGTCGAAATCACCAAGACCCACCTCGCTCTCGTTGCCGAACGAAAGCTCACTGGAACGAGAGACAACGACCTCATCTACCATGCCATCCTCCCAACCGAAGCCTCCCTCCCCGTCATCGAGAAACTCGAAGCAGCCACTCCCATCCCCATCCAAGAAACCTACTCCGGTCCTGAAGTCTCCAAACTCATCGGTCCGGACATCTTCTCTCGACTGGTTCCGCTCAGCGTTCACGAGAGCGCAAGCGTCTACTCGGAGGAGAAGGCCAAGCTCGCAAGAGGAGAGGTGGAGAAGAGTGACCTTTCGGAAGGAGAGGTGCGGGCGAGCTTGGAGTACATGGGGTTGCCGAGTGGGTTGAACAAGTTTAGGAGTTTGATTCGAGGTGGATCGGGAGGAGGTGGGCTTGCTGGGCTGGACGCGTTGGCGATTCCTGGGAGGGAGGCGATGAGTTGGTCGGAGGAGGTTCAGGAGGATGAGGAGAGTGGGCAGGGGCTTCGGAGGTTGATTGGACGGTTGGAGGAAGGGAAGAGGAAGGTTGGGGAGGAGTTGGAGTGGATTCAGGGGCAGTTGGACTCGGAGTCGAGGGAGTGTGAAGGGATGAGGGTGAGTTCGACGCGTTTCTCTTTCTTACGTTTCCTCTCGATCATTCGCTGACTCAATTGTTTTCGCGCTCTTCTCTCTACCAGGCCAAGTACCAAGGCAACTGGTCCCAACCTCCTTCGGCGTCTCTCACCAAATCTCAACGAGAAGACCTCCGCTCTCATCGAACTTCCCTCCAGTCAGCCTCCCAATCCGACGCTCGCGTCCTCTCCCTCTACCAATCCATCGGTCCCTCCCTCGACATCCTTCGAACTACAGGCAACCTCGGAAAAGCATTCGCCGAAGCCGTCGCTGGATCGGAAGGCGCGTCGTCGAAGGCGGCGAACTTGTTGGATCTGGACGTCGCGACTGAGGAGAGAGGAGAGAAGGATTTGGAGGAGGTGAAGACGCTTGTTGGGGATATCGAGGAGAGGCTTGGGAGGTTGTCGAGGCTGAAGAGGGAGAGGGAGACTAGTTTGAAGGATCTGAAGGAGCTGGTGAGTCGCGATCGTTCTCTTTCTTCTCTCTCCTCTTTCTTGGCCCTCGGTTTCGACGGCGTCGTCTCTTTGGCGAGACTATTCTAACCACGTTTCTCCCCTCTCTTCCCTTTACACCCTAATCTCACAGATCCAAACCGACGACGTCTCTCAGCAACTCCTCCTCAACCGTCGAAGTGGAAGCGTCGACACCCTCTTCGCGACCGAACTCGAGAAGTTCCGCCCCTTCCAGAATCGACTCCAGACGGCCATCGATCACGAAAAGTCGACGCTCCAGGAGCTGACAGATCTGCTCGAGAAGTTGACGGAACAGAAGGGAGCGAAGGAGACTCAGTCCAAGTGGGACGGAGCCGAGAGGAGGATCAAGGAGCTGAACGGGAGACTTGGGAAGGCGATCGTGGATTACCAGGAGGTCAAGACGGGGCTGAGGTGAGTTTATCTTTCTCTTGCGCATCTCTCGCTCTTTCAAACGACACCCCAGCCTTCCTTCCCTCGAACTTATCGAGCGATTCGATCGAACGTTTTACTGATCCGCTTATCTCTTTTTTTCCCTTGACTTGTGAACAGACGAGGCCTTTCATTCTACGAGCAGCTCCAGACGATCACGGAGTCGCTTCGACACAACGTCAAGAGCTTCATCACGTCTCGAACCGAGGAGAGGAATCGACTCGCGTCGCAGGCCGAGAGGAACAGCGACTTCGGCCAATCCTCTCGAGGAACCTCCTCTCGTCCTCCACCCCGTCCTTCGCAGTCTCTGGAGACTCAGTTCTCGTCGATGGGAATGGGAGGAGGTCAGCAGCCTTCGCCTTACTCGGATTGGCGTTCGTCGGCAGGACCTACCTCCCCTCCTCCAACCTCTCCCTCTCCCTACGCGCCGTACTCGTCTCCACCCCCACCACCCATCTCTTCTTACTCCACCTCGCCTCCTCCTCCTCCTCCTCCTCCCGTCCAATCGAATCCTTGGGACTTTGGATCCATGGCATCATCACCAGCGTTCCAAACTCAACCCTCTCCCTCGACCTCGACCTACTCGTCCCAAGCTCCTCCTCCTCCTCCTCCCCAAGCTTCATCACCTTGGTCGCAACTACCACCTCCTCCGACTCCTCAGAGGCAGCCTTCTTTCCCTCCTCCTCCTCCTCCTCAGCAGCATCATCACGCTCCCTCGCCCTACTCGTCAACCTCTTCGCCGTACCAATCGAACCCGTACCCTTCCTCTCCTCCTCCCCAGCAGTCAGCCTACCAAGCCTACCCTCCACCGCCACCTTCCTCCTCATCGTCGTCCTATCCTTCGTCGCAGTCGTACCCAGCTCCATCTCCCCAATCCTACCGACAAGGATCCATCCCTCCTCCTCCACCTCCTCCTCAAACCTCCTCGTCGTTCTACCCGCCTCCGCCTCCTCCTGCTCCTGCGGGAGCTTACGCCTACGGAGCTCCACCTCCACCTCCCCAGCAGCCTTATGGATCAGCAGCGTACCCTTCATACCAAAGTGGCCAGCAACCACCTTATCAGCAGCAGCAGCCGTACGGGAGATAAGGGAGGAGGTCGCGTCGCGTTCGAGGTCGCTGGATATCGACGAGGGTATCTTTCTTTCTTCTCTCTTCATGATCCTTTCGTACTTGCCTTTTTTTCTCTCCTAGAGAGTCTTCTCACGTACTCGGCTCGCCTCCAAGAGGTCCAGAAGGGGTGCCGAACGAGTCCAAGATCGGAGGGCGGGAACAAGCTTTGGTCGCTGTTCCTGAGATCTTCTCGAACGGATATCTTCTGTTCGCTCCCACGTAAGCTTCCAGTTCTTTCACTCACACTAGGGAGAAAGGAGAATAACAGAGGGGAAAACTCATACGACGCGGTGGCTCGAAACTCCGCACTCCCTTTCCGTCAATGAAAGAAGGGCCGTGAAGCTGTAAGCTCTACCATAGTAGGTTTTCAGCATGGCTAGATCTTTTGGGAGGTCGAGGACTGGTGGTAACCCTGTTTTCTAAAGAGAGAGAGAGTCGAGAATTTGGAGAGAGAGAGCGAGCGCGAACTTCTTTTCCTTCAAGTTGCACGGATAGAAGCCTTTCAGGGCAGTTTCGTTAGATCTCGTAGAGGTCGAGAGCTGCAACATCGCAAATTCAGGACAAAGGAGTTTCGAAAACTCGACCGACGACGCGTCGAAGTCGAGATCGGAGACGATTCTCCTTTCTCTCCCATTCTCTCCCTGAGTGAACGCTCTCGCCTTCAAACCTGAAGAAGTATGGGAAACGGGAATTGGGATGAGTCCGAAGGAGCAGGGGCCAACGTTTCGTCCGAGAGGTTATAGGGAAGAGGTTTCGGAGTAGTTTTCAGCAGGCCTAGGCGCGATTGGGACAGCGCCCACTGTGTGCAAATCTCAGGAAACGGTAGTAAGACTGGTGACCCGATCGTACTCAAGCATGGCCACTTTGACTAATGTCATTTTCGGAAGTCGAGCTGGCCTTGACATTCTGATTCGAATCTCTCTTTTGCTGATCGTCGGAGGGAAGGAAACGATCAAGGTTCAGATCATTTTCGACGCGACCGACCTTTTCCGTCCGCGAACCATCCAATTCCTGCTCTGCTTGACTACCCTTCCAATCTAGACTGGCTCGACGTCTTCGCTTTTTATTAGATCGTGGGAGGGAAGAAGGGAATTTCCGACGCGACGCGACTTCTCTTCGCGAAATCGACAACAGAAATCAAGCTCCTTTCGAGTTGACCTTCAACTCCTTCGACTCTCCTTCCTTTACTCTCCTCGTTCTTCGCATCCGGCGAGATGCCTGCTCCCACTACACCCTCGGCAAGCAAGTTCCAGCAGTTCCAGCAGTATTCTTTCTCGGTCGCAAATTCTCCCTTTGGAGCTTCGGCGGAATCGTTAGTTCAAGCCCTCCTCCCTCCTTCAGCTCGCCTTCCTTCCCTTCTCCTGCGTCTCTTGCTTCGTTCCTCGAGCTGACTTGAGCATCCATCCTCCTTTCGTCTTCACCCCTATTGCAGTCCTAATACCACCCTCGAGTCGCCCACCTCTTCTCTTCTCTATATCAACTCCCAACTCATCGCTCACGGCTACACTCGCAAGGGAATCGACCTCTCTGACCTTCGACCAAAGAATCAGGATAACGTCTTGAGATGCTTGTTTGCGATGCTCCAGCAGAGAGTGGTGAGTACACTCTCTATACCTGACTGCTTTAGTGACTGGATCATGGTCGGGTAGAGGGAGAGGAAGGGAAGCAGGAAGGGAAGGAACGACGGAGCTGACCCGCTTGTTGTGCTCCTCCTTCCTTCCCTTTCTTTCCTTGCAGGACGACCTCACCCGTCTCGAAGCTCTCTCAACAACCCATCGGACTCTCAGCTACGACTACGAGCTCTTGATCAAGAAGCACAAGGCTGTGGCGGAGGAAGCAGCCGGAGCTGAGAGGAAGGAACAGGCAGCAAAGTCTCAGCTCAAGTCAGTTTGACCCTCCCCTTCCCTCCCTTCTCCTTCCTTTGTCGTCACGCTGATCGCGCTCGTTGTGTGGTCCTTACCTCGCAGAGATGCCCAGGCTTCTCTGAAGCTGGAGCAGGAAGCTCACAAGAGGTCTAGGGATGAGGCTTCCAAGGCTCGAACGGCTCTGGCTTTCGTGAGGAATCAGGCTCAGGTGAGCTCGCGTTTCCTTCCTTCTCTTCTTTCTCGAAGCCTGCACCCGCGGCCTGCTCACTCACTCTTTGAACTGCTGGTATGGTGGAAATCAGGTCGACACTAAACGACGAGAAGCCGAGACGGCTCGAACTCTCGAACGATGGCAGAAGCTCGTCAACGATCAGTCCAAGTTGATCACTTCGAGGTCAGGCTTGACCTGCGTCAACTCGGGAGCTGGCTCTGGTTCTGGGTTCAGAGCTGTTGAGGTGAGTGTGGTCACAGCTCTTTCTTGCCTGATGGCGAGGTCAGAGCTGATCATCCCTCCTTTGCATTCCATCTTCTCGCGTTTCGCCTCAGTCTCCCGGAATCACCAACGTCGCCCTCGCCGACCTCGAGGAATCTCGCTCTCGCCTCATCGAAGAGAACGACGCCTTCCGTCGCATCCTTCTTCGGATCACCAATGGACTCCAGAGCGCGATAGTCTCCATCTCGAAGGCCAAAGACGACGTTCGTTCGTTTCCTCCGCACTCAACCTCCTCTTTCTCTTCACGTTCTCACCGTCCTCTCTCTCTCGCCTCGTCTGATCTAGCACCCCGATCGGATCACCTCGGCTTCTCTCTTCGAACCTAGCAGCACCATCATCTCCTCTTCAGCAACCATCACCTCGCACGCGACGGAAGCTCAAAAGAAGATTATGGCTCTCCTGGAACGATTGGCGAGGGAAACTTGGGAGGTGGAGAGAAAGTTGAAGGTCGGGGAGAGGGACAGGGAGGAGGAGATGGAGGATGAGCGGATTCAGTTGCTGGAGGCGAAGAAGCAGGTTGATCGACTGGGAGGGGAAGTTTGTGAGTCCATTCGGTTCGAACTAGCTTCTATCGCGAGACGCGTCTTGAATTAGGCCGCTGACTGATCGCACCACGTCTGATCTCTACAGGTCGACTTGAAGCACTTCTCGAAACTCAACCTGAAACTGCGCCTGTTGTTCCTTCGTGGGTTTACACGTCCTTCAACTTTCTCCTCCTCCCGTCACGTCGCTAATTCGCCTTCGATCTCGTCCAGATTCCTTCCCTTGGCGTCCGACGACGACAACGACGAAACCACCGCTCTTCTTGCTCGGCAACGAGAAGCTCTTGAGGAGGAGCGCCGCAAATTTACTGAGGCTGCCGTGGCCCTGGGTCGAGAACGATCCGAGATGGAGGTGAGCTTTGACTCAACTCGTTTCTCCTCTTCTTCTGCTTCAGTTTCTCTCGCTGACTCTCTCTCTTCCTCGTTGCCCTTCTCAGGTTGAACGAATTGCCTTCTTCGAAGAGAAACGCGCTCATCAACTCGACATGATGCTCAACGATCTTCCTCCCACTCCTCAACAACCTCAACCCTCAACCTCAACCTCTCACCCCCACACCCATTCCTCCCACACCCCTCAACGCCACAAACCTCAACATCACCTCCACCACGCCTCCTCCAACCTCCTCCGCTCAGCACTCAAACCTCCTCGCTCAGCCAACGGAAAGGGGAAGGCTCGAGAGGTCCTTTTGGAGCACAACGGTCGAGGGCGACGCGTCGACGAGGAGAACGAGGAGGACGAGGAGGAGGATGGAGACGAGACGGCGATGATGGATCCTACGATCATAAACAAGGTCGCTTCTTCGCCGAGGAGAGTGTCGTCGCCTGCTGCAGGAAGGAGGAAGGTGAGATTCCCGCTGGGGAGTCCGAGGAGGAGGCTGGGATGAGGAGGTAGATTTGGATCTCTCGGCTTTCGTTTCACTTATGTTCTTGGGTCTCTTTTTTGATGCTGCTTAATATATTTCATCCTTCTTTGCGGCTTTCGAGAAAGACATGTCATTTTTGGCGGTAAGAGAGAAGAAGGAGAAGGAAAGAGAAGGAAGGTGAGCTCGACCTTCCGAGATCCTCGTTCGCCGTCGGCTGACCTCTAACCGCCTCTTGCTCCTCCCCTCCTTCCTCCTCAGATGTGTATCGTGATCTATGCTCTTGATTTGCACCCAAAGTATCGTCTGTAAGTCTCTCTCAGTCTTGGGGTGGAAGCTGCAGCTCGGAGGAGAGGCTGACAAGCGATCCCTCCCTCCGTTCTAGGATCCTGGCGACGAACCGAGACGAGTTCATCGCTCGACCTACAGAACCAGCGGCATGGAGAGATGCCTCTCTGAACCCTACCGGTGCGGAAGACTGGAAGGTCCTGTCGGGTAGGGATAAGGTTGGAGGAGGACTCTGGTTTGGACTTCACAGAAGCGGACAACTGGGCGTTCTGTGAGCTCGACCTCTCCTTCCTTCCCTCCTCTCCTGCCCCTTCCTCTCATCGACTCCTCATCCCTTCTGCTCACACTTCACCCCCTTTTTCTCACGCTCAGGACGAACGTCACCGAACCTCTCATCTCCCCGGCTCCAGCTTCAACTCGAGGCTCGCTGCTGCAAGACTTCCTCTCTCCTCCCCCGTTCTCGTCTCCATCTCCCCCAACTCCCTCCTCCTACCTCAACTCTCTCTCCCCCTCCTCCTCCAAATACGCAGGGTTCAACCTCCTTCTCTTCTCCCTCTTCCCTTCCTCTCAAACTCCCTCGACCCCAGAAGCCTGGTACTTGTCGAACCGAGCTTCGCCAGAGTCAGGAGGACCGACTCAATTGGCGAGCAAGGACGTGGGAGGGATGAGCAACAGTGTGATGCTGGATCCTTGGGAGAAGGTGTCGAGCTGTAAGAATACACTTGAAGGGTTGTTCGTGAAGGAGAGGATGGCGGGGGGGTGGGAGGAAGAGAAGTGGTTGAACGAGATGGAGGGGATGATGAGGTGCGTTCTTTCTTCCTTGCTTTCCCTCTCCCTACTTTTTTGTAGCGCTCAAGACTGATAAATCTTGCTATATTCTTCCCTTCTCAGCCCATCACAACCTCCAAGCCCCTCCCTCCAGTTCCCACTGTCCCTCACTCCCACCGTCCCTCCGTCCATCTTCCCCTCCTCCGATCCAGCCCATCCTCGGTGGTACGGAACTCGTCTACTCAGCATGCTCCTCGTCACCCACGAAGGAGAGTTCGTCTTCGTCGAGCGGGACGTGTGGGTGCCGGATCCCGAGGATGCGACGAAGCAGCCGGTCAGGGGGAACAGGGACAACGAACGGAGATTTGAGGGGAAGTTGGACGTGAAATGATGGCATGATATCGAACGGAATCCGTGGTGGTATAGATGGAACGGAAAGCGGGGTGGTAAAAGAGCAGATGGAGATGGACGACTGAAATCTAAGCAGAGGCGAGGTATCCTTGGAGTTCGACGAAAGCGGGACTGGGACGCGCCGCGAGAGAAAGGTCAGAGAGCTACCGTCAGCGACGATGGCTTGAGCAGGGGCAAGGAAACGAGATAGCTCACTCGGCAACGTCAACGTAGCTGGAGAGACCAGGAGTCTGAGCGAGCTTGACTCGTAGGAACTCCTTCAGACTGGCCGTGTAGACGGGATCCGTCTCGAAGAGCTGAGGAGAAGAAAGAGAGCTCGGGTCAGTTTTCCCTTAAGAAACGAGATCAGATCGAAATGAACTCACAGCTTTCCTCCTAGTACCCTCGGCGGTTCCCTCGCTATCACCCATATCGGGAACGTCGTTGCTTCGCTTCCAGAGCAGCTTGATGTCGACACGATCTCCTCCCTCTTCAGATTGTTCTGCGAAGAGAAGACAAAGAGGAGTGAGCTCCTGGTCATCCCGTTAGACGAGAAGGAGCATAACTCACCTTTCAACTCGGCGAGAACGTCGATAAACAAGTTCACGAACTCTCCAGCGAACCTCTGGAGAACCTCATCGTCTCCCGTCGAACACAAGCTGGCCGACGCGAGTGCGACTCGTTTTCGGATGGAGGAGGAGGCAATTCGGTCGAACTGCAATCGAGGAAGAAGTTTCGGCCTCTGTCCTTCCTATAGATAAGAAGAGAAAAATGATACTCACCGCCGTCCACCAGAAGTCGAGGAAAGCACTCTTCTGAACCCCAGCGGCTCCGAGGAGCTCGAGGAAAGTCGCAGGGTCGGCGAGGATCATTTTGGCGAAGAGAGAGGAGTAGTGAGGAAGCTTGGCTCCGACGTTGGGAAGGTTGGCGTCGGCGAAGATTTTGGAGATCAGACCTGGCGGAGAAACCGGAGTCAGCGTCGAGCAACAGGCTGAAGGAAAACGAGATCGCGAGCTGACCTGAGGAAACAAAGGCTGGACCCCAAGAAGAAACGGGGACGATGTCGATGTGGAGAGCGACGGAGGTGATGATCTGATGAACGAGAAGAAGGGGGTCAGTTGTAAGTTCGAGGAGAAAGAAGGGAGGGAACTCACGTCAACGGCATCCGAGGGAGTCGAAGTCTCAAAGGTTAGCCTGAAAGCTTCGGCGATCTGGGATGCGAAGGTTTGGTAGAGCTCAACGCCGCAGATCAAAGCGTAGGAGTCGACGATGGCTAGCGACCTCGAAAGCGAATCTGGATCCGACGAGAGTTGACCGATGGCGACTGAGGCGAGTTCGATGAGCTGAGGTTCGAGCACTGAGGCGTTTCGAACGAGAGACTGCCAGAGAATGAGTCCGTCTTCTTCGAGGTGAAGCTTGGCCTGAAGGAGAAAAGGAGAGGAAGATCAGCGCGGGAAGACCGGGGGGAGAAGAAGAAGTCGAGGGACGGACCTTTCCCTGGAGGGATTCCCCAAGTAGTCCGACACAGAGAGGACAGAGACGATTTGCCTCAGTCTTGGCAGCCTGTCGAGTCGATGGAAGAAGCCAGGTCAGCGCGCGAAAGAAGGAGAACGGAAGAAGAGCGAGACGCGACTCACATCGACCATCTTCGTGACGAGCGAGAGAAGCGAAGACTTGAACAGCCACTCTCCTTCCTGGTTCGCAGCTTTCTCCCAGAGTTGAGGAACGCAGTCGGATATTTGGGTGAGGAGAGGGACGATCTGGGAGGAGCGACGAGAAAGAAGAAGTGAAAGGTCAGCTTCGAGCATGTCGAAAACGACTGAGCTGAGATCGCGAACTCACGTCTTCTCCGACTCGTTCGATCATCACCTAGAAGAGAAGAAAGTGACCAGGTGACATCAGCATCGGGCCATCGGGTCGTAGCCATCAAGAAGGGCTGAAGTTCGGAGACTGACCTCCAAAGCGTCGAGCACTCTCCGCTTTCCGTCGAGAAGCTGCAGCTCGTCCAGCAGCAGCACCATCAAGCCCTCCGTGATCCGAGGGATGTACTCCTTGAAACATGAGGCTTCCATTTCCCAGAGCTGCGGAAGCAAAGAAGGAGAGCGTCTCAGTTTCGCGTCGAACCGGTAGGAGACGAAGGAGAAATTGAGACTCACGTCCATCGCCTGCTTGAGAGCCGTACAAGCAGTCAAGCGAACTCCGACGTCTGAACTCTCTCCGTGATCTTGGACGAGGCCGAGCAAGAGCTCCCAAGGAAGAGGTCCGCTAGCGAGCTCCTCGTGGGCGTCGACGAGCCTGGACGAGGGAAAGATCTCCGGATGTCAGCGAAGAAGAAAGAAAGAAGTCAAGGGATTTAGACCCACTCTCCGACGAGCCATGCAATCCTTCGTTTGAGCACTCGGTGACTATAAGAGACGGAGAGAAAGCAAAGCCATCAGCCTCGACTTCGTGAAACAAGGGTCGACGCAAGTGAACTCACTCAGGACTCGACGACTTTGCCTCTCCAGCCAGAGCAGCGAGGAACTGATCGGGAGGGATGCTAGGGTTCTCGACTAATGAACGAGCGAGTCGACCAGCAGCGGTGTACACGGCTTCCTTCCGACGAAGAGAGTTCTCGTCGACCACAGGTGTAGCTGGATCGAAAACGAAGGAGGGTTCAGTTTCAACGCGACGAGTAGAAGAGAAGGAAAGCAGGAGCACTCACACATAGCCTCTCCGAGCTTCGCCTGCATGAGCTGCTGCATGATCTGATCTGGTCGATTTCGGCACGCGTTGTTGACTTAGAAGGGGCAGAAGGAAGGCAGAAATTAGCTTCGAAAGGCGAGCGAGAGAGGAAGGCTGAAGGAGGAGGCTCACGAGCCATGAGCAGACGTTCTCCGCAAGCCTGAAAGAATCGAGGACAAACAGAGTCAGCTACAAGGTTCAGGATGCTCGAATTCGAGAGAGAGATCTACTCGCTCGAAGGTTGTACGTCCACTGCTCATTCTGGGCAGTCTCAGCGATGACCCACTCCTCGCTGTCGTCTGCCAGCAGCTCCATGTCCGAAGTGGTGAGAAGTAGCATCCGTTCGGTGATGAGAGCGAAGGCTTCAGAGATGAGAGGGACCTCGAAAACTGTCGAAGAGATAGCGCGAAAATCAGCGAAAGCCTGGCGACTCAAAGGAAGGAGGTTAAACTCACCTTCAGGATGATTTGCCGTCCAGATGGGAAGCAGATCTTTGAAGATGAGGAGAGAGAGAATGATCCAGCGTTCTGGGAAGTCTGAGGTCTCCTGATCGGCTGTTCATGACGAAGAAAGACGCGTCAGATCGAACGGAAGGGAGGAGGAAGAAAGAGCTTCGACGCGTCTCACCCGAAGAATCGTATCCACTGTTCCCAAGAGTAGCTTTCACACTTCCCCAAAGTTCCAGGACGACGTCGTTAGCTCCAGGTATCGTTGCGAATCCTTTTGGGTTGGTGTCTTCGAGGCGCTGCGAGGAAAGCCAAAACGAGCGACGGTCAGAACTCCTCGCGAAGGGGTCGGGCGGCGAGCGAACTTACGCGAATATGTTTGATCAAAGCTCCGACGTGCTTCGAAAGATACTTCAGCATAGCTCGACCTCCAGCGGGAATCGTCTGCGATGACCGAAGGTGGGCGAGAAGGGAGGTACGAGTCGAGACGAGGCTGGTGAGGTGCGTGGAGGCGAGTTGGAAGACGTGGTTGATCTGGGAGAAGAGGAAACGGGAATCAACAACTTTCCAGGTAGAGGTGAAGAGGATAGAGCAACGACTCACCCTCTCAGCAGCATCTGGTAGACGCTGAGGAGCAGGTCTTGCCCATTCCCATACCGAAAGCCTCGAGACGATCCTGGAAACGAAAGAGAGCGAGCTGAACAATCAGCTCCTTCCTTCCTGAACGCGACCTTCACCAACCCAATGACGAGACGACTCACTTGAAACACAACATGGCTGACTCTGTATCCTCAGGGATCTCCACGTCATGCGGCAGATCCACCAAGGCTCCCATCAACGGCAGCAAGATGGGAGTGAGAAGCTGAACGAACTCGCCCATCATCTTCGTCCCCAGCGGCAGCTTGAAGCTCGCCCATTCCTTCACCACTCGATTCAGACACCAAAGACAGTTCCTGAGGACAATTCGATCATGCGAAGTTGCCGAGACGGCGGTAGAAGCTGAGGCGATACGAGAGGTTGCTGTGGGAACGAGGACGTCGACGAGTCGTTGAAGGAGGTCGGGCCTGGACATGAGAGAACGATCTACATCAGCTGGGAGATGGGAGAAGAGAGTAGGGCAGAAGGAAGACTAACCAGACTTTAGGGAAGTCGACACGACTGATTTTTGAAAGGATGAAGAACTGGACTTGAGCAATAGAAGGGTCCGTCTCCTCCAAGAAACCGAAGAGTCGAGATCTGATCTCGACCTTCTCCTCCTCCGACAAAACGCTGAAAGATGCGGAGAAAGAGCTTCAGTCAGCACCATATCTAGTCTGTCCTCCAGGATCTTTTAAGCTCGTATACGAGAGCGAGAGATGGTGGAAGGAGGAGCTCGATCTAACTCACGTCTTCCCTCTCCATCGAGGCAGCAACTCGTTTTTCAAGCACAATCCTGCGAGAACTCTCGTGTCCCTGGGAACCTCGGTGCTGTAGGCGATCTGCTGAAGGTTGTTGTAGAATCCTGGAGGTCAAGAAAGTAGTTAAAAGAACGTCAGCTTTGGAGAGGCGAAGAGATGTAACGGCGAGAGAGGAGGAGAAGGAAGGAGGTGAGGGAAGGAAGGTGCGAGCTGACCTGGAGTTGTGTAGAGCTGCTGCAATCGAGCAGTCCCTTTGCTGAGAGCATCGGGAGTTGGAGGATTCGCTAGAGTGGAGAGTAAAGCACTGAGAGAGTGGATATCCGACATGGGAGAAGGGGAAAGAGGGGGTGGTGGGTTGAGGAGAAGGAGCGTCCCTTTCATCTTTGAGCTCGCCAACGAAACGAAGGGCTCAGTGAACGAGACGCTCGAAGCCTTCTGACACGCGCCACTTTCTGTAGCTTTCTTGATGTCTCAGAGAGATAATGAAAGATCATCATAAGTAAGAGTAAAAAGCAGGGTCCGATAAAGTAGAGAAACAAAAACGAACGGCAAATCAAGGCGACGAGAGTACGACGCGAGTTCTCCGACGATCAAACATAACGAACCGTTTCCTTCGCCTTGACTCCTTCGACACCGACGCGACGTCCTAGCCCCTCGACTCCGACTTCGACGCCATCCTCGTAAATTCTCCAAGCTCCCGTCGCAACACCCAACTGCCTGATCCCCTCGACATCGAGAATCTGGATCTTCGTTTCCGTCGAGACGGGGAGGGGAGGGAAGAGCTCATACATCAAAAGCTCCTTGTTCGAATGGATTGCAGCATCGCCGGAGGTGGTCGTCTCAGGGAGCGAGGCGGCCAGAGAGGTTCGGTTGAGGCTGGTGGGAGGAGAGAAGGGGAAGCCGGAAGATGAAGTCCCGAGGTCGTACGTCGACGCGTGGCTTGAGTACGACGATGAGCGCGAGGGGAGGTGAGGTGGCCAGGTCTGGAAGGTATTTCAAGGATAATAGAAGGACTGTAACAGTCTATATATCTCGAACGAAGGAAAGAACGGAAGAAAACGCACCCTAGGGGGGAAATAATTTACAGGTCGACGATCGACGACGTCGAAGTCAGGTCCGTATCGGTGAGGACTCTGAACGTTTGGTCCAGGGCGAGGGTGAGCGTAGGGGTAGCCGTAGCCGTAGTACTGGAGTAGAAAAAAAATCAGTATAAGCTCGATCGGCACTTCCAAGGATCTCGATGGAAGAGAAAAGGATGGAAAGGTCGTGCTCACAGGGTTGAACTCCCACTGCCCGAACTCGCAAGGAATTTGGACCATCAGGTGGGGAGGGTAGCCGTACGGAACGAAGAGAGGTAACTAAACGTTAAAGTCAGCTCGAAGCTTCTCTTCTACCTCGGGGGAGGCGGAAAGAGGGAGCTGAAGATAAAGTCGTCCGGAGAGATCGAGCGACGAGCCCACAAACCAAACCCTTCCCCAACGACTCTGAGCTTTGGCACAACACCAAAGAGAACCACCCATACCTCCCCCATCCTAATCCAAGCCGAGGAACGCATAAATAAGGGAGAAACTCACGCCGTAAGCTTCTCTGGACGGCATCATCCCGTAGTACGTCCCGCTCTGCTGATGATAAAAGGGGTGGAAGTAAGCCATGATAGCTTTTGTTAGAAGGGAAAGAAGAAGCGAGCGGTGAAGAAGATAGTGGTTGGGAGCAGAAAGAGGAAGGAGCGGGCGAAAGAAATAGGAGATTTCGGCTTCCCGCAGAGCAACGCCGCAAACTCAAAAAGTTTTCGTTTGGAACGGAGAGAGGTGAAAGCAGTAGCGCACAATATCATGGAGATCGGGCGGTAGCGTAGAACCTAAAAGCGATGGTATTCCTCCGTCGTCGTGGGTGGACGGTTTCAACCGAAAGGAGGAAAAGAACGGACTCTGAGGGAGCGGTGGCGGGTAGCAAGAGGGGAGACGAAGGTTCTCAGTTCCTCAGCGATCTAGCCCGTTCTTCCATGATTACAGATCAGGATGATGAAGAAAGAGAGACGGAGAACTTACTTCGAGAAGAAGAAAGACTTCTGATTGAAGAGTCGGATCTGGAGAAGGAGGAGAAGTCAGCGAAAAAGCAGGGACGCGCCGAAAGGGATCTCGAAGGAGGGAAGATAAACTGACATCCAGTTCCTCTCCGTTAGCCAGATTCAGACTCTTGTACTCCTTCAGCTCGATCTTGTTCCATCTGAAAGTCGAGGAGAATAGAGCAAACACGAGAAATCAATGGCGAGTCAGTCGAGCCCGTCCTGAAGTCGAGAATCGTCGAGAAAGAGGAGGAAAGACGAACCGTCCTCTCGGCCCTCCCAGCCTCAACACCATCTGGAACGTGTACTTCAACGGTCTTGAGTCGTTGGCCGAATCTGGCTCTACGAGCGAGGAGACCTGAATCTCTGGACCGATTGCTTCGTCCTTCGACCTGGAAGGATCCGAGGGATTGGTGGGAGGAGCGATGAACCAGTATCCGTGATGGAGACCTTTCATTCGAAGGGTTGGAGTGAGGAGAGGGACCAGAACCGAGGGACTGGTAGATGAGAGAAGAGAACGAGGGAGAAGGACGCGTCAAACGAAGTTCTCGTCGGGCTGGGGAGGAAGAGAAGTGCGAGAGACTCACTGTTCCGTCGAGAGGAGGGAGATAACCGTTCCATCCGCGAAGAAACGAAGGAGTCGATGGTAAGTGATCAGATGGGTGGTATCGATCCAGCCGTTCTCGCTTTCTCCTGCTCGAAGGTCTGGGGAACAAGGAGAGACGAAGGTCAGCGACGCAGATGAGCGAGCCAGCAGAGCAGTCGCAGAGCGATCCCTGTGCTGAAAATTGTTGCACGTGGATCGAATTCGAAGTAAGAAGGTATACGCACAGTGGCAGACGCTGATGTAGATCCCATCCAGTCGAACTCGAGGCTGCCGAACGAACATTTCACGGTAGTCGTTGTCGTGAAGCGACCTGGCGAGGGCCGAGTAAGACTGTTCTGGTTCGATTTGGAAGGGAGGAACAAAGGTAAGGGAGCATATCTCTCTGCAGACACCGAGAAAAGAAAGAAGATGCAAATCAGCTCGCGGAAGAAGCTACGACTCGACGATCGGAGGAAGAAGGAGGGAAAGGTCGAGCGACAGCCTGGAAGGGACTCGAAGCTCACCTCCAGATCGTGGGCTCCTTGCTCAACAAGAACGCCTTCTTGCACACCGCACCAAACCTCGCAATCGTCGTCCAGTCTCCGGCTCTTCCCAGCGTCCTAAGAATGACCAGAAGGACCTCGTTCGGGAGCGAGTTGAGCAAGACCTCCTTCGTTTCGTCTTCGGCCACGAAATGCTGACCGAGCTGGGAGAAGGATTCCTCGAGCTCTGCTGTTGGATCGAACGAAGGTTCCGCAACGGTGTTGAAGTCTGGAACGGTTTGGAACTGAGTCTTGAAGACGAAGGGAGCTGGTTCGGAGGAGGAGGAGGAGGAGGAGGAAGGATGGGCGGAGGTGGCCGTATGGGAGGGAGGAGGGTGAAGGTCTGCTCTTCGTTTGAGGGCGTTGTAGACTCGATCGATGTTGTCGTCCAGCCTGAATGCTCGTTGATACAGCTTCACAGCTTCTCCAAGTTGACCAGAAGACTCCTTGTCGGCGGCGGCGGTGTAGATTTCGAGAGCAGAGGAGGAGGAGTTGAGCTCGTTCTGAAGCGATGGAGCTTGGAGGTTGGAGTGATTCGTCGATGGAGAGAGGGCGTTTGAAAGGTGGGAAAAGTTGGAAGTTGGTGATAAGAGGGTGCTCGAGGAAGATTGAGGTGGATAGAAGGGTTGAAGGGTGGACGAAGAGGGAGATTGACCCGAGAGAGGAGGAGGAGGAGGATGGCGATTTCCGACCTCGCTCTTCCATTTTACTCTGTAGGGACGGACAGACACGCGACGATGAGCTCAGATATACCGAGGAGAGCAAGATATGAGACGCGCTAGACTCACCTGAACTCCTCAAGCTCCTGGGCCAGCTCTGCCTCGTTCTTCGACATCGCCGTTAGAGGAGGGAAGGAACTCGATTCGAAAAGTGGAGTGTCCTGCTGATTCAGTCGGATTTCAGCTCAGTCTGCTTAATTCGCGATATACCTACCTTCCCCATCTTTGCGCGTGGCCTACGAGAAGAATCTCAGTCGAGTTCTCCCACGAAACTGGCTTTTCAGGATCATTTTTCGACTCGACGAAACTCTTCGCGAAGGATGGTCGCGTCCTCGGTCTCTTCTCGCTTTCCGTCCTCTTCTCTCGTCTCTCACAGCTGTCCTCGAACCTGGACATTCACGACAGCAAAGGAAAATCACACAACAGGCGGATATATCGTTTCAAATCGTTAAAAGCAAACCTCCTTCTTCCCACAGACCTCCAACACCAACTTAACTCAACCCAACTTCCTCTCCTCTTCTCTTATATCCTCCTCCTATCTCGACCCTCGTCCTCTTCTAATCGACGTCCATCTCCCCCGCATTATCCATCACGTCCTCGTCCGGCAGCTCCGTGATGCTCGCTCCAGGCCAAAGTTCCTCCTCCGAGTAGGGAGACTCTCCCCTCGACGCCTCGTCGTCCGTGTCGAGCTGCATCTCTCCGTTCGAGGACGTCCTGGAGCCGTAGAAGGGTCGGCGAGGAAGGTAGCCGAAGTCAAGAGGAGGTGTGGAAGAGATACTGGTCGTGTTGGTTGAGTTGGGGAAGGGAGCGTTGAAGGAGGGAGGAGGGGCGTAAAGGCTGCTTGAAGGACGCGAAGAAAGAGCAGAACGAAGGCCAGAGAGAGAGAAAAGGTCAGGGATCGGCGGAGAGCAAAGAAGGGTGAGGAGGAGAGAAGGTACGCACACTACTCCTCGTTGTTGATTAAGCCAGGCTTCGGAGGGAGGCGGGAGATGGTGCGTCGTGGGTTTGTTGAGGTAGGACGGGGGAAGGTAGAGGGTCGATGGATCTGAGGGACGGAACAAGGAAGGATCTACGGTCAGCTTCACCTGTCTCTTTGACTCGGAGCTGGATCATAAGAAGCAGAGGAAGGATCAAACTCACCTCTCGAAGGAACTTGTCTCTCGCCATTTCCTCTCCAAAATCCGACGGCCATCTCGTTCCTCGCTCTCTCCTCCTCGTCCTCCCCGACCCCACTGATCTCCACCTCATCCTCCTGAGAAGCAGGAGCCGAACCCAGCCACACGCCCGGTCCTACTTCCTCAGGATGCTCGACGGTGTAGGGATGCAAGACTTCCTCCTCCTCCTCTGAGCCTCGGCGACCTCCTGCTGCTGCTGCTGCTCCCTCCGAGATGCCCAGACTTGTGAGATGTTCCGCGAGGGAGCGTTTGATTCTTTTGGGGTTTGGAGGAAAGGCTGCTGCTGATGATCTCCAGTTGGTTCCTGAGGAGGGGGAGGATTCCTGAGCTTGATTCTCGAGCGAGATGTCTTCCTCGTCTTCGCCGATTCGGTCGTCGTCCTCCTCGCTGTCGTGTGCCCTCTTCCCTCTCCTGCTCGATCTCGCTGCTGGAGGTTGGAACGCGAAGAGGGAAGGTTTTCCTTCTTCTTCTGAGGAGGTTGCTGTTGTTCTTCGTTTTCGAGGAGGAGGAGGAGTGTCCGAGTCGGAGGACGAAGAGTCGTTGGCGTCCCGAGTTGAGAAGGAGGACGAGGAGGGAGGAGGAGAGTGAGCTCGTTTCTGGTGGAGGAAGGATGGGCCTTGGTTGAAAGTGCTCATCATCGAGGGGAGCTGGCGGTAGAGAAGGGTGCTGGTCATGAACGGGGGAAGATGATGGCTTCTAAGGGGAAAGGGCCATGTCGTGGTTGGCGAGCGAAGACCGAGCTCGATCCAGGAAAGGGAAGAAGGGAGGAGAAGGACCTCGAAGGTTCCCTGATGCGACTTACTTTCTAAAGCTACTTCTGGGCCCAGACGCCTCGAAATCTCAATATTGATCACAGCACACCCAGAGATTGCCCCTCCATTATCTCTGCATCAGAAAATATTCTTTGGCTGTGAGGAAGACCGAGTCATCCCGCGGCGACGACCGACGAAAGTGAAAGCTCAGGTTTCCTTCCCTCTTCCTCGGTTCCTCTCAACCCACGACCAGCTCCTCTTCCTGCTCTTTCTCTCAGAATGTCTACCCCGAAACCTCGAAACCTCTGGACTTTATCGGACCCGCAGATCTCCTCACACCTCTGCAGATCGAGCGCCTCACTCAATCCGACTCCATCGCTCTCTCGCCCTACTCCCTCACCATCTCCTACCTCGCCGAGACCAAGGACCCGCTAGAGATCTCCGCGTGAGTCTCAGATCCATTCGCTGAATCTCTCCGCGTCTCACGTCGTGTTTCTTCTCCGCCCTTGCGTCCTGAATCGATCCTCTTCCCTTCTATACCCCTCTCCCAACAGGAACACACCTCCAAAACTAACCCTTCCATTATTTGGGTTCCCAAAGCAAGATGGGTCATCGATGGCAACCTCTGGACGTCGTCGGGAGTGACAGCGGGGATGGATATGATTACAGCCTGGATGGACCATCTTCTTGGGCCAGCGATTGGGTTGAAGATCAGGGATGTGCTGGAGTTTACAGGGAGAAGTGAGGGAGAGGACGAGTGGGCAGAATTTCACGGGCTCGTGTAAGACGCGTTGATTTCACTCTTATCGAATCGACGGGAATGCTTTGCTGTAGTGGTTGGTCTGAAGCCTCGGACCTTTCGATTTTTGGGTCTGTTTGATGAGAACGTGATTTTTATCTTCTTTAATGCGCATTTTCTTTGGAAAGAGGAAAGGAGGGTCGCGTCGTCTTTCTCGTCGCGTCCTGGTCTTCGCTCCTCTCTCGCTGGCAGCCCTCCGAAAAAAATGGCCGTCCAGTGATCTAATACAACTCCAATAGTGTAGGTATAACCCAACCTGGTAATTCTAAGCCTCCATGTGGGAGTGAGGATGAGAGGAAAGCAAATACAAACGCGTCGAAATCTAAACCAAAGGCGTCCTTTCGTCCACGACCTCGTCCTCCACCTCCGCGTCAGTGACGAGCTTGGGATTCGAGACGGTGGAAGACTGAGGGTATAGAACGTAGTGCTGGAGGAAGAAGAGAGTGTCGAAGCCCAAAGTAAAGATCGACATTCCGCTGAAAGAAGGAAAGAGGAAGAGAAAGGACGCGTCAGAATGAGTTGAAACCACGAGAGAGAGAAGAAGAAGGTTAGGAATGGATTCGAGAGAGTGGAAACTCACAGCTTGCTAGGGTTTCCTAGAGTTCCTCCCCAAAGATCTCCGTCGAGCCACGCGTCGAGGAAGAGCTGAACAAATGAAAGACCGCCGCCGATCATGTCGAGGTAGATGTTGGTGATCGACCAGCCTTCCGTGGATTTACGATTGTAGTTGAGGTAGGCCTGGGGGACGCATTTTGTGAACGTGATGTAGAGCTGAAGGAAAAACACGAACGCGAGTCAGTTCGCGCGGAGAGGGAGAGAAGAAGGTAAACGAGGGTCTCGGGGAGGAGGGAGCTTACTTTGATGTATGAGAAGATGTAGAGGAAGTCAAGCAGCTCCAGTCCTCGAACTCCCGAGTAGGTGAGAGCAGCACCAGCTGCGACGAGAAGAGCGACGAGGGGGAGAGCGATCTTGTTGTAGGTTGAGAGACGTTGAGAGTTGGGGTAGTAGAGCATTTGAGAGAAGGCAAAGGTTGAGAGAATCAAGGCCTGTGGGAGAAGAAGAGAAGGGGATATAGGTCAGCTTCCAGTATAGGGGCAAAACGAAAGGAGAAGAGGGACTCGCGTGGATCGCAAAGGCGACATCCGAAAGAGAAACGGTAGGATGATGACCGTCGTGCCTCGCTCCATACTGTTCTCTGACGAAGGACACGAACCGAAGAGTAACATTCTATAGGAGACGAAGGGAAACGAGTCAGATTGCATCTCTAGGAACAACAACAGGAGAGGAGCGACTCACAAAGGATGACAAGCTAAGGTAACCCACAACGTTAGGAAGGGCGAAGTCGATCGAGAATCCTTTCGTCCTGTGCAGAGGGATGATACGTCCAGTTGACCAGCAGGAGGCGAAAGGGAAGATTTGGGACCAGAGAGAGAAGGGGAAAGGAGGAGTGAGAATGGGAAGAGAGGATCAGTCCGCCAAGTTG
Source organism: Mrakia blollopis (assembly GCA_000950635.1). NCBI lineage: Eukaryota > Fungi > Basidiomycota > Tremellomycetes > Cystofilobasidiales > Mrakiaceae > Mrakia > Mrakia blollopis. The sequence goes on along the minus strand of BBPU01000074.1, from coordinate 214,710 downwards.
GAAAACGTCTCTTCCTCGCCAGTGCCAGGACGCTACTCTTCTGATAAGAGTCAACTTACGACTTCGTCCGGTAGTTGACCAGGACCTGAGGGTAGAAGGAGGCCGTCCAGGAAGAGAAATAGCTGTAGGAGAAGAGCGAAGAAGGGTGAAGAGGTGAGCTCGAGGCTTTGCGGTTCGCCCGAGTTTGCTCTCGGAGGAGAGAGACGGTCGACGAGGAGACTCACATCCAACCTAACACCGAAGAGAGGATCCGAAGGGAGGAGTGATCTACGGAAGACATGCTGGAGTTCTTGAGGGAGTTGTGGTTGGCTTCCAACGAGGGAAAGGAAGGGGCGAAGAAAGTGAGCTCGGTTTGGTCCCCGCGGGCTGAAGGAAGTCGCCATCGATTAGTAACTTTCCCTGGACGACAGAACTGCTTTCATAGCGATAGAAGGCAAGGATGTATTGTGACGATGCTTCTGCTCTGATTCTGCTCTCCCTGTAAAAAAAGGCGAAAAAAGAAGCGGTCGGGGTAGGCCTGGTCGTGAAGGGGGAAGGAGGGCTCCATCGACTCGAGCTGGCGATGTCCCAAACCGCCAACATCCATCCAACTTCATTATCAGCTCCCCGCTTCTACACACTTATCGCTCCTTTGCTTTGACGGAATGAGCCGAACCACGGTCGACGAAGCAGCTCTTCTTCGCAAGTATCGAATCCGGACGCTTTCGCCCACGCGATGGGAGGACGTCGACTACGAGCTCGAAGGCGGGCTCATCGGAGACATGACCAGCGGGCTAGCAACAACAAGTAGCGGAGCTGTAGGAGGAGGAGAGGCTACCAAGGACGAGCCTGATCCCCTGGGCTTGAGAGGGAGCGTCGAGTGAGTCCGCAAAGGGAAGGGAAGGGAGGAAGGAGGCGCGAGCTCGAGCTCACCTCTCCTTCCCGTTGTTTTCTTCTTCGTTCGTCCAGTCTGAAGGGTATGGATCTGCAGTCTCGTGAGTAGCTCTTAACTCTTATTACTGTGATAAGGCTCTGAACTTTGACCTCAAATGCGAGCTCGAAGCTGATGTTGACGACCTTCCTTCCTTCCTCAGGTGCTTCGATCCTCCTCTCCTCCAAGTCCTTCGATCCCACGGTCTTCCTCCAAACAGCCCACCCCGACGCGACCTACCGAGACCTAGCAGAAGGTGTCCACAATCTTCGAGACTCCATAGAGCAACGGTCGGAAGCTCTGAGGATTCTAGTCGAGGAGAACTTCGATCGGTTCGTTGCTGTCAAGGCCTCGACGGATGGTGAGTCTTCTCCCCTTCTCCTCCCTCATCCCCTCTCCCAAACTGAATCAAGATCATGCCACCAACTTCTTGCTACCCAGGTGTCTACGCCGAGATGAAAGAGGACATTCTGACGGACGAGAACGAGCACGGGACAAAGGATCTGAAGGACAGTTTGAAACGTACGTCCTTCTCGTCCTTTCCATCTTCAGCTCTACTGAGATTGTAAGCTGACCTGAAATCACGTCGTCTGTGGTTTCGCCATCCAGATGCGTCACATAGAGCCGATCAAGTCTTCCTACCTTCACTCGAGAACTCCCTCAAAGCTCAAAAACTGCAGTCGACGCTCTCCGTCTTCGAGAAGTCCAAGTTCTTTTCGAATCTTCCTGGATCGATACTGGAGTCCATACGAGCCGTGAGTAAACTTCATCTCTTCGTTCGCGCTGCTTCGGCTCGGTCAAGCTCGTGCATCTTGGCTGTCTGCTGGATTTCTTCGCTGACGACCCCTCCCCCCTGCCACTTCTTCCTCTTTCTCCCTCAATTCCCCTCGGTCCCTCCCCTGACCCGCTCCCATTCATCGTGCTCTTCCCCTCTCCACTTTATTAGAATCGGTACGACGTCGCTCTCCGAGACTACAAGAAGGGGAAGTTCCTCCTTGAAACTCGACCGGCTCAACTCCTCCCCGTCGCCGTGAAGACTGCATCCCAGAAGGAACAGCAGAGGAGGATCATCGACAAGGTCTGGGGAATGGTGGAGAAGTTTGTAGGGGAGATGAGAGGGACGCTGATGGGCTTGCTGAGGGATCCGAGGAGGAGTGTGGAGGAACAGGAGAAGACGATCGAGTGAGTTCGGCGCGTCTCTCGCACTTCGTTCTTCTTCGACTTACAGAGACGAAGTCATCCCAGCTCTCGAGGGACAAGGCGACTCAAGCTCATCATCTCTTCTTCCTTTCTGGGCTGGATGATCAGGATCCTGCTGGAGCTGGACTCCTCGGACGAGGCGATCTGGACTTATTTCGACAGTCAACACCAGTACATCCTCTCGCACATGAGAAAGTCGCATGATCAGTTCGCTGCTAGGGCCAACGGTGAGTTTGCTTTTGCTTTTATATTCCTTCCGCTTGTGAGGAATCTGACTCGTTTCTCTACAGCTCTTCGAGAGAAGATTCCCGCCGAGGCTTTGGAGGAGAAGCGTCTCGCTCTCGACCTCCAGCGTTCAGTCCTCTCGCTGTCTGGGAAAGATCCGGATCGTATTCTGGGTGAGAGAAAATTCTTTATCTTTGTCTCTAGGTCTTTAATAATCCTCCCCCTCCTTCACCTCTCCCAGAAACGGGCGAAGGACACGAAGTCTGGATCGCGACTCTCGCCATCGTCAAGAATCTCTCGGACGTCATCCTTCAGTCTCTTCCCAGCTTCTGGCGTATAGCGAAGTCCTTCATGGATGGGAAGTTCAAGAAGGTTCGCTCAGGGACCCTTTTCTCGAGCTTTTCGTGCTTTCGCTGACTCCTCTTCCCTCCTTGCCTTTTGTCTTCTCAGACGAAGCCTGATCCCTCAACGCCTCCGTCTCGCCGCTCGCCAACTCAGTGTCGGCAGATGGCTCTCGACATCCTCAACCTCTACATCTCTCTTCTCTCTTCCTTTTTCACCCTCTCCGACGTCGCTGCCTCTTCATCAAGCTCAACTGGAACCGTCCCTCCCTTCCTTCCCCCGAATTCAAATAGTCTCACCACGGGGCTTTTCGTCAACCGACTGCTAGCTGAGATCTCGGAGTGCGTGGGAGAGATTGGAGGGAACGAGATCTCGAAGGAGGGAGGGGATGGACTGAGAGCTCTGGTTGAGAGCGCGAGGTGGAGATTCGAGGAGGCTTTGTGCGAGACTTGGGCGAAGGGTGAGCTCTTTCTTCTTCCGGCCCATGGAAAGGGACACGATCGTGCATTTTCTTTTCTTTTCTGACGCGCTTCTTTCTATCTCCCACTTTTACAGACGCGAAGATCTTCTACATGATCGAAGATTGGACGCCAAACGCAGACACTCCTTCAACGACGACCTACCTTACTCGACTCGCCGAATTCCAACGTCACAACGCTACCTGTGCCTATACTGCAGCTGGAGGTATCGAACGAACTTTAAGTACTCGCAAACCTGTTCGTTTCCTCAGCTCCTCTTCGTTTCGTTTCAACGCGTCTCTGACCGACTTTTTTCCCGTCCTGCTCTTCCTTTTCCCAGCCGGACACCTCGCCTCAGTTCGTCACCAAGATCAAGAACGCCTTCTTCGATTCACTCTACTTCCTCCTCGACGGTCTCGTCCATCTCGCTTTCTCGGAATACGAGCCTCTTCGTCCACCGCCTCCAGGGAAGATTATCGTTCTCGCAGAGGGAGTCGCTTCGCCGCCAGATGTCGGAGATATCGTTCGTCCGACCTTTTTTCTGCTTCTTCTCCATTTTCCTGCGTACTAGAAAAGAGCCTTGCTGACTCTCTCTCTCATCTTCCCTCTGCTGCTCGACCTTCCACCAGGATACTCGAATCCTCCTCACGATCAGCAACCTCGCTTTCCTCAAGAAGACCCTTCTCCCCAAGATCATCAAGCAGCTCGAATCCTCTTACGGAGTCGCAACCGAGGGAGATCGTCAGGTGAGCCCATCTCTCTCTCTCTCTCTCTCTCGACTCAAAAAGCTTCCCGTCACGTCGCTCCGTTCAATCTGACGTTCTTTCTTCTCCAAGACCCTGAGCGAAGTAGTCGACCAACTCGACAAAATCCTCTTCGACGACTTCATCCGACGCAAAGCTGCGATCCTCCAAGAAATCATCCGTCGTGGAATCCTATCAAGCGGAGTAGATTGGTATCGATGTCCCAAACCAACCGGTTCGTCGCGTCGCGTCTTCCTCCTTCCCTCCTCTCCCTTCCTTCCATTCCCTCCTTCCTCTCACCCTCTTCCCCCCAACCGCTCGCTCAACTTCTTCTCTCTGCCCTGCTCTCAAATTTTCGATAGAGGTCGGTTCCTACGTCTACGAAGCTCTCATGGCGATGGTAGAAGTTCACGCTCAAGTCAGTCGAATCGCCAAACCTCTCTTGGAACGAACACTCTCGACCTTGCTGGAGGAAGTCGCCAAAGTTTCGTTGGAGAGTTTCAAGCAGGTTAAGAGGTTTGGGATGGGGGGGATGTTGAGTGTGACTTTTCTTCTTCTTCTTCTTATTCTACCCCTCCTTCTTTCTTTCTTTCTTTCTTTCTTCTCCTTCTCTTTCTTTCTATCTCACTTTAGCTGAACTCTTCCCTCTCCCTCCTCCTCCCGTCCCCTCCCAACCCCATCCTCCTCCCAAAAACCCAGGCAACCCTCGAAATCGAATTCATCCACCAAACCCTCATGATCCACGTCACTCCAACAGCAACCTCAAACCTCACAGACATCTACGCAACCATTTCTAAAGCTTACGCTCGTCCCCCTCCCTCCTCCTCCTCTTCTTCCTCTGGGGAGCATGATCTTCAGAGGGAGTTGGACGGAGTGAAAAAGACGTTGCATGATACGAGGAGGGCTACGTCGACGGATTTTGTTTGTTTGAGGGTTGGCGGGTTGGCGGTGGGGGGGAAGAAGAGTGCAGGAGGGGGGAGTGGGACGCCTGGAAAGAGTGGGAATGGGAGTGGGAGTGGGACGGGTGGGAGTGCGACGATACCGAGGGGGAACGTTGGAGCTGGACAGCCTGGGGAGGGGACGGCTAGGGTTCGATAGTTCTAGCGATATGTAGTGTTTGGGAGAAGAAGGAGGAGGGAGGGAGGAGGGATCTCTGTTTTTGTTTTGTTTTGAACGATAAATAACGAAAAAAAAACGCGGTTTTCGCTTTGATTGTTTTGGGTTTTGGTTTCTTTCTTTCTTTCACTCGCTCCGACTTCTCGTCGGCTGTCAAAGACAAGGCTCGTGATGAGAGGCAGATGTTTGATTGATCGCAAGGACGTTTTTCTTGTGTGTTGTGTTGTGCTGGTGGGAAGAGAAGAGAAAAAGGGAAACAGAGAACGCGTCGCGACGCGTCCTTTCCTTTCCTTCCTCTTTCCCTTCCTTCTCACAAAGGAAAGAAGAGAAAAAAAAAAAAAAAAAAAAAAAAAAAAACGAGTCGTAAGTAAGCGAGAAAGCTACAGTGTTGGGATGGTGGTAGTGGTGAACGAACGAGCGAAAGGAAGGAAGCAAAAGGACCTGCAAGAAGACGAAGCAAAGAAAACGAAGCAACGAAAGCGAAAGCAAAGGAAAAAAAGACCAGAAAACCTCCCTATAAGCAACCGAAACACACACACACACACACACACACGCTAGACTAAGCCCACCCCTACTCCAAAACGATCACCTCCCCCCCTCCGTTCCCACCACTCCCGCTCCCACCCGCCCCTCCACTCCCACCTCCATTCCTCCTCTTCTTCGCCTCCCCCTCCTCCTCATCCGAATCACTCAACTCGATCGTCTCCCCGTTCACATTCCCGTTCCCTCCAACCCCACCACCACTGTTCGACTGTTTTCGTTTCGATCCGGCCAGGGCAGGGACGGATGCTGCTGCTGCTGTTGAGGAGGAGGAGGAGGAGGAGGGGGCGGCGCGTGAGGAGGGAGGGTTAGGGTTGGTGCGTCGAGAGGAGGAGGGTTGGGGTTGAGCGGGGGCGGGTGTGGGTGGTGTGGGTTTGGGTTTGGGTGGGGGGGGAGGGCGTAGCTGGGTGAGAGGGAGGGGGAGAGAGAGAGGGAGGGGTTAGGACGCGACGTGGGAAGAGAAGAGAGAGAGGGAAGGAAGGGAGGGAGGGAGGAAGGAAGGAAGGGATGTGAGATGAGATGGGGAAGAGCCTCACATCTTTGTCCATTCTCTAGCAGTTGAGTCGTGGAAATCTCGGTTGTGAAGGTAGGCATTAGCGATTCCGGGGACGAGCGGATCGGCTGGTGAGGAGAGAGTCAAGGAAAGTGGAGAAGAGAAGAGAGATTAGCAAGAAGGAAGGGAGAGACAGGATCAGAGAGAAATAAATCCTGGAGTACGGGAGAAAGGGATAGAGCTAGGCAAGAAGCGGAGGAGGGAGAGAAACAAAACGGGTCTAGACTGACCAGGATTGGGATCGGTCAAGAGCGATGAGAGGGAGAGGATGACTTTGAGGATGGAGAGAGCTGGGGACCAGTTGTTCTTGAGGATGTCGAGGCAGATTCCACCGTTGTCGGACTGCGAGAGAGAGAGAGAGAGAGAAGGTCAACGTTTGGTTCCGAAGGAGACGAGGAGGATCCAGGGACGAGACCGAGTGAGCGAGCGACGTTCTCAAGGAGAGAGAAGATGAGCGTACGATGTTGCAGTGATAGATCCTCGTCTTGAACTGGAGCTTTGGAGCTGAGAAGGGGTAGTCGGTGGGGAGGTGAATGTCGATCTGCGAGCAAAGGAAGGAAGGAGGAGAGGAGCGGATGAGCTCGACCGGCCGGAAGGGCGAAGAAAGGAGAGACGAACGACGACGACGAGAAGCGAGAGAGAGAAAAAGAAGACTTACCTCGAAGAGCCCACCTTCGTAGACTGAACCTTCAGGTCCAGGCATAGAGCACGTCCATCGAGTCAAGTCCTATCGAGAGAGGCGAGGGGAAGGCAGAAGGAGGAGGGGAAGGGGGATGAGCTCGGTTCCTTCTTCTCGATGAAAGAACCGACTTACCTTCTCTCCAGGTCTGATATCAATCCCTCCGAGATCTGTAGCTTTCTCCTTGGTGAGACTCGCAATCTCCTTCTTGATTCGCTTCAGAGCAACCTATGTAGAGAAGAGAAGGAGGAGGAGGGTTCCGTCAGCTGAGCTCGATTTCTCCTCCCTTTCCTTCCCCTTGGAAGAAAAGAAGCGACAGGCTTACCGCTGAAGGAGGGAAGTTAGGTGCTGGTACGTATACTGTTCTCTGACCGTTCATGATGGAAGTAAAAAAAGTCGACTTGTGAGCAAAGTGGAGGGTTGCGGCAACCAGCAGAGATTCGAGATTCGAGCTTGTCCCCAACCCTCCATCACCTTCTCCCTCCTTCTCCTTCCCCCGAACAAAAAGTGAGTCCTATAGATCATCTGGATCCCCCATCTTGCTTTCGATGTTCTGTACAGTCGACGACGAAACCATACAACCACAAACGTTCTCCTTCCAGCCCTTGCAAGAAGGAGCTCCTTTTGACCTTTACGAGACCGTCCTTTCCCTCCCTTCCTACCCTGCCTTCTCTCTCCATCTCAACGAGCTCCGTTCTCGAAAGTGAGCGGAGATCGTGAGTTTGCTGAGATTGTGCTGGGAGGTCGATAGGTTTCTCTGGTCTCGAAAGAGGACCTCTTCAGATACTCCTGAGACTCGCCAGAACGCACCCACATACATCAATCTCCTTCACCTCTCCTCCCAAGCTCAAGCTGACCTTCTCTTCTCTTCTCCCTCCCTCCCTTCCCATCCAGCTCATGTCCGACCCTCGCTTAAGTCGCTCCTCAGCAGCATCAGCCCCTCCCTCTCGTCTCACCTCCACCCCAACCCCTCCTCCTCCTCCTCCCCCCTTTGACCCTCGGAGAGCTCCTCCTCCTCCATCCTCCTCCCTCAACAACTCCCCTTACCACGGAACTCCACCACCACCACCAACCCTCCCCGTCTCCACTCCCTATCCAGGTCAACCACCCCCTTCGGCAGGGATGGATCCTCGTATGGCAGCAGCAGCTCGAATGACTTCGACGAGTTCAGGTTCAGCAACACCTCCTTCCTCTTCCTCTGCCCAACAAGTCGCGTCTTCAACGATACCGGTACCGCCTAATCCATCCATAGATCCTTCGAGGTTACTCTTTTGCGTGGTGTGCGCTTCGAATCAGGTGAGTTTTTTTGGTCTCTACTCTCTACCCTTTCTCTCCTTCCAGGTCGTAAACCGAAACCGTTGAAGCTCGCGAGCTCACGCCCTCTCTCCCTCCCTCCCTCTCTCCCCAACCCTCCCTCCCAAACCCTCTCTCTCTTTCTCCCTCTTCCTTCGCTTCGCTTTTCATATGTGTGTGCGGCAGAACCGATCCATGCAAGCCCACCTCACCCTCTCCCAAGCAGGTCTGAACGTCATCTCCTCCGGAACAGGTTCAGCCGTTCGTCTCCCAGGTCCAGCAGTTGATAAACCAAACATCTACTCTTTCGGAACACCGTACGAGGATATTTATCAAGATCTTAGTAGGAAGGATAGAGCACTGTGGGTGTTCCTCGGCTTTCGAAGGGAGAGAGAAGAGAGGGAAAACGAAAACTGAACTGACGCGCGCTTTTTCTTTTCTTTCCCTTTCATGTTCCGTGTTCCGTGTTCGTTGGAGACAGATACACGGCCAACGGACTGCTACCTATGATTGATCGGAACAGGAAGATCAAAAGAGCTCCAGAGAGATGGCACGAAACGAGGACCGTTCCCGACGTGGTGATCACTTGCGAGGAGAGGTGTTTTGATTCGGTTTGTGAAGGTCAGCCCTCCTCCCATCCCACTTTTCTCTCCTCATTCTCTTCCTCATCCTCTTCCTCTCGCTCCTTCAAGTCTCTGAACGACCGACCCCTTTCGCGCGCTATTGTGTCTTCCAAAACAAAACAAAAAAAACTGACGCGTCGTCTTTCCCTTCGTTCGTTCTTTCCGTTTTCCAAAGACCTCCTGAACAGAGGAGGAGACTTGAACCGACCCGTTCACATCATCAACGTTGAGATCAAGGATAATCACGAGGAAGCTTTGATAGCTGGCAAGGCGATTTTGGCTTTGTGTCAGGCGGTGAGTAGTTTCCTTCCCCTCTTCCCTCCCTCCCATCTTCCCTTCCCTTCTCCCTCTCCTTCCCTCTCCTCGCCGTCTCCTCGGTTCGCCATCTTCTCGTAATTGGGAAGAGAGAGAGCTGAGCTGACTTTTCTTTGTTTTTTTCGATGGCGTGGTGGTGGTGGTGCGTTTGCGTTCGCGTTGGACAGATCGACACCTCCTCGGATGCGGACGAAGAGATGGATTCGATTTTGGAGAAACAGAGGAAGGAACATCCTCATTTGATTTTGCATGCGGTGGGGTTTTACTAAGATCATCTGTACCAATCCTTCTATTATATTCCTTACATCATGCTGCGTGCTTGATTCTGATGCGAGTCGCAAGCTACCACTGTAAAGGGAAGGGCCGGGAGACGCGTCTAGTCTTTCTTCAAGCAAAGCGAGAGAGATTCCTTATCAGTACTGGACATCTATTCCGAGAGAAAAGAAAGAAAAAAACTCCTACGTAAACAAACACACAATCTCTCTCTCTCTCTCATTCTAATCCACGAAACGAAACCCAATCGCTCCGTCGAGAGAGGGAAAATAAAGAAAAAAACACCCACCCCAACGAAAACATTCACGCAAGATCTAGTAAATAACCTGCTCCTCAATCCCCGTCTTGGAGGCTTTTACACCCGAGCTGGAGTTGGCTTTCATAGAGAGGTAGGTGTTCCAGGGGAGATTGACGGCGTTGATGGTGAGGAGACGGAGGTGAAGGGGGACGAGAGACATGTTGAGGGCTTGGACTGGGATGAAGACCATCCTGTTCAAACGAGGGGGAGCGGGGGGGGGGGGTGGTGAGAAAGAGGGTTAGGGAGGGTAGGGAGGGGAGGGGGATGGGAAGGGAGGAGATGGGAGGGAGGAGGGAGATGAGACGAGACGATACGAACCAATTGGCTTGGAGGGTGGGGACGAGATCCTGTACGATAAAAAAAACACGACGAGGAAGGGAGGGGCGAGAAAAGGTCAGCTCTGAAGGTTGAGAAGAGAAAAGTTGGACAAAACAAGGAAGGGAAAGAAGAAATGGAGATGGAAAACGAACCGCCTTGAGCTTCTCCTGAATCTCAGGCATCTTCTTCCCCTCCATCAACCCCATCCCCGTGAAGAACGTCGATAGAATCACTGGAGCGAAAACGAATTGGTCCAGTCCGACCTGTGTCAAAAAAAATAAAACAAACCGATCGTGCGAAGAAGAACAAAGTCAGCTTCGAGGAGAAGGAGAGGTTGAGCTCAACGCAACGCGCCGGCGGAAAGGAGAGGACGAACTTTAGCTACTGTAGCAGCAGTTTTGTTCTGGATAGGAAGACGTTGAAGGATTTTGAACCATTCTGTACGAGGCGTGGAAAAGGGATGCTTAGTTGAGCTGAGGGAAAGGATGTGGGAGGAAGAGGAGGAGGAAAAGGGAGAGGGAGAGAGAGAACGAACGGCCAACGACCGGTGCGAAGCTGAACGAGAGAGAGAGAATCAGAGGTAGATTTTAGCTACAGCTCTTCAATCTGAGCTGCTGGAAGTGTGCAAGAGAACTTGCTTACAAAGCTCCACCCCAAACGACGATCCTTCCTGTCCGAGTGAAATCATGGTCGGCTCCCTGCGAAAAGAAAGAAACCAAGGAGGAGGAGGAGGGTGAGCTCTCTCGTTCGTTCCCTTCCTTCTTCAACCTCCCTCCCTCCCTCCTCTCTCTTTCCCTTCCCAAAACGTACCTTTTTCTCCACAGCCTGCTGAGCAATCACATCTCCCGTAGCGAACAACACCTACTCAATCAATCACCCCACCGAAAGAGAACGAACCGGGAAGCGAACGAATGAGCTCTCAAAAGCTCAACAGCAGAGAGCCGGCGGAAAGAAGAAGAGGGAGGGCGGGAGGTTGCAGAGAACGTACAGCTGAGGAGACACTGTTTCCGACGAGGGGAGAACGAGAGAGCCAGGCTTGGTAGGAGGAGAGGAGGGCGGCCATGTTTGGAAAGAGGAGGAGAGAGGGAGGGGCGAGGGAGCTGGAGGTTGGAGGAGAGGGAGGAGAGGAGAGGAAAGGTCGAAATCTAAAGGAGCGGTCCCTTGCGAAAAATCAACAAAGAGATGATCTCACAGCTTTGGGGGGCGAAAGTTCTGTGTGCTACTGGTTTTAGTGCATCAATCGAGGAGAATTTTGGGTCGCAGGAGCTTTCCTCTGTTCATTGAGGCGGAGAAGAAAGAGTTGTCCGTCGAACGCGTCGAAGTCGAGTTCATTCTCCTCTCCGTTCTCAGAGTCCGACCAAGAAAGCCAGCGGACACCCATATCCTCTCAGACGACTTTCCCAACCAGCCGAAAAGTATTAACTGAAAGAGAAATCACATTGCACGCCCAAACTCCCGCATCGACCATCGTCACGGCGTCCTCCTCCTCCTACTTCTTCGAGTATATATCCACCGCCCACCACATCCCAGCTCCGTCCTCCAAAGTAAAAGTCCTCCCAGTAGTCCGAGGTTTTGAATATTTAGAACCCTTTCCTCACTCGAGAATTCGTTTCCTCTACGTCCTTTCTCGGCTCTCGTGGGCGACACGAGGAGCTGATTCGAGTCGCCTTTCTTCCTCCTTGCCTCGACAGTCTCTTCCGAACATCCCTCACGCTCCCACACGACTGGGTTCCCATCAAGGAGTTCATCTATGCGTCGGAGCTGCTCCCCAAGATCCACCTTATCGGCTCCATCTGTGAGTTCAGGTCGCGAGATCTACGCGGCAGGCGATTCGACGCGTCGGTTGCTGACTTTCCATCCTCGATTTTCTTCTTCTTTTTCTCAAGCTTACACCTGCGACCTGGTCACCTGGGAACAGAGCCTACTTCCTCCCACTCTCCAAGCCTCTCGATGGGTCCCTTACATCCCTCCCACCACCAAGATCGTCGTCCACAACCCCAACCCATCCCTCTCCACCCTCGTCCTTTCGCCCGTCAAGCTCCTCGGCGTCGTCAGGCTGGCCGCGACGTGCTTGGAGGCCGATCGATCTCTCACCCTCGCTCAGGAGGAGCACAGGAACTTCCAGCACGGCAAGCAGTCTCGAACAGCTACCGAGGAGATGTGGGCTGAGGTCGTCAAGGTCGTCGGGGAGCACGTCGCCGCCGCGCACAAAGCCTTTAACGCCGCCAAACTCGACGCTCCCCAAGAGTACGAGTTCGCCGTCCGATGCATTGCTGGATCGAGGAGTCGAGACGAGGAGGAACATGCGAAGAGGATGCTGGATGGAGATATGACTCGACGTGAGCCAGTTTACCAGGTCGGGAGGTTTGACCCGTCAAAGCTCACCGACGAGGAGCTCAAGCTCCAAGTTCTCTTCCAGTGGGCTCAGAAGAAGGAGGATAAGGCTTTCGGCGATGACTGGTTGAAGTGGCTTGGGGATAAGCTTAATTTGGGGAAGGTGCTCGGTGGGATGGTCGGAGCAGTCGCTGCTAAGGGAGGCCTCGGGTCGACCGGATTCACGCTTTCCCTGAAGCCGAAGGCGAAGCAGGCTTTCTGGAATGCTGCGGCGGATGTAGTTGGTGGCTCGAAGAGAAGCCTCGAGGAGGAGGAGGGAGACGTTGGGAGGAAACTCGCGAAGAAGTGATGATTGCTGGGTGAGTTCAAACGTCCTCTTCTTTCTCTTTCTTTCCGCACCTTCAGCTCAAGCTTGTCGATTCTGACCTCGATTATTTCGACTCTTCTTTCACAGGCTTCTTCAACTCGCACCCATGTCCCTCCTCGCTCGTTGGTGGACTCGTCTTGTCGGATGGGCTCGTCATTTCTTCGCCGTCGTTCCGTCTTCGTTTACTTCATTCACTCCTTCTCTTCTGCCCCGTCTTCGACGTTTTGTCTTGTTACTTTTCACCCATTCACTGAACCTCTTTCTTCATAGACTCATACTCTCTCTTCCACATTCTTCGTTCTTCTGACCTTCACGTCGTTTCTCGCCTCCTTCGTTCTTTCTTTTTTTTTTTATCACGTCGCACACACCTCCTCGCTTCGCTCGCTTTTTTCTGACTTTTTCTTAGCCCTTACCGATGAGCCTTTATTGATATACTTGATTTCATTCTCGCGTACGTTCTTGGAGAACTTCAGCCTTGAATGACGCTCATCTCAAGGAAAAAACGACAAGAGAACGAATCGGGCGACGCGTCGTGAGTCTCTGGTTCCTCGCTCGCTCGATCAGTCGAGGGTACAGTCTCTCGTGACCACCGCCTCAGATACCTACGCTGCTCCCCTAGCCTGATAATTTCGGAACAGCGGACTCGTCTCGACGTGATCAAAAGCGAAATAAAATCGAGGAAAAGTTTCCTTCCTCCTTCGTCCTCCTCCCTCGCCTATCTCTCTCATCACCAACCCAGCTGAGCCCACTCCACACCCCCGAAGAGTATATGTACATATTCCCAAGTCAAATCGTGCCAACGTTCGGATGCTTAGAGGGCTGTGGAAAGGAAAGAGGGAAAGAAGGTCAGTTTCCTCGTCCTCGTCGCTCTCGACGTCCCTCTTCCTCCCAAGACCGTAGAATCCATCCCAGCTCGTTTCTGAAGGAACGTAAAACCTGCCACTGGCACCCGTTATGCTTTTTAATGGAAAGAAAAGCAATAGGAAAGTGGTTAGGATCGATCTCGAGGAGGGGGAGGGCGGGGGAGGAGGAGGGGACGTACATCTGATTCCAACCAAGTCCAAGACGAGTTCGAGGGAAAGTACAGCATGTCAGCGATCGTTATATACCACCAAGACCATCCGCCGTGGCGAAGAAGACGTACATCGATACTGTGGGTCGCAAAAAGGAAGGGAAGGGAGGATCGAGGTCAGCTCTTGTCTTCTCTCTCGTCTTGGAACTCGAACGAAGTGAAAGGACTGGAAGAATGTATGGATACGCACAGCTCGTTGGTAATAACAGCCTGTCGTCCTCTGTTGTACTTCATCTGCAAAGTTCCCATCATCTCCCTAGCGTTCTGTTCATCGAGAAAGGGGAAGAACGCGTCGAGTCAGTCTCATTCTCCTCCTGAGCTCACGCCCAAGACGAAAAGGACGAACCTTCGAAGCGTTCTCCATAGCAGTTCGTCGAGCGGAAATCTCAGCAGCGTGTCCCTCGACGAGAGCGGCGAAGATGGCGTTGGCAAGGGCGAACTCGACGAGGTCCTTGGTGACGTCCTCCTCCATCTCGTACTTGGTGAATCCAGCTGAAGCGAGCAAGAAGACGAAGGAACACGATATAAGGGGTCAGGAACGGATGCCGATTGAGCTTGAGCTTGAGTTGGGTCGGGCAATGCGAAAGGCGTCGAGCGGAGGAAGCTCAGGAGAAGGAAAGGCAGGAGGAGGTTGAACGTACCTCCCTCTCGGAGAGCCTTTTCGGAGAAAAGAACGGTGGTGGTGGCCTCGTAAGCGATAGCGGAAACGAACTTGTTGTAGACGATGTGGATCTGGATTGGTGGGGATGGGACGTGTCGAGGGAGAACGAGGGAAAGAAACGAAAGTCAGCTTCGACGTTGGTGTGAGCTCTCCTCCTTCTCCTTCCCCTTCCCTACCCAAAGCCAGCCTCTCCTGCGAGCCTCAGCCCGAAACCGATCCACTCACCTCGTCGAACTCAACACCGGAGCTGAGGATCTCATCGGCGACCTGGGAAGCAGCAGCGAACGAGGGGATATCCTTTCCAATGGCGGAGAAGGAGAGCTCCATGGACTCGGGGATGGCTCGCGAGATCTGAGCCTTCGCTCGCTCTCCAATAACGGCGAGCTTGATCTCAGGGTTCTCCTTGAAGGCGACCTTGGTGGCCTTGGAGATGGACGAGTGGATACCTCCACAGAGACCAGAGTCGGAAGTGATGGCGACGACGAGGACCTTTCCTCCAGCGGACTTGGCCTCAGAGTTCTTGAAGAGCTCTGTTTGAGAGGACGGAGGTTGGTGGGAAGTTGAAAGGGTGAGAGGGTAATGGAGGAAGGTGACGGGAGGGCAGCGAAGGTGGGGAAGGGGTGGAAGAAAAGGAAGGAGGAGAGGGGAGGTGAGGTCGAGGAAGGGAAGGAGAGGAAGGAGGAAGAGGACGAACCAGTGTTGGCGGCACCGTACTGCTTAGCGGTCTGCATAGCTCGCTGGGCCTTGGCGAGACGAGTAGAGGCGATAACCTTCATGGACTGGAGAGCATGAAAGAAAGAAGGAAAGGGATCAGCGAGATGTGTTGAAGGAGATTGATGGGAAGCTGATTCGGACGACGCTCCGAGTACGTCCGCCTTCCTCGCTTTCTATCCCAGCAAGCCCAGCTTGTAGACACCTCCATAGGCCCTGAGAGAGTTCCAGTGCTCTCCTCCGAGGAGTAGCAGCGACTTCCACCCGTGAATTCGAGCTCGAATCGGCTAGTTCGCTGCTCTCCCCGACCTCTTCCTCCAATCCGGTCTGCCCAGCTCTCCTTCCTTGCCTCCTCCTCCCTCTGAAAGGTAGACTCACGTTGGTGATCTTCTCAATGTTCCTGACGGACTTCAACCTGGAGATCACAACATCGAAGATGGAAAGAAGGAGTCAGCGAGAGAGCTCGGGGAGAACGGAAGCAAGGTCCAGCTCTCGGAAGGAGGAGGAGGAGGAAGGAAAAGCGAACTGACCTCATCTCAATCTCTCGAAGGGTAGCCATGTTCCTGACCTGCACGGGGGCAGATCCGGCCTGGGCCAGCGACCTAGCAACAGGGCGCAGAGTTCGGGTGGAGAAAGACATTTTTTTTCCTGAGGGAAGAGGGAAAGAGAGAGACAGAGAAGGAAGGGGGGGAGTTGTGGGTGGAAGGAACAAGCTGTCGACGATCTAAAGCGTTCGTTTTCGAGGACAGTTTTCGACAAGAGGAAGCTCGGAGAGCGGAAGGTGACTTTCAACCATCATGAGCTCGAAATCTGGAAAGTAGATGTTGGATCGAAGCAGACATCAATTTGTGAGAGTTTGGGATTTTTTGAAGAGGTTGCAGTCGGGAGGCAAGCAAAGACTGACTTGGGCTCCTCCTCGCCTTGCCTCGCTTCTGCTTCCGTCGCCTCGACGAGCAGATTTCTTGTCCAGCTCTCATCTCTACCTTTTCCAGCACATATCGATGATCCTTCACCTCCGACAAAAACTCACGCAGGTCGTCATCTTACCGCGTCGTTGAAACCGCTCGCTCAACAGGAGACCTTGCCTTCGACGACGAACTCCTCTCTTTCCTGTCCTGACTTTGAACCCTCCAACCACATCTTCTTGCTCATGGCCAGCATCTCGACTGTGAGCAGACTCATCTCTCTCTGCTCTGACTTTTCTCGGAGCTGACTTTCGCTTCCTTCTCGCCAACAGGTCCCCTTCCAAACCTCGTCCTCGGAGGGCTTCGAGCTCGACCTTCACGGATGCTTCTCCTCCTTCATCGTCCATTACGAGAAAAGGGAAGTCCCTTGGTTCGAGAGAAGCTGGGTCCCTCTTTTCTGCTCGTTCGACTCGTTCTTGAGCTTTGGTGGGGCGACGATGGGTGAGTGAGAGGATGGGAGGAGCCGTCGTGAGGGGAGGAGACGGGAGAGGAGGGGAGGAAGGTCGAGCTCACGTCGTTTTGGACCTTGCTCTTGTGCGTTTTGCAGTCGTAGTGGACGGTAGGACGGGGAAGGCGCATATCGTGATCAAGGATAAGAGTGTGGGAGCATTTGCGAAGTGAGCTCTTCCTCCCTGCCTTCGCAGAGCGCTCGCGATCAAGCTCATCGACGACTGACGCTCTCCCCTCTCCTTCTCGTTCGCCTCCTGCAGGATGGTCAAGATCAAGTCAGTATTTCTATCGACTCCCTGACCTTCTGTCGACATGACCTTGACCCCTCTTCATGCTCAGGTTCAACGAGTCTCTTCCCAAACTTCCCAACGCCGTGCGTTCTATCTTTCGCTCCTCTCGACGTCGCGTCGTCCTTGAGCTCATTTCTTCCTTTCCACCTTCAGCTTCCCGTCATACCCTCCTCACACTTCACAGCTTCTATCCGTATCATATCAAGCTACTCTGAGTACAAGAAACTACATGCCACGCTCGCCGTCGTCGATCTGGAGGCTCTCAAGGATAGGTTGAGAAGAGGGGACGAGAGAAGTGTTCGGAAGCTCTGGGAGAATCGAGAGAGCAACTTCCTCCGCATATATGTGTCTCCGCGGCTTCGTTGCGGAACGTGGGAGGAGCGAAGAAGGTCGGGAGGAAGTGAGACAAATTGAAGGGAGTTGGGGACTCGCGTGCGACTGAGGGGGAAAGGGAGTTGAGCTGACAGTTTGACCTTGTTTTCGATTCTCGAATGCAGCTCTGCGTCAACTTTGATTGGTGGGAGAAGAATCCTAACGTGTTACTTGAGGTGAGGCTCGCTCGTTCCCGTTCTACAGCTGGCGACGACTGAACGCATCTATCTTTCCATGCAACTCTCTTCGCCCTCGACGCTGATCAGGTTGGAACAGCTAGCATGAGATGTGCTCAGCTCATCAGCTCTGGAATATGGCCTCGTGAGTCTGATCTTGCTTCGACTGCCTTGGTGAATCGGCAAGAAACTAATGTCGGAGGAGACGACGCGTTCTCACCACCCTCCCTTGCGCTTTTCCCCCAGCCGTTCCCGAGACCAACTACCGTAAATCTCACTTAGTCGTATCTTCGCACAACATCACGGTAATCCAGACTACCGGCTCCCTGTATCTCTTCTTTGTCAATGCGAATACTCCGAGGTGACCTCTCTCCTTTCGCTCGACTGCCACCGCTTAGTCTATGAACGCCACGAGACCCAACAAATCTGCTTCGTACGCTCTTGGGACATCCTATGTCTCAGATGGAGATGGTCTCGTGAAGGTAAGATACCTTTTGTATGGCTTTGAAGCAAACTCAAGTTGACGAGCCTTCCTTCTCTTCCTCCAGTACCTCTCCTCCGTCGTCGCTTCTCTCGCTGGTCCTGACTCAGATCGAGAACCAAACTCGCTGGTCCTTGTGGGAGTGAGTTTATTTTTCTTCTTCTTCCTTCTTCGCGTGCTGATCCGCTCCCCATCGCTTCTGCAGCACAACATCGAAGAAACGCTTTTCCGATTCCACGAGCTTCGGAGATCGCTGGTCCTTCGTGAGTACTTCGTTTCCCCGTTCCTCTAGATTGTTTTCTGACGCGTCTCCTGCAAATCATTCCTTCTCAGCGTCCAACGTTCTTGTAATCGACGTCGCGATGCTCGAACGAAACATCTTCCGCTCCCAACCTCGCCCCCAGTCCTCTTCAGGTCGGGACTCCAGAGATCGTCTCTCTCTACAACAGACACTTTCAATCCTCAAGGTCCCAGCTTTCAGCGAGTTTGGAAACACGGGAAACGACGCGTTTTACACTCTGTGAGTTCTGTCGTCGCGGATCTCCTCTTTGACTTCCGCCCGCTGATCTCCGCCCTTCCCTGTCGAACAGAGTTTCTTTTCAAACCTTCCTCGACCCCTCAACGGTTCCTCCTCCACCACGCTACTCGACTCCTCCCCATCGCCCATCCCCCGCTCCCGTCTCCGGTCCCGTTCGACGTCCTCCCTCGCCCTCTCCTCTTCCTCACTCCACGCGCGCTCACTCCATCCCTTATCTTCCAAACCCTCAATTACAAATCAACGACGTATGTCCTCCTCCGGTCCCATCCCTCGATCTCGTTCCACCTCGCCAGCAACTCCATCTCCCTCTCCCGCTTCGACCACTCCCAGCCGACCGACCCGAGCAGCTCCTCCCAGCGCATTCGCTCATCCTCCAACCTCTTCCTCCTCTCACAAAGACTTCCGCTCGTCCTCACAACCACAGTCGCGCTCCACCTCTCCCTCCACCGAAACTCAAAATCAACAGCAGCGACCCTCTCGCTCTTCGTCGACGTCGCGCTCGAGTGAATTGGATAGGAGTCGTCCATCTCGATCCTCCTCGGCTCAAAGAGGGCCAAGCTCCTTTGAACCTCCCATCAAACCAGCTCCGGAACAACCGACGATAAGGAGGAGTGGCTCTCGACCTCCCGAGCTCGAAAAGGATCATCCACGGAGGTCGGTCAGTTCAAGCGGAGGAAGAGTAGGAGGGGAGGAGGACTGGGGGAGGGAGTGGGACGGTAGGAGGCTTAGGAGAGTTCGAGGTGATGAGAAGCCGAAAAAGGCTGGCTCAGAGGAGGGAGGATGGGAGTTCGTGTAGAAAGAGGGCTAGTCGACGCGCCGGAGTCGATCCTTTTCGTTCGTCGTGCTTGTTTAAACATAAACGTGGGGTGATCGATAGCGATAGTAGTAGATTAAGGGAGTAGTAAGATGGTTTACCGATGCCAGAGCGGAGAACAGATAGAGTGAAGAAGGTGAAGCAAACGAAACCGACCAACAAAAATGAGAGACGAAGAAGAGAAAAAGACGAAACCGAAAACGTAACAGCAGCGATTCCAGAAAAGCAAAGCCAAGAAAAAGCACCGGAATAAACTCCTCTACCAGAAACCAGAAGCAGCCAGGCTCCTC
Organism: Mrakia blollopis; assembly: GCA_000950635.1. Classification (NCBI taxonomy): domain Eukaryota; kingdom Fungi; phylum Basidiomycota; class Tremellomycetes; order Cystofilobasidiales; family Mrakiaceae; genus Mrakia; species Mrakia blollopis. Next base: position 195,303 of record BBPU01000074.1, on the reverse strand, counting down.
TACTCCCCTCGTCGCACTCATCTCATCGCCCTCTCCTTCAGCTCTGCCGCTCTGAGCTTCCCCTTCAAGAACTCCAACCTCCTCTGATACCTCTCCTTCGTATCCGTCTTCCTTCTTCTCAGATCCAGCACCGTCGCTTCCAACGCTGCCGCCTCCGGGTCGTCGGCTGTCGCACGAGGGAGGGAGGGGAGAGCTCGATCGACGGAGGCGCGTCCTCCTCGAGTTGTTGCTGAGGAGGTCGACCGACTGAGCAGGGAGGTTCCTGTTGAGGTGGAGGTAGAAGTCGAGAAAGGATTGGTACTCGTTGAGGTGGTGGTGGAGGAAGTAGATGGGGTGATGCGGGATAGTTTCCGAGAGAGGGTCGAGGGAGGGGAGGAAGTTGAGGAGTTGAGGAGGAAGGAGGAGGGAGAGGCCATGGAGCTCGAGTGAGAGTGAGAAGGTGGGGAAAAGGATGAAGCTATTGATGTTCTCCGGCCAGCAGAGGATGCAGAAGCTGGGTTCTTGAGTGCTGGTTTGAGAGGAGTGGGTTGAGGTTTGTGAGGATGAAGGGGAGACGGCAAAGGATTTGAAACAACCGTCCAATCGTCTCCTCCTCCGCCTCCTCGAGCATCATCCCCAGGACCAAACCCTCCTTCCGCATCCCTGAAAGCAGCTTCCTCCAGCCCATCGAAAGCAGCGACCAGCCTCCGACCTTCAGCTTCCACCGACGCGATCTCAGTCCTCACTTCCGCCGGCGTGGCTTCAGCTCCAGGAAGGGCCTCGGCTCCTCCTGCGTCCGACGAGGTAGAATGGAGCGCTCGAAGATGGAAAGCTGATGGTGGTGCCGAAGCCGAGGTTTTCGAGCTCATGGAGAAGAGCGAGCTCGGGCGACTCCCTTCGAAAGTCGCGTCCGTCAAAGCTGTCCGCGACGTCCGACCTGACCTGATGGAAGGGTTGATCGTGTTGATGCTTCCGAAGCGACTCTCTCGATTATGATCTCCTGGGACCTGGAGGAGGGATCCGCTGGATGTGCTTGCCCGTCCAGGATTCGACGAAGAGTTGGACGAGAAGAGGGAGGAGGATTCGCGTCGAGAGGAAGAGGAGCGAGACTGGCTGTCGTGAAGGCTGTGATGGGACGGTTTCTTGCGGAAGAAAGAGCCGATGGCTGATAGTTTAGAGTGGGAGGAGGAGGAGGAGTGGGTCGAGGAGGGTCGAGAGGTGGAGTGGGGGCCGTTGTACATTCGAGCTGTTGGAGTTCGAGCGTTGTCTGGACGATTTACAGAGAGAGTAGATGACCGAAGCGAGGTCAGAGGATCCATGAGGCTCTAAGGTATGATAACTCTCGAAGCCAGATGGGGCTGCTCGATAGAAAGGAACTCCGACGCGACGAAGAAAAACAATGGACTTACCTCGTTCGCTCATCCGATCGTCCGACGTCTCCACCCGAGGAACCTGTCCGTACCTGCTCGCTGTCGGAGCACTCTGGCTGTTGGCGACCTGCTCGAACATGGTTTGGCGAAGAACTCGGTACTCGTCGTCTCCCAGAAGGCCGTCTGCGTTGGCGAGAGCAAGCTCGTTGAGCCTGGTTGCGAGCGTCGATCTATCCCCAGAGAAAGAGACGAGCAGGAACGAGTCAACTTCAGCTGGTTCCAGAGGGGTACAAGATCACACTCACGTTGACACATCCTCTCTTGCCTTCCCTCTCTTCCTGCTAGTCGTGCTTCTCTGATCGTCTGCGAATCCGAGAGCGAGTCCTCCTCCTCCCTTTGATCCTGAGGCGAGAGCGCTCCCTTGGTAGGCCGACTCCCGTTCCGAGAACAAGGAAGGAGGCTTCTTGGATGAAGAAGATTGAACGAGAAGCGACGGGGGAGGATGATTGAAGCGCGTCGATGGTGTAGGAGGGACGGAGGGGAACGGAGGTGCGGAGGGACGAGTTTGGTAGGAGTGATGAAAGGGAGTGGTTGCTGGTTTGAGAGAGAGCGTGGGCTGGAGAGTATAGTGCTGAGGGGGTAGGGGTGGTGGCTTGGTAGGTATGGACGGTGGAGGAGTAGCATGCTTTGGTTTAGAAGAGAACTGGAGAAGGAAGGAAGGGAGGGGAGGGGGAGGAGGAGGAGTGAGCTTGGTTCGTCCTGATGAGCTCAACGCAACCTCCTCTCTCTTACTGACCCATCTGGATTTCGTGTGATGCGCTTCCTCGTGATGGACCACTTGAGTGCCTCCTCCTCCTCCTCCCTTGTTGGATGAGAAGAATCCCATTCAGTTGTTGTCGTTAGAGGAAGAAAGCTGAAACCACCTCGCTCCCCTTCCCTCGTCGCTCTGGGGGTCCCTCGATCCTCGACTTGCGACCTCGAAAAGCTCCGTCCCCATTTCCCTTCTTCTCCGTGAACCACCATCTTCTCATGTTGAACGAATAGACTCTCTTTCCATGTCGTATGTCACCTACCACGAGCCAAACTTGACTCAAGTCCTCGTTCTTTCGTCCTTCCTCTGTGAGCTCGATTTCTCCTCCCTCCCTCTCCTTGGCCTCTTCTCCTTCCCTCTCTCTTCTCCCTTCATCCAAAAACTGATCTCCTCTGCTTTTTCCACTTCTACAGACCTTGCCAACGTCGCTAGATGGATAGCCGATAATCTCATCTTCGCTGGGCTTCTGGGAGAGGTGAGAGCAGACCCTGGAGCGAGCTCAGCCTGGTTTCACTGAAGCTCACCTCCCTTCTCCTTCCCTCCTCCTTCTCCTCCTTCAGATCGCCGTCGGCATCATCTTCGGAACCCCGCTAGCGGGAATTCTGGATCCTGTATGGGAGCAGACCTTCCTCTCTCTAGGCTACGTGGGACTCTTGGTAATCGTCTTCGAAGGTGAGCTCGCCCACTTTCACTCTTCCCCCTTGGCTCTTACCAAGTCTGACCGTTTCTTCCCCTTCCCCTTCGTCCAGGCGGTCTCTCAACTCCCCTCAAAACTCTCCTTCGCTCTCTCCCTATTGCAACCCTCGTCGCTCTCACAGGAATCTTCGTGCCCATCGGTCTCTCCTTTCTCCTCATGCCCATCGCCTCTTTCGGACCCCTCGAAGCCTTTGCAGCCGGCTCGAGTCTTTCAAGCACGTCGCTAGGAACCACCTTCGTCGTTCTCAAAGCCGTGGGAGGAAGCAAACGTCCGAAGGAAGCTGCTGTAGAGGCAGAAGGAGAGGGAGAGGAACGAGATCGTGCTGAGAAAGGGGACGTCGAAGAGGCAGGTGGTTTAGAGAAGACGCGATTGGGAACGATCCTCGCTGGAGCTGCTGTATTCGACGACGTGTGAGTCTGCGTCGATATCATCTTGACACGTGACTTCCAGCCGCTAATCTTTTCCTCTCTCACGCTCCCTCTTCTCAGAATCGGTTTCGTCCTCTCCTCCGTGATCTCGACTCTCGGATCCACCTCCAACTCTTCCGACATCCCACCCTGGTCCATCGCACAACCTCTCGTCACCTCCCTCCTCTTCTCCGCCCTCACTCCTCTCATCATCACCTACGTACTCTCCCCATTGTTCCACCGCGTCTTCCCTCCCCATCGACTTCGACATCACACCCACGGCCAACACCTCTCCCTCTTCCTCGTCGTCGGGATCTTCTCGGGATGTCTCGCCATCGCCTACGTGATTGGTTCATCGATGCTATTAGGAGCCTACGTCTCAGGATTGATCGTTACTTCGTTGGACGGAGAGGACGGGTCGATGAGACGAGCGTTCGAGGGATACATCGTTCCCGTCCAGACCTACGTTCTTTCGCCGGTCTTCTTCGCTTCCATCGGAACGGCGATTCCATTCCTCAGCTTGTGGACAGGAACGGTGGTTTGGTTCGTCCTTACTTCTCTCTCTTTCCTTCTCTTCACTCGACGCGTCTCCTCTCCCTTCAAACTAACCTTCTCCCTCCCCTCCGTCCTGCTATCCCTATGCAGGCAAGGCATCGTCTACTCCCTCTTCATGGTATTTGCCAAACTCATCTGCGGTATCTGGATCGTCCTCTGGGGATGGGGAGAAGACCTTCAAGCTCGTCGAACCGAAGAACGAACCCAAGTCCTCATCGCCGAACGAGGACTCGAGATGCAGGATGGGATCATCGAACCTCCCCCTCTCGACGATGAGGCCTCTTCGAAGATCAACATCTCTCAAGCCAAAGCCAATGTCGAGGTTGTCGGAGGAAGTCGATCTCCCTCTCCCCTCAACAACGAAGCCTCATCCAACTCGTCAACTCCTCCTCCTCCTCCGCCTCAAACCAACTCCACCGCCTCTTCCCACCAACCCCTTCCTCCCACCCTCCCTCCCTCCCCAACGTACTCCCACATCCCTCCAGCTCTCTTCCTCGGCTTCGCTCTCGTCGCGAGAGGCGAGATCGGTCTTCTCATCAGTCAACTCGCTCACTCGGAAGCCGGGTTGCTGGGACAGGACGCCTTCCTCGTCACGACTTGGGCGATCGTTCTGTGTACGGTCGTGGGACCGATCTCGGTGGGGTTGTTGGTGAAGAGGCTGGGAGTGGATGGGGTGGTGCGAGGGAGGTGGGTTTGAGGAGGAAGAGTTCGACGCGTCTTCTCTTCTTTTCTCTCTACATACTTGTAAGGCTTGATTTTGCTTCCGGAGTTTTTTTAGACTAGTCTGTATCATTAGAAACTCTCCTGTCGTCGTAATCTGTGCTCGATAAATCCTATCCACGATTGTTGGAACTCAAACGAGAGAGACGAAAGGATCGAGCGCGGCCTTCAGGCGTCTCGTTCAGCTTTTTTTTCGACTTTTCGGCTTGCCGACTGTATCGATCGTGCAGCGTAGTACCTGCAGTTTTTCTTATCACGGTTGGTAAGTTTGGAGGGCTGACTCCTCGAACAAAAGGAGACAGATCGACGGAGCCGACCGAGAAACAGAAGGGAGGGGACCGCTTCCCTCTTCGTTCTTTGGTCCAGAAACGCTTTCTCGTGCAGAAAAAAAACAGCCATATTGGCTGAAAGAATTTCATCGTGGGCATGGCTATCTGCTGAGCAAAAAAGCAATCCGAAGAGGCCAGCGGGGAAGGGAAAAGACGCGATCCGGCGTCCTAGATCCCAAAGCACGAATGACTCCTCCCTTTTGCACGAAATGCTTTTGCTCCGGACTCTCTTGTCCTTCCTTCCAACCACCATCCCAGACCTTCCAACTTATCTCAACATGTGCTAAATCATCCCCCCCGTCAATCCAGCACATCCAACCCAGAACAACATCTTCTAAACAGCAGCGATTCCACATCGAGTGAGCAGTCTGTCTCGATTCCCACCTCGTTCCACCTCTCCTTCCTCCGGTTCGCTGACGTTCCTTCTCTTCTCCTTCCTTCCTTCTCGTGCTCAGGCCCACTTCCCCTTCTATACTACACCCACTCCCCGTTATGATTCGTCGCACCAGCAGCAACCCTCCTCCACCAACACAGTCTTCTCGACCACAGAACAACGATCCAACCCCGTCCTAGCTCCCTACTCCAAGATGTCTGCCTCTTACTCCCAACCCCAGAAGATCAACACCAACAAGACCCATAACGATATGTCGTACATCGGTGAGACTTTCTTCTTTCCTTTCTGAGGGGAGGATACAGGAAGGACGAAAGAAGACCTTCGCTGCCTCGCTCGGCCTTCGTCGCGGAGGTCCTCCCGAAGTCGCGAATTGATCCGAGACGAACAAAAAACTGATTTTTTTTCCCTTTGTTCCTTCCTCTTCGCTTCCCACTCCACAGCTACTCAAATCCCTCGACTCCTCTTCCTCGCGCAAGCGAAGCTGAGCTCGATTTACACCACCTCCCCTTCCTCCGACATCCCGACCCTTCACAAGTCCGTTCTCCTCCTCAACACCATCAACACCGCCGAGTACCTGGCTGACCTCGAGAGGACCCAGGAGGAAGAGGAGTACGAGAGGATGGCGAACCATATGTACACCGACGACGACGACGAGGAGATGGAGGGATGGGATCAGGAGGTTAGGGTTCCGGCGGAGGAAGGAGACGCGTTCTTGATCGCGAAGGCTAGCGTCGAGGTTGTTGAGGTTGGATCGGATACCGATGAGGAGGAGTTTATCTTGAGCGAAGAGGAAGAGATGGACTTCTCTTTCTCTTCGACCTCCTCGACTTCACCTACCCAACTCGCCTACTCTCTTCCCTCCCTCGTTCACTCTTCCTCCCCCACCACTTCCACTCTCTCCACCCTTCGATCCTCCTCCCTTCGAACATCAACTTCATCCCCTTCCAAGACCGCTCTCTCCTACTTCGACGACGACTCCAACTTCTCCCTCTCCTTCCCTTCTTCCTCTTCAACTCCTTTCAACTCCTTTGACGACGCGGACTCGGACGACGACGAACTCATCACTCCTCCTCAAGCTACCTTCGACGACTTTGACAACAACGACGACGGAGGGGACTTTGGGGACGTTGCGGATGAGGAGAGGGAGGCGTTGGAAGGTCTGCAGTTGTTCGCGATGAGGGCGTGCTAGGTTTTTTTTTCTCTCTTTCTTTCTCGTTCGGTTCCCTTTCTCTCCTTATTCGACTCTTCTCTCGTCTCGACCCCCTTTCTTCTCTTCGTTGTAGTCCTCCCTAGCTCTAGTTTTCCATCCACCCTCCACTCCCATCCAGACGTTCGTACCCATCCTCCGATCCACTCCACCCTCTCCATCCACTTTCGCGTCGCGTCCCTCTCGAATTGACTCTTTCTTTCTCCCATTCGTCCCTTTCCTCACACTTTCGCTTTGCTTTCTTTCTTTCTTGGACCGGTCTTCTATCTTGCGTCTGCTTCTTCCGGTATAGCTTTCTTACTCACTTCAAAATCAAAATGCGCGTTCAGCGCAACTTCGCTCGGACGGAAAGGAGGAAGGGACTGGGTGGAGGAGGACGAGGAGGGGAGAGGACTGGGTGGAGGAGGGTGACGAAGAGGTTGGGTTTGAGGGTGGGGGGGGGGTGGAGGAGGAGAAGAGATCAGAGAGGAAGGGAAGTGAGAAGGAGGGAGGAGAGGGTCGAGCTCGGTTCGTTTTTTCGTTCCCTTTTTCCTCTCCATCAACTCTATGCTGCTACCCCTGTTTCTTTCTAAAGATGTCACGCTGACTCCTACTTGATTGCTTCCTGTCTGTCTGCAGTCCCTCGCCTCGAGACACTTCTCGTCAGGCCAGCGCTTTCGGTGAACTGTTCGTCGACGGGAGCGACGCTCCACGCGTCCGAGGAGCGAGGTCGCCAACTTCGTGGAGGATCAACATACAGCTCTGGGAGGGGATACAGAGAGTATGTAGGATTCATGCGTTTCGTATGTTCTCTTCTTTCTTGGTTTCGTCAAGCTCAGGGAGTTGACTGAGAGGGAGAAGGGCTTCAAACTCAAACCTGTACCTTCTTTACCTTCCTCCCTTGCTTCTCTCGAAGAACACGCTTAACTGACGATTCGTTACGTTGCTCTTCTACTGCAGAAGCATAGTCTAGGGTTGCTCTCAATGGAGCCGAAGTCCTGGGTCGAAAATTCATCCTCGCTTGCTCGCGAGTCGACGCATGTAGCGAGTCTTTGTTGCAGCCTTCTGTGGTAGACAGGAACGAGCGTCTTGGGATTCAACAAGGATGTATGGGTAGTCTCGCGATCAAAGTGAGCTCTTTCTTTGCCTTTCCAGTGGTCGAGCCGTCGAAGACCAGGATGGGGAGGGAGGGAAAGCTCGAGCTCAAAACATCATCGCTGACTTCCCGTCCTCGACACCTCTCACACATACCAAGAAACTAGAACGAACGTTGGTCTCTCCCTTCACCCTCCACTCACCTTTCCACTCAAGCCCTCCTCTTCGTTCCTGGCGCCTGATTTTGGGACATGCTCTCGTCGCGTCCCCGATGCTCTTTGGCGAAGAGGAGACGGAATTGGGAGAGGAAGAGGAAGGTATGCTGCTTGAGGGGGGTTGGAGAGGTTGGTTGGGTTTTGGGTTTGGTTCCGAGGAAGTTCGAAAAAGGAGAACATACGAAGAGCAGAGCATTGAAGATGTGGGGTGGATGAGAGAGAGACTGTGAAAAAGATGGCTTGATGTCGGTCGAAACTTTAAGAACGGAAAGCGACGCGCGTCGGACGAAGACCAACTTCATCAATGTCGGATCTCCCTTTCCCCTGCCCCCCGCCATGATCTTCAAGCTCACCCAGGAGTCCCACTATCATGAAGCGTACACTTTTTAGATTCAGCGGCTACGGTCTAAAATCTAGACTCTTCCGAGAAAGATCAAAACGAATCTGGCTGATCGGTTGAGACTCCGTTCTTTTTGCTTTCTTTTCTTTCGGCGTCACTCCTAGATTGAGTGGAGTGTGTAGAACACTCGGAGGTAGTGGTTGCATGAGATGCGGAGAGAAAATGGGTTGCTGTCCTTGGTCGAGGCTCGAAAAGCGATCAGAAGAGACTAGACGCGTCGATGCGTCTGATCTCCAAGTCTCTGTGACCTCTTCAAAGGATATATCTCATCATATGAAGCCTCCAACGCGAATCATAATGACTAGGTCTAAAATGATCTCCCGGACCTTTCGAGCGGGATCTAAGACGACCTCGTTTTTGAGTTTTGTGACTTTTTCATGAACGCGTAGGAAAAATGAACGGCCTACATAGGGTCGAGAGATCATCGCGTGGTATGGAAGGGGCCTCTACGCCAGACAATTTTATGCTTAATTCGAAGAGGAAGCAGTACCAGCAGTAGCTCGAAACTCGAAACTCAAACGAGAAGAAGGGAGTGAGAAAACGAACGCGTCGCCTCTCCCCCTTCCCCGTCTTCTCTTCCCTCCCTCCAGACTCCCTGACGTACCCAAGACCTCAACCATCAACGAGGGTGCTACCGAGGTATATATTATCTCTCGCGGAAGAGAAAGAAAAGAGCAGCTTTGCGACTTTCGAAGGAGAACGAGACCGTGAAGATCGAAGAGCACAACGCATCACTATCGAAAGAAACGGCCAAAAAAAGTGGTAGAGAGACGAAGGTATGCACCAACGCTCGTAAAAACATAGAAGTAAAGAAAAAAATCATCAACCGAGCCTAACACCTCCTACAAGCTCGGCGGCTCCCCCCGCTCTCTCGTTTGTTGCGCATCTAAACTCGTAACGAAGACCTTCCAGACCAGATTTACTGGGTGAAGAGGACGGGAGCGGTGAGTCCACGGCTCAACCCGTCAGTGCCAGCGAAGAGCGCAGGCTTTCCAGTGGCGAGGGTGATCTCCTCCTCGATTCGGAGGAGTCGGTTGTACTTGGCCATTCGCTCGGACCTCTGTATATTGTGTAGGAGGAGAAGAGATCGTCAGTTGGGGTGTAAACTTGAGGAGAGGGAGGGAGACGAAGTCGCGTCGCTCGAAGAGCTCGGCAGCGCTCCTGTTCCTTCCTTCTCCCATCAACTACTTCCTCGACGTCACAAAGAGAATAGAAGGAAGATAAAACTCACGCAGGGAGCTCCAGTCTTGATCTGACCGGTCTTGAGGGCGACGGCGAGATCGGCGATGAAGGTGTTCTCGGTCTCTCCGGATCGGTGAGAGGTCATGACTCCCCACTTGGAGGACTGGGCGAGCTGGGTAGCCTGGATGGACTCGGAGATGGTTCCGACTGTAGGAAGAGGGAGAGAGAGAAAGGAGGTAAGAGTCAGCTTCGTTTCGAAAGGCGAGACGAAGGAAGACGAAGAGGAGATGAGGACGAACTCTGGTTGATCTTGAGCAAGAGACCGTTGCAAGCCTTCTTCTCGATGGCGGTCTTGATTCGGACGACGTTGGTGACGGTCAAATCGTCTCCGACGACCTGAGTCTTGGTAGCAGCGGTAAGGTGAGTCCACGACTCCCAATCGTCCTGGTCGAAGGGATCCTCGATGGAGACGATGGGGTACTTGGCGACCATGGCGTTGTACTCAGCAGCGAGCTGCTCTCCGGTGAGCCACTTGGAGGGATCGGAGTTGGGGTTCTTGAAGTCGAGATCGCTGAGGAAGAGAGAAAGGAGGAAGGAGAGGAGGAAGGTCAGCGACCGAAGAGCGAGCGACGTTGCAAGCGAGAAGATGATGCAACTGCTACTCACTACTTTCCGTCCTTGAAGAACTCGGAGGAGGCAACATCGAGAGCGATGGAGACCTTTCCGGTGTAACCAGCCTTCTCGATGGCGGTGACGAGGAGATCGAGAGACTCGGTGGCTCCAGAGACGTTGGGGGCGAATCCTCCCTCATCTCCGACGTTGGTGGCTAAGAAAAAGCAGGCGAAGACGAGCAAGGTCAGCTTTCTATTGTCTATCGTCGAAGAACGACCTCGGGTTGAAGAGGAAGAAAAGCGACGTCGACGACGCGCGGAAAGAGAAGGGAGAACGTACCATCAATACCGTACTTGGTCTGGATGACCTTCTTGAGGTGGTGGTAGGTCTCAGATCCGATCTTCATGGCCTCCTTGAAGGTCCTGAGGAAGAGAGAACGAAGTAACAAGAGCTCGGTCAGGATGAGAAGCGAAGCGAAAGGGAGCGACGGCGAGGGAGGAACGACGACTCACTTGGCTCCAGTGGGGAGAATCATGAACTCCTGGAAAGCAAGAGAGTTTCCGGCGTGGGATCCTCCGTTGATGACGTTGAAGCAGGGAAGGGGGAGAACGTAGGGGGTCTTGACTCCGGCGAGATCAGCGAGGTGCTGGTAGAGAGGAACTCCCTGGATTTCGAGAAGAACGACCGTAGAGCAGGAGAAAGAAGCAAGTCAGCGATGGATGTTTATGCTCGTAGTACTAAAGTACTGAGATCCTTGCTTTGGTTGTGACGACCGAGGAGGGAAGGAACGTTGACGTTCCTTGGGGAGGAAGGAAGAAAGAGAAAAGAACGAACCTTGGCGAAGGCAGCAGCCTCAGAGACGGCCATGGAGACACCAAGGATGGCGTTGGCTCCGAGCTTTCCCTTGTTGGGGGTCTGAAAGAGATGGGAGAAGAAGAGAAGAGGTTAGCTACTGATGAAGGGCGACGGACGAAAGGGACGAGAGGGAGGAAAGAAGGAAGGGAAATTAAAACTCACTCCATCGGTCTTGATGAGGAGATCATCAATGGCCTTCTGGTCGAGGACGTCAAGACCGGAGGCGATAAGGGCGGGTCCGAGGATGGTGTTGACGTTGTCGACAGCCTTGGAGACTCCTATAGAGAAGAAGGAAAAGGAAAAGAAAAGGAAGGCGTGAGCGATTGTTTTCCAAAACTGCCGGCGGTTGGGGAGAGTGGGGAAGGGATGAGATGGGGTGAGAAGAAAAGTTCAAACGAAACGTACCCTTTCCCATGTAGTCGGCCTTGATCTCGTCTCGAAGCTCGACAGCCTCGTGGACTCCAGTAGAAGCTCCCGAGGGGACAGCAGCGGTGAACTTTCCCTTCTCCTGTGAGGATGACAAGCAAAGAGGGAAGGAGAGGGATGAGTGGGCGGAACGTGCGAAAAGAGAGATGCTTTCTCTCGATGAGATTAGATGGATAGAAAAGAGTAAAGACGAACAGTGTAGAGGTCGACCTCGACGGTGGGGTTTCCACGGGAATCGAAGATCTGAGAGAGGAAGGGAGAAGGAGGAGGAGGGAAGCGAGGAAGGGAGGGAAGGAAGCGATGGAAAAGAGAGAGGAAAGAAAGGTCAGCCCTGGAGGCCATCTCTTCTCTCCATCCATCCCAGCTCAAGTACCAGCAGAAAGAAATAGAAGCTCACCTGTCGGGCGAAGACTTTGGTGACGGCCATAGTAGTAGTTGGTTTTAGAGGGGAGGGGGGGTGGTTGGGTTAGAGTGGGGGTTTGTGTTGGTTGGAGGAAAGGTCGCTCTCTCTCGAAAAAGAAAGGCTCTCTTTGAGGCAAAGGCGCAGAGAGAGGGAAGAGCATTCGAGAAGATCTCTCCCCCCCGAAACGATCAAAGGCGGTCATTCTCATTCTGTTTCCTGTTTGGAACGCTATTCTCCCGCATCGTTTGGTCCTCGCTCTTTTGGAGGAGCTAATTTGGCTTACTAGGACTTTGTTATCTTTGTTAACAACAGCCCGTAGAGGTCAACAACTGAGCGTCTCCCCTCCCCGCGTTTCCTCTCCAACTCTCATCCATCTCTCTTCCTCCTCGGTCTTCCCTTTTCTTCGCCAACCCACATCCGCTTCCACGTATCCACCTCTCAGAACTCAACCTCTTCTTCCCAACACCCATCATCTCTCAAGATCGACGAGAAGGACGTCCACGCCGAAGCTCAATGCGCGCCGACGTGGGCCCTTTTTGAACGTTCTGTTTCCTCTTCCATCGCCTTCTTCCCAGCTCCTCCCACGTTCTCGACAGCCTTCCAGCTCTCAAAAGTGTTCAATCGACCTCACCTGCAACTTCCATCCCCCAGGACCACGAAGGACGCTCTCCGAAGAACGAGAGATGGAAACGAAGCTGACCTCGATCTGAACTTTACTTTCCCAATTCCTCTCGCTCGTCCCTCGAATCGCTGGAAGGGCTTTGAAACGCTGGGACAGCATTCCATGGAGTGCTTCAGATGTCTTTCAGGTATAAGGGCTTCGAACTCTTACCGCAGGGACATCAGCAACGTGGGAAACTTTGACGATCGACGAGACGCGTCGACTCTCGGCTCCTCTTTCGCCATCTCTTCCGTCCTCGACATCCCCATCGCTCAGGATCATCGAGAAAACATCGGCAACATGTTCCTCCGCCTCTGAGATCTATCGAACTTTTCATCAATCCCACTCTCCAATTCCTGCGACGAGGAACGCCCGACGCGTCGATTCCTCCAAGCCCTTCACCCTTTCTCTATCTCCCCTCTTCAAACCAACACCCCTGACTACCGACATCCAGCACATACATATCCTATCCTCGTTCCTACCAGAGGAATTTTCGTCCTCCCCCATAACGCTCAAGCTACGACCGATCCTGACCCGACAACTTCCCTCTCTCGGCTTTGTCGGATCTGTATCACTCCCGTCTTCCGCTCACCACCCACGGACCCCCACCAATCATCTCGTTCAATCATCCCTAGACGTCTTGCTCACGATCAGTCTTGTCAATCAGCTGGGATTTCGAACTGGGACCGAACGCGACGCGTCGACAGTCTCGTTTTCTTCTTTTCTCACTCCAAAGCTAAACTGATCGCGTCTCGGCACGCTCCTCAATTCACTCAAGTCCCCCGTCTTCGTCTCCAAGAGCTCCCTCCGATTTCGAGTAGAGCACGAGCACAAAAGTTCGGAAACGCGTCGAGCCGAAATTCCTTTTCTCTATCGCACCGTCTTCTCCATCGCTTCTCCTTCTTCTCTCCCCTCCTCAACGAGTCTCTCACTATGTAAAAGACACTTTCGGATGTTGCGCTCTTCGTTGCACAAACCAAATCCTACACTCCTACCAACCATGAAGCCCAACTTCCTGCCATCCCTGATCAGCTTTTATTATCTTCCCCGAAGCTTCAGACTCTCGTCGCTCATCTCGCCGCGACCATATGTAGGATCATCTGAGATGTATAAACCTCTTCCGTGGAATCTCGAGCGAAGAAAGAAAAACAAATGAGCTGGACGCGTCGTCGTCGAAAGCACGATTCGGGTTGATTTAGATTCCTTTTTCTTTCCACTGATCTCTTTTGTCCGGCTCCTCACTCTCGACGTCTCTACGCAAAACCCTCATCTATCCCATCCCATCCCCTCCACCCCAAATCAAACAACCCTCCTCCCTCTCAACCCCCACCCAACACCATACACAACTCCACTGTAACCCACCAACGTCGCAACCGCAACCCAACTCCCTTGCTCCATCGTTCGCATCGAGATGTTCACCAGCCCTGTGAGAAGGTTGGCCTGCGTATCAATGCGAATCGAACAAAAAAGAAGAGGGAACGGTCAGAGTTGAGGTGGGGTTTGGGAGAACGCGAGAGAGAGAGAGAGAGAGAGAGAGAAGGACGAAGATAGATTACATGGAGAGGAGGAGGAAGAAGAGAGAAAGAGAGAGAGGGAAGAGCAGGGTTGTTGAACTCACAAGCAAAAAAATGGTCAAAGCGTTCTTGTTGGCTGCTTCGAGGAGGGGAGGAACGGAGGATCTCGTTGGTGGTGGTAGTACAGTCGCAGTTGTCTTCTCGTCGTCCTTTCCCGACGTGGAAGAGGACGGAGCTGACGCCGAGGAGGGAGGATAGACGACGGGAGGAGGAGGAGGAGATGGAGGAAGAGCGAGTTGAACGATGAGGTATCCTAGGATGAAGGTCGTGTTGAAGGCTGCTGTCCAGAGAACGTAAGGGAGGTTGGCCTGTAGAGAAGGGAAGGGAAGGGAAGGGAAGGGACGGAGCGAAAGAAAGAAAGAAAGAAAGAGAGAGAGAGAGGGAAGAAAGTCAGTTGAGCGAAACCTCACCTCCCCCCGTCTCTCTCTCTCTCTCGCGAAAAAAAACGACGACGCGTTTCGTTTCGTTTTCTTTTCACTCACCAACCTCCTACTAACACCCCTCCCACTCCTCCCACCCCCTTCATGTCCACCGTTCTGCCCATCCTTCAACCCAAGCGCCCCTTCATCCCCCACCAAACCCAACCAAACACCCAACAAAGCCCACCAGACGGCTCCGAAACCGACGAGGATGGGGACCAGTTTCGCTGGCCGGGGTTTGGATTTGAGGGAGGGACGGAAGGAACGGTAGGCGTAGGAAGGGGAAGGTGGGAGGAGGTAGTGACCTAGGTCGAGGCCTAGGAGGTAGATCGCTAGGTAGCCTTTTTGGGGGGAGAGGGGAGAGGAGGAGAGGAGGAGAGGAGTGAGCTTTGGGAGAGAGAGAGGGTTGTGACGGGATGGAGAAGAGTGAGGTGGAAACGAACCTGGGAAGGAGACGATGCCTTCTTTGTTCTGGGAGAGGAGGGAAGTTCGAGGAGCTGTGAGAGCCCAGGTTTGGAGGGGGGTGAGGGAAAGGAGGAGTTGATGGGCTGAGATTAGAAAACGAAAGAAAAGGAGACGAGTTGAAAGGAGAGTTAGTTTTCGAGGAGAACGAACATGCTCTCGCTGGAGAGGATGAGAGTTGATGGGACAGGAGGGAGAGTCGAGGTGAGATGGAGGAGGAGAGAGAGGGAAACGGGCGACTTACCCACGGTGATGAGGATCCCCATGGCGGAGAACTGTAACCGATCCGTGAAGCGATAGAACAGCACTCCAAAAGGAGGTAGAAGTCCCAAAGTGAAGAAAAAGTTCCAGTGCGTTCCATACTCTGTTTCGTGTTCCTGAAAAGCAACCAACCAACCAAACCCCAAAGAATCAGAACCCACCTTCGTTGGACGCGCTCGTCTCCCTCTCCTTCTCCTCCCCGTCTTCTCGTTCTTGAACCGTACGTAGTACGTCGTCCGAAAAAAAGAACTCACAGGATATCCCGAGCTCTTCACCATCGCAACCCTCACCAGCCCCAAAAGCAACGTCGGTATGCTCTTCCTCACCGACTTGACCACCATCGGCCAGGTTTTGGGCGTGGGGACGAGCCGAGAAGATCCTGGGATGCGAAGGAAGGGACGAGCGGAGATGATTCCGAGGGAGAGGACGAAGGAACCTACGCCTACGTCCATCTGTGCATGGAAAGAATGGAGCCGAGAACAAAACAGGGAAAGAAGGAGGGGAGGGGAAGGAGGACGTGAGCTCGAAGGACGCGTCGACGAAAGGACGGAAAGGAAAAGGAAACTTACGAGGGACGTCCCCCAAAGTTCCGTCTTGCCAAACCCTCTCGGGAAGACGGGGAAATCCACAGCGAGGATAGCGAGAACGGTGATGGTCATCATGTGGGCTCTGTAGATGGTGAGGAAGGGTTGAGGAGGGGTCGAGTTGTTGGAGGTTGTGGAAGAGCGAGGGGTGATGAGCGTTGAGGAGGAGGTCTGTGAGTGTGGAGGGGGGTCGGAAAGGTCAGCTTTCCAAGGACAAAGTTGTGAATGAAGAGGTTGAGGATGAGGATGATGGAAGGAAAACTGACATAGCTCGTAGGCAGACCGATGTTGCTCTTCTCATCCCGTCCGACGGAGCTCACCCTCTCCCCTCCCTCCTCCTCCTTCCTTTCCTCCCTCTCCTCCTCTCGTTCCTCCTCCTCCTCACTCGTATCATCCTCCCTGAGTTCCCTCCTCCTCTTTCCCTCGTCCCTCTCGCCTTCAACCTTGACCGTCTTCTTCGTGAAAACCAAGACCATCGTAGCAACGAACAGACCCGCTCCGAACGTCCAAGGTCGATCCGAAAGAACGGTGATGGCCAGCAGGAGGGGTAAGACGGTGAAGATGTAGTCGAGTAGGGCGGGAGGGGAGGTGAGGTGAGGGAGGAGAGAGGCGTAGAGGGCGTAGGAGAGCTGAACCAGATGTAGGGAGGGTGAGCTCGCGCGAAGAGAGAGATGGCAAGAAGAAGGAGAAGGGAGGTTGAGCTCACGATTCCTACGAGGGATACGGCGTTGATGGTTGAGAAGGAGGTTCCTAGTCCTCCGGAGACGAAGGTTTCTTTGGCTTCCTTGTAGCTCATCTTCCCTTGCTGGCCGTTGAAGAGGAAAGAAAGTCGAAAACGGTGAGCTCGACTCATCGCTGAATCGAATCCCCACGTGCAGTCTGGCCCGTCGCTCTCCGTTCCGTTCCTTACATTTTCCTTCTCAACCACCATCTTCTCCTTTTTTTTATCAGCCTCCTTTTCCTCCCCCCCTCGCCATGGTCTCTACAATAGACGATCTCCCTTCTCCTTCTCCTCCTCCTCCTCCCCTTCTCGATCTTCCGCGAGTGCTCGTTCTTGATTTTTACGATTCTTACACCAACAACCTCCTCACTCTCTTCGACCACTACCCGGATGAGATCCTCCTCAAGAAGGTAGTCATCATCAAGCAGGATCAGTTCACTTGGTAAATCTAACATCTCCTTCG
Source organism: Mrakia blollopis (assembly GCA_000950635.1). Taxonomy (NCBI): domain Eukaryota; kingdom Fungi; phylum Basidiomycota; class Tremellomycetes; order Cystofilobasidiales; family Mrakiaceae; genus Mrakia; species Mrakia blollopis. Next base: position 178,522 of record BBPU01000074.1, on the reverse strand, counting down.
ATCGATCTCTACCAACCTCTCGAAGGAAGAATGGAAAAGTCCAAGTTCTCGAGCTCACCTTCCTCCCTCCCTTCCTTCGTTTTTCTCTCTCAGGGATCACTTCCGGTCCTCGATCCTCCCTCACATCGACTGTATTCTCCTCTCGCCCGGTCCCGGTCGATCCGATCGTCCTTCCGATTTCGGTTTCTGCACTCAACTCATCAACGAATGTCCCTCTTCCTTCCCCATCCTCGGAATCTGCCTCGGCCACCAAGGAATCGCAACCTCCCTCGGAGGTTCAGTATCGTTCGTTCCTGAGATCCTCCACGGACAGAAGACGAGGGTGAGCCATAACGGGAAGGGGCTGTTCAAAGGAGTCGAGCAGGGAGTCGAGATGGTCACGTATAATAGTTTGACGGTCGAGAGGAAGAGTGAGTAGTCGGAGAGGGTCGTCGGTTCTTTGCGTTGCCTTCTTCTTTGTGCTGACTTTTCTTCCTTGGGGTAGGTCTTTCTGAGGAGTTGGAAGTGACGGCTTGGATGACTGAGGATCCGGAAACGGTCATGGGCATCGCTCACAAGTCGAGACCCGTCTTTGGAGTTCAGTTCCATCCTGAGGTTCGTCGCAATCTCTCTCTTCCTCTCTCTCTCTCTTTTTCTTCTTTGGTTTGTTAACTCTTCCCCGGACATCTGCTTCCCCTCTTCCTTCCCTCTAGTCTATCCACTCCTCCCACGGCTCCCTCATCCTCCGAAACTTCCTCTCCACAGTCGTCTCTTCCTTCTCCCCCTCCCACGAACCCGCCTCAACCCTCCTCCTCCCTCCCTGGCTCATCGAAGCTTCCTCCGTTCGACCGACCTCCATCACTCATCCCACTCACCCCGCTCCTATCACCAACAGAGGAGGCACTTCTTCTTCGCCGAAAAGGAAGACGTGGAAACTCGAGGTTCATCGGTTCGAGGAGGTTGGGAAGGGGGTTGCTGTTCAGAGCGTGTTTGAGAAGGAGTTTTGGGGGAAGGAGGGTGGGGAGGTTTGGTTGGATAGTGCGAAGGTACGTCTTTGTCTCTTTCTCCCCTTCCCGTGGCTTGAAGGAAGGAGGAGGAGCAGGAGAAGGAGGAAATCAATCTCGAAACGCGTTCAGATCGAGTCGCGTCCTTTCTCGCTGACTCTGACTTCTCCTTTCCCTTCTCTTCGCCCCCAAAACAGAAAGACCCCACCCTACCAACTTACTCCTACCTCTCCACTCCCTCCCATCTCCTAACCTACTCCCTCTTCCCAACTCCCGCTCTCTCCCTCTACCCCTTCTCTTCCCAACCCTCCTCACCCTCACCCTCTCCCATCTCCCTTCCCCTCCCTCCCTCCCCAACCCCTTCCACCTCCTCCTCCTTCTCCGGCAAAGAAACCTTCTTCTCCCTCCTCAACTCCCTCCAACTTCACCTCCAAACCCACACCGACCTCTCCACCGCTTCCACCCTCTGCAAAGCAGATTGGAAAGCCGGCTGGGTCGGTTGGTTCGGGTTCGAGATGAAGGAGGAGACGTTGTTGGGGTACGAGAGGCCGGAAGCCTTGAGGGATTTGCCGCAGGGGGAGGAGGAAAACAAGACGAAGGATTCCTGCTTTGGGTATACGGAGAGGGTGTTGGCGTTCGAGCATGAGACGGGGACGTGGGTGGGGATGGGGTTGGTGGAAGTTGAGGTTGAGACGATTGAAGAAGCTGGGGTGGAGGGAGAGGGAGAGGGAGAGGAAGCTCCATCGAGTTTAGCCGGGTTGCTGTCGAAGGAGGGGGTGAGGTTTGGGGTTTCAAGGGAGGAGTGGAAGAACTGGATTGGGAGGATGGGAGACGCGTTGAGCGAGCTTTCCTCTCCTTCTTCTGCTTCTTCCTCTTCGACAGTACTCCCCACCCCAGAGATTACGATCTTCGTCCCTGATCAATCCGGCGTGGTTTACTCCTCCCTCATCGACGAAGCTCGTTCAGCAATCCACGAAGGAGAATCCTACGAACTCACCCTCACCACTCAATTCCGTTCAGAACTTACTCCCACCACCCCACTCTCCCTCTCCAACCCAACCTCCTCCTCCTTCCAACCTCACCATTCCTCCCCTCTAAACCCCTCCCCCCTCCCCACCTCCTCCTCTAACCCAAACCCAAACTCAACCCTCTCCACCTCCATCCCCCGAGATCTCTACGCCTTGTACAAGAAACTTCGTCTCTCCAACCCAGCTCCTTACTCCTCCTTCCTCTCCTTCCCCATCCTGGGCACAGCAGTCGTGAGCTCCAGTCCGGAACGGTTCATCAAGATTGGGAAGGGAGGGGAAGTGGAGATGAAACCTATCAAGGGGACGGTGGGGAGATGTTTGGTGGATCAGGAGGAGGATGAGAGGAGGAGGAAGAGGTTGGAAGGGGATAGGAAGGAGATCGCGGAGAATTTGATGGTGAGTAGAGGGAAATGAAGAAAATGGCGATAGCTATCTTTTGTCGAGTTGCTTTTGGTGTTGGTGGATGAAGAAGAGGACGCTGGTGGCTCGTTTGTTCGTTCGTTCGTTCGCTGACTCGACGCGTCTCTCTCTCTCTCTCTTTCCAAACAGATCGTCGACCTCATCCGAGCCGACCTTCTCTCCTTCTGCCTCCCTTCCACAGTCAAGGTCCCCAAACTCATCCAGGTGGAAACGTACGATTTCGTTCACACCCTCGTCACCACCGTCGTTGGTCAACTAGGGGAGGGAGTAGGAGCTGTCGAGGCGATTGGAAGATGTTTCCCTCCTGGTCAGTGCAGTCGTTTCTCCTCCTTCTTTCGTTGAGAAAACTCGAGAGAGCTGATTTGATTTGATTGGTTTGGTGTCGGACTGGGTTTGGCAGGGTCTATGACGGGAGCTCCTAAGCTTCGGTCGGTTCAGATTTTGGATGAGCTGGAGGGACATCGTCCGAGGGGGATTTACTCTGGTCCGTTCTTTCTCTCTCTCGGTTCAAATCAATTCGCGAAACAAACTAACATACTCTCTTGTTCCTCTACCCAACCAGGTGCACTCGGCTACCTCTCCTTCGACGGAGCAGCAGATTTCAGCGTTACCATTCGATCCATCGTCGCTCAGGGAACGGGTTCGTTTCTCTCTCTCTCTCCCTCTTTCTCCTCCTTCTTCCTTCCTCTCCAGCACTCAAACTAAACCAAATTTCTCATCTCATCATTCCGCAGACCTCTCGCTAGGAGCAGGAGGAGCCATCACTTGGCTTTCGAGTCGGGAGAGGGAGTGGGAGGAAGTGTTGGTCAAAGTTGGATCGGTCACGAAGGGATTGTTTCCTTAGACTAGAACGTAGAGTAGAGTAGATTGAGTGCTTAGGTGTCTTTTCAGCGTGAGTTTGGGTTTTGTTATATCTCAGGGTTTTAGGGCTCGCTTTGCGAAGAGGGAAGGGAAGGAGGAAGGAAAGAAAGTGAGAGAGCGAGGTCGACGACGCGCGAGGGATGATTCGTGAAGAATTGTGCAGAGATCTCGAAACTTGGACAGCACGTTCAAGAGGTCTACTTTCGTGATCTGGGACATGAGCTTCACCTCCTATCTGCAGCCTGAGAAACCTTTAAAAAAGCCATCCTCCCTCAACCTTCTCTCGTCGCCCTCAACGGTCACCTCCTCCTCCTTCCTTCCTTCCTCCCTCCCTTTTTACCCGACCCCATGACCAGCGAATCACTCCCTTGAACTCCTTGTCTTCTTCTCGTTCTCATCTTGGCTCCTTCTCTGCTTCAATCATGAACTCCACCCTCCCGGAAACCAACGATGAAGAAGACTGGGAAAGGGTTCGTTTCTCTCTCGCTCCTTCGTCCTCCTCCCTTCCTCGACTTCACTCCTCCCAACGCTGACCTTACCTTTCTCTTCTTCTCCAACAGACGGAACTAGCACCTCGCCCTCCCCCTCCCCTCCCCGCCTCTCGTTTCTCAGCGACAGCTCCCGTCTGGAAACCAGCTGCTCAGCCAGCAGCTCGACAGCTTCCTCCTCCTCCTCCTCCTCCTCCTTCCTCCTTCGCTCTCGACCCGGACGAAGACTGGGACCGAGCATGGTCGTCGGCGGCCAACCCTAGCAATGCGGCTCCTTCGACGAGTGCGTCTTCGAGTGCTGGGTCTTCGAGGCAAGGGTCTATGGGGCCAGGGTGGGATCAGAATAGAAGGATTTGGGAGACAGCGTGAGTGCTTGAAGAAGAGAAGGAGGAGAGCTTTGATGAGCTTCAGCTTTCACTCTCTCCTTCCTTCCTTCCTTCCGTTCGTCCGCTTTCTTCCTTCGCCGACAACTCTCGCTGATCGGACTCCTCTTTATCATTGTATGCGTCTTCTCTTTCATTTTCAGAAACACCGCCCCTCCTCTCATCTTCTCCCAACAACAATTCCCAACCCTCTCCAACACCCCCTCCTCCTCCTCCAATCCTCAACTCCTCACCCGCCCCTCCTCCTCCCAACCCCCACCTCCCAAAATAACCCTCCTCCGCCGTCCACCACCCTCCAACTCCCCCTCCCAGAACGGAGCAGACGGAGCCGGAGCTGCTCAGCGGCGGACGCTGGAGGAGAGGGAGGACGAATATAAGAAAGCGAGGGAGAGGATCTTTGCTGCTTCAGGAGGAGCAAAGTCCGGAGGAGCGAACTCGCCTGGTGGGAGTAGTGGTGGAAGTGGTGGTGGTGGTGGTCGAGGTCCTAGTCCTGCGAACGGAAGTGGTGGGGCTGGGAGAGGGAGAGGAGGAGGAGGAGGAGGAGGGAAGGGGAACTCGTCGTCGTCGAACACGAACGGTCAGCAACAGCAGCAGCAGTCGTATCAGCATCAGGAGCAACAGCAGGGTGGAGTGAGACGTCAACCTAGAGGACCTCCAGGGGAAGGAGTCGTTGGGTTCGGTGGGCCGGCCGGGAGAGGAGGAAGGTAGACGCGCGAAGGGTTGGGTTGATTTCGACGCGTTTCTCCTGGTCGTTCCTTTTTTCGTTTGCTTTTTTTTCTTTCCTTCACGACTCCTTTTTGTTTTCTTTGCACAACTATTCTCACTTTTCTCGCATGCTGTTCTCCCACCAATTCTTTCCTTCTGTCCTTGAGTGAGAGAAAAAGAACGAAGGTAGGAAAGAAAGTAACGCCCTCGTCCAGCCGTCACGCTCTTTCGAATCCGTCCTCGTCCTCAGCTCTCGCTGGTTTTCTCCTTACGACTTTTAGGATCCACTTTTTGGTTAGAACTCGTCATGCGTGAGTCTCTTCTCTCTGCTTGCTCATCTTCTGCTCCTCTCTCCCTTCCCCTCTCTGTACACTTCTCCAAAAATCCTTTCGATTGGGATGTAGAGAGGAGGAGAGGGGAAGAGGGAATTGAACGAAGAAGGATTGAAAATCCTCCCTTCCTCGAGCTGACCTTTCCTTTCCTTCCCTTCCTCTCGCAGAGATCTTCGTTAAGACCCTTACGGGGAAGACCATCACCTTGGAGGTGGAGTCTTCGGACACCATCGACAACGTCAAGGCCAAGATCCAGGACAAGGAGGGTATCCCTCCTGATCAGCAGCGACTCATCTTCGCTGGAAAGCAGCTCGAGGATGGACGAACCCTTTCGGATTACAACATCCAGAAGGAGTCCACCCTTCACTTGGTTCTTCGTCTTCGAGGAGGAGCCAAGAAGAGAAAGAAGAAGCAGTACACTACGTCAGTACTCGGTTCTTTCTTCTATCGCTTTCGGGGAAGGAAGGAGGTGAAGGGAAGGAGGAGGAGGGAGAGAGAGAGAGAGACGGTTTCCTTTCCTCGTCTGGTTGCTGATATTCGCTCTTCTTTTCTCACTCGCCTACAGCCCCAAGAAGATCAAGCACAAGAGGAAGAAGGTCAAGATGGCCATCCTCAAGTACTACAAGGTTGACGCCAACGGACAGGTCAAGCGACTTCGACGAGAGTGCCCTCAGGTTCGTTCCACCTTCCCTTCCGCCCTTGGACTCCCTTTATATCGCCTCCCACACTTTCAAACGAGTCCCTGACTTCTTCCTCACCCTTTTCTCTACCTCCTCCAGCCTTCGTGTGGTGCCGGAATGTACGCATCCCCTCCCCTCAACCTCTCGCTCTCGCTCCTTCGCCAAACCAAGGTCGCTGACTTCTCTTCCCTTCTCTCTCCTCCCTCAGCTTCATGGCTTGGCACAAGGACAGGCAGACCTGTGGAAAGTGTGGACTCACCTACTCGTGAGTCATCTCTCCCTCTCTCCTCCTCCCATCTCATCTCTACCTCGCTCGAGAGAGACTAAAACGACGAGAACCGCCGAGCTGACCTTTTCCCTTTCCTTCCTATCCTTCAGTTTCGCCGAGGGAACTGCTCCTACCACCGCCTAAATGTCTCGACCCGTCCCTTCGGTCTTGCGTTTCCCCCCCAATGTTGGTTTTCACGAGCGTTCGGCTCGCCCTTTATGTTTATGGATCCCTTCGAAACACAACTTTCTCTCTCGCCGGCGACGAAAGGCGAGCTGCTGGGCTCGGGTTCTCAGGTCGCTTGCGTGGTGCTTGGTTGAGCTGAGATCTCACTGAGGTTGCGAAGTTATGCGAGAGGCTGGAGTTGGGAGAGAGAAAGATGGGAGGGAGCGAATCTGAGTGAGCTTCCGACGAGGCAAATCCGACCTCTCGTCTTCCTGCTCCGAAATGAGCAGATCACCTTCCGTGATGTAGAGATAGTGGTTTTGTTGCCTCGCAACTTCCAAGCTTTGATCTTGCAGAGAGGAGGAAGTGAACGAGTCGAACTCGAAGCTCGACGGAGGGCTGATCTCGCGCGAGCTTCGAGAGAATCGGGCTACCCCTCCCTTCCTCCCTCCCACGTCACCAGCTTTCGCTGCATGTTCAAGTGAGTTTAGCTGCAGATTTGCTCGTTAAACAGACAGCAAGTTCTTATAGCTGGCCTTCGAATCCTCAGGTTCCCAAATCCTTACTTGACAAGAAGGAAGATCTCGAGCTCGACGAGCTCACATTCTGCCCTTCCTTCCTTTCCTCCCCCCCCTCTTCCCATCTCCACTCCCTCCTTCGTGAACTCCCCCCCAGATACCTCCTCGTAGGATTCGCCATCCTTCTCGCCATCAATCATTACGCTTCTACGAACTTCTACGAGGCGGCTTCACCAGGATCCAACGTTCTTTCCCTCAGCGTCAAGTTCGAGGATGAAGCGTCGAACGCTCCTCCTTACCTTGCTGGATCCAGAGGAGACTATCATCAGGCGTGGACGATCGTAGAGGAACCGGTGGGGTGGAGTTTGGATTTGGCGACGGGGTGGAAGGAGGGAGAGGGTGATGGTGGGAGGGATTGGAAGGTGGGGTGTCCTGATCCTGGGAAGTTGAGGTGAGCTTTCAGCCTCGCGTCTCGTTTCTTCGCTCTCAATCTTTCGTAGGAAGATTGTCTTCCTCCCAGAAGTGACCAACTCACTCGATTCATATCTTCCTCTTTCCCTCCAGGACCAAAACCGTCGAATTCGAATCCATCAGCACCTCCCTCGACTTCTCCCCTCTCACCACTTTCTCCAACATCCCCCTCCCCTGCCTCACCTCCTTCCAAACCTCCCAAGACTCCTACCTCGTCCGAGACATCGACAACTGGGAACGTGAAGATCCTCTCCTTCACCTCAAACCCTTCTTCCAACGAGTCGGCTCTCAACTCCTCTACCTTCGTCTAGAAGAAACAGGCGACGACGAAGGGGTTTCCAACTCTCTCTTTTCCATTCAACCCTGGATCCTCCCTCTCGTTCCCAACCTCCTCATTCTCGATATCATCGGTCCTCACGATGCTTCGAGACTTGCTCCTTTCGGACACCCGACCGTGAGGGAGATCTTCTTCGGAGAGAAGGTTGATTGGAAGATGAAGGCTGCTGAGGACGACGACGGGGGAGGGGGAGAGGAGTTCTTCTGGTTGGAGGAGAGAGACGAGCAGCAGGTTGTCATGTTCCTGATTGCAGCTGGGAGGGAAGATAAGGAGTGGTGGAAGACGCGGTGGCCGAAGATGGAGACGATTCACTTGAGGGGAGCGTCGTTTGGGGAGACGGAGAGGAAGCTAGATGGGGAGAGGTTGGAGGAGTTGTGTTGGGCTGTGAGGATTCAACTGGGATGGGAGGTGAAGGATCGGGATGGAGTTAGTTGGAAGGAGGAGTGGGAGGGGAGGGGGATGGATGGGAGGACGAAGAAGGAGAGGTTGAGGGCTTTGACGAGGGAATGGGATTGAATGAGGGTTCGTTTGAGACGCGTCGCGGGGAGGGAGGGGGAGAACCGGATAGGGTTCGTTGAGGGCGTGGATCCGAAACGAGGAGGTAAGTAAGGGACCGAGAACTAGGCATTCTGCAGTGGACTCGAAGCCACTCAGAAGCACTCCTATACTGCTTGGAGATCGGAGAAGGTCAAAATCATCGCGAGAATCTCTCCTCCTCCCTCGATCTGGCTACCAGTTTGTATAAAAAGTCCTCCTCCTTCTTTCCTCTTCACACATGAATCTCAGTAATCAAAGATCGAACCCTCAAAAGTCAGCTCTGTCGCCGACGTCTAGCAGCATTCACTCCCCGCCCTCGACTTCGCCCAACCCTGCGAGCTTCTCCCCTTCCTTCCCTCCTTCGCCCAAATTCCACCCTTCCTTCCCCCAAACGACGATGACCTCGACGACCGTTTCTCGCTCTTCCTCCCCTCACTCCACCACCTCCTCCAACATGGCTCCTCTTCTCCTCCTCTCCTCCCTGCCATCCGAGCTTCTCACCAAAATCCTCCTGCTCCTCCCTCTCAAATCCCTCCTCGCAATCTCTTCGACCTCGACTCTCTTCCGGTCCCTCTTCCTCGACTCCGCAGTCCTGCAGTACTCGTTTCTGCTCCAGTTCACTCACATGAAGGACGCAGACCCTACGGCGATGTCTGCCCTCGAGAGATACAACGAGTTGAAGGAAAGGGATCAACGTTGGAGGAGCATGACTTGGAAGAAGAGGCAGGCAGTCGTCTCCGAGAACGGGGATAACGGGTCGCTTTACGATCTTCTGGGAGGAGTGCTGGCACTAGTGAGTATCTGGGCTTCTCAGTTGAGGGCTTCTCAGTTGAAGCTTGGGGGACGGTGCTGATCCTGGCTTGCTGCTTTCTTAGGGCCTTCAAGCTCCTTGCACAACGCTCGAGTTCTCCAAACTCCCGACGACGAGAGGGACCTCGACAGACGTCCCTACGACTCAGTTCACACCTGGATTCATCATCAAGGGTGAGCTTGTACTTCTATCTACATTTTTGTGGCTCATCCTACAACGAGATCATGCCGAGAGGTCTGTTCGAGCTCGAACAGTCGAAGCTCACCTCTCCTCCTCCTTCCCTCTCTCTGTCTCGCTCCAGACTTCACCATGGATCCCTCCCAAGATCTTCTAGTTCTCATCGAGACCATGTTCGTCTTTACCCATATTCTTCCATCCATCCTGTTGATCTCGCGAGCTTACATCTTTCTCTTACGTCCTTCGAACAACTTCAGCACTCCACCCAAAGTCGGTGGTCGACCCGTCCGTCGTCACTCGTACAAGATCCATCTCTACACCCTCTCGACCTTCCAGCCTCATCCTCTCGCAAAGGAGCAGATCCTCACTTGGCCTTACTGGGTGTCGAATCAACGGTCGTCGCCGTTCATCTCGATTCAGGACTCGATGGTCGCTCTGCACGCGAACGCGTCGGAGGAGACCAAGACGGAGGGAGGTGTGGCGATTTGGGATTGGAAGAGGGGTGTGATGGTTGCTGTGAGTTTATCTCTCTCTGATGGTCTGTGGAAGCGACGAGAAGATGGAAAGAGAGGTGGGAAGGGTGGCCTCGTCGTCGCGTTCGCTCGATCTGACTCGAGTTTCCTTTCCTCTCCACAGGCCCAAGCTTCCTCGGCTACAGAGATCATCGAGTCTTTCTCCTTCCTCGCTCCAGCGCTCTTCCTGGTCGCTGTTTTCGATGTCCACGAGGAAGAAGCCCTTCTCAACCTTTACGTTCGTCCTCCATTCTCCCGCGCTTCGCATGCTTTCTTCCATTCCTCACTCCTTCTCTCCCTTTCGCCCTCAGGCTTTCGATCCAACCTACACCCCACCCGCGGAATCCACCTCCGACAACAACGCTTCCTCAGCCTCCTCCATCCGCTCTACCTCCTCCTCCATTCGTTCCATTCGTTCTACCGCCCCTCCCCCTGCCGACCATCCTTCCCCCAAGCTCATCGCAGAGTATCACTTCCCCGCTCTCAAGCACCGTCCCAACATCATGACCATCCGACTCGACCCTTCGCCTGGAGTGGGGGATTCCGTTCCTCCCTTCGCGGAGGGACAGGAAGGGGAGGATAACGGACGACCGATGTTCCAGCCTGATGGGGAGGAGAGGTTGGTGTTGATTGATCTGCAGTTCGTGGTGGAGGATCCGCACAACGCTTGTGAGTCGATTCGTTTTCCAGAGTTGGGGATGAAGAAGAAGGGAGACGCGTTTTGTGCCCTTGTTAGACGAAACTGACTCTTTCGCTATCATTTGGGTCGTTCTCGTTCGTGCAGGGCAAGGAATCGAAGAACGCTACTCCATCTTCGTTCTCAAATCCACTCTCGTCAAAGCTCTTCGACATTTCCCTCATCTCGATCCCAACGGAAACGGTCCTCGTCCAACTTCGCATCTCGAGACGCCTTCGGTTTCTGAACTCTCCCTCAAGGTCGACGAGGCTTCCGGGTCTGCGCAACCCACCACTTCTTCCTTTGACGGCGACGAGGATGTGGAGGAGGACGACGGAGGAGACGAGAACTGGGAGGACGCGGAGGAGGGATCGGGCGACGATGGAGAGTGGGAGGATCACGACGACGAGTTGGATGGAAAGGGAGGAGGAGCGATTCATTACGCTTGGGAGGATTGGGCGGAGAGGACTAGGATGTTGCAGAATCTTCGTGAGTTGCTCACTTTCTTTCGCTCTCTTCTCTTCCACCTCGTGAAGAGAGAGGAATCCAGACGATTCGAAAACTGACGCGTCTTTCCCTTTACTCTCCCTCCTTTCCCTTCCCTCTTCTTCTCCTCAGCCCTCCCCCACGCCTGGGTTCTCTTCATCTACCACTGCAAGTTTGTCCACGCTGTAGGTCATCAAGTCCGGGTCGAGAACGAAGCCATCCCATCCGCCGACATCTCCGCTCGAGTCCTCGACTTCTCTCCCAACTCATGTGCTCTCCTCGCCCCAACCCAAGCCTCGTCCCTCTTCGCCCCTTCCCCTACCGTCTACGTCCCACCCGCGCCGGACCCGCAGCCACCGCTCGAGAAGAGAGAGGACGGGGACGTCGGGAGGCTGATCAGCAAGAAGACGACGGTGAAGGCGACGGAGAACGATGTTTGGGAGGAGGATGTGGTGACCGGATTGGAGTACGTCGAGCGACCGATGCCGGTCTTCCTGAGGGAGGGGCCAGCAGGAGGGAACGAGAGGTTGAGTGGGTTGTGTATCGATGAGCAGAGATTGGTTTGGGTCAAGGTGAGTTTGGCTCGTTTCGTTATGTTTCGTTCGCATACGTTTCTCCGACCTGACCCAGTTCTTCCCTTTCATCGATTTCCCTTTCGAGCAGAGGAACACTCAGAACCACGCGCTGGTCCTTGATGTGCACATGTTTTAGTCGCGATCTGACGTTCGCTGTCCTTTTCGTGTGATCTTCGTCTCGTTGAGCTCGTTTTCTTCTCGATTTTTCCGCCGTACCGTTTCGCTCTGATACAGCTTTGATATAGCCTATCATTCCTCACATACATCTCATCTTGACGAGGATCTCAGCAGGAGCAGAAGCGAATAGGTCACAGCAGTCTCGTTTCGACGCGTCGTTCAAGATCAGAGGGAGGGAGCTGCCGAGATGACCTCCTCCTTCACCTTAGCTTGATCTACAGGACTAGTCGGCGGCGGAATTGTGCGAGCAAAGACTAATACGTCTTTGTTGTGACGTGTTTGAGGTTGCAGGAAACACGAGGCGGAAATGGATGAGCTCGAAAGAAGGGAAAGAGGAAAGAAAGAGGCCATGGAGGGCGACCCCTTCTCGCAGCTCGAATCCAGCCCAGAATTTGTTAAAAAAAATCATAGATTCGTTCAAAAAGATCTCAGAGATGAGGGAAGACCTCCGACGAGACCGAGGTGAGGAAATTCGGAAGGAGGAAGCCTGGTAGCGTCTCGTCCCCTCAAACGATCAGTCTCTCCCTCGATGGACGATCCTGAGCCGACTCCCAAGAAGCCGCGTCCTTCCTTCGTCGAACCACCCTCCAACGCCGTCGCTGGTCCCTCTCGTCTTCGCGACCAGGAATTAGGGCTGGACCTACCTTCGCAAGTCGAAGAAGCTGCTCCCAGGACAGTTGAGGAAGCAGAGGCTGAGAACGTTGCGGTCGAGGCTGAGAGGGACGAGTCGTTGAGAGTTTCTCGCGAGAGGGACGCTGCTGTGAGTTCGCGTTTCGTTCGAATCCAGATCGAGAACTTTCTTCCCCGTTACTGACTGTCTCCCTCTCGGCATGGTCTTTTATTTCAGCTTCTCGAGTCCAACACGAGGAACGATCAACTCCGAACTGAACTCATCTCGCTCGCAGGACGTCTCGCTGAGAAGGAATGGGAGGAGGGTGTGAGGAGAGAAGAGCTCTCGAGGAAGGAGAGGGAGATCGAGGAGCTGGAGAGGGAGAAGCGAGAGATGGAAGAGGAGAAGGTGAGTACAGTTCTTGTCCATGCGAGCATCTCTCAGACTGACTGAGACGCGACCCTGTCTCTTCCTTCTCTCCCAGGCTACCCTCCTCGCCGCCGCCGTCGTCGTCCCCCAACCTCAACCTCTTCCCCCTCCCCCCTCCTTCGCTGCCGAGGTGAGCTCAACTCCAACCCTTTGCCCAAGCTTCTTTCCCCTAACTTCTTTCTTTTCCTTGTCTTTTTTACAGCTCACAGCTCTCCAACTCCCTCAAGACCAAGCCTCAGCCCTCGAACGAACCCTCCAAAAAGACATCGAGCAGCTTCATCTCCGCGCTCTAGAGCTTCAACAGAGGAGGATCAGAGACATCGCCGAAATCCAAGCTGCAGTTCGAGATACGGAGAGACTAGGAAACAGGTGGCTCGTCGAGATGGCTCAAGGGAGGTTGAAGGATTTGATCGAAGGGAACGTCGCTTGGTGAGTTGAGTTTTCATTGACGCGTCGACGAGGAGATCGCTTCAGTGCCAAAAGGAAGACTGATCGACGTCCGCTTTCCTTCTATTTCCCAGAATGAGCTCCTCATGCTTCTCCAACCGTGCTCTTCTGTAGTCTGTGTGCGCTCTCCCTTTCGTCTCGTTTCGTTCCGTTTCTCTTTCTCTTTTTCTTTCTCTTCCCTTTCTCTTCCTCTTCGTTTCCCAACACGCTCATCTGCTCCACACACACACACACTCTCTCTCTGATACGACATCATCCATAGCCAACTCTTGATTAGCTCTCTCTCTTCAAACCTCCCACCCATGCATCTTCCTTAAGTTCTCTCTCTCTCTTCTCTCCTCTCGCTCTCCTCTCTCCCAACGAAAAACGAGCACGAACGATGAATCGAAAAAGTGGCATGCGTTGAATGAAAAACGAAAAGGAACAAAACGAAAGCTTGACAAGAACGAAAGGCGTGAAGAAAGGTCGTGAGTGAGAGCGAGATGAGGAAGAAACGAAGAAGCTAGACACAGCGTGAGAAAAGCGAGGATAAAAGGTATAGTAACGAGGGGTGGGAAGCTGTAAAGTATCTCTATGAAAGTATATTTAAATGGATGCGATAGTGATGCGATGGAAAGTGGGCATGTGATTACGAAAAACGAAAACGAAAGGAAAGCGAGGGAAAAGGAGAGAGAAGGAGAGAGAGAGAGAGAGAGAGAGAGAGATGATGGAGCGTGGTAGGTGGTAGTTTAGTTTTTATCTCCCCGAAAACAACCCCAACAACAACCTCGCGCACTCCTCGTCCTCCTCCGCGAGAGGAGGAGCTGTCGAAACGTCCTTGAGGGGTTGAGCGAGAGCAGGAACGGGAGAAGGGTCGACGTGTTCGACAACCTTGTTGATGCTGTTGTTGATGTTGCTATCCTCCTCCTTCATCATCGCGGTCGTCGTGGGTGTCGATTGGGTTGCAGGTTCTGGCTCAACAGGACCGAACCCCTCCCCTGTCCTCCTCCTTTTCGACGACGACCCCGAACTAGCCGTCGACAACGAGCTTCTCGTCCTTCCGAACTCTCTCCCTCCTCCTCCCTCTCCCTCCTCCTCGTCAACCCCAGCCCCAACCAAACTCTCCCTCTTCCTCAAACTCCCTCTTCTCCTCCTCCTCCCTTCATCCATCTCCCCAGCACCAGCAGCAGCAGTATCCAAACTCACCCTCCCCGCTCTCCCTCCCAACGACGCGCCCACTCTCGAAGCAGCCCAATCGAGACTCGCAGATCTTCTCATTCCTCTTGCTCCTTCGAGAAGGGGATGAGAGGAAGAAGGGTTCTTCCTACCTGAGGAGATTTGGGAGAGGGTTTTGGTGAAGGGACGAGGACGAGGGGTGGTGGTGGTTGAGGTTGAGTTGGTTGCTGGTGGGGGGTTGTGGTGAAGGTGGGATCGAGCGAGGGTTGTGGTCATGGAGATGGTGGAGGAGGAGGCAGAGGAGTGGGTTGGTCGGAGGGAGTTAAGGTTGGGGTTGTTGTGGTTGGGAGTTTTGGAAGCGGAGGCGGAGAGGACAGAGGTGTTGTTGAAGTTCGAGGATTGTTGAGCGTTGGACGATGAACCTGAGGAAGCGGTGGAAGTGGTGGAGAGTCTTCGAGAAAGGGAGGAGTTGGTGGGTGTGAACTGATTGGAGTAAACGGAAGGTCCTGCGTGACGTGGGTGAGGGTGAGATGGTTGTTGTTGACGACGTTGTTGAGTAGATCGAATGCCCTTGATTCCTCCTCCTGCTCCCGCTCCTCCTCGTCCGTCCATCGCGTCGTCTCCGTCCTCGTCCCCTTCGCTCCCTCGCATCGCCTCGTCCTCCTCCTCCTCGTCCGAACCGATGAACTCCTCCAACCCTCCCGAAGGAGGATCGCTCATCATGTTCTTCCAGATGTCGACTCCTGAGGCTCCTCCGACCGACGCAGTTCCAGAGATGAAAGGCAACTCCTTCCTTCCAACGACCTGATCCATGATCCCTCCTCCTCCTCCTCCTCCTCCCACCAATCCTCCAGCACTCTCGACCGACGTCGACCCACTCGCTCTCGAGAGACTCCTACTCGGTGGACCTTCGCCGCTGCCAGCTCCTCTCCCTCCATTCATCACGACCCCTCCCTCGGACCTCGATCTCTGAAGATCGACCACTTCCCTCGACGACGACGGAGTTGCAAGCAGAGGTAGATGCGCCGAGTTGGTTCGATGAAGAGGAGGGATGTTCTCCTTGTTCCCAGCGAGTTTCGGCGTCCCTTCTCCGTCCGACTTGGGAAGCGAGGGAGGAGCAGGAGTAGGAGCGACGAGACCCAGACCTGAGGAGGAGAGAGGAAGGTCGTGGGTGAAGGTGGAAGGGGAGGACGACGAAGGTTGACCTGTCGAGGAGTCGTTGGCGCCGTGGGTGGTTTCGGTGGAAGGGGAGGAGGAGCCGGAGGAGGTAGTAGCAGGCTGTCTGTCGTCTGGGTAGGAAGCTCCTCCAGAGATGAGTCGTTTCTTCTCGGTTTGGCGTTTGTTTTGGAACTGAGTCAGGGAAGGAGAGAGAGAGGAACGCGCGAGGAAAGAGAGAGAAGAGAGAGGTCAGCTCGAATCGAAAGGAACGATGTCCTCTCTTCACCCTCCTCAAACAAACTGTACAAAGCAAACCCCGTACTCACCCAGATCTGAATATGCCTCGGCGTCCTATGAAAGGGAGACCAGAGTGAAAAATCAAACAGCTCATCAGCAAACGCGTCTTTTTCTTCTCCCCACTGCCTCCCCTCCATCAATCTCCGCGTCTCTGGCTCGCCTCGATCATCGAAGGGAAACCGCACTCACATCTCGACCTGTTTCGCGATAACTTCTCTCTCGTGAGCCTAACAAAAGGAAAACAGGTCAGCTCGCGATTCTATGTATTGTGTGCGTATAGAAAAGATGGGACTAACTGTAGGCAAAGCGTTCTTCGCAAAGTGAGCATCCAAGATCGCGAGCTCTCCTGGACTCGTCCTCCTTCTTCGCTTCCGGACGACGAGGGACATCATCGGGTACTCTGCTGCCTGAGCGGGTGCTGCGGGTGTGGTGGGTTGTTGCGAGTCGGAAGTTGGTGGTGGTGGTTGAGGTTTCCTGATTGTGTTTGAAGGAGGGAGTCGAGTCGGAGGAGGGAGGGGATGGGAGGAGGACGAGGAGGACGATGCTCGCTGTTGTTGAAGGAGGAGTTGGTGTTGTTGCTGTTGTTGCTCTCTGAGCTCGTGGAACTTGATTTCGTGTCTACGGGTTGCTGTTTCCGGGTGATGATGCTGAGGTTGAGGTTGAGGTTCGGGAGGAGGAGGAGGACGGACGATGGAGGAGGAGGGAGCTTGGGAGGAGGAGGAGGAAGCTGACGCGTGTTGGACTGAAGGGAGGTGGCGGGTGAGAGGTGGGAGCACGATCCTGTTGAGAGGCGAAGTCGGAAGGAGGGAAGGAGGAGGGAGGATCTGCTGCTGCTGCTGGTGATTGGCGTATTGGTACGACTGGGGCGGAGGAGGAGGAGGAGGAGGGAGGAGAGCGACGTGAGGGCGAGGAAGGGAGGAAGGACCGCCAGACGTGAAACCGCTCGTAGAAGACGAAGCGGACATCGTAGAGGGTTGGGAGGAGAGGGAAGAAGATGATGAAGAGGAGGAGGATCCAAACGAGGAGGGGGGAGAGATGTAGTAAGGCGTAGATCGGTTGAGAATCAACTTCCCAAGAGAAGGAGGCAAGCTCGACGAGGGAAGGGAGAGAGACTCCTCCTCCTCAGTGGGAGTGATGGGAAGAGAACCTGAAGATCCGTCCGGAGGGGAGTAGAACGCCTTCGAGTGATACGAAGACATCGAGGAAGAGAGAGAAAAGAGAGAGAAGGGAGGGAGGGGAGTGAGGGTTGGAAGGGAAGGAACGAAGGAGCGCGACGGAACTCATTCATTTCATTTGTTTTCCATCCTCCCTCCCTCCTTCCAAAGCAGGTGTTTGTTCCTTGCGAAGAAAAAAAAAATTAGACTACCGAAAAAGGGCTCGCGTGGGTCCATCTCCCCACGCGGCTCGTATATAACGAAGGAAGGAGCCTTTCAAAGAAAACCAGAAAGAGAAGGCCAAAGGGGGGCGAGCTCAGCCCAACCCTCCTGCCGGTCGTCGCACTTCCTCTTCATGAAATCTTCCTCCAAACCAGTCCAGCAACGTCCCTAAACACCTTCCTCACCTCCTCTTCGGCCCCTGACCCTTCTCCGCCGTCCATACGAGGAGAAATTATCAATGGTTTCCCTTCATCTCCACCTGCACTGAGTCCTGGAACAATCGCGACCTCTCCCAAAACAGACGCGTCGAGCTGGGACGCCGCGCAATAGAAGGGGGCAGAGGAACCGAAGGGGTAGAGAGGTGGGGTGGTTGGGAGGTGTGACATGTTTAGGAGAAGACCGAGGATCTAGGAGCAGCGAAAGAAGGGAAGGGAAGCGGAAGAAGGGTTTCAGAACGGAGGGAAGATGGAAGGAGGGAGGAGCTCGAGGAAGTGAGAAAAGAGAGAGAGAGAGAGAGCGAGGACTGAAACTGACAGGAATGTTGAGCTTCTTGAAGAGTCCTACACCTTTACGAGCGTCGATGAGAGCTATTTCTTGGGGTGTAGAGACGATCACGGCACCTGGATGGAAGACGAGAAAGAGGGGAGTGAGTGAGCGGTTGTGTGAAAGGAGGAACGCGTCGAGAGAACGAGAACCAACCGTCCACGATGACGAGTTGACCGAGCGAGAGAGCAACGTCGCCCGTTCCAGGAGGCATGTCGATAACTAGAACGTCGACATCATCTCCCTTGGCGCTTGAGGAAGAGGAGGAAGAAGCAGAGGAGGTCCAGTCGACGTCGAAGAGGAGCTAGTGCAGCGAGAACGATGGAGCCTGAAATTCAGCTTGAACTTCTTTGGAACGTGTAAAACGAGAAGGGGAGACGTACCTGCTGAACAGCCTTCATGACCATCATTCCCCTCCAAACTATCGGGTTCTCTCCTGTCGCAGATTGAGCTGTCAAAAGGGGAGAAATCAAGAAAGCTCAGCTCAATGAACTCGACGCGTCCCTTCGCTCTTCCACACCCAGAACTCACGAATCAAGTACCCCATCGACATCGTACCAATTCCATGGTTCTCCAAAGGTATCAGTCTACCTCCTGGGGGAAGAAAATCGAAGATCAAGGTCAGCTCTAAAAAGAGAGGAAGGGAAAAGAGAAGACCCACCCTTCGTCAACTCCGGTTCTCCCTCCAAACCCATCAACCTCGGCACAGAAGGCCCAAACACATCCAGATCCAGCAGACCGATCCTCTTCCCAGGTTTCTCGAGTAACAAAGCGAGAGCGAGATTCACTGCGAGAGAGAAGGAGGAGAAGCCGATCAGCGAGAACGAAAGAGGAGAGAGGAAGAGAAAGAGGAAGAGGGAAAGCTCGAGCTCACCAGCAACGGTACTCTTCCCGACTCCTCCCTTCCCACTTGCTACGACAACGACCTTCTTGACTCCGGGGATCTTGGACTTTTTGGGTGGGCCGCCTCCCATTCTAGGCATCGTTGGAGGTGCTGGGCGGTTGGTTGGGAGACCCTGAGAAGGAAAGAAGGAAGGGAGATGGGAAGGTGTGAGCTTGAGCTCGTTCGTGAAGAGATGGTGAGATCGGGGGCGTTTGAAGGGGACGAACGAGAGGGTTCGCGTGCGAGGAGATGGAAGAGGAGAGGGAGAAGCATCTTGTGGTGCTTTGGATGGCGAAGAGTCGAACAGGAGGGATGCGAGGTGGCATTTTGGAGATGGAGGTCGGAGGGAGGGGAGCAGAGAGGTCGTCGGGTCGACTTCCGAGCTTCCCTCTCTTCGAAAAGCTGTTTTTTATTCTTTCATGTTAAGAAAGTTATGTTGCTTCGCATAGAAAACTTCTTCTCAGCCTTCGTTGATGCGAAGAATATATAAATCTGGAACCCAGAGGGGAAACCCATCGAGCTCGAATCCATCTTGCTCTCCCTCCCTCTCCTCCAACACCATTTCTCTAGGCTGGCCTCGACTCCCTCGCTTCTTCCCTCTTTCCTTTCAACAACCCCTTCTCGTCCCCTCTTCTCCTAGCCAGAAATGGGATGTGCGTATTCGCTCCCTCGACATACCTTGGAGGAGTTGAAGCTGACCTCTTTCCTCCTCCTTCCTGCTCTCCAGTCCGTTTCCTCAACCTCGTCCGGCCGTTTCAAGCGTTCCTTGTGAGTCCTTCTCGCCCTTTTTCGCTGCTCTCTTTTCACATACACGAGCTGACCTTGTTCTCTGTCCCTCTATAGCCTGAGGTGACCGCTCCTGAGCGAAAGGTGAGTCGGAAACGAGATCGATCCGCCTCTTGTCTCGCCAGCGCGAAGGAAGCTTGCCAGCACACCTCGAGCTCATCGCCTTCCTTCCCTCCTTTCCCTTCTCTTTGCTGGCAGGTTCCCTTCGAGCAAAAAGTCCTCTGGACAGCCGTCACCCTCCTTATCTTCCTCGTATGCTCTCAAGTCCCTCTCTACGGAATCATGTCCTCCGACTCGTCCGATCCTCTCTACTGGATGAGAGTCATCCTCGCCTCGAACAGGTCAGCTTCCCTCCTCCTCCGCCTTCGTTGCTACTGTCTTCGATGCTAGAGGATGCAGAAGAGCTTACGCCGATCATCTCTGCCTTTTTGTATCTGTAGGGGAACCCTCATGGAGCTCGGAATCACTCCCATCATCACCTCCGGCATGATCATTCAGCTCCTCACCGGAGCTCAGCTCATCGAGGTCGACCTCAGCGTCCCTGAGGATAGGGTTCTCTATGGAGCTGCTCAGAAGCGTAAGTGCTACTCTCTTCTGTTCTTGCTCAGGTGTTGGAAGACGTCTTTCGACAAAGAGGAAGAAATGGTTGAGCTCAACGTCGCCCACGCGCTTCCCCTTCCTCCTTCCTTCCCTCTCCGTCCTTCCCTCCTTGCCCCTCCTTCTTCGCCTCCAGTCTTTGCTCTCATCATCGCCTTCGGACAAGCCACCGTCTACGTCCTCACTGGTCTTTACGGTCAACCCTCGGACCTCGGAGCTGGAGTCTGCCTCCTCCTCATCCTCCAACTCGTCGCCGCCTCGCTCATCGTCCTCCTCCTCGACGAGCTTCTCCAGAAGGGATACGGTCTCGGATCCGGAATCTCTCTCTTCATCGCCACCAACATCTGCGAAACCATCATCTGGAAGGCCTTCTCCCCTACGACCATCAACACTGGACGAGGAGCCGAGTTCGAGGGAGCCATCATCGCCCTCTTCCATCTTCTCCTCACCTGGGACAACAAGTCGAGAGCCCTCAAGGAGGCCTTCTACCGAGACAAGCTCCCCAACGTCATGAACCTCGTCGCTACCGTCGCCGTCTTCGCCGCCGTCATCTACCTGCAAGGATTCAGGATCGAGATCCCCGTCAAGAACAACAGGTTCAGGGGTCAGCGAGGAACCTTCCCCGTCAAGCTCTTCTACACCTCCAACATGCCCATTATGCTCGAGAGCGCCCTGACGTCCAACGTCTTCCTCATCAGTCAGATGCTGTTCAGCAGGTGGCCTGAGAACATCCTCGTCAAGTTGCTCGGTGTTTGGGAGGTGAGCTCGACCTTTCCGCTCCTTCCTTCCCTTCGAGAGGTCGCTCTCTTGAAACGAGCGTTGACTGGCCTCGAACCTCTTGACTGACTCCTACTCCTCTGTTTCCTCTACGTGTCTCGATGGAACCTACAGCCCCTCAAGGAGTCGTCGCAGCTTTCGGCCATCTCGGGAGTGTCGTACTACATGTCGCCTCCTCACACTTTCAAGGAGCTCTTCGTCGATCCTCTTCACTCGGCCATCTACATCATCTTCACCGTCTCAGCAGTACGTTCAACAGTCTTCTCCTACTCCTCATTCCCGCTCCTCATTCCCATCTTCGACTCGTCACCTTCCTCTCCGACTCGCTCGAAGAAAACCCCAGCTCACTCCTCTCTTCTCCCTCCTTCCTTCCCTCGCGTTCTCTCGTACCTCTTTCACAGTGTGCCCTCTTCTCCAAAACCTGGATCGAAGTGTCTGGATCCGGTCCTCGAGAGGTCGCCAAACAGCTCAAGGAGCAGCAGATGGTCATGGCCGGTCACCGAGAAGGATCCATGTACAAGGAGCTCAAGAAGGTCATCCCCACCGCTGCTGCCTTCGGAGGAGCCGTGCTGGGTCTTCTCAGTGTTGCGGCGGATCTGAGTGGAGCGCTGGCGGGAGGAACTGGTATCCTGATGGCTGTGACGACGATTTACAGCTGTGAGTTTGCCTTCGAGCGATTCCTTTGGGACGGGGAGGGAGGAGGGAAGAGACGCGAAACGAAGGCTGACTTTCGTGGTGTGCTGTTTCGTTTGATCAGACTGGGAGATCGGACTCAAGGAGTCGCAGGCTGGTGCTGAAATGAACGGGTTGAACGACCTTAGTGAGTTTTTCTTTCCTCTATCTCACCCTCTCCTGCCATCTTCGTCGACGCGTCGATCGAAGCTGACCTCCTTTCTCCATTTTCCCCCTTTCTCAGTGGGTTAAATCTCAGCTCGGAAATCTCGGTCGCTTAGCTTCTTGGGACCTTCGCTTTCTCATCTCGTAGTGGTTGGTGTTCGAAGAAGGAGAGGCGGGCTTGTGGTGTGTGAGAAGAGGCATGGTCGAAGGTGAAGAGACGAGGGACGTCGCGCATTTTTTTTTCTTCATTTTTCTTTGCATAGTCGAGATCGAAATCAAGCACAAGAATCTGCATCGCTTGGCTTCCTGGCTTCCGTCTGCTGTGGGAAAGGGTCGTGGCGGAGAGGGAGGAAGAGATGAGCGTGGGCTGAGAACAGAAGTGCCTCCTTCGACCAGCTCCCTCCTTCTCACATCTCTGTCTTGTTTTTCGCACGCTCGACGTTCAACTGACATTCCTGCTTCTCCTTCCTTCCTCAATAGAAACCACTCGAGCCTTCAATCAGTCTTTCAGCCCAGGTCATCAAAGCGCGGACGAAGCCGAGCGCTTGAGCTCGCCATCCCTCCTTCGTCTTCCTCTATCCAAAGCTCACCTTCGCTTCAAAAACGTTAGATGGAGGGAGAGATGAGTTTCGACTACCTCTTTGCCTCTCAACCACCACAACCCTCACTTCACCTCTCCCCCGACGCTCTCCCAAACCTCAAGCTTCTCTCTCAAACCTCATCAGCCCAACTCGCAAAAACATGTCCGGATCTCTTCGACCTTCCCTTTCCTTCCAGCGACAAGGCTCTCCTAGCTCGGAGCACACCTTGGATCTTTTCGTGGATTTCCAGTGTCCAAAGTGAGTCTCCAAACAATTTCCTTTGCTCTGTTGGGATGGGAAGATGAAGATGGAACAGACGGAGGGAAAGGTTGAGCTCGAGCTGATAACGCTTCCTGCCTTCTTTCACCTTCCTCGTTGGCTGGGATCAGGTCCGCCTTGATCACCAATAGCATCCAGGAGAACTTGATTCCTTGTGAGTTTGACTCTTTGCGGGTCGAGACGACAGGAAAAGGAGAGGCAGACGACCTGAGCTGACTTTCTTCTCCTCCCCTTTCGCTTTTAGTGATCTCCCCTGGGGGAAAGCTCGACGGGAAGCTCGCTATTGTTTTTAGAAGTGCTCCTCAGAACTGTAAGAGAATCATCCCTAGCCTCCTGTGGTGAACTTTGGGCGGGGAAGCAAGCTCCGACGCTGACTTCCCTCTTCTCTCTCCTCCTCACGTCGCGTTCAGGGCACATCTCCTCCGCCTACCTCGCCGAAACGGCCTTCGCCGTCGGTCGACTCACCGGATCCTCTGCTGCTTTCTGGCAGACGGTCCTCGTGCTTTTCGAGAACCAGTCCAACTTCTTCAACGTGCGAGCGTCGGGGTTGACTCCCATCCAGATTCGAGAGGAGGCTGCTTCTCGTGAGTTCTACTTGTCTTCTCTTCCTATCACTACTTCCCTATCGTACTCCAAGATCTAGTGAAGCTTGTCTTATGTTCGATCTTTCTCTTGGATACACGTTCAGTCGTCTCCGCTTCGTTCAAGGGAGGAGACGCGTCTGTCTCGTCCGCCGACATCATCAAGCTCACCACCAACCAGGGAGCTCCCAACGGCCCTACCATAGTTACTGAGGATCTTCAGTACAATGGTTAGTCGGTTGAGGATCATTCGTTTCGCAAAGTCCATGAATCAAAGCTGACTCCTTCTTTCAACCGCGACCGTTCCAGTCAAGTTCGCTCGACAGCTTTCCATCCAGCACACTCCTTCGCTCGCTCTCGACGGTATCGTCCAGGGACACAACTTTGATGGAAGCATCGTCAACGGAATCTCCTCGAGCTGGGGAGCTTCCGAGTGGCAGGCGTGGTTGAAGGATGTTGTTCGAGTTTAAAGTCTTGCTTCTTCTCCGGTGATCTAGATGCGTAGCATGGTCATGTGAGAGCGAGAGAGCCTAGGAAGAGAAAACGTATAGAAGGTCATGCAAGTAAGTAAGTGAGTAGAAGAGGGAACGGGAAAGGAAGTAGCGCAGGTGATGAGAGTGAGAATAAGTCCGTCATTTGACGCGTCGACGGCGAGAGAATAAAAGCAAGCTAAGGGAACGAACAACAAGATGCGAGCGAGGGTCTATAGAAAATAAGTATATGGATTGGAGCTAGTAACTAGGGGATATGAGTGGGGTTCCGGAGAGAAAGGAAAGGGAGGCAAAAGGAGAGAGAAGCGTGCGAGGGAAAAAGAGAAAGGAGAGACCAGTTGAATCGAATGTGACGCGAGAGAATAGAAGCGAAGGGGGTCAAAGCAAAAGTAGGAATAGAGAGGAGCAAATGTGGGGATGAGAGCTACCTCCCTATGAAACGGGCGCCGACGCTGACGATCGCTTCCTCGTCCCTCCTCCTCTTCTTCCCTGCGTCGCGAGGCCCGAACCAGGGGGCGACTCGTTCTCCTCCCTTGACGAGATCTCGCCAGAAGACGACGTCGCCAGCCTGAGAAAGGTAGAAAAGAGGAAAAGAATCAGAGAGAGCCTCGATCGAAGAGCTGGGACCTGGAAGAAGAGAAAAGACGAGGAGGGAAGACTCACCTGCAACGCTCTTCCTCGCGAAACAACGCCCTCCGTGCTCGAAGGACGTGATCCAGTTGGGGAAGGATCGGATTCTGAGGAAGGTGAGGTGGATCGTTTGTGGGCTCCTGTATTCTCGAGAAGAGAGATCGGGTTTGTGGTCATGAGGGAGAGGTTGGAGGTGGGAGAGGTGGAAGAGTTGGCGAGCGAGGTGAAGGGGAAGGTTGAGGAGACGACGCCTGGTTCGTTGGGACTGTAGAGGCGTTCAGCGGAGACAACCTCATTTTGATGGAAGACGAACTGGAGGAACGAAGGAGGGTAGAAAGAAGAAGAAGCTCAGCGACAGAATTGCGACGCGTCGAGAAACTCAAGGTTCGACAAACTCACTCTGTGCCCGTTCGCCGACCTTTGGTTCTTTGCGACGGAGCTTGT
This sequence comes from Mrakia blollopis, assembly GCA_000950635.1. Classification (NCBI taxonomy): domain Eukaryota; kingdom Fungi; phylum Basidiomycota; class Tremellomycetes; order Cystofilobasidiales; family Mrakiaceae; genus Mrakia; species Mrakia blollopis. Next base: position 154,031 of record BBPU01000074.1, on the reverse strand, counting down.
GCATCTTGAGCAGGCGACAGCAATGTAGTAGCCTATCGAACGAAAGGCAAAGATGTGTGTCAGCATCGAAGCTTCCGGAGGTTGGGAAGGGAGAAAGAGAGAAGGTTCGAACTCACCGAGCAAAAAACCACAACCCAAACAGCCCATTCCCTGAGTCAAGCAGTCACACGTCCTCTCAGGTCCGTCCTTCGGTGCTTCTCCTCCTCCGTCGGGAACGAAGAGAGGCCCGACGTTGACTGGAACGGCGTCGGTCGAGTAGAGGGAGATATGAGGTTTGAGTAGGAGAACGGCCTGGGAGGAGCGAGGAAGTGAAAGGACGCGTCAGAAATCTCTTTTTCAGATGAACAACAGCAAGGATCCCGACCGTAATAGTTTCTTTTTTTAACTGACCTTCATCCCTCGATCCGTCAAAGGAAGAGCACAATGCCCACAGGAGAGTTGATAAACTCTGTGACCAAGGTTCGCCGACGCGGCTCGTTGAAGGGACGAGCTCGCTGCCGTGGGTTGGAAGAGAGCTGCCGAAGGGTTGGGAGGAACCAGGGATGTCGAGGATTGAGTGTTGGTAGTGGTAGTGGTGTGAAGGTGAGGCGGAGGAAAGCTCAGTCTCGAACCCTCACCGACGACCTCGATCCTCTGTAGACTCCCCGACGACGACGACGGCGATCCTCCGACTTGTTGCTGTTGAGAACGACCTCGACCTGCAGCGAACGCTTGAGCGAAGAGAAGCTCGTGTCGCTGCTGCTGAAGTCGAACGTAGTACGCCTGTTGCTGCTCCCTCGTCGACGACTGATTCCCTCCTGTCATCCAGCCCTGCTCCGACATAAACCTCGTCAAATCCTGGAGAGGAAGCGAGTCCTGATGTTGATCCTGAGCTACTCGCTGGTAAGGAGACCACGCATGAAGGTGCTGGTATCCTGTTCCATCGAGAGGGGGTTGCTGGCCGTAGGAAGCGAGGGATGGGTGAGGAGGTTGTTGGGAGAGGTGTTGAGCGGCCGAGGACGACGACGAGGGAGAGTGTATATGAAGAGGAGGAGCTCCTCCAGTAGCAGCGAGATGCTCTCCCATCCTCAGCAGACCAGCCGGGGGAGCCCAAGGTTGAGAGAAGGGGATTTGCGGGGAGGGAGAGGAGGAGAGGGACGTCGCGTTTGAGTTGTAAGGGGGTTGAGCCGCAGAGGAGTAGAGCTCGTTGGCCACGGAGATAGGTACGAGGGGAGGAGGAGAAGAACTTCGTTGGATGGTAGAGGAGCCGTCGGAGGTATTGGAGATCGAAGGCCAGATGGGGATAGCTAGAGGAAGGCGAGAGAGAGAGAGAACGAGAAACGTCGGTCAAAGGGAAAGGAGGGAGGGAGGAGGAGGCCGTCAGCTCAAGATTGGTCGGTGGTTCAGGGGAGAGCGGAAGGGACGATCTTTTGAGAATCTTCCAGTCGACTTGAGAGTGGTAGAGAGAGTGGAAGGAGAAGGAACTTACGATGAGACGAGAGCTGTTGAGCCAGGGAGGAAGGGGAAGGTCTAGAGGACGTCGGCGAGGAGGGGACCTGAACTCGGACATTTCGCTCCTCGGTGTCGATGAGGCGAGGCATGGAAGGGCTCGTGGAAGGAGAAGCGTCCATCTTCGACGAGGAGGAGTTCGATGTGAGGGAGAAAGCGAAGGAGAGGTCGGAAGGAGGGGAACTGAAGAAGGAAGGGAAACAAGGGGGGAAGAGGAGGGAGGGAAAGGGAGGGATGCGGTGACGAGAGGTCAGCTTGCACTCTTTTGAACTTCAACTTCACTGGCTCTTCTAAGCTTCCGACCAGAAAGAGCAAACTTTTTCACCGTTTTTCCTTTTGAAAAGCAAGTGGGAGTTGGTAAAGTCTAAACGGGATGGGTGTTGATGGGGAACGGGGGCGAAGAAGAAAGATTTGGATCCTTCACCACTCCACTCCTGAGCTTGTTCTTCGGTCGCTCCTAGGAGCGTTCCTGACTGCGAAGGAAGGGAAAGAAGGCGTCTGGTCTTCCTTGAAGAAGGGAAAGTGTTTGAACTCGATGCCCTCTCTCTGATGAGATCGAGGGAAACAGGTCGGGTGGTCTCGTTCAGACGGCGGAAGGGTGAGGAGGGAGTGAGAAGGAAGGTTAACCTCGCTCGAGAGTCGGGAAGCGGGAGCTGAAGTCGCATCAATCGACTTCCTAGGTCTGGCCCAGTTCTCCAGAGTTCACTGCATGGTTTGAGTTGGGCGGATGACTCGTGGACTCAGAAGTGGGGATCGGAGGAGGGAGATGGAGGAGGAGAGACTCGCTGTCGAGCTCATTCCCTCTCCTTCACCTTCACGGCCGCGTTTCTTTTTTTATCCGCCTTCGACGCGGCACGATCTTCCATCTTGCTTTTTAGAGTGGAGGCATAAGGGTTAAAAGGAGTATGGCATAATATTGTACGTACTGGAACCAGAATCTAAGAAAACACGGAGGACGAAAGACGAACCCAGAAATCAAAACAAATGGACGCGACTGAACAGGCTACCGAAAACTGAAACGACTCAGGTCCTTTTGCTGAGTACGGCCCCTCCTACTGATCTCCTCCGATATCGGCTCACTCAACATATAGCTAAGGTCGAGTTCTTGGTCGTTGGAAGGTGGCGCGAAGCTGAGGGAAGAAGCCCGACGAGGGCGAGGGGAGGGGAGGGCGAAGAGAGGGACGTCGTGCTTGTAGAGCGAAGGAACCGTCATCGACGAAGTTCCCGGAGAGGAAGGAGGAGTTTCCGAGAAAGTGATCGAGGGCTGAGACAGAGCGACCGAAAAAGTGGAAGAATGAGCTACATGTGATGAAACGGAAAGAAAGACACGAACGGACCTTGGTCTTCAACGCTTTCTCCGTCATCTCGTCGCTCTCCTCATTTCTCTCCGGCAGGGATGGTGCTTGACTACCTCTACGGATAAAGCTCGGTAGACGAGTGTCGGGTCCCGCGGCATCGGAGTAGTGACCGTAACTGACTTGGGCCCGGGTGGACGCGTTGTCCAGAGTCAAAGCAGCAGCTCGCTGGATCTCCAAGGGACGGCAGATGACCAGGAGACAGGTTATCGAGTAGAGTTTCCTGTAGGAGGTTATAGGCGAAGGAAAGATGCGTCAGAGAAAGGCGAAGATCACGAGAAGAGAGATGGGAAAGGAAAAATCGGACTGACGCGAGGATCGTTAAACCGACGGGAGCCAGTGGAAGATCTCTCGCCGTTAGGAAAATGATACACATCGCAAGTTGTAGTCTGGAAGGATAAAAGCCGTCAGAATCTGATGGGGGAGAATTGAAGGAGGAAGACGAACGAACGAGGCCAAAACGACGCCATTCGCCAACAGAATCGAGATGAGTCCGTCGAGAAGAGCTTTCGTGCCCTCGAAGGCTCCGGTATTCGAAGCTCGAAGCTCCCAGGTCAGAGTGAACGCAAGTATAACGTCGACAACCTGGAAAGAGAAGGAATCAAGGATTCAGCGTTGAGCAACGTCGCGTCGCTCGCGATCGAATCGTCAACGAAAGAGAATCATCTTACGGCCGAGCAGGTGAGGTTCACGGCTAGAAGAATCGAGTAATAGTCGATGATATTTGGAGGGATGACCTCGCCAATCCAGCGGCGACCATTGAGGAAGAGAACGACCATGGCAGCGGATCCACTGAAAAGAACACGAACAAGTGAAGATTGACGGCCTCAGCTCTCTCTCGGTTCGACAACCTGCTGAAAAATGGGACGGGAATAAACTCACGTAACAAAGCAAGCTCCAGCTCCAAAGAAAAGGACGCAAGCGAAGACGATAATCCATCTTTGGCGCCGGCTCTCGAGAGAACGCGCGAACGCGACCGATTTCCGGATGAGAAGGATGTGGGCTGAGGACGTCACCAGGGAGGAGGTGGTGAGCTCATAAAACTGGTCACTATTAGAGCCGTACAGTTCGAGCTCGGAGGAACGGGGAGGGGCTGACGGGCCGAACTTACGGATCGCGACGAGAAACGGGCTCGTGAGATGGTCGAGCAGAACTACAGGCGAAGTAGCGGAATAGGATAGCCATTTGAGCGTTCCTGTTCGACCGCAAGAGATAAAGATCATGTTTAGCTGGCGGAGGAAATAGATGGAACGAAGAATGTGGGGGGAAAAGAGGGAGGGAAGGCGGAGTACGAACGGAACTGAAGTATGAGATTGACCAGGCTTGTCGATCCGGCAAAGAGCTGGATCACGTTCAAGATGAAGATGACCTTGTAGTGGAAGAGATAGGGCCTTCTATCAGTCGCAGGAAGGTCTGGAGCAGCGAGAAGAGGGAGGAGAAGGGAAGGAGAACGCACAGCGACTGTTGAGCGAATCACCCGGTCGTGACGAGGGAAGTCCTTGTAGTAGTTCACCACCTGGACCTGGAATAGATAAGGGAAGTTATCAGTGACCAATGAGACCTGATGCTGAAGGAGACTCAAGGTTGAGGTGGTAGGAAAAAAAGGGCAAACGTACAGCGATAACTCCAAACAACAGACTCTCGCTCAACCCTCCCACCAAAAGATGTTTCATGACCTTCTCAGGTGAGCGAACCTTCTGGGTGAGCATCGGCAAGGTCACCCGTCTATCCAACGAGTTCAAAAGGTCCATTCCGACGAGGTGGCGTTACGAAGAGACTGTCGAAGACAGCCCAGAAGGAGGAACGAGGAGGGTGGGAGGATGGTGGTTTGGGCGAGCTGTTGAGCTCAAAGAGTTTCAGAGCGAGATCGTCAGCTGAGATGTGGGGGCTGATGTTGCTGCGGATAAATTGGAAGACGATTCGCTCGCGTTCGTGCGTGGGGAGGGTTGTCGGGTGTCGAGCGAAGTCTCAGGTGTGGGAATCGGAAGCGAAGGACGCCTTTCTTGCTCGGGATGCAGATTCAAGGTCGCGATAGAAGGGAGAAAAAGGATCTGCGAGATCAAGATGGCAAAGTACTTAGATCAGACTAGATCTCAACTACTGTCAGCAGTGGGGAGTAGGAGGAAGCGCGCTCACGTTGACGCGAGCATGATCTCTGCTCTTCGGCTCGACTCTGACCTTCTTCTGAGACCTGGGTATTCCAGCCACCTTTTGTTTCTTGCAAGAGGAGAAGATCCGGCAGGCTCCCTGGAAGCTTCCGCTTGAGCTCAAAGGTACGAGATGGCAGTGGAAGGAGGCAGGAAGGAGAGAAGGAGCGCTGAGAGGGAAGGAGGAGGAGTTGATGAGCTCGAGCTCGTAAAAAGAACAGCTCCGCGGTCTCTTCCAAGAAGGAGTCGAGTCGAAGCAGCAAGAAACTGGGTGAGAAGATCTTCTAGCGATGGGGAAAGAGGTGGATCGACGAGCAAAAGGCAGGGGGGAAGGAAGGAAGGGAGAGAAGGAGAAGAAGGAGGGAAGGGTTTGGGGTGAGCTTCAGGGAAGAAAGAGAAAGCTCAACCTCTTCCAGCCTCTTCTCCTCCTTCTCTCCCTTTTCCCCTTCGCTCCACCATTTCTTCGCTTCTCCCTTGTCACGAACGAGCGAGAGCGAAAGGCACGTATGAGAGGATAGCGAATCGAGGAGGAAAAACGTGCATGGGGTCGTATGGAGGGAAAAAGGACGACCTCAAAATTTCGACGAGTTCAACGTCTTTCTCCTCCTTCGCCTTCTTTCTCTTCCTCGCCACCACTCAACAAAGCAGAAACGAAATTAGCAGACGAGAACCTCAGCCATCAACCTCCCTCGCTCCAAAGAGCAAGAGAAAAGCCGAACACAGAGGGGGAGGAGGGGAGGGGATAGGTGGTTTAAAAGCCCTCAGAAACGTCTCGCGAGCCCGATACCGTCTATCCACTACCTCGCAAGCGAGGAGCATCAAGATTCGATCCACTTCATCGACGACCTCCCTAAGCCCCTAGAGGTAGAAGGGAGAGCCGCTTGTCCTCCGTGAAGGGCTGCGAGTAGGATCTCAACCTCGGGCTTGAAATGATGTGGCTAGTGTAAACTAGCAAGACCAGTTGTTTCTCTATAGAAATGAATCCTGCAGAGTCTGGAGGAGGAGGAAAGCAAAGAGCAAGAGAGGTCAGTAAAGGGTGAGAAGGGAGTAGAGGGAAGAGGAGGGGAGGGAAAGGAGACTAACGTGGTCAATGAAGAGAAAAGAGAAGGAGGGAGGAGGCGAGCTTTTGAGGGATTCGAGCAGAGCGGTGCTGTTCACGTGTTGAGGAGGGAGGGAGGGAGTTGCTGTTGTAGTTGAGAGGAGAAGGGGTGAGGGGGGGAAGCAAAATAATGGTTGTAGGAGAGAAGAGAGGATGAGACGAGGAAGGTTTTTCGAACGGACGAAATCGAGGAAGGTCGCGCGCGTCGAGCAAAGTTTTGAACGAGCTTTCCTCGTTCTCTCGCTGGGGAGCTTCGACCTCACTTTAGACCAGTGACTCGGGAGAGCTCTGTGACATCTGGAAGAGAGGATACAGCTCGGTTGATGTCCCCTGAGAGAATAGCAAGCGGGAAAGAGACCCATCGTCTTCCGACTCGAAGACGCGTCGCGGTTGACTTTCTTTGCTGCTCGTTCCCCACTTTCTGCACCTCTCCGATTGCTCTTTTGGTAGTAGATGAGCTAAGATTAGATCGGCGAATCTTGGGGTGGATTTGGCCTGAGGTGGTAGAAGGGCGAGTGTGAAGAGACCAGGCGGTCGCTGGAGTTGAGCTGAAGCAGGTCTGGGGACGAAAGAAGCTCTGGGATTGCTACCAATCGAGGTCAGAGATGTCGCAAGTGAGATGGTGGAGATAAAATGATTCAGAATGATACATGGACGAGAGGAGAGAACTCGAAGCTCTCAAAGATGATCGGGCGCGTCGCGAGTTCGAGACCAACGGTTTCCTCAGCTCTGTCGACTCCAACCATCGGACTTTTTTTTCTTCTACTTCATTTCTCGGAGAGATATCTACGAGCACTCGAACGGCCTTCGGCGTCGTCGTTCTCCAGATGCGAGATTCTCCTGACAGCCAGAAAGAAGGCGATCGCACTCGCGAAATCGCTTGAGAGGTGAGCTGATCGTCGTCTTCCCTTCCTCCACCGAACTTCCACGTTCAAAAACTCCATCTTTCCTTTCTGTCCACTCCTACCTCTCCTTTCTTTCTCGCCAATCACTACGACCGCGTCCTCCTGAATCATGGGTCTCTTGGGTCTCTTCTCTCGTTCAATCTGGTTTGTTATCTCTCTCGTCCCTTCCCTCTCCTCCCTCTTTCCCCGCAGCTGACCGTTCTGCCCTCTCTGCTCTCTTGCAGCAACATCGCTGCCTTCGCGTACCCTTCCTACGCATCCTACAAGTCCATCACTACGAACGACCATCCTCAGATTGAACGCTGGCTCGTTTACTGGTGTGTCGTTGGAGCGTTGACGGGAGCTGAAGGTGCCGTGGGATGGATCGTTGCTTGGATCCCCTTCTACTCGGAGATCAAGCTGGGGATCATGCTTTGGATGGTAGCCCCTCAGACAGAGGTGAGCGAAAGGATCTCTCTCGGACGTTCTTACGGCGGGAAAGGAGGGGAGAAGGGGTGGCGATGAGCTTTAGAAACAAGGGAGGGAAGGAGATACAGAGCAACCCCCCTTCTCTCCTTCTGAGCTTTCCGAAAGCTCCACCCGCTCTTCGTTTCGGTTTTTTCCTTCGATAAGGAGTCTGTCGAGATCTTCATGGACTGACTTCAGCTTCTGCTTGCGCCGCTGGGTCTCCAGGGGTCCACCTACGTCTACCGAAACTACCTTTCGCCCCTCTTCACTTCCCACGAAAGAGACGTCGATGCTCTCCTCGGCGACGTTCGATACATGGCCTCGGGTTGGATCTCAAGAGGAATCACCTACGTCTGGAATCAAGCTAGGGATAGACTCAACGTGGGCCTAATCCCTCTCTCCCATCTCTGCACTCCTCTCGTCCCTTCTGCTCAGCTGACCATCTCGTTTCGCGTCTCTCTCTCCCTCTCCCCTGTTCTCCCTTTCTCAGCTCTCCTCGCTCATCCCTGCGGCTCCTACCTCCACTCAATCCGTCGACCAATCCTACCACCCGTATCCTTCTCCACACCTCTCTCCCAGTATCGCCATCCCTCCTTCCCTTCACTCCATCAACTCAGCTCCCTCCTTCCCCGTCTCCCAACACGCTCCTTCCTCCTCCTCTTCCTTCCCCTCCTACCCTCAGCAACACCAGTCTTCGCAGCAATCCGCCCACTCCTCCGCCTACAACTATGCTGCATCCTTCGTCACTCAGTACGCTCCCATCGCCATCGCAGCAGGCCAAGCTCACCTCGCAGCAGCTCCGGGTCGACGAGCCGTCTCCACGCCAGGAAGCACCTCCACCTTCGAAGCTCGACAACCCTCTCCTCCTGGATCCACTACCTCCTCAGCTTTCGCATCCGGATCCAACTCTCGACCTCTCTCGACGGGAGAGATTCGTTCTCGACGAGCTCAACTCGAAGCCGAACTCGCTGCTCTCGCGTCTCCTCCTCATGGCTTTGGAAACAGCGGAGGAGGGAACGATGGAGGAAGTGATGACGGTGTAGGAGGATCCAGGTCGGGCAGCCCTTGGTTGGATCAGAGCGCGTACGAGCAGATTGGAAGGGACGAGATTGACGACGACGCGAGTGGATTTGCGGGAGTTGGAGCTGGAGGAGGGAATCATCCGGCTGCAAGTGGTTGGTTCGGATGGGGTGGGTCTTCTCAGGGATACGAGAAGGTTCAGAAGAGAGAATGAGGGGTCAGAGATCCAGCCAAGAGGTCTAGCTCAATCTCTTATCGCTCGTTTCTTCTCTTGCTTACGTTTATATCTTCCTTTTGGGCTCCTTCTTCCATGTTTTCTTCTTCTTCTTCTATCTGTACCACCATAATATGTCGACTCACCTTTCTGTAACTGTTTCGCTCGTCAGTCTGCTTTCCCTTCTTCCTTTCTAGCTCTCTACTCTATGTTGTCCGCGTTTACCTCTCTTTTCGACGGACTACCGACCGTTTGCAGCGTTAGGGTTACGATTACGATGCTTTGAAACAAACCGTTGGCCGGCCGGAGACGAAGGAGCGCGGAAGAGAGAGCGAAAGGAACGTCGACGCGTCGACCATCTTCCGACTTGGGATCTTTTTCACAGGCTACCGAAGACGTTGAACGAGCAGAAACCTATGCGCATACAAAATCGGCGATGTGAAAACAGAATGTAAAACGAAACGAAGGATAACGAAGGTAAGAAGGTACGGAAAGAGAAAGACGGAAAGAGAGAGTACAAAAAGTGTAAAAAAGCCTCGAGCGAACGAAACAAGCGAAGGCTCACAGCTAGGGACCTCCCTCTTCGCTACTGTCCTCCCCACCGCTGCTGGCCATCGAACCCATTGCCCTGCAGTCCCATCATCAACTCCGGCGGCAGGTCCCCTCCCCCTCCTCCTCCTCCCTTCCCGTTCGACTTCTGAGCCGCCTGCATCTGCTGCTGCTGCTGCTGGAACTGATGAAGCTTCCTCCGATTCTCTCCCAGTTCGTTGATCTGAGCGGGAGTCATGTTGTTCAGGTTCGGCATCCCGCCGAAGTTGACCGGCTGTTGTGGTTGGTGATGAGCGTGTTGGGTCGGCTGCTGGAAGTTCCCGTTCCCAGCGGCTGCGAACGTCGACGCGGCGGGTGGAGGAGGAATTGGGATGGAGAGGGGTTGGTTGAGACGTTGCTTCTTCTTGGCTGGAGCGGAAGAGGAGGAGGAGGCGTCTTCGAGTTTGGGTTGGATGGGAGGAGGTGGTGGTGGAGGAGGAGCGGCTCCCTTGGCTTTGTGAGACTTCTTCTTCTGTTTGGTGGAGGTGGAGATGATAGAGGTATCGGAGTCTTGACCGTTCTCGGTGGTAGAGGGAGGTGGTGGAGGAGGGTGGGTTGGTTTGTTCTTCATCGACGTCTTGGGATGACCCTTGGCTGGAACCTTCTTGGGAGCGACGGCTTCTGGAGGAAGGGACCCATCCTCCTGCTCCTCCTTCTTGGTCGACTTCTTCTTCTTCGTAGTCTTCTTCTGCTCGTCTGATGGTCCAGGGGTTCCTGCTCCAGAATTCGAAGCCGATCCGTTGTTGGCCGACTGGAGAAGCTGCTGCTGCTGTTGCTGGAGGTTGTAGGGTTGCTGCTGATGTTGAGACGAGGGTGGACGAGAGATACCGTTTACATTCTGATAGGCGGGTTGAGAGCCGTTGTTGTTGTAGCCGTTCGAGGAGGAGATCGGTTGGGAGGCGGAGTTGTCGAAAGGGTTGGTGAACGTCGCTGGAGGTTGGTAGAGACCGGATCCAGAGTAAGGAACGGTGGCGGCGGCTTGACGAGAGGCTTCTTCGGTCTTCGCCTTGAAAGCGAGGATGGTTTCCAGACGAGAGAACCTGAAGAGAAGAAAGAGAAGAGCTCGAATCAGTTCGAGCGACATCGCGAGCCTCCTCGTCAGTCGAAAGGGACGCACGATGGTTGGAATCCTCTTGGATCCTTCGGCATTTCTCCGGTGTGCAAGAGACGATCCTTCCACGTAGCGTCCTCGGCCTCCTCCGTCGTCCTGATGTCTCGCTTGGCTGGTCTCGGAACCGCTGCTGAAGCGTTGAGGGAACAGCTCGCGGGGACGATGGGCGACGGTGAAGTGAGGGAGACGGCGATGTTGGCGACTCGAGTTGCGTAAAAGGAGGTTCCGAGGAAGAGAGGAGGTGCGGTAGCAGCCTGGAGAAAAAGAAATAGATGGCAGATATGTCAACGGAGAGGTTGAAGGTCGAGGAAGGTAAGAAGAAAGTCGGCACTCACAAGGACCCTCGACTCGAGCTGTAAAGCATCGTAATCATCCCACTTTCCACCACTGACCTCCTGATTCATCTCACAGATATCTTCCCATAAGCTTCCAGGCGAAGGGTGAAGAACGATCCTAGCTGGCGGAGCAGACGTGCGAGAAGGAGGAAGGTCGAGAGTCGAGGTCGACGCTTCCGATGGAGGAGGACGAGTCCGATGATCGATGAGCTCGACGATGAGGCAGCCTTCGTAGTAGGGAACCTTGGCTGCCGAGAGAGCTGGGATGAGGTCGGAGGGGATTCGTTGAGATCGGACGGCTTCCAGGAAGGCCTTTTTGAGGAGGAGCGACGACGAGGAGGGAGGAAAGGAGCGGAAGAGGTCAGCTCGAACTCCAACGAAACATGCCCAGTACGAGAGCAGGTACAGAGCTGAGAGTCCGAGTTTACCTTCATAGGACTCTCGTATGGGAATACCATGTTCTGGTGTCGAGAAGGGGGCGACAAAAGTCAGCAACTGAGATGGATGGGTGGATCGTTGAGCTCTGGGAAGGGAGGGAGGGAAGGAGAGCTGACCTGGTCCTTGAACCTGAAGTGTTTCGGGTACAGTTCTATAGACACAGATGCTGGGAGTTTCCTGTACTTTTTGAGGATTCCTCTGCTCTCCTTGTGGAGGTTGTAGACAGAAGATGTGGACATTCCGGGCAAAGAAGTCGAGGGAGGATGGAAGCCGTTGAGAGGAAGGAAGGGAATCGAGAGCTCGAAACTCAAGAGAGCGAGCGGAGAGAGAGCTGGCAGTTCGCCCTTGACTTCCATCATCAAAACCTGACAAAAATGGCTAGAACTCCTCTCACTTCGAGACCTCTCGATCTCCTTTACTTTGCGTTCTTCGTCGTGAGTCTGAAGCTCCAGAAAAGGGCTGAGATCGCAACGAGAAGACGAACGAAGTGCCGAGCTGACTTTTGGCTCCCTTCCTTCTTGTCTTTCTCTAGATCCATATAGTGCGTCTCGGGGAGCGGGATCTACAAGATCGAGATTCGACGTATCATACTGACCTTCTGCCGATGTCTCTTCTCGAAGCCCGCTACCCTCTGCGTCGAGTTCGTCCCTTGATCAGCTCACCCACTCCTCCTTCCTTCCTCTCGCTCAAGCTCACGCGTCGTCGCTTCTTTGCCTTCCATCCTTTCCCTAGTCTTCAAGCCTTCTACCCAGTAGAATTGACTCCTCAGATCCTTAAGGATCTCATGAACTTCTACATCTCTATCACCAACGACCCGACGATGCAGGTCAGTGCGCCGTTTATCGAACCATTTCTCCTCTTCCTTCGTCACGTCGGCTCTCTCGGCTCTCTCGAATCTCACCTCTCTCCTTTCTTTCTTCTTCCGTATTCACAGGGAGTCCTCGGCCTCACAGGCGCCAAACCTATGGAGTTCCTCTGGTTCAAATCCCTCCTCTACCTCGAAGCGATCTTCCAGCTCCCGATCTTCTTCATCGGCGCGTACGGACTCTTCCACAACAGTCGTCGAGTTTGGCCTCTCCTCGTCATCTACGGAGCTAGCACGGCTACTACGCTGCTCCCAGTCCTCGCGATGGTGCTTGCTGCTCCAGGGGAGAACGGAGGGAAGGAGTCGTTGTCGGTCGAGCAGCGAGGGATGCTGCTCGCGAGTTACCTTCCATTCCTGTTCTTGCCTGTGAGTACAACCTTCACCACCTCTGGTTGGAAATAGAGAGTGGATCTTTGACTGAATCGTGTCCTCTTCTTGCTCGTCTCACTTTGGAACAGCTCTTGATGTGCGTCGAGGTCGCGTCGAGAATCAGCCGAGCGTTGGCGTCTACGCCCAAGCTCAAGGGGAACTAGGTATTCGTCCAGAAGCGGGGGTGCGAGAGTAGATATATGTATAGAGCTCCGATGGGATACGCATGCACTTGGGTTGCTCAAGATATGGGAACAGGAGAGGTTGAAAGACGGGTCACTTCGAACTCTGCTTTTGCTCGACGGACTTGACGGAGAAACGGAGGAAGAGCATAACATGATCTGAAGGTCGTGAATCGAGGAAGCGAGAAGAAGCCAGTGCAAAGTAAAGAAGAACGATAGAACCCAGACAAAAGATGAGAAACGAAGCGAAGATGAAAACAAGACGGGTCCAACGAAAGGGAAAAACAACAACTTAGTACTGCTCCTTCCTGAACAACTCGTAGACCTTGATACTCAAAGCCTTCCCAATAGCTCTCCTCGACCCAGCCGCAGCCTTGACCGTCCTCTCCAACAAAGTCCTCCCTCGATCCCCTCTCTTCCACTTCTTCTCCTTCTCCACCATCTTCTCCTCCCCTCCAGCCTTCGCCACCGCTCTCTCCTCCTCCTCATCAGCCTCCTTGAACGCCTTCCACAGGCTCCTAGGTGTAGGGTAGATTTCCAGGATGGCGGAGACCTTTTCAGCAGAGAGACCAGAGACGGTGAGCAGCATTTGCCCCCAGACTTCCCCGATGGTGACAGAGGCGGATTTGGAGTTGAGTTCGCAGAAGGCTTTGTAGGTGGTTTTGTAAGGGTTGGCGGGTTGAGTGGAACGGAGGTGGGCTTGGAGGGGGAGATAGGAGGTTCGAGTGATGGAGGAGTTGGGGATTAGGTTGAGGGTTTCGTACTGCGACGGAAGGAAAAGAGAAGAGTGAGAAGAGAGAGATTAGCTCTCGTTGGATTCGAAGACGGCGAGGAAAGAGAAGTTTGGACTTGGACTTACTTCCAGTAATTCGACGATAGTATCGTGCATTCCCTTGAGGTAGGAGACCGAATCCTCCACCGAGTTTGTTCTCTTGACGAAGAATCCATCGATGACCTGAGTTGAAGAGACGGCGGTCGCGACGGAAGCAGCCCAGACCTCTTGCTCGATGTCGAAGTCCTCGATAAGGTAGATAACTTGTTCGAGTCCAGAGTTCTGCATTCGGTACTGGAGGTCAGGGTCCCCCCCAAAAAAGAGGAAGGGGAAGAGTCAACGAAGTGCTTTTGGAAGAAGGAAAGAAGGAGCGACGCGTTTCGACTCACCTTCTGCTCGTGAAACCTCCCGTCTGTGATACTCGCCACGAGATCGTCCAACCTCTTTCTCTCAATCACCCAGCTCAACACACACTCGTCCTCGTCGTCATCAAGCCCACCGCCATCCACCCTTTTCGCGATCCAAAGCACATCTCCCAACGGCAACGCTCTCTGCTCGACCTCCATTCCGTCCTGTCGCAGCGCGTCGAGGATTCCGGATCTGTTGTTCTTGGACTTGATTTCTCGGTTATCGAGGACCATCGTGATCGAGTAAGATCCTGCTGGCCAGGTGATGGGAGCGAAGTCGAACTGGGACGATGACCCAGCGACGTTGGGGAGGATGTTGTCGGCGTCTTCCTCTGGATGAGCGTAGTGTAAGTTCTCCTCGAGGGTGAAGATAGAAGAGTTGGCCTTCTGGGTGGAGAGACGTCGAGAGGGGTTCTTGACGAGAGCGGAGGGTCGAGCTTTGCCTAAAGTGGTGGCGGAGGTGGACGTGGAAGCTGCAGCGGAGGGTTTGGGATTGGAAGGGCCAGCGATGGCGTTGGAGTTCGAGGGACCAGCGACGGCGTTGGAGTTGGAGTTGGAGGATGTTGAGTAGGCGGCGTATCCAGCTCCTCGAGGAACGACGGGTTGAGAAGCTCGACTGTTAACGATGTTGGCGAGGAGGTTCGGCATTCCTGGTCCCGTCATCGAGCTGGGAGCCGATAGGGTTCTTGGCATCCCCTTCGGAACGAGTCTCGACTCGTAAGCGACGTTGACGGCTCTCGGTCCTCCACCTCCTCCTCCGAGTCCTGGTGCTGGAGACGACGACGGCGGTTGCGATCTCGAAGGTCCGGCGACTTGGAAATGACTTCCGAGTCCTGGTGCTGAAGCGCCTCCAGGTTGAGAAGGAGGAGGTGGCGGAGGCGCGTTGGGGAAGCCAGGAGCTGAGGCAGAAACGTCGTCGTCGCGGACCCAGCCGAACGAGGTAGGTCCTGCGTTGCTTCGTCCTTCGGGAGCGGTTTCGATTCCGACGACGTTGGATTTGACGAAGGGCATGTTGACCTGAGAGGTTCGGAACTCGATCTTGACGAAGATATCGGTGTCGTTCTCTTCGTGTCCGTGCTTCATCCTCGCCTCATCGCGAACCTTGAGCTGATCGCCAGCTCGGTCTGCGACAGGAAGCGAAAGAAAGAGGAGGGAAGAGGTCCGTCAGAGTCGATTGATACAACGAGGGATGCGTTTCGATAGCTTGCACCTGTTCAAGAGAGTATACTCACTGACAAAGAAGTACCCAAACTTCTCTGGCTCGCGAGCGACAGGTCGACTCCCTCCCGCTCTCCCAACTCCGTCCAACCCCACTCTTCGTCCTGCGCTCTGCTCCTCCCTCCCCATCGCGGCCGAAAGCATCTGACTTGCCGAGAGCTTAGGACCGGAGGGTTGAGATCCGGACTGTTGAGAGGAGCCTTGAGAGCCAGAAGCACGAGCGCTCGCCGACGCGACTCGGTCTCGACGATCTTGCTCGTAAGGGTCGACGGGAAGATCTTGGTAGAGGAAGTTGGCGAGTTCGCTGCATATAAAGAAGTGTTGCAATGAGTATGATGTGCGTGGAAGAGACGCAAAGGAAGGAAGAGAAGAGGTAGCGAGAAAGAAATACTTACACTCCAGCTTCGGAGAGCCAGAACTTGGCCGGTCGACCTGAGGTTCCCGTGAGGTCGTTGCTGCGGAAAGAAAGAGCAGAAGACGATCAGCATGCGTAAGATACGAGTGAAGAAGGAGGCGTGACTCACTTGTTGAGAGTTTTCATCCTGTGGAGATCAAAAACGAATCGAGCAAACGCGACGGTCAGTACTCTCGTCTCTCCTCGCTTCCACTCCTTCTCTCGTACAAAGGCCTCACCCATTCCAAGCCGTGTAATAATCCTGGGTATTCTTCTTCGTAAAGCTCGTCGCACACCACCCTCCCGCCTCGGCAGCACTGATGATCTCGTCTTTCGACAGCTTCTCCCCGCTCGGTCCTTCCTGCCTCATCGCCAGCAAGATCGCGTATGCTCCAGATCCCTTGGAGGGAACGTATGCCTTCTTCCCTCCTCCTGCTTTAGGCTTTCGAGCTGCTGCTGCCTTCTTCTGCTGCTTCTCGAGAGCTCGAGAAGGGACGATGTCTCCTTCGTCCTCGTCCGAATCGACGACTCGAGCGGGAGCTTTGGACTTCTTGTTGGGGTCTTCGTTCTGACCTAGATCACGACGACGTTTGCCGGACATGGCGAGGGATTCGGCTGAGGTGGAAAACGGGATTTGCCTCAGCGGGAGGGCGGACGGAAGGGGAGGACGCGAGCTCACGAGAGAGAGGTGCGGCCACGATTCCGTGTTGCTCGTTGTAGGCTTCCAGTTTCTTCTGAAGTCTAGGAGATGGAAGGAAGAGAAGACATGAGCGGTGAATCTTAGAGCAGATGACGAGTTCTATGCTCACTTCAAGACAATTCCAGGACCGATGCCGTTGCATTCCGCCAGATTGGCTGGGTTCGCTTCTGCTCGAGGGAAGATTCGAAGGTTGTTGCACGCCTTCTTGTAGGTCGAGGCGGATTTAGATCCCTTCTCTGTAGCTTCGTCTCGGAACTCTGGAGGCGATAGGATGACAAGAAGGACGGAGTGAGTCGGAAGGAGGAACGGTCCGAGACTCAGACGCGGAGGGAAGGAAAGGAGAGGTGTGAGCTCACCTTCGAGCCACTTGAGAAACTGGGGATTCGGGCACGGCGGCTTCGGAGGCATCGCAAGAGAGGGAAGGAAGGGAGTCGAGAGAGATGAGGGAGCTGTGAGATGCGAGGAGGCGGAGAGATCAGCTCGATCTAGAGGGCGATGGAGGGCAGAAGCTGAGGAGGAGGGAGGGAAGGGGGAGGGAGACGAACGAGGAAAGGTGGCTCCAGAGGTGGCTCGAGGATAGAAGAAGCGGGAAGAGAGAGTTGAAGTAGGGTGGATGTGAAAGGGCCGCGCTATGCGAAGGACAGAGGACCGAATCGTGGTGACAACTTGGAGGAAGAGGGGGTGGGGTAGCTGGTGGGTGAAGGGAAGGAAGGAGTCTCGTCGAGCTCACTTTCAGACCGACGCGACTCGAAAAAGCAGCCCCTTCCCTGAGATATTTTGATTTATCTTGGGAGAAGCTGTATGCAAATATGGACCGTCTCTCAAATCATGAGAGAAATTGAGCTCGAGAAATCTGGTATAAAAGAGGGAGGATAAGACCGAAAAGAGATTGGTCTTCCTTTCGTTGAGCTCAACGTTGTCTTCCTCCTATCCACAACTCCCTCTCCCTTTCTTCCCTTCTGCTCAAAGCATGGCCCCCTCAGCAGTCACCTCTCTCAACGTCCTCCTCCCTTCTCTACCAGCTGGACCTGCCACCATCGAGTTCGACACCGAGACGGGCAAGATCACAGCCGTTCGAGAAGGAGTCAATTCAACCGACCTGCTCGACGTTTTAGACCTCGGATCTGCCTTCCTCATACCTGGGCTTGTAGAGTGAGCATACAAGCACTCTTACTACACAACTAGCAGCGTGCCCACAAGATGCTGACCTCCCTCGTCTTTTTTCCCAGCTGCCACGTTCATTTGAACGAACCTGGTGAGCTTCCCGGCCGAATCCCGTTCGTTGCGATGCTCTTCTCGACCACGAGCTCATACATCCTTCGCTTCTCATCCAGGTCGTACAGAATGGGAAGGGTTTGCTACTGGTACCCGAGCAGCTGCTTCAGGAGGAGTCACGACCCTCATCGATGTGCGTTTTCCTTATCTGAGCTTCCGTTTCTCTCTCCTTTCGAGCTCGAAACTGATCCGACTTTCTCTCGCTCCCACAGATGCCTCTCAACTCGATTCCTCCTGTCACTACGGTTCCAGGACTGGAAGCTAAGCGAGCGGCTGCTGTTGGACAGCTTTCGGTCGATGTAGGGTTCTGGGGCGGAGTGATTCCGGGAAACTCTGTTCGTTTCGTCCTCATCTCCTCACGTCCTCAGCTCGTACAAGCAAGAACTGATCTTTCTTCTCCGTGTCTCATCTTCCAGGGAGACATCAAACCTCTGATAACCGCTGGAGTGAAGGGTTTCAAGTGCTTCCTCATCGAGTCAGGAGTCGAGGAGTTCCCTTGCGTCGACGAACACGATCTGCGAAAAGCGTTGGCTGAACTTGAGGTTTGTCGACCTTCACTTTTCTCTCCCTCTCCTCACATCTCATTCGACTGGTGTTGAGCTTCCTCGTCCTCTCTTCCTTCTTTTCAACCAGGGAACCGACATTCCTCTGCTCTTTCACGCCGAACTCGACCCTCCCTCCTCTCCCTCTTCCTCTCCTCCCGCCGTCGACTCTTCGGATCCAACCTTCTACTCCACCTTCCTCGCCTCTCGCCCAGACACCTTCGAGACTTCAGCCATCGCTATGGTCATCCGTTTGATGAAGGAGTTCCCCTCTGTACCTTGCCACATCGTGCATCTCTCGTCGGCGGAAGCTCTCCCTGCCATTCGAGAGGCGAGGGCTGCTGGAGCGAGATTGACGGTGGAGACGTGCTATCACTACCTTTGGTAAGCTTATTGTGATACTTTCACCTTCGAAGTATCGAGACTGAAACTGACCATGTTTCCGCTTGTTCTGCAGCATTGAAGCAGAGGCGATCCCTCATCGTCACACTGAATTCGTTCGCCCTTCTTCCTCCACCGTGTTCTCGAGTCTCGAGCTATTTACTGATCCTAACCTCCATCTCTTCTCTCTCTATCCAGAAATGCTGCCCTCCCATCCGATCCTCGGCGAACCGAGAGCTCCTCTGGTCGTGAGTGCTCTTCGTCGCGTCGTTCGTCTTCTCTTTTCTTCCTCGCTGACGTATCTTCCCTTGGTTCCCACACCTCCTTCGCAGGGCCCTCCTCGACAACACCATCGACTATATCGTCTCCGACCACTCTCCGTGCGTTTCTCAGCTCAAGAACCTCGACACGGGCGACTACTCGACAGCCTGGGGAGGAATCAGCTCTCTCGGTCTCGGATGCTCGCTTCTTTGGACAGAGTCGGCTAAACGAGGCTTCGGGATCGAAGAAGTCGTCAAGTGGACGAGTGGAAGGACTGGAAAGATGGCGAGAGTCGAGGAGCAGAAGGGAGGGTTGAGAGTCGGAGGAGACGCGGATTTCGCTGGTGAGTCTCGACGCGTATGCGTTCGAGCTCGGAGACGCCGAGCTGACGTTACCCGGCTCTGCGGTATCCTACAGTCTTCGATCCCAATGCTTCGTTCATGGTAACAAAGGTGAGTATACCACTCTTTCCTCTCGAATTCGAATCGGTTTTGACTGATCTCTTCTTCCGTTTCATCATTTCCAGGACTCGCTGAGCTTCAAGAACAAGCTTAGTCCTTTCGAAGGCTTCACTCTTCAGGGACGGATCACGTCAGCTATCTTCGTTCGTCGCTTCCAGCTTCTCCTCTCGGTACTGACGATCTGGTTTGGTCTTCGACTTTTCTCCAGCGCGACGTATCTTCGCGGTGAACGTATCTTTAGCGTCGAGGAGGGAGTTTTGGGAGGAGAGCCGAAAGGACGGATGCTCTGATCGCTAAGCAGAAAGGCTCTTATGGAATGATGTGCATGATCTGAACGAGAGCTAAGGGGGAGAGACGAGGACTCGAGTCGTCGGCCTCAACAACGCGTCTACCTCAACGCGCTTCTGTCTCGTCTAGCCGTCCTGAATGAGAAGCAGAAACCTAAAGCTCTGTTGAGAAGTCGCATCATGGAGACGAGCCGCGTCGAGTCGTTTCTAGCACCTTCTCTCTTCTCCATAGTTCTAGTAGTTTCTCCGTAGGTAGCTTAGTCATCTCTTGTAATAGTAGATACGTCATAGGTGCTGCGGAGGGTTCTCGTCGAGTATATAAGGAGGGCTCGCACTGAGAGGAGGAGGTTCTTCACTTGTCCTGAAGACCATCCTCCTCCAGACCATCCTCCTCCAGAGACGAAACCTCACAACAAGCTCATCATCACAGATATCCTTGAAAGGTATGGACAAGGAGGAAGACGGTTGCCACGAACTAAGAAGACCTCTTTCGCTTCCGTATTCATCTTCCTGACCGAGCGTGATGGGTTGTCGATGAGTCGCGCCCATGAAGATCGACCGACGAAAGAAAGAAGTCCTGCGAACAAGAGGGGAGTCCGTGGTCCTTGAGGGAAGGAAGATTAGAGCGGAAGCGAAGAAGAGCGAGGAGGCTTTCGTGGGAAGACGTTCCGCGTTCAATTTGCTTCCTCGTCCTTGATTGCGAGAGGGAACCGCTTCCCGCTTGAAGGGCTCACTCTATATACTAGCCTCTTAGAGCTCAAAGCTCGGTCTCCTCTCGGTCCTTCGTCTTTCGAGCCAGTCGACGACGCGAAACCGCGACGCGTCTGGATTCGACATCGCCTCGTCTTCCTTCAGCTCTACACTTCCAGGACTTCCAGACTTTCTGAGCGAGGACAGAACTTTACCTCCATCTGCCTAAGTTCCTCTCTGCTCAACTTCGTCTCGTGTTTCTCCGTCGTTCCTCTCTACATGCGGCCTCGTTCCTCTCCTCCGCTCTCCATCTTCCTCTCTCTTTCCCAACCCAAGAGAAGCGTCCAAGAAGCCAGTCGTATCTTTAGTGTCATGGATCCCAACCCCTCCTCCTTCTCCCCAGTCTCAGAAGCCAAACGGTCGAAAACCATTTAGAATCCTGTTCGAAAGCAGACGTGAAGCGAGAGAATGAAAGAGTCAGTCGCGAGCTCTCTCTTGACACGAACCGAAAGGCAATAGAAGAGGAGATGAAACTCACGGAGAGCCTGGAAGAACCACTTGTTCTTTCCCGAAGAGTATCTGTGAGGGGTGGGAAGGGATCGAGAAAGGGGAAGAAGGATGGGAAGGTGACGGAAGGAGAGGGCGAGGTCAGCTCGACGTTCCTTCTTCGCGAGGTGGTGAAGGAAGTTCGACTAACCGGTCCTCGAAGACCTTCTTGATGGTCTTCTTGGCGTCCTCTCGCTGCGAAGGCTGTATTGGAGGAAGGGCGGAAGCGAAGGGGAGGTCAGCAAGGGGTCGAAGGAACGAGGGTTCGGCGGCGAGCGAAAGGCGAAAGAACGAACCTCCTTGAAGGTCTCAACGGTGACGGATCCCTTGAGGGCCTCGAGGTCAAGAGCGTATCGAGTGGGCATAAGGTGAGAGTAGTTGATGGCCTGGTGAACGAAGGAACGGGCGAGGGAGGCGACGAGACGACGAAAGAAAAGGTCAGCTTCGACTCCTTCCTTCCTTCCCGACTTTCCTCCTCCTTCCTCCGAAAAGCAGAGACGACGGGAACGACAGACTCACCTTGATGAAAGGCTTGACCTTCGACCTCCTGCTGATTCGCTTGGCTCCCATCGACTTGGTAACCTTGAGAGGGTACTTGTCGATACCAGCAACGATGGCGTGGGGGTAGGGTCTCTCCTTGGTTCCATCGTCGTACTGCTTGATGACGACGACCTTCTTTCCGGCCTGTCGACCAGAGAGAACAACGGCAACCTGTGGGAAGAGATGATAGAGATGGGAGGAGGTGAGGGAAGAGCGAGGAGGCCAGGGAGGGGGTTGGGTTCGAGGTCGAGGTTCGGTTTGGGAGGAGGTTCGTTTGAAGGAGGATGAGGAGGAGCGTGTAGGAAAAGAGGACGGAGCAAGGTCAGCTCGGAGGTTTGATGGGAGTAGAAATGAGTGTAAGGAAGGTGTACGAACCTTTCCGGGCTTGTAGACTGGAGTACGGGAGGAGGAAGGAGGATCGAAGGTCAGCTACAACGAATCCCAACGACGTACCGAGAACGACCTGAACGAGTCTGCCCCCAGCTCCTCGAGCATCCCGTCTAAACCACCCCAATAACCCTAGTCCTGATCCCCGGACAGCCAGCTCCACCCTCGCATGCTTCTCTGACCTGTAGGATCAGAACCTCCCCCTCCATCGAAGTTTCAAGTTCGAGCTCCCTTTTCCCTTCCATCCTTCCTCCTTCGCACCTGCTGCCTCCTCTCCAGCCGTCCCATCCGTACGAAGGGTGGTGTCGCTGTGTGTGTTCGATGCTAGACTGTAGAAGAGTTCTCACCTGCGAAAAAAAATCACAATAAAGTAGGAAGGAAGGTCAGCTCGAGCTCTTTTCGAAGGAAGCAAAGGGGGAAGGAGGAGGAAGAGAAGGCTCACCTTTGACCATCTGGATGGATTTTAGAACGATAGGTTGGAGGGAAAAGGGAGTTCGAGAGTCAGGATCAAAGGTCCTAGATGTGGAGAAGAGAAGGGCGTGAATTCGAGGTTCTGACCTTGAAAAGTGACTGGGGGACGGAGGGAAAGAGGAGGGGAGAGGACCAGGGCTGGAGGAGGTCGAATCGAAAAGCTGAGCCCGATTTTGGGGCTGCGTGAAGGCGGAAGCAAGGAAAGGTAAGGCTGGCTCTCTACTTTTCCCACGCTCTTTGAGCTCAGGTAGGCAGAGGGAGCCGCTGAAAAGTATAGAATGGATTTAAAGATCGATGTGCGCAAGAAAATCTGGCTTTGCACGGAGGTCAGGGAGGTCAGGGACTCGCGCCGACGCTTTCAGCCCAACCTGGACGACCGCTGCAGGGGCGGGTACTTTCTACACAGTCGCGAGGTAGAAGTACACTCTAGAGAAATGTTGGAGTGTTTGAGAAGTGAGATCGAAGAGAGTCGATGGAGTGAGCGACGGAAAAGAGGGCTGAGACGCGTCGGCTCCCTCCTTTTCGCCTGCTCCTCTTCCTTCCAACCATTTCAATGTCGAGCACTCAGCTGGGGAGACGAACTCATGTGTAAAACCTCTGATAGAACATGCAAGAGCTCGAAAACATGGCGAGCATGAGGTCTAGACGCGTTTCTCTCCCCTTTTTCATCTCCTCGTGCTTTCTTCTTTTCCGACCTTTCGGAGCCAGAAAACTCAGTTTGATAGACCCGGATTGGAATAACAGTGTTTCAACAGAGCATCGCTGGAATATCCCAGTCTGAAGTGGTTTGCTGAAGGTGAGAACGAAGCACTCTGCCGTCGCGAAGGATCTAGCTCGCTCTCCTCTCTCCTCCTCGAACAAGGAATCGCTCAGAGTCATTCGTCTTCTCTTCTGCAACGTCCACCACCCCTTCATCCCCCAACCCCACCCTTTTCACCCCCTATCTCATCGCTATCGAGAGACGCCATGTCTGCCGACGCATCTACCGCCCCCACGCTTGAGGACGACAACATCTTCAGCGGTCTCAAGAAGAAGAAGAAGTCAAAGAAGGTCGAGTTTGACCCGGAAACCGTCGAGCCAGCCGCTGCTGAGGGAGGAGACGTCGTAGAGCCTTCAGGAGACGCTCCTGCTGAGGAGGATGGAGAGAACATGTTCGGAGATCTGAAGAAGAAGTGAGTCCTGGCTTGAGAGAGGGAGGTGGGTGGGTTGGAGGGAGAAGGGCAGGGAAGGAAGGGAGTCCTTTGTGCGCTTCGAGCTCGGAACTCCTCCGCCTTCAGCTCTATACAGCTTGCTGACAAGCTCTTCCTGGCCATGGTCTTGACAGGAAGAAGAAGAAGTCTGCCCCTGTCGATTTGCTCGGAAACGTGAGTCTTTTCCTTGCTCGTCATCTTCCTCCTTCGAGCTCAAGAGCTGATCTCTCCCTCTTTTTCCCTTCTCCCCCTCTTCCCTCCACCACCACTCCTTCTCGACCTCTGCCGTACCTTGCTTTCATGTCCATCAGGATGCCGTGGAGGAAACTCCCGAATCCACTGCCTCTGCCTCCGAACCTCTCGCTCCTGATGACTTTTCAGACCTCAAGGTTCGTCTCGCTCCTTCCTTCCCTTCCTCCTCCTTCACCTCTCCCCCTTCCTTCCTTGTGCTGACTAAGCTCCCATCTTCACTCCTCTTCCGTTCGTTCGAGCACTTTTCTTTAGAAGAAGAAGAAGAAGTCTTCCAAGAAGGCCGCTCTGGATCTCGAGGCTTTCGAGCTCGCCCTCGCTGAGGACGGACCCGCCGCTGCTGGAGCTGGAGGTGTAGCTGGAGACGACGACGAGGCTCCTCCTGCTCCCGAGTACGGAGACCACGAGCTTGGAGACGACGTTTTCGGTGGAGGAGGAGGAGCTGGAGCTGATGTGGAGGAGACTGGTGGAGACGGAGACGCCGACCAGGCTTGGATTGGAAGCGACCGAGAGTACACCTACGACGAGGTTCGTTTCCTCCTTCCGTCTCTTCCTTCTCCCATCTCTTGCTTCCCTTCTCTCTTCATGTCCCGGCGGTAGCTGATTTCTCTCCTTTCCATTCCTACCTTCGTCCCCTCTGCAGCTCCTCTCCCGAGCTTTCCGAATCCTTCGAAACCAAAACCCCGAACTCGCTGGAGACCGACGACGATACACGATCGCTCCTCCTTCGATGCACAAGGAGGGAAACAAGAAGACCATCTTCGCCAACTTGGCCGATATCTGCAAGAAGATGCATCGACAGGACGAGCACGTTATCGCTTTCCTCTTCGCCGAGTTGGGAACGTCCGGGTCCGTCGATGGTTCGCACAGGCTGGTCATCAAGGGAAGGTACACGCAGAAGAATATGGAGAACGTGTTGAGGAGGTACATCGGTGAGTGCTTCTGTGCATTTTGTCTCGGGAGGAAGTGTGGGAGAGAGGGAGGAAGGCGAGAGAGTTGAGCTCGCGTGCAGGCTCGAACGAAGCTGATCTTTACTCTTTCTCCTCCTCTCCTTCCTCAGTCGAGTACGTCACCTGCAAGACCTGCAAATCTCCCGACACCCTCCTCGCGAAGGAGAACCGTATCTTCTTCATGAACTGTCAGGCCTGTGGTTCGCGTGTACGTTTCCTCCTTCCCTCCCTTCCTTCCTCTCCTTTCCTTCGCCACGCTCGTTGAAGCTGACATCTCTCCCTTCTACTTTCCTGTCCTGTCTTGGTTACTCTCTCCCAGCGTTCGGTCCTCCCCATCCAAACCGGTTTCAAGGCCCAGATCGGACGAAGAAAGGCTCAGAAGACGGGTTAAACCGATTCGCTTGCTTACTTTGTGCTACGTCTCGTTCGCTATTATGCTATGCTTGACATCGCTCTCGACTCTCCCGTTCCAGCGTGACCTTGCTTGGGTGTTCCCCGGTGGCGAGTGAAAAGTGTGGAAAAAGCCGAAACGAAAGAGTGTGAGAGAGAGAGAGAGAGAGGCAAAGGAAGAAGCAGAAGAGAAAAAAGGACGCGTTCTCGTCTCGAACCTCCCTCCCATCTCTTTTCGTCTCGAGTCAAGAGCTTGCTCTGTTGTCACTTATGTATCCCTCATCTACTCTCAGCTGTGGTTCTTTCAAACTCACTCCCACCTCTCCAACTCCCCAACTCGATTCAGAAACCCAACCGAATCATGAAGATCCCTTCGTCTCTCTCTCTCTACACTTTCCTTTCCTTTCCTCCGCTCCACTGTACTCCACTCTCCACCCGCCCCTTCCCAAAATCCCACTCCTTCCTCCCCTCTCAAGCTTCGCACCAGAGCTAGCAAACTAGTTCGGCACCCCTCCCCCCCCCTTCCTCAAAGCCTGTCGACCCGTGAAGAACGATGCCACGCCGAGGAAGCTGAAGATGGCGAGGAACTGCAACAAAGAAACAACAACGAGGAGCGAAGGAGAAGGGGAGTCAGAGTGTCAGCGGTGATGAGTCGAGTCGAAGGACGGGGCGAAGGAGCGAGAAGAAGAGGAAAAAGAGGGTTGAGCAGGGGGGGGGGGGGGGAGAGGAGGGAGAGGAGTCGGGTTCGGAGAGACTCTCACCTTGAAAAGCTTGATGTATCCGATCCAGTAGACTCCGATGGTTGCCTCGAGGGCAACGAGAGTAGCGAGGAAAGGGATGGAGACGGCTTTGGAGGTGTACTGGAGGTTGAGGTTGGAGATCTGCGAGAGAGAGAGAGAGAGTGGGGGGAAGGAGGAGAGAGACGACGCGGTCAGGTCGTGTGTTCGCGACTTCTCAACTCCCACCAGCCAGCAAATGGATTTAGATGAGCAGAGACGAAATGGATCGTGGACTTACCAATCCAACCAACAAGAACCACGGCGCTCCCAAAGCTCCAGCAGTCGCGACGAGGG
The DNA here is from genome assembly GCA_000950635.1 of Mrakia blollopis. Taxonomy (NCBI): domain Eukaryota; kingdom Fungi; phylum Basidiomycota; class Tremellomycetes; order Cystofilobasidiales; family Mrakiaceae; genus Mrakia; species Mrakia blollopis. The sequence continues at coordinate 128,284 of BBPU01000074.1, read as the reverse complement.
AGATGACTGGGTTGACGCCCTTCTCGTCCGCTCGGAAGGTGTGCTCGATGGTAGGTTGCTTGGCGAAGGAGCCGGAGATATGATCTGTGGGACCTTGGGTGGAAGGGATGGGGAGGAGGAGGTTGGAAGGGAGAGTGAGGGTGAGGAGGGGGTAGGACTTGAAACGGAATGGACCGACCGGACGCGAGCGAGGGAGAAAGGAGATTTCGATCAGCTTTGGGAGAGGAAGTTGGTTGGTCTGTGAAGAGCGGAGGAGGAGGAGGAGGGGGTTTTGGGAACGTACGATGGCCTTGGGAGCTGAGAGGGCTCCGATGTTGAGAGTCAAGGCGAAGGAACCTGAGGTTGGGAGGAGGATGGGGGGAGGGGAGGCGGTATCCTGGGAGACGGAGAGGGAGGGAAGGGGAGGGGAGGTCAGCTCGAGAGTGAGAGCCAACGAGCCAGGAGAGATGAGATTCGTAGACGTACGATCTCGAACCTAGCTCGACCGTTTGCGCGAACGTTGAGGGGGATGACCGAATCCTTGCCTGTCTCGACGCTGAGAAAAGAGAAGAGGGAAGGAGATGAGATTTCAGCTCGAGCTCGACCATCTCTCTACCAACGTGCTTCTCGACCGCTCCGGTTGAGCTGGACTCACTCTACGAAGCTGAGATGAGCCTGATGAGGAATGACTCCCTCTCCCGTCTCTTCATCTACCAGCTGGAACGCGAGTTTGAAGGTTGACAGAGGAGGAAGCGTGATGGGGGAGGAGAGGGAAGCTGGAGGTTCCAATCTGCAGAAACAGAGGACAAGAGGACGGCAAAGAGTCAGCTTCTCCGAAATCAGCTCAGAGAGAGAGTTTAAGGATGTGTTCTCACTGATGAGAAGCCAGGGTGGACCCTTCTGATGAAGTGACGGTGATGACGGGAGTTTTGAGGAGGAGGGAGGAAGGAGAGGAGGAAGCGAGGACTGCCGTCGCCGCGAGCAGAGAACTCGTCACCAGCAGAGGAAGAGATTTGAGAAACAGCATTCCTTTGAAGAGAGGGGGGGGGGGGGGGGGGGATTAAAACAAAAAGTGAGGTTGGTGGACGTTGAGAATCCAGTTGAGCTTCGCTGGCGACGACGACCCTCGCCCTTCCCTCTCCATCTTGCTGCGAGCCTGAGTGAGTCCTCTCTCTCATCCAACCAACTCCCTCTTTCCCTCCTCCCTCCCCCCAAAAAAACACATCCGAGCTCTTCAGCCAGTGAGTGCTTCATCCTTTTCATCTCTTCTGTAGTACTTACGGGTGCACTAACGCGAATCTAGGCTCGTTGTATGGACCCCGAACAGCCTCAGGCGGCAGCTCCTCCCCCCCCTTCAAACGGAAACGGAACCATGGAACACGACGGTGAGCTACCCTTTCTTTCCTCGCTGCTCAAGGCGATCAAGGCTAGATTAGTTTGGTAGTGGGTGGAGGAATAAGACCTCAGGTGGGGGGTCGCGACTGAGCTCGAGAGAGAAGGGAAGGAAGGGAAGGAAGAGCTCTCCAGAGCCATCCAGCCTCGAACATAGTTCGAGCTTCTTTGACAAGTCCAGAGCGTGAAGCCGTCAGACTCAGAATCGCCTCTGTGACCTCAAGAGCTAGCTTCACTGGAGGAGCGTTGGGCGAAGAAGTGAGCTTTGATGAGACGACGAGCTGAACCCAACTTTCCCTTCCCTCTCTTTCTTTCTCCTCCCTCCAATCAGACAGACACTCTTCTTCTCGACGACGTGAACGCTCGCGGGAGGATCGATCAAGACGAGACGATCGAGGGTACGTTGATCCACGCTCTTGATCTTATTCTAACAGATGGGCGAGCTGACCTGGACCGTTTCGCGTTCGAACAGAGAGGACCGACGTTCTTCTCGACGATCAAGAGACGAGTACGAGGAGCGACCTAGGAGGCGAGAGGACGACGGACGAGGAGATCGAAGGAGGGATGATGGAGGACGTCGAGACGAGAGGAGGTACGATGATCGACGAGACGGGTGAGAGGCTCAGTTCTCTTCAGGCGGAAGGAAGGAAGGAAAGTGAGTGAGCTCGAGCTGACCCTTCACCTCCTTCCCTTGCTCTTGCCCTTTTGTCTGCAGCCGATACCGAGACGAGGATCCTTACGCACGAGACTCTCGAGGAAGCCGAGGCTACGATCAGGATCGAGGAGGTCGAGGTGGACGGGATGGTCGAGATGGACGAGAAATGGGATCTCCAGAGCGAGAGTCTCCCGTTCCCGAAGGAACGATCCCTCTTTCGAAGCGAATTCGTCGAGCTACCGCTTGGGACGTCCACGCTCCTGGATTCGAGCAGGCTAGTGGTCTTCAGGCCAAGTCGACTGGTACGTTCTGCGCTCCACCAGCTCGTTCATTCTCCTTTCGACTCGTCGCTCGAGCTCATCCTCTCTCTTTCCTTTCCTCCCTTGCCTCCCCTCACAGGTCAGTTCCAACTCCCTGGACAGAACCGATCTCACGGTCCTCCGATGCACTTCGGACAGCAGCAGATGATGCCTGGAGGATCTGGAGGAGGAGCTGGACTCTACCCTCGTCCTGGTTTCCCTCCCGGCGCTGGCTTCCAAGGTCTCGGAGCTCCTGGAGGACCTTCGTTCGGTGGATCGGGTGTTCCTCTCAACGTCGCTCGACAAAGGAAGAGGCTCTACGTCGGAAACATCACCTACGACTGCAACGAGCAGAACATCTCGCAGTTGTTCAACGAGAAGATGAGGGATATCGGATTCTCGACGAACGAGTTGGGAGAGCCCGTTGTGGGAGTTCAGGTCAATCACGATAAGAGCTACGCTTTCGTCGAGGTGAGTTTACATCTCTATCCTCTTTCCTCTCTCTACGTATCTCGAGTCGCTCGAGCTGACTTTCTCTTCCCTCTAACAGTTCCGAAACCCCGAGGAAGCTACCTCAGCCATGGTCTTCGACAACGTCGTCCTTTGCAACACCGTCCTCAAGATTCGTCGTCCGAAGGATTTCGTTCCCGAGCCTGGAGCAGAGACCGGAGCTCCTCACGTCCCTGGAGTCATCTCTACCAACGTCCCCGATTCCATCAACAAGGTCTTCGTCGGAGGACTTCCTTCCTACCTCAACGACGAGCAGGTCATCGAACTCCTCAAGAGTTTCGGAGAGTTGAAGGCTTTCAACTTGGTCAAGGAGGCGGGAGAGCCTGATAAGTCGAAGGTGAGTCTGTCTTTCTTCAGCTCTTCTTCTCTCGACCTTCGCTTCTTCTCGCGTAGTTTCGTTTCGCTCGACCCAAAACTGACGCGTCGTTTTTTTTTTTTTTTTCCACTCCTTGTTCTTTCTTCGTCCTTCGCAGGGGTTCGCTTTCTGCGAGTACGTCGACCCCGAACTCACGGACGTCGCCATCCAAGGTCTCAACAACATGGAACTCGGCGACCGTTACCTCGTCGTTCAACGAGCCTCCGTCGGAGCCAACCCCAACCGAGGTGCAGCCGGTCCAGGAGGACTCCCAGGAGGTCCTTCAGGTCTCCCTCCCATCCCCGTCGGTTCAGGATCCAACTCCGTCAACCTCCCCCCTTCCTTCTCCGTCCCCGGAGGAGGTTCAGGCGAAGGCGAACTCACCTCTCGAGCTATCGTCATGCTCAACATGGTTACCGCCGAGGAACTCATCCCCGACGAGGACTACACCGACATCCTCGAGGATATTCGGGAGGAGTGCGAAAAGTACGGAGAGGTGGAGGATTTGGAGATTCCTAGACCTACGGAGGCGACCAAGAAGAAGGGGGGAGGGGGGGGGAGGAGACCAAGTGGGCACCCAAGACGGGAGCGGAGATGGCGGAGACGAGGGAGGAGAAACAGAAGAAGGATGAGGATAGGGGAGTTGGAAGGGTTTATGTGTTGTTTAGGACGTTGGAGGGGGCTCAGAAGGGAGTGAGGGCTATTGCTGGAAGGCAGTTTGGAGGACGAGTCATCATTTGTGCTGGAATCGACGTGGTGAGTCTCCTTCCTCCTTCTCTCTTCTTCGTTCGTTCGTCGTTTCTCGTCTCTCTCGCGAAGCAATCGCTGACCTTATCTTCCTGCTATTCTTATTCACTCTTTACAGGACGAGTTCCTCAAGAGGAAGGCTGGACAAGTCCCTGGAGCCGCTGCCGTTCCCGAAGACGCTCCTCAGCCCCCCACCACCGACGAGCAGTAGCGTTTTGACTCGCGACGAGTTCTCGTTCATCTCGATCTCTGTTACCCATGAGCTTTTCTTCTTTTCTATATTCGCTTCGCTTGGAGCAAGAAGTGTAGGAAGATGCACATCTTGGGAGGGGATCTCTGGGCCCAAAAAAAGGAAAAAAAAAGAAGGGAAAAGTGAAAGACGACGACGAGAGGAGAGAGAGAAGAAGTAAGGAAAGAGAGACGGCGAGAAGGGGAGAGAGGGAGAGAGAGAGGGGGAAGAGTTAAAACTATGCTATGCTAGGAGAAAGAGGACGCGATGCGTTCTCTAGAGGGATCCCTTCCTTGAGGTTGGCCAAGGTGTTTTGAAGATGTTGGTGAGAGCGAAGACGAGGCGAGGGTTCTACTGAGGAGGGTGTTTGGCGTCGTAGTCCTTCTGCAGAATGACGAGAACGAGAAGATGAAGCAGAGTCAGCGATAGAAGTGGAAAAATGCGACGAAGAGGGAGGACTGACGTCTCGCTTGAACCTGAACGAAGGGACAAGATCGAAGGAAGGAGAGAGGGATCGATCAGCTGCGAGCTCGAGCGAAGGGAGGTGTGAGACGAGAAGGACGAACATAAGGATATGAGGTTCAGGCTCGTGACGAAGGTACATCTCCCATCCTGCCGACTGTAGTATCAACCGATCCAAGAAGCGAAGAGGGTGAGCAAACGAGGAGGAACAGTCGTACGACCGCTTGGAGGCGAAGTTGAGCTCGACGTCAAACTGACCTGCCTGATTCCACACCCTCTCCATTCGTCCTCCGTGGCGATACCTGGAGGCAGGAACTTGACGAGCTGTTTAGGCAGTGTCACATGTCTGTTCGAGGGAAGTTTTGGAGAACAGATAGGGTGAAGGGGGAGAGGTGAGAGGGAGGGAAAGGAAAGGAAAGGAAAGGAAGGAAGGAGAGTGAGCGAGCTGTTTTGGTCGAGCTGGTTCGGCAGGACTGTAGGAAGGTGAAGAACGAACCGGTATTCGTGGGTGTCGTCGGAGTCTGAAGAAGGGAGTGAGAAAGAGCTGGTCAGCTTTCGAAGTATGAAGAGAGGGAGGGTATAGGGACGGAGAGAGGGCGAGAAGGAGGCGAAGGAAGGAAGTAGAGGTGAGACGAACATCGAGCCGAGTATTGGATGTTGTCAGAGTACTTTTCAATGGCCCGTTGCTACAAGAGGACACCAAATTCACGTCAGCGTGATCCTTGAGGTCCACCCTACCAGTAGAAGGTGTCGACAGTTACCTTTTCAGCCTGAGAAGGGTCAGCAACGAGGGCAAAAGTGTCAGCTCATGAAAAGTCAACCTCCTTCCCTTCCTCTCTTACAGCTCGCTCTTCGACTCACCTGGGTGAATTTTGCGGACATGGTGGACGTAGGAAGAGATATAAGAAGAGAAGGTGGCCTGAGAGAAGTAGTGTAAGGGGGTTCCGTTTGGGAGAGAAGGGCGAGGGAGGCAGAGAGGGAAGGAGGGAGATGGAGTCGGAGGGACGCGACTGAGAGAAAGAAAAGCAAGAAAGTTGTTTGGGAGGTTCGACTTCCCCTCACGCTCTCTCTCTCCTCAACCACATCCTCCAACAAACCGGCAACCCTTCCAGATCCATCCTCACTCTCTCCCATGAGTCTCGACAACTACACAAAGCTCGAAAAGATCGGAGAAGGTAAGCAGAACGGACCTTTCTCGTCGAGCCTTCTTTCGCAGCTCGACTCACTCCTCCCTTCCCCTCCTTCCCCTCCTTCCTCGTCTCGCGTCTCTTCCTTCCCCTCAGGTACCTACGGAGTTGTCTACAAGGCGAAGGACGTCAACAGTGGTAACTACGTCGCTCTCAAGAAGATTCGTCTCGAGGCTGAGGATGAGGGAGTCCCTTCCACCGCCATCAGGGAGATCTCACTCCTCAAGGAGCTGAAGGATGACAACATCGTCATGTCAGTTCTCCTCCTCTCCTCCTTCTCTGGTCTTTTGCTGGATCGGAGTGGATCAAGTGTATACTGTGTCGCGTGCGGCAATGGGTTTCACGGACGAAAGGACTTCAGAGAGCTCGAGGAGTGCAAGAAGGGCTCATGAAGCGTGAGCTCGAAGCTGACCTTCGCTCCTTCCTTCCTCCTCCCTTCTTTCTCGACTCTTCAGGCTCCTCGACATCGTTCACTCCGATTCCAAGCTCTACCTGGTCTTTGAGTTCCTCGATATGGATCTAAAGAAATACATGGACACCATCGGAACAGCAGAAGGTCTCGGTCCAGCTCTCGTCAAGGTTCGTTCAACATTCCTCCCTGCTCTCAGCTTCCTTCCATCCGCCCTCTCCTTCCGTCTGCCCTTCTTCTTTCGTCTCGACGCTTACCTGCGACTTCTTCGTATCCGTATCGAACAGCGCTTCACCCTCCAACTCGTCAAGGGACTCTACTACTGCCACGCTCATCGAATCCTCCATCGAGATCTCAAACCTCAGAACCTGCTCATCAACAAGGACGGTAACCTCAAGCTCGCAGATTTCGGTCTCGCTCGAGCCTTCGGTATCCCTCTCAGGACCTACACCCACGAGGTACGCTTTACCTCCCTCCGTCTTCGTCTCTTCGTCAGGAGACGTTGAATAGAAACGACGAGCTGATCGAGTCGACCGTTTCTCCTCTCCAGGTCGTCACCCTGTGGTACCGAGCTCCTGAAGTCCTTCTCGGATCGAGGCACTACTCGACAGCTTTGGATATGTGGTCGGTTGGATGCATTTTCGCGGAGATGGTCATGAGGCAACCTCTCTTCCCTGGTGATTCCGAGATTGACGAGATCTTCAGGATCTTCAGGTGAGTCTTTCCTCTCTTCTTCCTTCCTTATCTCAGCTTTGAGGCATTCGTATCGCGTCCCGAGCGGCTACCAAAGGCCATAATCTCGTGCGCTAACTTTCCCTCTCCTCATCTCCATCTTTAGGCTCCTCGGAACTCCCAACGACGACGTCTGGCCCGGAGTCAAGTCTCTTCCGGATTACAAGACCTCATTCCCTCAGTGGCATCCTCAGGATCTCGCTAAGGTCGTTCCAGGGCTGGATGAGGATGGTCTGGATCTTCTCCAGGTGAGCTCATCGATTACTTTTCGTATTCCTTCGAGCCTCAACGACCAGAACTGACTCGCTCTTTCGTTCTCGACGCGTCTTTCTACAAGGCCACTCTTGTCTACGATCCTGCTCATCGAATCTCGGGTACGTCTCCTCTCCTTCTTCTACGAATCACAGAGTCGTTCTCTTCCCGCTCGGAGATCACCAGCTAACTCTCTTCTCTTCGCTTTCTCTCTTCCTACTTCGTTCCTCCTCAGCCAAACGCGCTCTCCTCCACCCTTACTTCACCAACACCAACTCTCCCGCGGACTCCTCGTAAACCAACTTCCTCTTTATCGCTCGCTCTCGTCGGCCGTGGACTCGGATCTCGTCTGTTTCGCTCTCGGATGTGCCCGTTCCTTCTTCTTCTTTCTTTTTTTCTCTCTCGTTCTCGTCGTCGTCGTCACCTAGCATCTCTCTCCATTCCCCCCATTACTTAGTTTCCAGCTTCCCGTCTCGCTGTCCATCATGCTTACCATCCAGCTCTTCTCCCTTCTTTTGCATCCCTCCCCTCTCTTTAGGTTTAGTATGTAGTACCCGTGCGCTTCTCGTCGCTTTCTTTCTTTTATTTTGCATCTCACGTACAGGCTTGATCTCCAATGCAGTGTTCTCTTTACATCTTGGGTTTCTAGTCGGGCAGAGACGGGAAACAGAAGGAAAGCTGCTGGTCGAGGGAAAAGAAAGAGAAAGACGTCCGCCGGCCCTTTCGCGACGCGTCGGTCGGTGAGGGAACGATTCGAAGCGACGTCTTCTTTCTTCGGCAACAACACTCTTTGACTCACTCTCAGATCTTTTAAACTTATTGAGGTCACGCATCCTCCTTAGCACTGGACAGGGAAGGAAGACCGAACTGATGAACTTGATTATCGTTCTCTTCCCGTTTTCTTAAAGTTTCAACCGACATCAAGCCATCTTTTCAACGCTCTCTCTGTCATCCACCACATCCTGGGCACTCACTCTTCTCCTCATCATTTGCGTTTGTATGGATCTGGGATGGAAGGGCGACTGAAGGAGGGAGAGAAAGCCAAAAAGAACCGACTTAACACTGCAGTCTCGTCTCTTCTGACTCGACCGGTGATTTCTGTCCTTTTCCTTTCAAGAGGATCGATCCAGACACTTCTACACCACGAAGGCTTAAGGTGATGGTTGGGAGAGGCCACTCCAGGAACACTTGTTATCAACTCAAATGCCCTCGCTGAAAGTGAGCAAACTCAGATTCCCTATAAACCCTCTGTGAAACTCTGCCCGCTCCCGTTTTCGCTCGTCTTTTGTTTCTTCGTTTCTACCTTTCGTGCTCTCTGCAAGAGTAAGAGTGCTTGTCCTTTCGTCGAAAGAGCTTTCGAAAAGAACCGAAATCGCATTTTGTAATGAAGCACTCTCTCCTTCCCCCTCGGTGCTGCCATATTTTGAGGAGTCCGTCCCACCAACTTCACCCTCTCCTCCTAGTATGCAATTGTATGGATCTGGGATGTAAGGGCGACTGAAGGAGGAAGAGAAAGCAAAAAAGAACCGACTCAACGCTACAGTCTTGTCTCTTTTGACTCAACGGGTGATTCCAGTCCTTTTCCTTCAAAGAAGAGAGGGGTTCGATCCAGACACTTTTGCACCACGAGGGTCTAAATGCTGGTTCAGGGGGTTGCACCCAAGGCCAATTCGTCTATCGAAAGGCCTCCCGTTAAAAACCCACCTTCGACGTCTTCGCTGTGTTCTCTCTCTCGAAAGTCTGGTCGCGCTTCTTTTCGCACGAAAAACGGTCTCACACGACGTAATATTCTTCTTTTTGGGGGGTGGTCTGGATAGCAGGGAGGCGATGAGAGTGATGGGGAATTTGGATCGGAGGGCTTGAGTACGACTCGACGCGTCGTTGTGAAACAAAGCTCGCCTTTTCGTGAGTGATGGTTCATGCTCGCTTCCTCTTACTGATGCAACGAGACAAGAACTGGGCTACATCACTCGTCGGTGAGAGAAGCAAGGACGTCTCTGCTCAGTTGTGAAGTGGATTCGAGCTCTCACTTCCGACTCGCGACCTCGGTTTCGTCGACGTTTTTTCTTTTTCTTTTCTTCTCCCTCCTCCCAGTCTTACGAGGAAGATAGGCAGGTGTAAGAGAGAGAGAGACCAATCCATGATAGCGAAAAGCCGAAACGTACGAGTCCTGCGATAAGTGAAAACAATGCGAGGGCGATCCGCGATAGAACGAAACCAGAAGAGAACGAAACAAGATGGAGGACGAGACCGACAGGGAACACAAATCGAACGACGAAGAGAAAACAACAAGCAAAGGAGAGAAACAGGAAAAAAAATAGAGAAGGAAAAAAAAAGAGGACGGACAAAGAGAGCCAGAATGGCTAGGAGCAGTCTGCGAAACGAACAAGTCGCGAAACGTCAGCGGGAGTGGAGAAGCAGAGAAAGACGTCGAGAGAAGAAGACGAACCTGCGTAAGCATCAACCCAACAAGAACGTCGAGCTTTGAAAGCGATACCTGAAAGGATCACGGGCGAAGAAGTCAGCGAGGTCGTCTTCGAGGCTGTGTTGGGAACGAGAGAACGAAGAGGAGAAACACGACGCGTCGGACTCACCTCGGCAACGAACATCCCAAGCCAGGCTACTTCTCACCCGCCCCGATCTCACCTCCAGCTACTCCAACTCATCCCCACCTCCAAACCCTGGGACCGGATCGGCACCCTCCCAATCAACCGACTTGAACTGCTCATGAAACTCAGCGAAGTGTGAGGGAAAAAAACCTCCATCGTGGAGAGCGTGAAGGGTAGGCGATATGGAGGTCCAGTGATCCCTGTAGGCGTCGAGAATAACTGGGGAGCGAGGGTGGGCGGGAGGGTCGATAGTAGCTGCTTCCGTCGGTGGTGGAAGGAGGTAGACTGTTGGAGATGGGAGGAACCCGGTTGAGAGATTCGTCCACTCGAAGCGTACCGGAAGGAAACATGGACCCGAGTGAAAGTTGTTAATACATGGAGGGAGGGTGAAGGACCTGTTGGTGGAGGACCGTCGTGATGGAGGAAGAGGAGGAGGAAGGCTCGTCTTGAGTGGGAACGAACGACTGTAGGAACACCGATCTGGCCGAATCGGACCGGAAGCTGGGAGGTCAAGAGGAGGTCTTCTTGTCGTATGGATTCCGTCTTGGTATCTTGAGAAGACAGGGTTGCTGAAAGGTGAGGGAAGGTGGGACCGAACTGAAGAAAGAAACGAGAGAGGAGTGGGATGAGATCAGTTCGACGGTTCCGTTCAACGCAGCGAGCTTGTACTGTAAGAGAAGAGAGGAAAGGCCACTCACCTTTGGAAGACGACTCCTCAAGCGCCAGCGTTCGCGTGAGCCGAGGAAGCGGTGGAGGAGGAGGACGAGGAGGAAGAGGGAGCCGAGGCGGAGAGGCGGTCGAGTGGAGGAGGAGGGAGGTTGGATGGACTGTTGTTGGAGGGGTTGAGGATGGGGTAGATTCCGTGGGAGGGATTGGAACCGATCCGAAGGTTGGCGTGTGTCAAAGCGAAGTGTTGCCCGAAGGCGTCGACTGAGGAGGTAGAGTAGTTGCAGTCGGCAACGAAACAGTACAGAAGTCGATCAACGACGCTTCGAAAAACGGGGGTTCCCTTCCCTAGAGAAACCAAACAACAAGAAAGAAACCGAGTCAGTCATCAGTCGGGCACGACGCGACACGAAAAAGTCTAGACAGAGGATGAAAGATGTGGTCACTCACGAGCAGCGGAACGATTCGAATAAAGGACAACGGTGGAAGAGGAATGAAGGTCGAGGTGGTAAGCCTCTCTCTCCTCCTTCGTTGCGAACCTCTGGAGACACTTTTTGCACTTCACTGCAAGGTAAGTCGAAGGAGGAGAGGTGGAGGCCACAAGAGGGATGTGGAGGAGGGAGGAAGAGGGAGGAGGGCGGTGCGAAGAAGACGAAGAGGAAGAGGAAAGAAGGGAGGGAGGAGGAACAAGGAGGCTGGTCGACCACAATCCAAGTCCTACAAGAGCTGGATGAGTAGGAGGACGGGGAGGACTCGTCGAGCTTGATGGGACGCTCGTCGGGGAGGGAGGGTGAAGGGAGGGGAACCTCATGTTGCTTCAAATGGAGGGGAGGGGAAGGGAGGAAGGGAGGGAGGGAGGATGGTGACGGGAGGGAACGAACGAACGAACCTCCTCCCCTCTCTTCTTCCTTTTTCGAACTTCCTCGGAACCAAACCCAAAACCCAACCAACCTCTCCCAACCCCCCTCAAGCAGCATACCTTCCTCTTCCTCTCCTTCATCTCTCCTCAGCTCTGAAAACCTTCCTCTCCCAATTCCGTCTCCTCTTCGCCAAAGAGCAGCCGGGACGCGACGAGAGCATGTCCCAAAATCAGGCACCAGGAACGAAGAGGAGGGCTTGGGTGGAAAGGTGAGTGGAGGGTGAAGGGAGAGACCAACGTTCGTTCTAGTTTCTTGGTGTGTGCGAGAGGTGTCGAGGAGACTGAGGAAGGGATGAAGAGAAGTAGAGGAAGGTTAAGGAGAGAAAAGACGGGCAGTCAGCGATGATGTTTCGAGCTCGAGCTTTCCCTCCCTCCCCATCCTGGTCTTCGACGGATCGACCACTGAAAAGGCAAAGAAAGAGCTCACTTTGATTGTAAGCCTACCAATACATCCTTGATGGATCTCAAGGCGCTCGTTCCTGTCTCCCAAAGAAGGCTGCAACAGAGACTCGCTACATGCGTCGACTCGCGAGCAAGCAAGACTGACTTTTTACCTACAGCAGGGCCTCGGATGTATTTACAGCACTCCTGCCTTATGCTGATACGGCAAAAGAGCAACGCAGCAAGTCGTCAGTTAAGCGGGTTCTTCGAGAGAGAAGCAAGGGAGGAAGGGAAAGGAGATACGAACGAGGTTTGAGTTTCAAGCCCTTGACAATCCTTCTCAGCTTCCAACTTGCTGAGCTTGAAGAAACGAAGGAATGATAAAGGGTACGAAGCTCATGAATACCTACATACTCTCTACAGATCCCGTCCCAAGAGCGAGCTGGTAGATTAGATTCCTCCGTCAAGTTGAACGACCTCGCTCGTCGAACGCGTCGACCGAACCATCTCCGTCCACGGAGAAAGCTCTTCGCCAGAGCTGGGTTTCCGAGAAGAGCCTCGAGGTGAGAAGCTACACAGAGAGACATAAGATGGTCATAAAGAGGTCAGAGTGGAGTTCCGAGCGAGAAAGGGAGAGGGATGAAGTGGAAAGAAGGGAAGGAAAGGAAGAAACGAACCAAGCTCAACAACCTCTCCTCCCCTTCCCTCCCTCCTCCCTCCCTAGCTGCTCTTCTTCCCCTCCTCCTCCTTTTTCTCCCCTCGCCCTCCTCGCCCTCCTCCTCCTCCTCCTCCTCATCCAGCAAATCCAACCCCTCCTCCCCCAAAATTCCTCCCAACCTCTCCAACAAAGAATCCAACATCCCCTCCAACCCACTCGCAACATTCTCCGCTTCATCCATCCTTCTCGCCAACTCACTCTCGCTCTCTCCTTCCTCCCCGTCCTGCAGGAGATCCAGGAGGGGTTGGAGGAGGGCGCGATCTTGCAGGGAGAGGGTTGAGAGATCGATGTCGGAGGAAGGGTCGGCGGTGGTGGTGGTTGAAAGAGGAGGGGTTGGAGGGGAGTCTGTGGTGGTGGTGGTGGTGGAGGAGGAGTTGGAGGTGGAGGAGAGTGGGGGTTGGGAGGGAGAGGGAGGGATGGTTGTGGTAGTGGTTGGGTTCATGTAGGACATGGAGTCTGAGACGAGGGAGAGGAGATCCATGTCGTTCGAGGAGGAGGATAAGGAAGCGGACGCTCGAGACGAGACGGGGGCCGGAGGAGGAGGAGGAGGAGCCATCGTTTGCTGGAGTTTTGAGCTGTTTGGATAGATGGGATGAGTCGAAGGGGAAGAGGAGAGGAGAAGATGAGTGGGTGTGTTTGGGACGGTTGAGATGGTGGGAGAGAGAGGGAAGGAGATGGAAGCTAACGAGAGAAGGGGATCGGTCAGCGAGCTTTGAATTTTAGCTCGAGCTCACGCTTTCCTTCCCTTCCTCTCTCCCTTCCCCAAACCATCACTCCCCTCCCCTTCCCTTCATTCAAAATGTCGTCGGCCCTCTCTCCTCTCGTGCTCCTCGCAGCTGAGAGATCTCTCCTCTCTTCCACCTGGACTCTCCTTGAGAGTGCTCCTTCTCCTCTCTCTCCCGCTCTTCAACTCGCAAAGGAAACGACCGAGGCTTCCTACGTCAAAGTGCTCTCCTCCGATCTCGCCAAAGCAGTCCTCAACATCGGAAGCCCTTCTTCGGAGGAGGACGATTCCCAGTTCGATATCGAGACTCGACTTCTCGTCGGTGGAGGCGGGCTGGGAGGGAGGAAGCCTGAAGGGATGTCGACGGAGGAATGGGAGCTCGTCGTTCTTTCGGTCGCTATCTCTCTTCTTCAAGCCTACGTTCAGATGAACTGGACCGGACCCAACATCCTTCTCTCTCCTTTGCAACTCCTTGCTCAAACCTCCTCCTCCTCTGCCCCCTTCGGATCCGAAGTGACCGCTCAAGACGTCGAGCAATCCTCCATCAGCTCGCTCTCCTACCTCGGAGAACCAGCCTACCACCTCGCTCAAAACCCAACCTTCCTCCGGATCGCACTCGCACTCCTCTCCCCTACAACCATCACCACCTTCTTCACTCACCTCCAATCCCCCGCCTGGTGGGCACTCCGAGCAACCCGAGCTCATCATCAAACCCTCCTCATCGACTCAGGTTCCCTCCCTCTCCCTCCGACCATCCTCCCAGCAGCCATCGCTCTCCTCAACAACTCGTCCCTCCTCCCTCAGAACGACAAGGACCTCAGGTCAAAGCTCGCGTTGGAGATCGGATTGGCATACTACCTCTTGTTGGGAGCGGACAAGGAAGCTGGGAACTGGTTCGTGAAAGCCGCGAGGGACGAGTCGAGTTTGGAGTGGGAGTTGACCGGAGCGATGGGAAAGAGGACAAAGTTCCAGCAGGATGATATCGGGCAGTTGGTGGTGGTTGCGAGGGGAAGGGAGAGGAAGGGTTGGGTCCCTATGAAGAGCTCCAAGGAGGTCGGTCTTCAGGGAGGAGAAGAAGCCGACGCTGTCGCTCTCGAAACTCCCGTCGTCGCGTCTTCGGATCCCAACGCTGCTCCTCAAGTCCCTCAATCCCTCGATCTCAACGACGACACCCTCCTCGAACGTACCATCTTCACCTCCTCCTCCTCTTCAAACGCCTACACTCCTCACTCCCTCACCCCTACCAACTCCCTCCTCCATTCCATCGATCCATCCAACCCACCTCCCCTCCACCCAATCGATCAAACCCACCTCCTCTCCCTCCCCCTCATCCACTCCCACCTCCCCTCAGACGAACTCTCAACCTCCCAACTCACACCCTTCACCGCTCTCGTTCTCTCCTCCCCCCAAAACTGGTCCATCCACACCACAGCCCTGCTTCTCCGCTCCAGAGCAGAATCAGGTCGAACTCGAACCGTGGAAAGATCCATCATGCAGTTGCAAGCTTTGGTGGATCAGATTCCGTTGAATGAGGATGGGGGCCAGAAGGGGATCGCCCCGGCTAGGGAGAGACTGAGGTACTTTTGGAGTTTGGTGGTTCCTAGTCGGTGGGATTTGGAGAAGGAGTTGGCGGAGAGGTTGGGGACGATGGGGGTGCTGAGGAGTGCGATGGAGATTTATGAGAGGTTGGAGATGTGGGATAGGGTCGTGTTGTGTCATCAGGTGTGTTTGGAGTCGAGCGAGAGCGGAGCGAACGAAGGCGAGAGAGAGACGCGTCGAAACCAAATCGCTGACCCTGTTCTCCTTCTCTCTCTTTCTCCGTTCGTTCTTCGCAGCAACTCGAACAACCCGAGAAGGCTCTCTCGATCGTCCGATCCCTCCTTTCCGGAACTCTGGTCGAACAAGCTCGAGTTCTCGCTGTTTCAAGAACGGGACCCGCCGCTCCTTCGGAACGACATCAGGTTCGAATGTCCGTCGCTAGGAAAGCGAACCTCATCTGCTCGCTTGGAGACTTGCTTCCCGACGAGAAGCTTGAGAGGTACAAGGAAGCTTGGGAGGGTTCGTTTCTTCATTCTTCCTTCTCTTCTTCTCCGTCTCGCAAATCTCGCTCACACACTCCCCCTCCCCTCTTTCCTCTTTCCCTTTTTTTTTTCTCCACACACAGCCTCCAACCACACCTCCTCTCGAGCCGCCCGCTCCGCCGCAGGAGTCCTCTTCGCTCTCCAAAACTTCACCGAAGCCATCCCTTTCCTCGAAGCCGCTCTCGCCATCAACCCCCTCTACTCTCGATCCTGGTTCCTCCTCGGTTGCGCCTACGTCCAGACCGAGGATTGGAAGAACGCCGTCAGGTGCTTCAGGAGGGTGGTCGCTGTCGAGGATGAGGATGCCGAAGGGTGGAATAATTTGGCGAGTTGTTATTTGAGGATGGGGGATATTGGTGGAGTGAGTTCTTTTTGGGGGGCGGAGAGTGCGACGCGTCGTTGGTGAGATCGAGATTGAGAAGCTGACAGTTGGGTTTGGGTTCTTTTTTTTTTACTGTTGTAGGATAACCTTGACAAGGAGTCGGATGGGCTTCTTATCGATGGATTGGAGGACGAGGCGGAGTTGAAGGAAGCGAAGGAGGCGAAGGAGAAGGTAATTCTCGTTTCCGCTCTCTCTCTCTCTCTCTCTCTCTCCTTCTCCCTCCCTCTCTTCCCCTCCCATCGAGCCAGCTCCTCTTCCATCTCCGAGCATTCATTCATTCGCTAACTTCAACCTCCCCCCTTCTCCTTCTCCTCTTCCTCCTCAGATCCCCTCATCCCTCACCCCCAAACCTCGAATCCCCCACGCCAACAAGATCCTCGCCCATCGAGCTCTCAAGACAGGACTCCGCTTCGGCTACGACAACTGGAGAATGTGGTCCAACTACCTCCTCGTCTCCATCGACCTAGGAGAAAACTCTGAAGCCTGTCGAGCTCTCACTCGACTCGTAGAAGAACGAGCTCGAAAAGACGGAGAAGATTGCGTCGACTCGGACGTCCTGGATCGACTCGTTTCAGCCGTCGTGACCAAAGGAGCTCAACCTGGGACGGAAGAATCCCTCAATGAGATCCACTCCCCGAACGAAGGAAAAGGATTACTTTACAATCTTTCGAGAGTGTTCGACGACGTCATCTTGCCTAGGATTTCGACCAGTCCGAGGATCTACAGGAGTCAGGCGAGGTTGTTGACGTGGGAAGGGAAGATTCCTGAGGCGTTGGATGCGCATGTGAAGGCTTATCGAGCGAGTGTGGTGAATGATGAGTTGGTGGAGAGGGAGGTGGGGAGGTGGAAGGAAGCGGTGGAGGAGACGAAGGAGGTGGCGGAGATGATGATGGGTCTTGGACCGAAGGCTGTTGCGGTGGAGGAGAAGAGGTTGAGGGAGAGAGCCGGGGGGGAGGGGGAAGGAGAGAAATTGGTTTGGAAGGATTGGAAGTTTCAGGCGAGGAGTATGGTTAGGTCGTTCATGGGTGAGTCGTTTCCTGTTCCTTTTTTCTCTTTCCGAGGAGAAGAGGAGGGGAGAAGGTTGAACGAATGAAACTGACCCCAACGCGACTTTTCTCTCCCTCCTTCTCTCTTTCGCTTTTCGCAGGTCGAACGAAGGATGCATTCGAGGATCAACCCGAGTGGGATACGTTGAAGGAGATTCTGGAGGATCTCAAGAATGCATGATCATCGTCTCTTCTCTTCTTATCACTTCTCTTCGACTCGCGAACTGAAAAAGCAGGAAAGCCAACCAACGACACGACGAGGACGAGAAAACGACGGGCGACGAAGATCTAGGTGGAGGGGCACGCTGCGCATTCACAGCCTTTCGTGGTATCGAACTGTTAGAAAGTCAGAGAAACCAGGAACGGGAGTCAGCGAGACGATCAGAGGAGAGAAAAGGAGCGAGTCGACGCGACGCGAGATGGGAAGGGAAGGGAACTTCGAACTCGCCTTCGCGTGCAGGTCCCATCGAGTCTCCAACTGCGAAACCAACGAAGATGGAGAGTTAGGATCGATCTCTCAACCTTCCAGCCTACGAGAAGAGAAAAAACTCACGTCGGACCATTCCTTGATCAACTTCTCTGGAATCCTCTCTCCCTTGAACTCGGCGAGATGGAAGTTCTTGGGAAGCTTCTTCGGAGAGAAGCATTCGAACTTTGATTCTCGGAACTCGTTGTTGACAAAGTCGAAGATGGGAGGCGAGTCAAAGTGAAGGAACGAGTCTTCGAGGACCTGCGAGAAATGAAAGGACAAAATAAAAAGGCATGAGGCTCTCTCTCGATTCATCGAACGAGCGAGTTCTACTCTACTGACCTTGGGGAGAAGGATGTTGAGCTCGGCTGGTTTTCTGGCAATCTCGTCCCTGTACATAGAAACGGAGAAGGAAGAGAGCGGAAAAGCGGAATCAGCATCTCTTCTTTTGTGAGGGAGAAAAAGTCAAGTCGAAGTGAAACGACGGCTCACTCTTTGTAGAGCTCAGAGCAAGGAGCGATGATAATCGAACGATGAGGGATAGCCAAGTTTCCAGAAGTCAAAGGACTGTATAATAATCCAGAAAGAAGCGTGGGAATCGAAGCCTAGCGTGTGAGGTTGAGGAGACGAGAACTGACGGCTGACCCGCGAGGAGAAAGACGAGGTTGGTGAGGTAGCGGCGGAATCCAGAAGGGTAGCGCCTGGAGATGTAGACGGACTTGAACCCAACATTCTTTCGGTTTCCAGAGGAAGCAGAAGGAAGGGGGTAGTGAAGGAGATTCTGGGGGAAAGAAGAAGAGGAAAGGCAGATCAGATCGACGCGTCGTTTTCGTTCCTTCCCCTGGACCACTGACGGATCTTGGGTCCAGCGGCTCCTCCTCCTCGTACTTGATATGAGCGACGATATGCTCGAGCGTCCCCATGATGATCTCGGGGTGTCGGATCCCCTGAGACGAGAAGAAGGAGAAGGACGATCAGCTCTTGTTGCCAAAGCTCTCGCGCTGAATCGACTCGAAGCGACTCACGTAGAGATAGCTCGATCCTGATCGCGATTGAGTCACAATCCAATTGCAAGCACGAGGATCACCGACGATCTGACCACCGAGTCGCGAGACGACCGAGCAGACGGCTCGAACGAGCTGCAAGTGAGGTCCGTTGAGATCGAAGTAGATCCTTCGATTGAGGAAGCAGGGCTGAGGTTCGACGGCAGGTAAGGTCGGGGGAAAAGGAATCGAGAACTCGATGGGGACGGAGAGGATGTGAAGCGGCTTTTGGTTGGATCCGGAGTTGAGGAAAGGAGGCAAGGGACGGGAGGGAGCCTGTTGGTATTTGAAGAGAGGGTTCTCGAAGCTGAGTACGAAGAGAGAGGCAGGGAGAAGGAAGCCGTGCATGATGGAAGAAGTGATCCTAGAGGTGAAGAAATATTTGGGAATAAGTATGGCTGGTGTCTCGAAGGAACAGGCTCGCGGAAAAAGAAGAAGACAAAAGATAAAAAGGACTCACCAGGTGGGATGGATTGCGACGAAACCATCAGCGGGGCGGAGCTCGGACGTCGTCTGCGTGAAGGAAGGTGGAATTAGATCAGTGAAAACGAATATGCTGCTTCAAGGGCAAACGAACTCACGTAGGAGGGCGTCAAGCCGACGACGTGAGTCACGGCTGGAGATATCGCGTCCCTTGAAACCCAAGATTCAACGATTAATCAGTGAGCAGGTAGAGCCCAAAGTCGGAAGAGTAGACGTGCTTGACTCACACGACCTGTCCTCCGAAAGTTTCGAAGATCTGAGCGAGCTGGAACTGGAACTGTTGAGAGCCAGACGAAGGAGGAAAGGGTCAGCGCGCCTTGGGATGAATCCTGAGTCGATTTCTAGTCAAGATCTAGTCAAACCCCAAAGACTGCTCAACTCTTCCAGCTCCGTTCGAAAGAAGGCTACCATTCCATCGAAGAGAGAGAGCATGCGAGTCGGCGGCGACGAGCTGGCATCGCGACGACGGAAGGAAGTGAGCGTCGACAGGTAAGCAGAGCAGAGCTGGGACCTCCTACAGCAGAGCGAGGAGATACGAACTAGGTGATTTGGTGGTTATCGATCGTGTCCCAGGCGTCATAGTGCTGCGTTCGAGAAGAAAAAAAGATCAGCGGGACGGGCGACGAGCCGACCTCATCTTTCTCTGGGCGGACGAACGTAGCGACGACCTTGAACGTGAAGGGTAGAAGCTGCGTATTCCTATGCGAAGAATCAGAAAAGTGGGAGGAAAGAGAAAATGAGCTTTCACGTCAACGGGGAAGGAAGGAGGCGAAGGAAACTCACGTTTCTCCAACCGAGGCCCTTCAACGAGACGCTGAATAGTTCAGAGACCCTGTACTCTTGACCTTTAGCGAGGAAGTGGTTGAGCTTGGTCTTCTCCATTGGGATGAGTGCTCCGCTGAGAACCTTGAGAGGGGCTGGAGGAGAGAGACGAAGCTGAGAAGCGATGTGGGAAGCGACGGAAGGGAAGATGGAGAGAGGAGGTCCTTTGAAGAGCACTGCTGGAAAGGTCAACGTCTCAGAGGTACCGTTCTGCGACGTGGGAGGTGGAGAAGAAGATGAGGTGCTCATGGGAGGAGTGGATGGAATCCTTGGCATGTTCGATGGTTTGGGAGATGCTGGTGGTCGAAAGAAGGAAAGGTGAGTTGAGCTTGAGCTCACTTTCGCCGCCAAACGACGACACGGATTTATCGACCCTTCTTCTTTTTTTCTCTTCTTTGACCCAGTACGTGACTATCCAGAACTCTTGAGCGGATACGGAACTGACCGACCTCTTGCCTGCTCATCTCTACAGCTCAGCTCAAGATCAAGAAAACGAGCTCAACTTTCACCTCTCCTCCTCTTCCTTCCCTCGTCCTTGCTAGGATGTCCAACTCCAAGTACGAATACGTTCGGTCATACGAGAAGCCAGATGGGCTACTCCCCAACACGTTCCTCCTCCTTCGGATCGACGGACACGCTTTCCACAAGTGAGTCAGAGTCTTCTCTCGCTCAAGCTCACTTCTCCTTCCTTCTTGAAGCTCACCTTCTGCTTCTTCCCTCCTCCTTCGACAGGTTCTCAGATCTCCACGAGTTTAAAAAGCCCAACGACCTGAGAGCCCTAGAGCTGATGGATCGAGCGGCCAAGACGGTGATGGACGAGTATCCAGACGTCGTGCTAGGATTCGGAGAGAGCGACGAGTACAGGTGAGCTTGACGTCCCCTCTCTTTCGTCCCCTACTCGCTTCTCTTCTCAGCTTCTGGAGCTTTGCATCGAGGCTCTTACTTCTAACGGACCGAGGAGCTCACCTAGCGTTCCTGTCTCCTCCTTCCAGCTTCCTCATCCGACGAGCAGGAACCCTCTACTCTCGACGCGAATCCAAGATTGTCTCCCTTCTCGTCTCCCTCTTCACCTCAGCCTACGTTTACCACTGGACAACCTACTTCCCTCCCTCTACCGAGGAACCACTAGGAAAGAAGCTTCTCTATCCTCCTACGTTCGACGGACGGATCGTCTGCTATCCCTCTGAGAAGGAAGTGAGAGATTACTTTTCGTGGAGACAGGTCGACAGTCCGTTCTCTTTCTCTTCTATCTTGAGCTCTACATCACAGTAATCGAAGGGAAATACTAACCTGGGTCCTTTCTTCGCTTTCTGCTATGTTCTCGCAGCTCACATCAATAACCTCTACAACACGACGTTCTGGTCGCTCGTCCTCCTCTCGGAACCAAAGATGACGACTGCTCAGGCTCACAAGGAGCTGCAAGGATCCTTCTCGAAGGACAAGAACGAGATTCTGTTCAAGCGCTTTGGGATCTCGTACGGGAAGCTTGAGGAGAGGTTCAAGAAGGGGAGCGTGATGATCAGGGAGGTGAGTTTGACGTCTTTTTAGCCCTTCCTCTTCTCGAAGCCAGGAAACTGGAGCTGATCTCAATTCTCTTCTTCGTTCAATGTCTGCTTCAGGAGACTCCCGTTTCCTCTGCATTGACAGCCTCGCAAGCTGTGGAATCGACGACAGCGGCTTCCAGTGATCCGACACAAGAGGTGAGCTTGCGACTTCGCTCTCTCTTTTTATCTCTCCACCCCCTCTGACGCCCTTCAACTTATCTCTCCGCCCCTTTCTCGCATCTGTATCAGTCTTCGATCCCTGCAACTCTCGACTCCTCCCTCTCTTCTCTCTCCCTCGCCTCTCCTTCCGACGTCGACGCGTCCGAATCGTCTTCTCCATTCACGCCCGCTACCCCTCCCCGTCGGACGAATAGGAAGGAGAAACCACCCCTTCCACAGGATGGAACGAGAGGAAAGGTGGTGGTCTTGCATGTGGACATCATCAAGGATGATTTTTGGAATGAGAGGAGGTGGTTGTTGGCTTGATTTCTCGTTGCTTGTGGTTGAATCGATGAGATCTCCTTCCGTCTTCTCATCCTCAGTCCCGAGAGGCATAGAGCTTGCGTTTAATGGAATCTTCGGTATCGCAGGAAGCCTAAACGCACTAGCTGGCCCTCGGTCGAAATGGAAGAAGTTGAAAGTGGAACGACGACGCGTTCCTGTTCGATCCTCGAAGGTTCTGATTGAGACGCGTTCTCGCCGTTGATACACTGCGGATATTCAGGGCGAGAACGTACCGTTTGGTGAGCAATCCGAGTGAGGAGACGGGGCAGCTGAGGAAGGAGAGAGCAGGGAGGTTTTGAGCGACGCGGTCGGGCTCTGGAAACCAAAGAGAGGAACCTGGATGTGGATTGCACGAAATCAAAGAAAGCCAAAGAGGTAAAGAGAGATATGGTTGCAGAAGATGAAGAGGCTGTCGCTCGTGTCAGACGAGCAGAAGGTCGTTGAGCTTCGAAAAAGTGGAGAAACTGGGGGAGAAGCGACGTGGCATCGTTCCTTCTCTTCCAACACTCACTCAGAATCATCTTATCTCACAAGTTTGTCCAACCACTCCCTCTTGACCTCTAGCATCTGTCCTATCACTTTCTATCAACAAAACATGCCCTGACCTTGTCCCTTTTTCACTCCAGAAGCCCTTCTGTTCCCCTCCTCTTCCCCCCCTTCCTTCCTTGTCCTCTGGTCCTCCTTCCCTCTCGAGCTCAACAGCTCGCTGGAAATGCTTCCTAGTCCCTCCCGGCCTTCACGATAACACACCTCCTACCTTCCATAGCAACCCTTCATGCGTCTACCCACCTTTCTCCTCCCCTTCCTCCTGCTGCTGGTGTCCTCCCCAACGAGTTTAGCGTCTCCCGAGCTCGACCTCCGACCTCGCACGTCTTCCTCCGACTTCCCTCGCTCGCTGGCAACCCTCACCCCGTCTCCAAAGAGGATAAAACCTTCGGAAGTCGTCCTCTCCCCTCTCCTACTCGTATCAACCATCGACGGAGCTCTCCATGCGCTCGAACGGGAGACCGGGAGGAAGGTATGGTCCGTCCAAGGGTTGGGAGGAGTCGATGGATTCGCCATGGTTGGGAGCGAGGGAACAAGCTTCGAGGACCTGGAGGATTGGGAGGAGGGAGATCAGGAGGAGAGGTTCGTCGTGGATCCTAGAAAGGGAGAGATCTGGCTGGGGAGGAGAGCTTGGGTCGAAGGAGAGGAGGAAGGAGGGGAATGGAAGCTCATGAAGCTCGGGGTGACCGTCCCTGATCTGTGAGTCCAGCTTTCACCTCGAGCTCTCTATCTTCCTCCGTCCAAACCAAGAGAGATCTGTGCTGATGTACTCATGGGGTTCTCTCAATTCTCCCCCCTCCCTCTTTTCTACAGCGTCCATGCCTCCTTTCAAGCGTCGCCCGTCCAATTCGCACACGACCCAAACCCAGCTCGAATCTTCATCGGAAAGATGGAATCCTCGCTCTTCGGAATCGAGCTCGACACAGGGAACATCGTCGGCGAGTTCGGAAACACTCCCTCCAGTGCAGTTCAGTCAGCGGAGAACGTCGTTCCCTCTAGTTGCGGAGTCAGAGGGCAAGGACTCGGTCGAGGGAGACGTCGAAGGAAGAGCGGAGACGCCGAGATGGATGCTGCTGAGCTGGAGGCTATGTTGGACGAGATGGAGGCTGGTCACTCGAAACACGCTGAGTCATGTCCTCAGAACTTGCTCTACATCACTCGTACCGGTGAGTCTTCAAGAATGAATCTCTCGCTCTCGACGCGTTCTTTCCTCGGTCTCGGACTCGTTCTCACTCCGCTGTCGGCTTTCTGCTCATCAGACTACACCCTTCGAATCCATTCCTCGGCTTCCTCCTTCACTCGTACAACTCAGACGCTTCGATACTCCACCTACGGTCCTCCAGATCCGGCACGACTCGACCCTTCCCTTACCTTCATCTGGGGTCAAGGAACTACTGCCGACGATCATTACGCGATGCTCGCTACTCGTTGGTCGTCAGGAGATCGAAAGCTCTCGGCTGGAGTTCTCGGAATCCTCCCTGAAGGAAGAGGTGCACGGTTTTGGGGAGTCGAGATGCCTGATTCGCTTCCGTGAGTCTCAAACTTTCTTTCCCCTGCCCATTCACTCCAGAGTGCTGATGTCCTCTTTCCCTTCGATCATTTTTCCTTCTCACAGCATCGCCTTCTTCGATATCCTCTCCCTTCGCACGTCAGGACTCTCCGCGTCGGCTCCCTTCATCCTCCCTCAACCTCTTCCCTCCTCCAACGTCATCAAGATGTCCTCGGCCACCTCATCCTCTCAAAAAGTCCTCTTCATCGGACGATCTTCGAGTTCCTCCCTCTTCGCTCTCTCCAAGGACAATTATCCAGCCCTCGGCGACCCTGATACTCTACCCGGTCAAGCTCGTCGAATCGAGCTCGAAGGCTATCATTATCTGGATGAGACAGACAACGAGGACATCTTCAGTCGAACGAAGAACCAGCTCGGCATCGATGGACCTTTGCCGTCGGAACAGGACTCGAACGGATCGAGAGGAAACGCGGTGCTCAGGCTCGAGGACGACGAGACGGTTGATCTGGACGAGAGGGCCAAACCTCCTTCTCGAAGCTGGCTCGTCCACGTCTTCGCCATCTATCTCCCTCTCCTCCTCGTCGGTCTCACTGGACTCTGGAAGTTCCTCGGGTCCACCTTCCCCGTCCCCTCCTCCCTCGTCTTCTCCTCGCCGCTCAATCGTCAACAACCCTCTCTTCTTCCTCCCTTCGACAGCAAGCCCATCTCCCTCTCCACAATCCTCTCTTCCTCTACCTCATCTCCTCCAAACGACAACATCAGCAACGGAAACGGCAACACCCCATCTTTCGACTCCAAACTAAAGGATCTTCCTCCTCTTCCCGTTTCGGTCGACGCGGAGGACGAGGAAGGTCACCTCGTCGCTTTGGAGGCCGGGATGGCGAACGGGAAGAAGAAGAGGAGGAGGGGGAAAGTGAGAGGGAAGAAGAAGAGTGGTGGGAAGGGAGGAGATGATGACGATGGGGAGGGAGAAGAGGAGGATGCTGGGAAGGAATCTGTTGCTCTCGTCGCGTCTGCGAGGGAGAAGGTGGTCCTTGCGCCGGAGGTAATGGTGAAGGACGGTGGTTTAGTCGTTTCGGAGAAGCTATTAGGTAAGTTTCAACTTCTCGTGGTGCTCTCAAGCTATGTGGACGCTGACTTCGCTTTCTCTCTCAGGTGTCGGATCGCATGTGAGCTCTTCCTCCTCTTCCCTCCCTTCTCTCCCTTGCTGATCTCGTCTCCGCCTTCCTTCCTTCACAGGGAACCATGGTATTTGAAGGTTCGCTTCACAGCGTCTCCCTCACTTCAATCCGCGAGCTGACCTCCTTCGTTCTCACAGGAACCTTTCAATCTCGTCCCGTGGCGGTGAAACGCCTTCTCTCTCACTTCACTACCCTCGCCTCGCATGAAGTCTCCCTTCTCCAATCCACCGACTTTCATCCCAACATCGTCCGCTACTTCTACGAGGAGAAGAAGGATCCTTGGCTTTACATCGCTCTCGAACTTTGCCCAGCTTCGCTCGCGGATCTCATCGAACGTCCAACGGAGTTCCCAGACCTCACCAAGCTCTTCGAACCTCAAGCAGCGCTCAAAGGGATCAGTCAAGGAGTCAGGCATCTTCATGAGCTGAAGGTCTGCCATCGAGATATCAAGCCGGGGTGAGTTCGAGCTTTCTCTTGTTCTTCAGCACGCGTCTTCCTCTCTCGAGCTCACCATTTCTTCGCTCTCTTTGTACCTCTCTTTTGCCTCGTAGAAACATCCTCGTCTCCAAGACCAACTCAAATCGTCTCAAGATGCTCATCTCCGATTTTGGACTCGCCAAACGCGTCCCCGTCGACCAGAGCAGCTACGGAGCGACCATCGCTACTCCCTTCTCGACCACGATGATGCCTTCGGGAACACCTGGATGGAGAGCTCCCGAGGTCCTCATGCGTCGAGGCAGCGAGAGTGAGACGTCGGGAGATTCAGACGATCTTGGGTGGGAAGTCGTCGGGGAGAATGGATCTGCTGGCAGCGGTCGAGGATCTGGGACGAAGAAGCCAACTTCGAAGAGGTTGACCAGTGCGGTTGATGTGTTCGCGTTGGGATGTGTGTTCCACTGGGTCTTGACGGCTGGAGATCACCCCTTGTGAGTTCCTTCGTACCTTTTCCTCGTCGCGTTCGAAGCTCAACACTCATCGACGCTTCCCTCTTCGTTTTTTTCTATCAGCGGGGATCGCTACGAACGCGAGGGAAACATCTGCCGGAGCCGATCGAATCTTGACGGTCTACTCCGCTACGGGGAGGAAGGCCAAGAAGCTCGACACCTCATCGAGCAGATGATCCGACCTGATAGTTCTCAACGGTTCGTCCGACTTGTCTCTCCTCCCATTCGACTCATCGCACTGACATCTTCCGCTCCTCCTTTCCAGACCCTCGACCTCGAATGTTCTCCTTCATCCCTACTTCTGGTCTCCTGGACGAAGGCTGGCCTTCCTGCAGGACGCGTCGGACAGTTTCGAGATCCTGGACCGAGATCCTCCTGACCCTCTCCTCGTCGCGCTCGAGCTCGGTTCTTCCAAGGTCATCGGTCCTTCGCGAGACTGGATCCGGCTGATGGATCAGGGCTTCGTCGAGAGTCTTGGGAAGTACAGGAAGGTGAGTTTACGACTACATCAGATCTTTTCAAACCTCGAACCTCGAGAGTCGTGCTGATCCCTTTCCTGCCTCTCCTCTTTTCGTTCAGTACGACGTCTCGTCTCTTCGGGATCTTCTACGAGCATTGAGGAACAAGAAACATCACTTCATGTTCGTTTTCCACTTTCCTTCCTTTCGACTGCGTCTCCGCTCGACTGACTCGACGTGCTCTCGTTCACCTTCCAGGGACCTTCCACCTGCTGCTCGCGAGGCCATGTCGCCACTTCCCGAGGGATTCCTCGCCTACTTCACTTCTGTGAGCCACCTTTCATGACCGTCTACCACCGTACTCTCCCCTCGCTGACTTCGTTCGTCGTTCCTTCGCTCTCTTCCACAGCGATTCCCTCTCCTCTTCCTCCACGTTTTCTCGGTCGTCGCTTCGAGCTCGATGAGGGACGACCCCAGCTTCAGAGACTACTTCCTCGAGGATGGAAGAGGATAATCGGCCACCGGATCTTCCATCTCCCAAACGACAACCTCGACCGCGTCGGTTCGACGAAGGAGGAGGATCTCCGAGAGGAAACGTCGCAGAGCGGCTTCCTCCTCGATTCGAGCTCCGCTCCAACCTAATTGCCCTTGACCTTATCTAGGAACCACTTCGCTCTTCTGCTATTATTATTGGTATATTTGGTATGTTTGATGCCCGCATTTCTATCGAGACGCGACGAGTGTTAGAAGAAGAGGGAGCAGATCGAGGAGCGAGCGCCGCCGGGCTCGGGGAGGAGATGGAATCCCGTTTCCTTTCTTCAGCTTCAAACCAGCAGTTCTCTTTCTCCCTCCCACCATCATCATCTCCTCCACCTCTCAACTCGACACTCAAGTATGCAGGCCTTCGTCACTCGTCTTTTTCGCACCCCAATCATCAAAACTGTTCCGATCCCGGAGCCGAACGCGGGCGAGGTTCTCATCAAAGTTCAAGCGGCTGCTCTCAATCCTACAGACTGTGAGTTCCTCCTCGACGAGCTCTTATTTGCTCGGGGAGTTCTTCTATCTGGGCTCTCGGCCTGAACGAGAAGAATGAAGCTTTGGGAAGTTGGAGAAGGCAGACGAGACATCGACGCGCGCGTTTAAACTCCTGACTGACCTCGACGTGTTCTTTCGTTCTCCAGGGAAACACGCTGGAGTCTGTCTGAGCTGGAAGGGATTGATTGTAGGGTGCGATTGCTCAGGAGAGGTGGAGAGCGTGGGAGCTGGGGTGAAGGGCTTTGAGAAGGGAGAGAGAGTTGGAGGGATCGTGCACGGATGTTCGTCGCCTTCCGTTCCTCCTACGTCTCCTTTTGTTTCTCGATATCCATCTCGTCTCTGACCTCCTTCCTGACGTTTATTTCTTCCAGGTTCTTCTACTTCGGTCGGTGCCTTCGCCGAGTACACGATTATCAAGGCGTCTCTCCTGTGGAAGATCCCCGATTCCATCTCGTTCGAGGAGGCTTCGACGATGGGAGTCACGACGTGGTCTTCTTCGTTCGCTCTGGACAAGCTTGGCTGGAAGGTCCCAGGAGGGGAGAAGAAGACTGAGGGGGCTTCGGAACCTGTGAGTGAACGTGAACGCATCTTCCCTCTCCTTTTCTTCATTCATGTCGCCTCTCTCGCCGGGTCTTCTCCTCTCCATGCTGATCCCGTTCTCAATTAATTTCAGCTCCTCCTCTACTCAGCTGGAACATCCACCGGACTCGCGACCGTCCAGCTTTCTCGCCTTCTCCGCTCGTCCGTTTCGGAAACGATCACCTTTTCCTCCCAAACGCATTTCCCTCTTCTCAAGTCGCTCGGAGCCACCACCACTCTCACTTACAACCCTCTACCTCCTCTTAAGGAAGTTCGACTGCTGGCCCCAAACCTTAATCAAGTCGTCGATCTCTTCTCGGAGGGAAAGACGACCGCGACGTGCTTTAACTTCCTCGGCGAAGCAGGAGGAAAGGTCATTAGGACAATCCCTCCTTTCGGGGTAACCGCACCTCCTGGAGTCAAGGTAGACTGGATCTTGACTTACTTCGCGACGGGAGAGGTGAGTCGTTCTCCCCTTATCTTTCCAAAGCGAGCGAAGTCCGTGAAGCTCGCGCGCCGCTGACCTTTTTTTTCTCGTCTTCGCCATCTCCCAGCCTTTCACCTTCATCTTCAAGCACTACCCGCCCGATCTTTACCTTCATAACATCGCGGTTGAGACTCTCAAAGCCCTTCCAGGTTGGCTGGACGAAGGAAAGCTCAAACCTCTGCCTTTCGAGGTTTTGCCTGGAGGATTGGAGGGATTGACGGAGGGATTTAGGAGGCTGAAAGCGGGAGAAGTGAAAGGGAAGAAGCTCGTGGTGACCCTCTAGTTCATGAAGTCTTTGATAGCTGCCAAACCGGTCTAGCAAGCAGCAATGCGCTCGCAAAGCAATTGGAGGCGACAACCTGAAAATCAGCTTGCCCGTTTTCACTGATTCACAGTTGACCCTCGGAAAGTATCGAATAATGCGCATCCAAATCATTTAGATTTCAAAGCTGAGCTACGGAGTAGGGAGGACGTCTATGGAGCAGTTCAGTGGCGCGAGAAGGAAACGATCCGACGACGCGTCCTTCACATCGATGAAGCGACAGCGCTCGCTCCTCCAACCGTTGCGAGCACGAGAAAGACGAGAATGGAGCCGGAAGGTACTGTAAGACGGACAGAAAGTAGACTGAAGGTGAGCTTCTCAGATTTATCACCCTCAAGGGAAGAAATCGAATCACCCACTTCCTTCGCTCGAGATGGCGCGGGGTTGACCGTAGGTACTGCCGTTCTTTCCCCAAAGGTTCGAAGGAAGGGAAGCGTCGGCTAGAGGCTGGTTGGTGACGTTCGAGCAGCTGCTCTTCGCGACGGTGCTTTTCATCGTGATCGCTGCAAAGGAGGTCGAACGAGAGAAAAGAGCTAGCGTGAGCATGCAGGAAGGAACCGCTGAGAGTAGCGATGAGAGCTCACGAATGGGAGTGATCGTGTAGTAGTGACTTTCGTTGATCCGAGAGGTTTCATGGAAGGTGACCTGAAAGGCAAGGGAAGGGGTCGAATGAGCTGATTTGTGAACCTTGCCACGACCGCAAGCTGAACGACTCACGTTCCAGTTTCCTGTTCCAACACACTCCGGTATCTCGAAGTTGACGTGCTTGACTGTTGATCCGATCTCCTACAGAGCCGCGACGAGGTCGAAAGGGAGCAGAAGACGATCAGCTCGAGCTCGCTACGAAGAGGAAACTCGATGCAAGCCTCACGCCATTGAGTAGACCTGGACCAGTGGAGACCGTTACATTCAGACCTAGATCTTTTGAGACGAGGTAGATCTCAAGAAGCTGAAAGCCAGTCGCATCGGACGTCGAGTTCGGGTTGGAAGCGCTGGCGGCGAGAGCTCCGTTTCCAGATCTGCACGACGAAGCGCAAAAGTTCAGCTTCGAAAGCAAGAGATAGATAGAAGAAGAGGGAGGAGAGGGGAGAGGAGGCCAACAGGGGAGAGACAGGCGGTCGAGGCTGCGAAGGACGTTGATTGAGCGCGTTGAATCCCTTCAGCGAGACTGAGTGTAGCATCCGTTGCATTCATGCTAGTACCTACATTAGCATGAAGAGACTTTAAAGCTCTCAGGAGACTAGAGAAGCACGGCGGAGGAATGAAGAGGAAGAAGGAACATGCCGGTTCGTGGCGAAACCGCTACAAGTTTCAGCTTCCTCTCTTCCTCCCAAACCATCACCCCAGAGGCAGACAAAAACCTCAGTATCTCTTCCTCTTCATAACAAGAGACCACCGTACTCGTAGAGTCCAACTCCGAGGCTCCTCACCGGGAGAGAGGCCAGGATCAGGCGAGGAGGAGATGAGCGAGGTTGAGCTCGCACTCTCCTTCCTTCTGCCTCTTCCCTTCCCTTCCTTCCCCCCTTTCCTCCTTCCTGCGCCCTGGATCCTCGACGGACCAGATCGTTTCCCTTTCCAGGCTGAGGTCTCCCACGAGATCGAACGCTTCTTTTGACTTCGCGATCTCGCTTACAGAGGGGGAAGCGAGCTCCGCGTCGTTGCTGCCCTGAAGGAGACCTCCCTCCCCCTTCTTCACCAGCCATCCCTCCTTTAGTGCTACGACTCCTCGCAATCTTGCATCCTACAGGCATCCAGCACTGCATTTTTTGGGGCCATCGGTCTCCTTGGGTCGAGATCGGGCGGTCTTCCAACTCGGTCAGGCTCTCATCCCCGCCCGAGACTCATAAAGCCTGCAGCTTCGTCCTTCTCTTTTCTCAGCTTCTCTTTCCTTCCCCCAAACCACCACCACCGGCACAGAGACTTCGATCTTTCTACTCAGCTCTCAACTCAAGCTCATGCTCTTTCCAAGTCACAGTCACCTCAGCTGAGCACTCAATCTATGGGGTGAGTCCTTTCCTCCTCCCGCGTCGTCTTCTCCATGCTGACTTCATCTTCCCTTCTCTTTCTTCTGCAGAAACGTAGTCTCACTCATATCTTGTGAGCTGCCTCTTCGCACCGTGTGACGGTCCCCTGTTCTCTCGCTGATCTCCTTCGTTTGCCCTCCAAGGGAACGCGAAAGGAGTTGGTCTTTGCTTCTTTCCATGCTACCTAGGCTTCGCTCTCGGGAAAGACTGGCTTAGCAACGGCTTACTGAGTAAGCGGTTCTCACTTCTGTCCGTTTTCCAACCTCTCGAAGACCAAGCTGAGTTCATGCATGAGCTTCGTTCAAAGGAGAAGCTGAACTCATCCTCCCGCCGCTCGTTTTCAATATTTTCGTTCCAGATCTGCTTCTCGGATTCCTCTACATCTCTTCCGTCCTCAGCTGGACTTTCGTCGGACGTTGGAGAAGGCCTGATAAGCCCAAGGGAGCTAGCACGGGAGTTGGCGAGCGGGGCGTCGAGGAGGAGGGATCCGTCGAAGAGGGAGGAGGAGCTGGTCGGCGTTGACGCGACAAAGTAGGGGACGAGATTCAGCTGCTCTTATTCTGGTTCGTCGATCGACAGATAAATTAATTTCATTCTGCTTTCGGTCTTCCTCAGGAGGAAGATCGCGACCTTCGAGCTCGCAAGGAAAGGACGCAGAGAGATCGTCGCTTTCGTCCTCTAACCACCATGCGCCGCGACCGATTCCCAGCTTTCTCTATTTGACTCGTCTAGTTCTCAAAGCAGAGAACCGAGAGAATCTTTTCAACGACCCTGTGGCCTCAGAAAAAGGACTTGCTTATCGATCCTCCTCCCCCCGGGTACTTTCCATCCGAACCGCCTCCTTCACTCGAGAGTCCTCCGTTCCATCTCGCCGGACTCTCCTTCTCCCCAAACCATCATCACCACCACCTAAACCTCAAACCCACCACCTTAGCCATGTCCTCCTCCTCTGGGATGCAGAAGACCATCGTCCTTCGACAACGGCCAACCGACAAAATCGATCCCTCTTTCGGCTCTCCTACCTCTACCTTCGCTATCGTCCCTCAACCGATTCCTACGCTCAAAGATCTCAAGGAAGGAGAAGTTGTTGTACGAGTCGAGTACTCGGGAGTCGAACCCTCTCAGCGAGTGTGGATGAGCGAGGCTAGGAGGTGAGTTCAGAGAGACGGAGGAGAACGAAAGGAAGGAGCGAGCTCGAGCTGACCTTTGCCCCTTCCTTCCCCCCCATCCCTCCAAAGCTACATGCGTCAGTCTTCTCCTCGCCACTCTCGGTCTTCTATAAAAGGAGGAGATGCTGATCTTCATCCCGCTTTGTTTCTCCAGCTCCTGTCGCCATCGGAGGGGTGATGAGGAGCATCGTGCTGGGTGTGGTCGTTGCGTCGAAGTCGCCGAAGTTCAAGGTTGGAGAGCGAGCGAAAGCCACTGCTGGTTCGTCCCGTCTCTGTCGTTGGCCTTCGAAACTTCTCTTCGCTATACTGATGGTAACGCTCTTCTATCAGGCTGGGCCGAGTACCTCGTTCTTTCCGACAAGGTCGCTCAGAAGATCAGGTTCGACCGGCTCCTCTCCTCTTCTCCCTCTCGCTTTCGCTCACGCTCGAACTCTGGCCTTTATTCTTTTATACAGAGACTACCCTGGAGTTAAGCCTGTAGATTTCCTTGGTGTCCTCGGAGCTACAGGTCAGACGGCCTACTGGGTGAGTTGCTTATCTTTTTACGAGACGATTAAGCGCAGACGACGCGTCCCTCTCTCGCTTGATTCTCACGACTCTCCGTCTTCTTCGACACACAACAGGGACTCACTGAGATCGGCAAGCCGAAGAAGGGAGAGACCGTCGTAGTCTCTGGGGCGGCCGGAGCGACAGGTTCGATCGTTGTGCAAATTGCGTGAGCTCTTCTTCCTTTTCTTCCACATCTATCTCGAGAGAATCAGCTAACCAACGCCTTTTTAACTATCGCAGCGTACTCTTGGGATGCAAGGTCATCGCTATTGCTGGCTCTGACGAGAAATGCCGCTGGTTGGAGAATGATTTGGGAGTTTTCAAGGCGATCAACTGTTCGTTCTGTTTCAGCTTCGTCTCCCTTCCGTCTTTTTCTTCCACCAAAGCTGCGCGATATGTCCGCTCAGACGAAAATACTGAAAATCACTTCTCCGCTCTTTCTCGTCTTCGTAGATAAGGATAAGGACTTCAGGGCTCAGTTCAAAAAGCATGTCGGATACCTCGTTCGTTCTTCTCTCTCCTTCTCCTTCTCCTTTTCCTCGTCCGATCAGCACTTCCTCAGTGGTATATATCTGACCATTGGTGTCTTTCTTCCTGTTTCTACAGGATGTCTTCTTCGACAACGTCGGCGGAGCGATCTTGAACCTCGCCCTGACTCGCTTGAATCAGCACGCACGAATCGTTATGTGCGGAGCTATCGAAGAGGTAAATATTTTCATTCAACTACCAAATATCCCAGCTTATTCATCCATCTCTATGCGACGAATTCAAAATGGAATCTACGCTCTGCTCGAAGGGAGGTTGCTGATAGCCGTTCTCCCTTTCCTCTCTTCCTCCTTCACCAGTACAACAAGGCCGGAGCGATCACCGGCCTCACCACTTACCAGAACCTCATCTCTCAGCGAGGTAAGATGGAAGGTTTCATCATCCTTGGTGAGTTCCTTCTTCTCGACGCGTGCTCGGCCTCGACTTCAACGTCCTCTCGCTCTCTCTCTCTCTCTCTCTCTCTCTGATTCACATCCCTCTCCTCCTTCTTCTCTCTTACAGACTACGTCCCTCGATTTCGGGAGGCTGAGGCTATCCTTTCCCAGTGGATTGCCGAGGGAAAGATCAAAGTCGAGACTCACGTTCACAACGGAGGGGTGGGCGGTATCGAGGGTGCTCCCGGTGGTATCGTTGGGCTCTTCGATGGAAAGAACACTGGAAAGGTCAGCTCTCTTCTTACATATTGCTTGGGGAGTGGAAAGAAAGCGCGATCTCTGACATCTCTTCCTTTTCCTTCACGACGTCGCAGATGGTCGTCCAGTTTTGGGATGCTTCGAAGGAGGAGAAGTCTGCGAAGAGCATTCTTTAGGCTTCAGGTACGATTTGATGAATCTACAAGCATACAATCTTTCGGTCTTTGGGGTGAAAAAGACTGGAAGTAGAGCTTTCACTTCGTCTGAACCGAAGGAGCGACGCGTCTCTTCCAACGTCACTCCTTCGATCTTTTCGGTCCTTTCCCTCGACCCTCCCTCGTTCTTCATCCCTCCTCCCTCTGTACGTTATGCAAAATCTCCCTCGTCCGGCGACCCATTCTGAAACGACCTCGACCCCTTGCCATCAGAAAATCTTGCTAATCACTTGCCTTCGGCAATGGCTGATCCGACTTCCCCCTCAACTTTCGTCGCCTTCTTCATCTCCTTTTCCTGAACTTCTTCTCCCTCCTTCTCTTCCACCAACCACATCCTCTATCCTCCTCCCCTTCTTCCTTTCCACACCAACATGTCCTCCTCTACTACTCCTGGAATGCAGAAGACCATCGTCCTCCGACAACGACCCACCGGCAAGCTCGACGCAACCTTCGACTCTCCGACCTCGAACTTCTCCCTCGTCCCTCAACCGATCCCCACCGTCGATGATCTCAAGGATGGAGAGGTCCTCTTGCGAGTAGACTACGCTGGTGTTGAGCCCTCTATGCGTATCTGGATGACCGAGATCAGGAGGTGAGTCGAGTAGATCCAGAGAGGATGAGGAAAGAAAAAGCTGAGCTCGAACTTACTTCCTTCCTTCCTTTCCGTCCGTCGACGCCCTGTAGTTACCTTCGTCAGACTCTCTCCGCTTCTCCTCTTCTCTCACCCATCCTAGCTACTGATCAGACTGTTCCTCCGTTCGTATACAGCTCCCGTCGCCCTCGGAGAGGTGATGAGGAGTATGATTTTGGGGACGGTCGTCGCCTCGAAGTCGTCGAAGTTCTCCGTCGGAGATCAGGCTACCTCTCTCGCTGGTTGGTTCTCTACGTCTTCCCTCGCACGACAAGACTCTTCATCCTCATCCTGACTAATTCCTCACCTTCAGGTTGGGCCGAATACGTCGTCCTTGCGGACACTACTCCCATCAAGATCAGGTCCGACAAGCTTCCCTCCTCTTCCGCTTCCCTGCATCTTCTCCAACTGATGCTTCCCTCTGCTCAAACTTATTCAGGTCTTACCCCGGAGTCAAGCCCGTCGACTTCCTCGGTGCACTTGGAGTTACGGGTCAGACAGCTTACTGGGTAAGTCGTAGCGTTCTCGTCTTTCTCCTTCCCGCGAGCCCCTGAAGACGACGCGTTCCTCGATTTTGTGCTGATATCTTTCTCTCATTTATTATAGGGCCTTACCGATATCGGAAAAGTTCAGGCTGGCGAGACGGTCGTAGTATCTGGAGCCGCTGGGGCA
Organism: Mrakia blollopis; assembly: GCA_000950635.1. Lineage (NCBI taxonomy): Eukaryota > Fungi > Basidiomycota > Tremellomycetes > Cystofilobasidiales > Mrakiaceae > Mrakia > Mrakia blollopis. The sequence goes on along the minus strand of BBPU01000074.1, from coordinate 93,185 downwards.
ACTGGTTCCATGGCATGCCAGATCGCGTGAGCTTCATCCTCCTCTTTCTCTCACTCCGATCCTCGAATTGATCAGATTATTTTATCTCTCGAACAGCGTCCTCCTCGGCTGCAAGGTCATCGCCATCGCTGGGTCGGATGAGAAGTGTCGTTGGTTGGAGAAGGAGCTTGGAGTCACCAAAGCCATCAACTGTTCGTTCCTGTTCAGCTTCTTCCTCTATTCCTCAGTCGCAGAAGCACCTTTCCAGCGATCTTGACAGCTGAAGCTGACACTCCCTTCTATCTTTCACTCTCCTCTCCTTCACAGACAAGGACAAGGACTTCCAAGCTCAGTTCATCGAGCACGTCGGTTTCCTCGTTCGTTCTTCGTTTCCTCTCGCGTTGCTGCTCTCAAAGGTTTCTCGTCAAGAAGATGAAGAAGCTCTAGACGAAAACTGACAGCTTCGGCTGCTCTGCCCTCTTCTTTCTGCCCTCTTCTTTCCAGGACGTCTTCTACGACAACGTCGGAGGGTCGATTCTCAACTTCGCTCTGACCAGGCTCAAACTCCACGCTCGAATCATAATGTGTGGAGCTATCGACGAGGCAAGTTCCCTTTCGCTTATTTCCTGTACTCCTTAGACTCCCAAGCTAGGTCATGAGCTCGCCCAGAGCGCGCTGGAAGGTTGAACCTCGCTGACTTGATCTGTTTCGCGTTTTCCGTCTGCGTTCTTTGTCTCCCTTCAGTACAACAAGGTGGGAGGAGCGGGATCCACCGGTCTCACGAACTACACCACCTTGATCTCCATGCGCGGAACCATGAGAGGATTTATCATTCTTGGTGAGCTTCTCCCTTCTACGCAACGAGTCCTTTTTTTGCTGACCGCTCATACCTTCTCTCACCTCCCACCTCAATGTCCTCTCTCTCTCTCCCTCTCTCTCTCTCATCCCTCTCCTCTTTTTTTCTCTCTTGCAGACTACATTCCCCGATTCCGGGAGGCTGAGGCTGTCCTCTCCCAGTGGATCTCCGAAGGAAAGATCAAGGCCGAGACTCACATCTACAACGGAGGGGAGGGAGGAATCGAGGCAGCTCCCGCGGCTATCATCGGTCTTTTCGAGGGACAGAACACCGGAAAGGTCAGTATGCTCATTTCATGGCTTCTGAAGACGATAGGCGCTTGCATTTCTGACTTCCTTCTCTTTTGGGACTCTTCTTCGCACGCAGATGGTTGTCAAGTTCTGAAATGGCGTCGCCTAGCTTGCTCTTTAACTCGCTATGATGGAATGAAGCCGCTGCTACGTTTCTTCAACTATGCCAGATCCTTCTAAGTAGAGGTGAGTCGAAAGAACGATGCCAAAGAGGAGTGCAACGCGCCGTGGATCTTCGCTGGGTTTCGTCCGATTTTCGCCAGCTTCCGCCTCATGCTCCCCACTTCTCGAGATCTCGATTGATTGAACCCCGGAAATAAGCTGAGTACCGATCCGTCTCAGCTCCAACGAGTGGAAAAAAACAGACGACAGCTCCGAACGTCGCTTCCTTTGTTGATCACTCGGCCCGCCGTACATATTCTCCTTTTGCTTCCTGCCACGATATTATACGGCTGCTCCGAGACACACTTTCTCTTCGGCATCTCGCTCTGCCATGATCGAATCTCTCGCGTGCTGCTCAAAAAGAGGACGGGAAGGTCAATTGCAGGCTGAAACAAGAGCGGGAGCGCTGCGGTCTCGTTTTTCCGAGGTCAGCTTGGGTCTCGGACGGCTCTTCCCTTTCTCCCGTCCTCCCCTTTCCCTTCCCTTCCCTGGTGCTAGCTCAGACTGATCTGTCCAATCACCCTGTTGTTCGCCTCAAAAAGACGAAAGCGCACTCGGTTCCTCTCTCCTCATCAACCACCACCACTTCGTTCTCCTTCTTCTTCTCTCTCTTACCCCCAAGCCAACCTCACTCGCTCAGACTCCTCCTCTCACCCACCCCCCCAAAAAAAACTTACTTCTATTCTCGAACATGACTCGATTCCTCTCCATTCCCTCCCTCCTCCTCCTCCTCTCCGTTCTCATCCTCTCCTCCTCCCCCGTCGTCGACGCTCGAATTCCTCGTCACTCCAACTTCAAGCGCCAAACCGTCACTGCCGCTCACTCTGGGAAGCGAGGATCTCTCGAGCTCGGAAAGTTCAACAACTTCCCTGAGTGCATAGATGTGAGCCCTTCTTCCTTCTCGCGAAGTCAAGTCGAGCCTCGAGCTGACCTTGGTCTCTTCTCTTCTCTTTAGGGTTGCAGCAACTACTTCAACTCCCTCTTCGAGTCCAACTCCGCTCTCCGAAGAAACCGCCGAGCTCGAGAGGAGGCTATGAGCAGTTTGCAGGACTGCGAATGGGTGAGTCGTTCTTCTTCTCTTCCTGACTCTTTCTTCCCTCTCCTCTCGCTCCCCCCTCTTCCACTGACATTCGTCCTCCCTCCTTCTTCCCCCTTCAGGTCTGCACCGAACTCCACCCCGAAACCTTTGCATCCTCCCCTACGGATCAGATGGTGGTCGAAGGACAGGTCGAGATCGCTCACCTCTCCGCCGGATCTTCCTCTTCTTCCTCACCGACTCTGGATCTCATCTCCTCCCCGTCTATCCACGCTCCTTACTAGTCTCTCTCTCTTTCCTCGTGCTTCTTGCTTTTTTCCGCTTTGCTTTATGGTTCTCACTCGTTTGTTCGCTCGTTCTGTCTTTTGCTTTTTCTGTCTTGATCTGCTCTCGCTCTTTTTTGCTGCTTGCTTTTTGCTTTCGCTCTGCTTTTGTTTACGTACCCCCTCTTGCTTCAGTCTCATACACCTGCTTTTCTCGCTGCTTTACCCTCTGCTCCCCTTGCTTCAGTCGCCCCTTGCTTCTCTCACCTCAGTTCCTTGCTTTGTTTCCTTTCCGTTTTTTTCTGCTGCTTTACTCTCCCATCGTTCCTCGGCCGGGCTTCGAAACTCTGTCTTTATAATCTAATCTACTCTGCTCAAACTTCTTTATCTCTTCTCTCGATATCATCAGCTTGCCTCCACTTCCTCAGAGAAAGACAAAGGAAAGTGAAGTGCTCGAGCTCGACGCGTCTCCTCTCCTCTGTCCTCCTCCTCACGCTCGAGGCCAGCGGCTCCTTGATTCGTGCACGTCATCAAGATTCGAAAGGGGGAGCATAGCAAGCAAAGAAGGCCCAAAAGGACAGAAGGAAGGAGTCGAGCTGAACGAGGGAGAAAAGGAGTTGGGCTATGCTAAGGGTGGTCGTCGTCCATCGACATGTCCTCGATAGGCTCGACCTTCGCAGCTTCCTTCTTGACTCCGTTCGTGTTTGCGTTAGAGGAAGAAGATTCTGCTCCTCCAGCGAGTTTCTCGAGCTCCCAGGACCTGATCCGAAGCGAAAACGAAGAGGAGGGAGGAGAGTCAGTTTCAAGAACGACGTGAGGAGAACTTCCTAGAGCGAACGAGCGAGTCAAACGCGATTCAGCTAGAACTGTAGAAAATCGACTCACCTATCGAACCACTTGTTCGGATGATCCACACTCTCCCCTCCTCCCGTCCCTTCTCCCTTCTTCACTCCTCCCGCTCCAGAATGCGTGATCTCGAACACTCTCGTGCAGGCGACGTGGTAGTGTGTCGATTTGACCTGAGCGAGGACTTCCTGCATGTCGAGACCGTTGATGTGGTAGGTGTTGGCGAGGTAGGTTTGGAGACGATCGGTAGAGAAGTGACGGAAGGGACAGCCGTGGGTGTCCCCTGCTCCGGGTTGATTGACGGTGAGGATGGTTTGACAGCTGAGGCGGGAGAAGGATGAGGTTGGAGGACGAGGTAGGTGAGAGGGGGAGAAGGGGTGAGTGGAGAGGGAAGGAAAAAGAGAGAAGAGAGTCAGTAAGAGGAAGGGAGAGGAGAAAAAACATCGACGCGTCGACAAGGGCAGGATAGACTCACCTCTTCGGAGGATAGTTCTTCTTCCCACCCACGAGACCATACGAATGCTTGATGTTGTACTCGTAATCCTTCCTGAACTTGTCCTCGGACATTGTTTTTCCGACGTTGAACATCCCTCTCCACCAGATCAACGCTTCCTCGACCGACAGTCCAACACCCTGTAAAACGACGAGCGAAGAAAAACGATCAGCGTCGCCCCTTTCCTTTTCGCTCTCTTCCTCTCTCTAGATCCCTGTTCCTTCCTTCCTCCGAGCCTCGCAACGAAACGAAGGAAAGAAAGCTCACCTTCAAAAACAACCCCAACTGCAACCTCGCGAAATGCTTCAGATGCTTCTGCTCCTTCCCGGTCTCCCACAGATGTCTCGCGCACGGCGGGAAGTGTCGAGGAGCGAGATGATCGACCTGTTCGGCAGTGACGCGTTCCGAGTTCTCGTCATCGGGCATGTACTCGGAGGAGGTGGATCCGTTGAGGTAGGAGAGGGAGAGATGGTTCAGAATGGGGAGGAGTCGAGCGTCTTCGTCTAGACGGGGAAGATGTTTTGCTGTTGTCTAGTTTGGGTAGAAGAACAACGGGGTGGGGACTGATAAGTCACGACGAAACGAGGGAGGGTGGAGAGGGATGAAAGCACACGCGTCGAAAAGACGGAAGGGAGGAAAGGGTCGAAGCTCACCTCGAGACCTCGTTCCAACCTCTCCTGGAAAGCCTGCAGGACCAGACTCATCTGCTCCTTCTGAGGCACGTACGCCATCCCACCCTTCAGATAGACCATCCTCCTGGAAACGAGATCGGGGACGAGAGTCCAGGGGACTTTGAAGAAGGTCTCTCGAGCCCAGGTCGGGGAGAGGGTAGGGGTTGTGGAGAGGAGTTCCTCTTGGAGGGAGGCTTTCTCTTCGTGGGAGACCTGGAGTCAAGCGAGATGAAGAACGAGTGCGAGGAAGGAAGGGTCAGAAGTCGTCGGAGAGGGTGAGGAGATCGAGAATGAGCTCGAGTTCGAAGGAGGGAGGAAAGGAGGTCCTCACGATTGTCCAATCCAACTGGAGAGCCTTGAGGAAGCTCTGCCTTTCCTCAGCATCGTCGGACTCGAATCGTAGACGGAAGAGGGTAGTCTCGGCTTTCAGGAATCGACGTCGAAGTTCCTCGCTGGGTAAAGATGGAAGCAATGCAAAGGCGGAAACGGTCAGCGAAAGGAGAGAAGAGCTCGGGCTCGTCGATTCCCTTCCTTCCCTGATGCTACCACCTTCAAGACCAACGACGTATATAGACATAGAGCTCACCTTCCACAGAATGCCAAGCGGAGTACGAAATGGGACACGACGTCCTTCTTCCTCTCCTTGTCGTGATCTGTTGATTTGGCGGTGTTGGCGGCGAGAGGGAGGTACTTTGCAGACGCGGTTTTGAACAGAGCGGTGAGTTGAGCGTGAGGAAGACCTCGGATGAAGGAAGATTCGACCAGGGCGAGCACTGAGAGAAGGAAGTCACGACGCGAAGGGTCAGCTCGAAGACGAGGGGAAGGATGTGAGGGGGGAGGCGAAGGGAGAAGAGGAAGGGAAGGAAAGCGAGCTCACTTCTTAAACGAGCGATAGCGAACTCCTCAAACTCCTCCAAAGTAACATCGTCCACAGGCTGCTCGTTGTAGCTGAAGAGAGCAAGAGGGGAGTCGAGTGAGCTCTCTCGCACCAAGGGAGGAGACGGAGGGAGGAGGGGAAGGGAAGGAAGGAAGACTGAAGCTCACAAGTTGAGTCTCCATGGATACTTTGAGCTCGATGGATGCCGTTGAACCTGAGGACCAGAGCCAGATTGAGCATCACTCGTCCGTGATCCTGAAGCTCGACTAGACGCAGGTGCTGTAGCTTTGAACATCGCAAAGTAGCGAGAAGGGAAGGAGGAGAGTATTGAGGTTCGAAAGACGCGACGCGATCTTAGTGAAACTCCAAAGTGCTCGAGGACTGTGCTTCTTGGGAGCTCTCGTTCGTTCGTCCCAAACAGCCAGCATCCATGGATTGTGATACTTTCGAAGCTACTCTGGTGAGAGTCTTTCAACTGATATGTAGCGAGGAAGATCGTTCTGACGGTCTTCTTCTCGGTTCGCAGACTATCGAACGGTCTCTGGTCAAGGACGTCTTGCGAGGTCAGCTCCGATCTCCTTCCTTCCCTCCCTCCCTCCCGTTATCTTCTTCTTGCTGACTTTCTTCTTCTCCCACTCAGCCATCCTCCTAAGCATACTCTTCCATCGAACTTACACTGCAGTCGTACCCACGACTATCGACGTCCTGGACGTCACCTTCGTTCGTTTCAATCTTCCGCCTCTCATCCGAGCGAGCGCTCACCTTCCTTTCCCTTCCTCTCAAGCTCACCACCTCACCCTTTCTGCTCTCGACTTGGACTTTCGGCAGTCCATACCGAAGGACCCAGTGATCGAGAAGATCGTCTCAGACCGAGTGGAAGCCTTCTGGAAATCTATAGGGTCGGAACGGACAGCGAAGGGACAGGTGAGCTCGAGCTCGAGCGATCAACGATCTCCCTCCATCTCTCTCGATGTTCGCTTTAGGTCCCCTCTCTACGAGTCTCAAGCTGACCTTCTGATTCCTTTCTTTCCCAGTGCTCTCTAATCTTCTCGGAAAAGGTCCCAAAGAAGACCTGGTTTGGGAAAGGAGAGGTGAGCTCGACTCTCGCTTTCTCCTCCTCTGCCGTCTGTCCCTTCCTCTTCGCGTCCGCTGACCATCCCATTCATCCTTTCTTACGCTTAGGATGACATCCCCTGGGAGAAATGGATCCTCAATCTCGATGTCCGTTCCGGCTCTACAGAACGAGGTTCGTCTCTCGTTCCCTCCCGGCCTCCTCGCCTCTTCCTCCCCGAGCTCACCCTCTCTCCCTTCTCCCTCGTTCTCCTTCCACTCTCCACCTCGCTCGTGTTTGCCTCCCTCCCCAGAACGCAATCAAATCTCCACTCTCACCACAACCCACATTCAGTCCTTCCTCCTCCGTCTCATCGACTTCGTCACGTCCTCCCAACGAGCTCACATCCCTCTCAAAGCGGAGATCTTACCAGGTGAGGAGGGAGTGAGACCTTGGAGGATCGAGGTTGGAGGAGAGACGAGCGGGGGTCATTTGGCAGGTGCGGGAGGGCAGAGGGAGGGGTCGGGAGGGAGTGAGACGGGAGAGGAGGGTGGAGGGTGGACGTTGGGTTGAAGAGCTGGAAGGAGGAAGGGTTGAGGGGTTGTTGGTCTCAGTGAGCTTATTTCTTGTGGGTTCAATGAGTTTATACGAGAAGGGCAGATGGGTGCAGGGAAGAGGTTTGGAGTGTGAGAGGAAGAGATGAACGCAGAACGCGACGCATCTTTGACTCGGAAGACGATGGGTCTCTTTCTCGTTTGCTATCCTCTCAGGGAGCACCAGACGAGCTGTTGCCTCTTTCACAGACGTCACAGAATTATCCTGAGTCACAAGCGAGGTCGAAACTCCCCAGCGAGAGAACGAGGAAAGCTAGCACAAAACTTTGCTCGATGCGCGCGACTTTCCTCGATCTCGTCCATTCGAAAAATTTATTCGAAAAACTTTCCTCGTCTCATCCTCTCTTCTCTCCTACATACATCCCCTTGCTCCCCTTCTCCCCTCTAGCATCACATCAGGCCCAACAACCCTCTCCTTCTCTCCTCAACACGTGAACAGCACCGCTCTGCTCGAATCCCTCAAAAGCTCGCCTCCTCCCTCCTTCTCTTTTCTCTTCATTGACCACGTTAGTCTCCTTTCCCTCCCCTCCTCTTCCCTCTACTCCCTTCTCACCCTTTACTGACCTCTCTTGCTCTTTGCTTTCCTCCTCCTCCAGACTCTGCAGGATTCATTTCTATAGAGAAACAACTGGTCTTGCTAGTTTACACTAGCCACATCATTTCAAGCCCGAGGTTGAGATCCTACTCGCAGCCCTTCACGGAGGACAAGCGGCTCTCCCTTCTACCTCTAGGGGCTTAGGGAGGTCGTCGATGAAGTGGATCGAATCTTGATGCTCCTCGCTTGCGAGGTAGTGGATAGACGGTATCGGGCTCGCGAGACGTTTCTGAGGGCTTTTAAACCACCTATCCCCTCCCCTCCTCCCCCTCTGTGTTCGGCTTTTCTCTTGCTCTTTGGAGCGAGGGAGGTTGATGGCTGAGGTTCTCGTCTGCTAATTTCGTTTCTGCTTTGTTGAGTGGTGGCGAGTAAGAGAAGGAAGGGAAGGAGGAGAAGGAGGTGGAGCTCGTCCAAATTTTGAGGCCGCCGTTTCTTCTTCCGTTTAACAATCCACATGCTCTTTTCTCAATCTTGGCCATCGCGAAGCTCCTGCAAGATCGTCTGAGCTTTGAACTGGAGATATAGAACGAGAAAAGCAGGAGTGAAGGAGGTTGTTGAGCTTGAGAGAAGGAAAGTCGAGCTCGCAGAAGGAGCCCGCGACGTTCGTCCTTTCCTCCTCCTTTCCTAAATCGCCAGTCTCTCTTAGGCAGCACTGCGTCCTCGAGTAGGAACTCTCCTTCTTGGAACTCGCACCAAAGCGAGCACTTCGACGAATCAAGGGTTCGAGCAGGAGGGAAAAAACGATGTCCGAGCTCAACGGACTCGCCCTCCGTCCTCCTTCCCTCCCCTTCTCCCATATGGACGAACTCCAAACCTCCCTCAGGCTATCAAACACCCTCTCAAACGCGAACACCGACGAGATAGCAAGAGACACTCATTAATCGTTCCAACAGATCGTTCCAGCACCCTCGGCCGACGTCAAAAGATCCCAACCCTCCTCGACGCTGTCTCCGCGCTCAGCAAGTGTACCCTGTCTCGCCCTTCTCCGGTGTGTGCTCGAGCAGCGTCTCCTCTCCCTCCTCCGGTGATGGCTGTAGACGAAAGCAAGTCAAAGAGGAAAGGAAGGGAAGAGGTCAGCTTCGCCTCTCTCGATCCGAAGCGAGCTCCCTCCTTGCTTCCTTCGTTCGACTATTTCCCCTCCTCCTCTGTCCATCCCTGCAGTGTAGAGAGCCGTGATAAAGAGGCAAGATGGGCTTACCTCCACTCCAGCCTCTACGACCAGCCTCGGACCCTCGTACAGCCTGTTGATGATGGCGCTCCTCCTGAGGACCTCCAGCTCCCGAACGCGAGTGTTGTACCACGAGATCGTGGCGGGGGACGGGGGAGCTTTGAAGTGGGATTCGGTACGGAGGACAAAGTCTGTGGACCAAAAATCACAGCGGAGAGAGAGGGGATAGATGTGAGCCAGAGGATCGAGAAGGAGAGCAGAGGAGGGGGAAGGGAGGAAGGGTGGAGGTGAAGCTGAGGGAGGAAGGAGGAGAGAGAGCAGAGCAGAGAACGAACAGTTCCGGAAGTTGTAGGAGGCAAACTGTTTTGAGGCTTTGAGTGTGGACTGGTAGAGAGTAGTGATCTGGGCGGCAGTAGGAGCGGACATGATGGGAAGGAGAGGGTGATGGGTTGAGGGGAGGAGGACGTCGAAGCGTCGCTGACTGAAGAGAGCTCGATTTCGGCTTCCGATTCTCAGGACACCTTTTTCTTCACGATTTTTAGATCGAGAGTCTCAAGAAGGGTCTGGATACGAGAGAGCAGGTATGTTCGTCCAATCTCTGCGAATCGAGCCTACACCCCCTGTGGGTCGCGCAAGGCCGACGAACCAAACTGAATGGGCCAGAGCGTCTGCTCGTTCAGCTCCCAACCACAACTCTCCCTCACTTCTTCAACATGCAGTTAATACCGACGCTTCTACTACACCTCCTCTCCTTCTTCTCATCATCCCACTCGACACCGAAACCAACGAAGGGAGCCGTCTCCTCGGAGCTCAAGGTCTGCTCGGACATCGGACGCTCCTTCCTTGTCAAAGGAGGAAACGCTGCTGATGCCATGGTCGCAATGTGAGCGTCTTTTCTGCCGTCCCTTCACGCTCAGGATGAAGCTGACATGTACATCTTCGCTTATCTCAGGTGCGCCTGCATGTGAGTAGCTCTCAAAGAGAGGGAAAGGGAGGAGGAAGGAGGGTTGAGCTCGCCGCCCATGACTCGTTCGAGGGCTGAACTCTCCTCTTTCTCTTCCTTCTGTCCTCTAGGGGAACCATAGCTTCGTATCATAGTGGGATAGGTGGAGGTGAGTCGAGACCTTCAAGGAGAGGGCTATAGAGGCATTGAGCGAAGTGGTCAGCGAGCTGCACGAGACCCCAACGAGACTGATTCGGAAACACCCTCGTCCTCGTCCCCTCTCCGTTATCGTCCAGGTGGTTTCGCTCTCGTTCGTTTACCAGATGGTACCTACGAGTCTATAGATTTCCGAGGTGCTGCTCCCGTGAGTCCCTCCGTTTACTGCTCCTGCTTTTTTCCTCGCGAAGCCGAAGCTCAACCGGTCACCTTTTCTTCTCCCTCCGATTTCGTCGTCGTCTTCTAAAGGCCGCCATCAACTCCTCCCTTTTCATCGCCAACCCATCGTTCTCGACACAAGTAGGAGGACTCGCCGTGACGGTACCAGGAGAGCTTCGAGGTCTAGAAGCAATCCATTCGCGGCATGGGAAGCTGCCTTGGAGTGAGCTCTTCGCTCCTGCCGTCGCGCTCGCTCGGGATGGATTCGAGATCAATCAGGATCTCTACAGGGCCATGACCACGACGATCCCAGGTACCAAGATTCCAACGGACTTCGTTCCTTACGACGAGGAGCCCGAGACGAGCTTCGCTTCGAAACCCAAGTCTTTCTTGATCGAGGATCCCGCCTACGCTCCCATTTTCTCCTCGAACGGAAAGCTCCTCCCTCCCCTCTCCATCACCACTCGACCCACCTACGCCGATACGCTGGAAACCATCGCAAGAGAAGGACCTGGTGCCTTTTACTCTGGGAAACTGGCGAACCAGACCGTTGACTCGATCAAGTCGAAGGGAGGACTCATGACTTTGGAGGATCTTGAAGGTTCGTCGCGTCTCGAATCTCGTTCTCTTCCTTCTTCATCTTCACATCTTCCTACGCTGACGTGCTTCTGTTGCTTCTATATAGCCTACTCCGTTCACATCCGACCGGCGGTCTCCCTCAAGTACCGAAATCACACCGTTCGATCTTGTCAAGCTCCCTCGTCTGGTTCCATCGTTCTCTCCATCCTCAACACGATGAGCGGATACGAAGTCGACCACTCTGACGTCAACAACCATCGAATCGTCGAGGCCGATAAGGTCAGCATTCTCGTTCAAGTCCCTTCGCGATGGAGAACTTCGACGAGACGACGGCGTGCTGATATCATCTCTCTCTCTCTCTTCCTTCTCTTCTCGATTGCAGTTCAGCTACGGACAGCGAGTCAACCTCGGAGATCCTCAGTTCCTTCACAACATCACCACTCTTTCGAAGAAGTTCCACCATCCTACGACGGGAGCGACGATTCGGTCGAGGATCGACGACGAGAAGACGAGGGATTCAGAGTGGTACAACCCTGATCAGTGAGGCCTCCCCTCTCAAGCATCTCGTTAAACTTGTGGAATGCTGATTCTCTCTCTTCCCTCCTCAGGTACGACATCCTCTCCGATCCTGGGACTTCAGCGCTCGTCGCTGCTGATGAGAGTGGGCTCGTTGTTTCGGTCACCACTACTGTCAACCTGTACGTACTCCTCCTTCTCTTTCGATGACTTCTTCACGAGCTTACTTTCTGCCTTCCTTCATCGCAGCTACTGGGGATCGAGAGTGAGTCTTCTCGACCGGAAGAAACGCTCGTTCGACGACGGTTCTTGATCTCATCCTCTCCTCTTTCCCTCAGATCATGGTTCCCGAGTCCGGTATCGTGCTCAACGACGGAGTTGACGACTTCAGTATAGAAGGTACGCTTCCCGGTCCTCTTCTCAAAGTGCCCTTCTGCCTCAGACTGACTTGGAGCGTTTCTGTCGTTTCTTCTTCGCAGGACGAACCAACGCGTTCGGTTTCCTGCCTTCGCCCGCGAACTACAGTTCGTCGTATCCCTGAATACTTCCATCCCTATATCTTCTGTCTCGTACTAACATTATGTCCTCTTCTTCTACTCCCCTCTCCCAGTCAAAGGAGGAAAGCGACCCCTCTCGTCCATGAGTCCCGTCATCGTCGAGGACTCGAAGGGAGACTTCCTCTTCACATCGTCCTGCGCTGGAGGCTCGAGAATCATTACTGCTCAAGCCCAGATTGTTAGGAACGTCATTGTGGGTCTACTTCTTCTCTACCTTGGGCGGCTTCAGATCTTGAGTCGTCGCGTTCTTTCTCTTTTACGTGGTCTCGTCTAGAACGTTCCTCGCTTATTCTTTCCCTCCCGACTTTTCCCTCCCAGGACTTCGGAATGACTGCTCGTCAGTCTACATTTCCTTCTAGTCTCCTCGCTCGATGTTCGGTTCGCGTCAACTGACCTCCTCTCTCCTTTCCTCCTCTCGTCCTTTCCAGTTCAAGCCCTCGCCTACCCTCGTCTCCACGACCAAATCTTCCCCCTCGTCACCACCCTCGAGAAGAGTCAACCAGAACTTGGGTTCACTGGGTCAGTCCTCGTCACTTCTGCTTCTCTTTCCCTCGTCCTCTCGTCCGTCCTTTCGCGAATCCTGATCTTGCGTTCTTGCTTTTCTTTCATTCCTCAGCTTTTCCGACGCCGATGCCCTCTCTCTTCTCAGCCGAGGTCACAACGTCTCCTTCGTTCCAGTAGGCTACTCGGTCGCTGCTGCTGTGAAGTACACGGAGGAGCTTGGGTGGGAGGCGGCGGGAGATCCTCGTCGAGTCAACTCAGGAGGTTCAGTGTCGCATTGATCTTTCTCTTCCATCATCTATTGGGAACCTTTTATTTCAGACCGCGATGCATATTTCTATCTAGTTCTGTCTCGTCTTCTGGTCGCAATGAGCGAAGGGGAGAATGAGGGCGAAAAAGGAAGAGAAAGACAAGCAGTCTTCGACGCGTCGTCGCTTCTTTCACCTTCCTCGCCATCTCAATGTTCGACGACTCTGAACCTCGCGTTCGCGTGTCTCATCAGGTATCTCTCGATAAGAGAGCCAGCTGTTGATACAAAAAGATTTCATCCTCGAGGAACGACCGAGGAACAGGTAAAAAAGCAAACCGAACGAGCATCAACTCCGCCACCTCAAGTCTACCACCGTCCCCACCAGCATCATCCACGTCTCCAGCCACCTCAGACCATCGCTCCCATCCTCTCCCTTCTCTTCGTGTGTGATGATCTCCTCCAAAGCCTCCTGCAGGTGGCAAGGATGGAGAGCCCAAACTCCCTCGCCCGTCGAAGGATGTTCTGCTTGAGCGATTAAGGGAAATTCTGCTTCGTCGTCGTCGTCTTCTGCGAACTCTGGAGGTGGTAAGGTAGGCCCAAACTCGTCGTTGATGGTGTTGGAGGAGGTGTGAGTGGTGAGAAGAGGGATGGAAGACGCGTTGGATGGAAGAGGGAGGGCCGAAGAGGCAGAGGGAGGTCGGATGAGGTTGAGTTGGATGAGGAGCGGGAGGGAGAGCGGAGAGAAGGTTGCTGTAGGTTCGAAGAAAGGTATACGAAGGTCAGAATCCGTACAGATGCGAGAGCAAGGTACGGGAAGGTTACTGACTTCGGGAGTGAGCTTGGATCAAGAGCTGGGGAGATCGATAGGTTGTCGAGAAGACGATGTGAAGGACGACGGAAATGACTTCTCCTGGAACCGACGGAGCTGAAGCAGTAGTAGATGGATCTTCTTCCTCCTGGAAGCTCTCCGGCGAAGGCGAGCGAGATCGAGATGAAGCGGAGGAGGGAGGAGGAAGGACGATTGTTGAGCTTCGTCGAAGGTATCCGAAGGTTGGTTGTTTCTTTTTGGAGGGAGAAGAAGAGTCAGACGCTCTTTAGGAGTAGCAGTAGGAAGAAGACAAAACTAGCTCACAGGATGTTCCATCCAAACCCATCCCGAGTTTGCGAGGTCAGGCGAAAGAAGTTCATGAAGGGAGGAGGTCGAGGGCTGAAGGTGTCGCGGCTGTTCCTCTTTCACTCCCTGCTGATATTTCTGCACCAGCTCCTTCGCTGCTTGAGAAAAGTTGAAGTGGGAAGGAAATAATGCCGGCATGACGGTTCAGGATCAACAAGTAAAAGGAAAAAAGAAATGAGACCTGGTCAGGTGAAAGCACAGTTGACTCGAAATCGAGCCGCCCTCCCTAGGTCTTTTGCTCCTCCTTCGCATTTTCTCTTCGTCTCTCACTCAGCACAATGGCGGTCGGAAAGGTTAGCCCTTCACGCCATCTAAAAACCTCCTTCCCTCCCCTTCTTTCTTCCACTCCATCCCCACCCTCGACACTACGATCTCCCGAAGGAATGGGAAAATTTGGGTGGACCTGGAGGGAGATAAAGGATGGAGAAGAGGAGGAAGAAATCCGGAGGATGGAGGTGGTCGATGAGTTTGAGCTCGATTATCGGGAGGAGTCTGGAGACGAACAGCACTGGGTTTGGTAGGAGAGTAAAGAGGAGAGTGCTGACTATCTTCTCGTACCTCTTGGTCCTATAGAACAAGCGTCTCTCAAAGGGCAAAAAGGGTATCAAGAAGAAGGTCGTCGACCCCTTCACCCGAAAGGGTGAGCTCTCCTCCTTCCTCCCTCAAAATCTCCTTCCACCCTTCCCCGGACACCTTCTCACACCTAACCTCCTCTTCTTCATCATCCAGACTGGTACGACATCAAGGCTCCCTCCATCTTCGAGGTCAAGACTGTCGGAAAGACCCTTGTCAACCGATCCCAGGGATTGAGTGCGTTCTCTCTCCCTCCCTCCCTCCCTCCTTCCCCCTTCCCACCCCCGCTGGACCTCTGGTCTGACATCCCACTCCCCTCCTTCCTCTTCACCTACTCGCAGAGAACGCCAACGACTCCCTCAAGGGTCGAATCCTTGAGCTTTCGCTCGCCGACCTCAACAAGGATGAGGAGCAGGCGTTCCGAAAGATCAAGCTGAGAGTCGACGAGGTTCAGGGAAAGAACTGTCTTACCAACTTCCACGGTGTACGTCTCCTCTCTCTCGCATGCTCAGGTGGATAGGAGGAGGCAGGAGACTTACTCGCTCTCGTTGGAATTGGCTCAACAGATGGACATCACTTCCGACAAGCTTCGTTCGCTCGTCAAGAAGTGGCAGACTTTGATCGAGGCTCAGGTCGACGGTTCGTCCTCCCTTCCCCACCCACCTCCCACCATCTCCTCGCCACTTAGAGCTCGAGCAGCGAGCTGAGACTCTTCTCTTCGCTTTGGTTTCACTCCCACAGTCAAGACCACCGACGGTTACCTCGTCCGACTCTTCTCCATTGGTTTCACCAAGAAGCGACAGGGTCAGGTCAAGAAGACCACCTACGCTCAGTCTGCTCAGATCCGTGAGATCCGAGCCAGGATGATCGAGATCATGACCAGGGAGGCTTCCGCCGGAGACTTGAAGGAGTGAGTTTATCGTTCTGCCAGTCAGAGTTCAAAGAGGGGAGGGAAGCGAAGGAGAACGAGAGCTGACGACCTTCTTCCTCCTTCCTTCCGTTTCTTCTCCTTCTCCAGGTTGGTTCAGAAGTTCGTTCCCGAGGCTATGGGACGAGAGATCGAGAAGGCCGCCCGAGGCATCTACCCTCTTTCGAACGTCATGACCAGGAAGTGCAAGAGTGAGTTCTATCGTTCTTTCGCGTCTCGACTTTCCCTCGATTTCGACCTCGTCGCGTTTCGCTGACCTTCTTCGCTTCTCCCTCCTCCCTCTTCTCTCTTCGCCACCCTCAGTTCTCAAGGCCCCCAAGTACGATCCCTCCAAGCTCCTCGAGATGCACGGAGAGTCGACCGACGAGGCTGGACAGAAGGTTGGAGGTGCTGAGGTTCGTCGCGTTTCTCTTCTCTCCCTCCTCATCTCTCGCTTCCTTCTTGAAGCCCGAAACTGACTCTCCCTCCTTTCTCTTCTCTCCTTCGCTCGTTCTCCTTCCATAGTTCAAGGAGCCTGAGATCCTCACCTCCGTTTAAATGACTTGTGATGTGATTTCGGTTTCTTTTCTCTACTCTCCGATTTTTGGTTACTATGCAAAAGCTCCCTACGCGGACACCAACTCTGAGTCCTGAGAAAATAAGCATCTGAGACCGGAGCGATTGTCGCCCGTCCTTTAATCGACGAATAAGTAGAATAGACTCGGTCGCAAAGAAGCAGAGGGAGAGACGGAGGGAGAGAAGAATGACTTGGACGCAACAGAACTCCAACCACAACTCTTGAATCCACTCCCTTCCTTCCCTTCCCCACTTCCAATCCCCCACCAAAATGATCGATCTGATTCTGCGTACGTCCGTCTACTAGGATCCATACTCTTCTTCCCAGCCTGCAGAACGACCAGCGAAAAGCTCACCTTCTCCTCTCTCCTTCTCGTCTCGTTTCCAGTTCAAAAGGACAAGGGAGGTGACCCCGAGCTTGTTCGAGAGTCGCAACGAAAGCGAGGAGCCAGCGTAGAGCTCGTAGACGACGTTCTCGCTCGATACACCGCTTGGACAAAGCGTGAGTACGGCGTCAGCAAGAGTGATAGGACCCAAAGAGGAGGAAGAAAGGAAGGGAAGGAAATAAGGAGGAGAGTCGAGCTGACCTTTCGTTTCCCTTCCTTCGCTCTCTTGCTTCTCTTTGCATCGTATAGTCGGGTTTGAGGCCAACCAGAAGGCTAAGGATATCAACGCTGTCCAGAAGGAGATCACCAGCAAGAAGAGGGTCAGTTCTTTCCTTCTTCAGGTCGTTGAACGAGATCGAGGGAGGTGAGCTCTGCTCGTTTCCTTCTCTCTCTTGCTGACCTTCTCCCATCTCTTTCCTTCTTTTCATGGTCCGGTCCCTGACTACAGGCCAAGGAGAGCGCCGATGACCTCGTTGCTCAGAAGCTCGTTCTCGACCAGGAGCTCGTTGAGATGAGAAAGGTCGCCGCTGAGGCTGAGAAGACGATGAAGAAGCTCTGTGGCCAGATCGGAAACATCGTCGCTGATGCTTGCCCTATTGCTATGGACGAGGTACGTCCAATCTTCTATTACGTGTACTCTTCCGTGGCGAGTAGGTGTGGGTTGGGTGCTTGCGAAGGAGGCTCGTTTGAAGGGACGTTCGGGAAGGAAGGAAGGGACGAGTTGAGCTGACATGATCTCTCCTTCCCTTCACCTTTTGCCTTCCTCGACATGTAGGAGAAGAACCTGGTCATCAAGACCTGGCACCCTGATGGGCCCAACGCTACTCCTGTCGCTCGAACGGATATCATTGCTCACCACGAGGTCATGCACCGACTGGATTGCTTCGACTTGGAGCGAGGTTCGTTGACTTTCTCCTTCCTTCCCTCCCTCTCCTCTTTCCTCCTTTCTCCACTCGGCACGTGTTTGCTAGCTATATCGCGTACACAAGCTTACTATCTTCTCGCGTACCGCTCTCTTTCTGCCTTTCTTCTCTTCTCTCCGACTTCTGCAGGAGCCAAAATCGCTGGACACCGAGGTTTCTTCCTGACTGGAGACGGAGTCGATCTCAACCAGGCTCTCATCAACTACGGACTCGACTACCTCAGGACCAGGGGATTCAAGAAGGTCCAGACCCCTTACTTCATGAACAGGGATACCATGGCCAAGACCGCTCAGTTGTTCGTTCTCGCTTCCCTTCCTTCTCGACTCTCGACGCGTCTCGTCGTTTCGGCTCATCACTCTTTCTCCGTCTCTGACTTCGCTCGGCTATCTTCTTCCTCACTTACAGGGAGCAGTTCGATGAGGAGCTCTACAAGGTCAACCTGCACCTTCTTTCGAGCCCCTGCACTCGAGCCTTGAGCCGTTGATACTGACTCTCGTTTACATCGGCTCCTTTTGCTTTTTCCTTCCAGGTCCAAGGAGGAGACGATGAGGACAAATACCTCATCGCTACTTCAGAACAGCCTTTGTCGGGTATGCACATGGACGAGTGGTTCGAGAACCCCAAGACCGATCTTCCTTTGAGGTCAGTCTTCACGCGTTCTCTCTTCACCTCTCTTTCTTCTCTCGCTGACGTGTACATCGCTCCTTTCATCTCGCAGGTACGCTGGATACTCGACGTGTTTCAGAAAGGAGGCTGGATCGGCTGGTCGAGACGTCTGGGGAATTTTCAGGGTTCATCAGTTCGAGAAGATCGAGCAGGTTCGTTCTGTCTTCTTCTCTTCCCATTCCTCGCTCTCTTTCTAACTCGACTTACTCCTCTTCTCTGACACTGCAGTTCTGTATCACCGAGCCCGAGAAGTCGATGGAGATGTTCGAAGAGATGGCCGCCAACTCGGAAGGATTCTACCAGTCGTTGAAGCTTCCTTACCAGGTCGTCTCGATCGTCTCGGGAGCCCTCAACAACGCCGCCGCCATCAAGTACGACGTTGAAGCTTGGTTCCCTTACCAGGGAGCGTACAAGGAGTTGCAGTCGATCTCGAATTGCAGTGCGTCTCTCTTCTCTTCGAGCCAACTCCACGCGTTTGTTTCGAGAGCTGACTTCTCCTCCTTCATCCCTTCACCAGCTGATTACCGTTCGTCAAGCCATCTTTCTACTACATGAATATCTCAGAGCTGATCTCTCTTATCTTTTTCTCTGCAGAGTCGCGATCGCTTGAGGTTCGGTGCGGAATGAAGCAGAAGGGAGACACCACCAAGACGTACGCTCACATGCTCAACGGTACCCTGTGCGCTACCGAGCGAGCTCTTTGTGAGTCCTCAGCTCTCTAGTTCTACCTTACTCAGCAGCTGACTCCTTCCTCTTCTTTCTGCAGGCTGCGTTGTCGAGAACTACCAGACTCCCGACGTTCGCTTCTCCTCTCCTCCTTTCCTTCTCTCTTCGCTCGCTCACATCCGCTTATTTTTTTTTCCTCGCAGGGTTTGGTCATCCCCGAGGTCCTTCGACCGTACATGCAGGGACGAGAGTTCCTTCCCTGGCTCAAGTGAGTGACACTCAAATCCCTCCTCCAGAATCGGCTCGTCGCGTTTCTCTCGTCGCTGATCAACTTTCCTCCTCGTTCCTCCTCCTTCCAGGCCCCTCCCCAAGAACTCGACCAGTGTTCTCGCTGCCAAGGCTGCTGCCGCCAAGAAGTAAAGGAGCGACGACGATTGATGATAAGGGATGGATTTGGGCTAGATTTGGGTGTTGTTTCGCTAGAGATCGCATGCCTTTCTCGACTCTCCAATTTCCGGCCTCGTCTCCGGGTATGCGCCGATATGTGAATGGACCTTCCAGTCGGCCTGAAGAAAACAGGCGTGAAGAGTTGAGACTTCGAGCTCGAGACGGGACGCGAAAGGAGGCTCCGACGCGTCGCAGCTTCAGCCTTGGGATCCATCGCCGACGCAGATTTTCACACGATCTGAGACGCGGGGGCGTTCATATTTGCTGGAATCTCCGTGGCCGGTAGGCTAGGTAGCAACTGTAGCAATGCTTGCGGAGACAGCAAGAAAATCCGCGCGACGCGACGCGTCCGGATCGCGTGCCGTTCATTCTTCGCATTTTTCGACCGACCAACTCGATCTATGTATGAAGTCGTGAAGGAAAGGGGTCGACGACCTTCTTCTTGATACCCTTTTTGCCCTTTGAGAGACGCTTGTTCTATAGGACCAAGAGGTACGAGAAGATAGTCAGCACTCTCCTCTTTACTCTCCTACCAAACCCAGTGCTGTTCGTCTCCAGACTCCTCCCGATAATCGAGCTCAAACTCATCGACCACCTCCATCCTCCGGATTTCTTCCTCCTCTTCTCCATCCTTTATCTCCCTCCAGGTCCACCCAAATTTTCCCATTCCTTCGGGAGATCGTAGTGTCGAGGGTGGGGATGGAGTGGAAGAAAGAAGGGGAGGGAAGGAGGTTTTTAGATGGCGTGAAGGGCTAACCTTTCCGACCGCCATTGTGCTGAGTGAGAGACGAAGAGAAAATGCGAAGGAGGAGCAAAAGACCTAGGGAGGGCGGCTCGATTTCGAGTCAACTGTGCTTTCACCTGACCAGGTCTCATTTCTTTTTTCCTTTTACTTGTTGATCCTGAACCGTCATGCCGGCATTATTTCCTTCCCACTTCAACTTTTCTCAAGCAGCGAAGGAGCTGGTGCAGAAATATCAGCAGGGAGTGAAAGAGGAACAGCCGCGACACCTTCAGCCCTCGACCTCCTCCCTTCATGAACTTCTTTCGCCTGACCTCGCAAACTCGGGATGGGTTTGGATGGAACATCCTGTGAGCTAGTTTTGTCTTCTTCCTACTGCTACTCCTAAAGAGCGTCTGACTCTTCTTCTCCCTCCAAAAAGAAACAACCAACCTTCGGATACCTTCGACGAAGCTCAACAATCGTCCTTCCTCCTCCCTCCTCCGCTTCATCTCGATCTCGCTCGCCTTCGCCGGAGAGCTTCCAGGAGGAAGAAGATCCATCTACTACTGCTTCAGCTCCGTCGGTTCCAGGAGAAGTCATTTCCGTCGTCCTTCACATCGTCTTCTCGACAACCTATCGATCTCCCCAGCTCTTGATCCAAGCTCACTCCCGAAGTCAGTAACCTTCCCGTACCTTGCTCTCGCATCTGTACGGATTCTGACCTTCGTATACCTTTCTTCGAACCTACAGCAACCTTCTCTCCGCTCTCCCTCCCGCTCCTCATCCAACTCAACCTCATCCGACCTCCCTCTGCCTCTTCGGCCCTCCATCAATGTGGATGACTTACGACTGGAACTGAAGACATGGTACTCTGTGAAGCCGAGGAGAAGAGAAGGAGGGAAGGGACGGGAGGGAGATGGTGAGCTTCGAGCTTGGCCCTCCTCCTCTCTCGAGTCTTCTCACACGCCTTAGACCGTACGAGCAGGAATATTTTCTACTACTCATTGTATTTCCGATCCTATCAAATGGGATGCTAGAAGTTTAAAAGAGGAAGGAAGTGTGATGGTTGTGGTCTGGTTGGAGAGAGAAGGGGAGATGGGAGGGTTGAGCTTTCGGAGCCGGCGGTCAAAATCGGTCCAAGAGGCCGGGATAGTCCAGCGTGCAAATTTTGCCGCCTAGCACATTGCGAGACAAGTTGGAATACCTAATGAAAAGGCATACTGACTAGTACCAGACGTCTTAACAGAAAGAAACTGGAGTCCCTGGGTCAAAATCGCTCTCGCTGGTCAAAATCGAGCTCTTCGCCCTCTGAGAGCAGCGCGACTCAAAAAATTGCTCCGGAGTGCTTTAGGATACTCCCAAGATATGCATCTACTGCTGTGTATCGTCTGGACTTGCTTTGACGTAATAGGAGGAGAAGGAGGGAAGGTGGAGGGAAGGGTGAGCTCAACGGTCAAAATCGTTCTCGTCTGGTCTGAGCCGTCAAAACTCATCTCCTCAGATTTTCTCGCGACTAGTAACAAGCTGCTAGTGTTTTTAAGGATAGACGAAAATATCCTCGCTGTCTGAGTTGGTAGACGGGGGAGAAAATGCGAAGGAGGAGCAAAAGGCCTAGGCGAGCGGCTCGATTTCAAGAACTGTGCCTTTCACCTACCTTTCTCGAACTTCTCGAAGATGAACTCTTTTTGTATCATGTACTGGTACTCACAGAGGAAAGCTATGCAATGAGGCACGCAAGCGACAGGTCCAGCGTCGTCGACCATCGAGCAGACAGGAAGGAGAGGAAAGCGACGTGAACGAGACCACAGGAGGGACGCGCCTCAGCTTTTTCTCCGCTCTCGCCAATGCCCTCTCCACCCCTGCTTTGTCTCTTGCTAAAGAAAAATAGAACCATGAATCCCGAGGTGACGTGACGGAGGTTCATGGCTAGAATACAGCAAGCTACGCGACGGTGATCAAGCTTGAGAGCGAAGGATCTCGTTCAGTCCCTCCCTCTGCTTGTAGTTATCGAAGGCGAAGGATGAAGTGAGAGCGTCGATATCTTCGAAGCTGAGATCCTTGAAGTAGGCGGCAAACTAAGAAAAGAGTTGCGAAGAGTCAGCGGGCGAAAAGAGGAAGAACCGCGACGGGTCGAGATTGAAAGTGGAAAGGGAACGCGAGACTGACCTCCGGGTAGAGCTCTTCGCTGACGAGGATGTTTCGGATGAGCCGTCCGACGTGAGAAGTGACGTTCCAGATCTGCTCGAGGTTATAAGGGGGAAGGGAAGCGATAACGAGAGGAGAAAAGCGTTGAGCAGCGAAGACTCAAGAGAAGGAGGAAAGATAATCGAGAGACGAAGAGAACTTACGGGCGGATACTTCTCCGTAATTTGAGGGACCTCCTTTTAAATCCAGTCCTCGACGGATTGCAAGATCTGAAGAAGAAGGAAGGAGGCAAGAAGTCAGAACGGAAGGCGACGCGACAAAAGACAAAGGATAAATGGACTGACGTGCTGGATCGGGCCGACGTCGGCTCCCCATTTGTCGGCTGAGAAAAGGGCGAGTTGTATTAGCTCCCAGACGAGACCTGAGGAAAAAAGAAGGAGAAAGGAAGAGCTCACTAGCAAGTCCCTTCTTCTTCGCAAGGAAAGGAGCGAGGAGTTTCATGTAGGGACCTTCTGGGTCAGTGTAGAGCATTCCCTGGAAGCCGATGTCCTTGTAGAGCCAGATAGACCAGCTGGTTCGATCGAGCTTCGGTGTAGCTGGAGGACGTGAGAAGAAGAGTTTGAATCGGTTAAGACGCGTCTCCATGAGCCGGACTCACATGTCGAGCTGATCTCTGAGAACCGTATATCTCTCCTCGTTCTTCTCCTCCCATCCAGGAGCATCCGAGGCATTGCGATAGACGGGACCGAACCTGAGAGCAAACAGAAGAGGGAGACGAGTCAAAAATCGAGGCTGAGCCGAATCGACGCGTCTCGACCGCTCGTCTCTGCTCCCTATAGAACTCGTTCCAGTCGCTCAAACCAGAGCTCTAAAGACATTGAAGATCTTCAGAATGCTGAAGGACTCACTCTCCATTCCACATCGGTCCGTTGTGACTCTTCATGAACTCGATCTTCCTCTCGAAATCAAACTCCTCTTGAGCTTGGCCTTCTGCTCGTCGGTAGCTTGGTATCCTCCTCCTTCGTCGAAGCCGAGGTTGGTGTAGTCGTGGTAAGCGTAGCTGTAGGAGCGGGAAGAGGGAAAGAAGAGATCAGCTTCGCCTTTCGACGCGAGAGGGACGGAAATCAAAGAGCACGCACGCGGCGTTGGGAAGAGGTTCGGTGAAGTAGCTGAAGTCTCCGGCGAAGGTGTTTCCATCCTGAGGGATTAAACGGGACGGGAGTCAGCGTTTGTTGACAGAGAGGTTCGGTTCTGAGGCGGAAGGTCCGACGACGTACGAGGAAAATGATGTGATCTGGATCGATGCTCCTGATCTCCTTCTCCGCTCGAGCATAGAACGCGATGAGCCGGGTATGCTCTTCATCAGTAGGTTCGTTGAGAATGTTCCATCCAGCGATCCTGTTGATGGAAGGGTTCGAGATCAAGATCGGTGAGAAAGCGAGAGGACGAGGAAGAAAAACAAAGACGCTCACCAAGGGTTTCCCTTGTACCTCCTCACGATCTCCTTCCAGAGGTTGATAGATCGAGTCTGAAACTCCTTGAAGTCCCAGAAAAGTGCTCGGTGAATCCCCGAGTCAGAGTGCCCTATGAGAGCGAGAGGTGGTCAGCTTCGACGCGTTTCAGAGAGCAGGCGAAACGCGAGCAGAACGGACAATCGATGTTTTGACCTGCGCAGAGGAGAGAGTATACTATCAGCCTCAGTTTTAGAAACGAATGAGAACGGTTCTCACCTCCAGGCGCGGTGTGCATGTCGGGAATCCCGAAGATCCCTTCAGAAGCGCAAAGATTGACGACTCTCTCGAGCCAAACGCCGCTGCGAGGTCAAAACGTGATCAGAGCTGAGCTTCTGAGAGACAGAAGCTTCCGTGTCAACTCACGGCTCATCGCTGGAAAAAAGAAAGCGAGCACGTCCGTCAGCTCGAGCTCGACACGAAACGCCTCTCGAGCATGGCCAACACTCACTCCGACTCGAAATGACGATAGTTGAAAGAAGAGCAAGGGATGTCGAAAGAGAGCTCACATTCTTGGTTGGTTCGTTCGTGTGATGGTTGAAGGGAAGACGGCGAGAGCTCGGTGATTTCCTGTTGAAGCCACAGAGAAGCCGCACGATCGCTCTGAAAATCGGTGCGAGAAACAAAAGAAGGAAGGTCGGCCGGATTGAAATTTGAAGAGCCAACGGTTCGTTGTTTCGCCGCGGTCGACCTTCTGCTTCCTTGCTCCCCAGCGACGCTCGCACAAAAGAGAAACCAGAATACAGTGATAGAAAGTAGCAACAAACGAACCCGAAACTAATGCTAGAAGCTGAAAAGACGAACCAACGAACCCTTCCCCTCAAACCAAAGCAGCCAACGACACGAGCGGATCCTCTTCTCCCCATTTCCCTCCCCCACTCATCCACCTTCCGACGTCCTCGAAGTTCAGATGCCCTTCCATCTCCTTCCTCACCACCAGTGCCTCGACGCAGATCCTCTCGGACCCGTCTTCGATTTCCTGGGAGGGTGTTTCTCCTCTTTTTGGGAGACGGATGGGCGGGAAGCCTGCTCGAGGAGTTGTTGAGAGGAGGGAGGAGGGAGGACGGTATGTCGGGAGGAGGAGTGGTGAGGGGGAGGGTGTGAGAGAGGTTGAGAGAGAGGTGGGAGGGGTAGTGGGAGGCTTGAAGGAGGTGATGGTGTTGGTTGGAGAGGTTGAAGGGATGCTGATGGAGGAGGAGGAGGAGGAGGTCGAGGACGAGGGAGGAAGAGGAACGAGATGGTGATCCGAAGGAGGAAGAGAGAAAGGTTCGACTTCGGCGTCAAGTGGTGTAGAAGGAACTACTCCGTTGGAATTGGTATGCGGCTGCTGTTCGACCTCTCCTCCGTCGTCTCCCCAGACGTCGAGACTTTGTCCAGCCCAGCCTCCGTCGTCGTCCTCGTCTCCTCCACCGACTACCACCTCCTCTCCACCTCCCCACAGGCATCGCATGCTCTTCTCGTCCTTCAGTGCTCTCTTCAGCTTTCTCCTCGCAGCCTTCTCGTCCTCGTAAGCCTTCTTCCTTGACACCTTGGGAGCCGGCTTGACTTTGGGAGGAGGAATCGACGCGTCGAGGTCGAGATCGAAGACCGAGAACATCCCTCCTTCGTCGTCCGATTCGACGAGCTCCTTCTTGATTGGCCTATGTCGACGGACCTTGTTGGCTTTGGACGTGGGAACGGAGGTGGCTCCGAAGTGATGCGAAGGCTCGACAGGATGATCGTCCAGGATGGAGGTGTTTCTCTTTTTCATACTCGCTCGATCCTGAGCTTTGAGGAGGATGTGAAGCTCGTCCGTCGTCGCCGAGATGGAGGAAGGGAGGTCGGCGATGGGAGAGATGGCATAGTTGGGAGAGTAGGAGATGGCGTTGGTGGTTGGAGACTTGGACTGTCCGAGGATGGGAGTTGAGCTCGAGGGAGAGGTGGAGGAGGGAGGACCGTTGGACGACGACGAGGGATCCACCGATTTCGAGCTTGGCTTCTTTGGAGAGAGTTCCTTCGCAATAGCAGCAGCGACCTTTTCCTTCTCATCAGCGAAAGCCTTCCACTGCTCCCATCGCCTTCTCTTCCCTCCGTCGTCTCCAGCTGATCCAGTCGACTCGTTCTTCTCGAGTCGAATCTCCTTCAGAACGACGACCGTTGCACCCAGCTCGTCGGCCATCCTCTCCAGAGTTCGTAGCGATGCAAGGAGGTCTGTACGACTGAGTCCGACCAGGGTACCGTCGTCTGCAGGAAGGAAGGGGAGGAAAGGGAGGTCGGTGAGATGGATGTTCGGAGGGTCGAGGAGGAAAGCAAGCTTGTATAGAACGAACCGAGGACTCCGATCTCGTACATCGCCTCCCCTCCTCCCTGAAGCAGTCTCCATTTGAGCTGGGTGACGAGCCTGTTGAAGCGGTCTGGCGTCGCGGCGGTGAGCTTGAGCTGAGAGAGTACAGAGGGAAGGAGAGACCGAGGTCAGGTTCATTCTCGGAAGCCACTAGAAGAAGGAGAAGAGAAGGAAAGGAGCCTACCTTGTACTCGATATGCCCCTTATCATCATCCTCAGCACTGAGCCTCCTCGGTCTGCTCTCGCTAGTATCGACGGTCGATCTTCTTCCAGCTCCTCCGACCGCTCCAGGGGAGGAGAAGGAGGAACTTGCCGCGAGCTGATCTCTCAGCTCCTCCACGTCGTCCTCATCGCTTCCAGACGAGGTGACCTCTCCGGAGAAGATCTCTGCCTCCTCAGATGAGCTCTTGTGTAGGGATGACGATGAGGAGGCGAGGGAGGAGAGAGGTTGGGAAAGGGAGAGGGAGAGGGAGGAGGAGGGAGTCTGGGCTCGAGAAGGGGTGGCCCAGGGTGAGGCTCGTTTGGGTGATTCGGAGTGCTCCTCGCCGAACATAAAGAGACGGGGTAGGCCTGGAGGGTCGTAAGGAAGAGTAGGAAGTCAGCTTGGGAGCTGCGAGGCAGATATGGAGAAGGAAGGAAGACGAACGGTTGAGGTTGAGTTGAATGGAGGTGTTGGAAGTTTAGACAGGTATCGAGGTGATCATTTGCTGGACTGAGAAGGAAGCAGGAGGAGTCGATGCGAAGGATGAGATGGCCAGGAAGGAGAAGATGCTATGCTCGAAAAGTGGGGAAGTTTCAGAGGAAGGGTGAATCTGGAGCGAAGGAGGAGGTGGACGGTGGTGGAGGTGACTCGACCGGGACGACCTCCCTCCCTCCCTGTCCTTCATGAGCTCGCGTTTATATCGTGCCTCATCTTGATTTATGACTCGACTTCACCCAGGGTAGCGAGCGTAGATGTAACTCCAACTCTCTACGTTGGGTGAAGTCGACAGATAAAATAGTAACCCGTTCATGTATGAGATGCAAATCGACGCGACGACCCCGCTCCTCCTTCGTCCATTCGAGATCGAGACTCCGACTTTCCCGTCTAGTTCTTGTGAGGCTTCGAGAGAACGAGAGGAGTGTTGGCAAGCCACCTCGAGAAGAGATCAAGAGCGATCTCAGGCTGGTCGAAGGGAACCCTTTGAACGAGAAGCGAAACGAAAGCAAGTAAGAAGTGTTCAGCGATCCAAATCCCAATCTTTGGGATCGAACCCACAACACGAGTCGAAGAAAATCTCGGACTCACATGTGTCCAGCATCCAAGATAGAAACGTAGGTAAGGTTTCCAGCGGTGAAATCTCCTCCTCCAGCGACCTGAACGGATCCAACCTTCTTCTTCCCTCCGAGAGCGACGTAAGGGACGAGAGGAGCAGCGTTGAACTCGGCTTGGAAGGGAGACTCGAGAGCTTGAAGCCATTGGTAGTTTCCGGCGTAGTTGCACATGAAGTCGGCTTCTCCAGCGCTGGGAAAGGAAAGAGACGAACGAGAAAGGAAGAGAGAGAGAGAGAGAGAAATCAGCGAGGTTTGGTTCGTCGCGAGGAAGCGAAGTCTTGCAAATAGACTTACTAGATGAGGACTCGGATTCCAGAGGCGAGAAGATCAGGGATCAAGGCTGCGCTGTTATGCATACCGTCTCCTGAAAGAGAGAAAGAAGAGAGTGAGAACGAAAGAGGGAAGTCAGCTCGTGGTCGATCTCTTCCTCGCGAAGAGCAGCAACGCACCCTGGAACATGAAGTTCTGGTTGACCTGCGAGAGCGGATTCAACAAAAGGCTCCGGGTCAGTTTGAGCTTCGTCTAATCAGCCCTTCGAAGTGCTCTCGCTTACCTGCATGTTGCAGCTCTCGAAGCCACGGTCGAGGGGGACTCCCAACTCAGCCTTGATATCGTCTCGGTTCAGCCACTCCTCGACCCATCCCATCTGAGGGTAGCATAGAGGCTAAGGAGAAGAAGAAACGAGAAAGAGCAGATCAGGTCAGCGAGGGAGAGGATCAGAGACGCGTCGAAGAGATCTCAAAGGAGCGAAAAGGGATTTCTAACTCACTCCATCCTTATCGGGCGACTTGTCACAGGTCTTCCTGACGTCGTAGGGGTTGAGCCCAAGGTTGTCTGAAGAAGAGGAAGGACGGACAGAGTCAGCTCGTGCGAGTGCGAGAAAAGAGAGAGAGAGAGAGAAAGGAAAGAGGAGAGAGGTTGAACGAACTAAAATCGCCGTAAAGCTGGCTCCAGCAGTAGAGAGCAGCAGGAACGCAAGCGAATCGGGATCCAGACTTGTAGCAGTTGTCGATGAGCCTGTAGTGATTGGTCGAACGGAGTGGGTGGTCAGATGATGCTCGAAGAGGAAGGAGGGAGGGAAAGACTGAGACGCGCCGAGCAGAAGAAATCGACCACTCACTTCGCGCAAGTAGGAGCCTTGCTGGCAATCTTAGCACACTCAGGTCCATCCTCCTCGAAGACAGCGTAAGGTCCCTTGCAAGCGTACTCGTACACACCTGCGTGCGAGAAAAAAAAAACGGGACGAAACGGTCAGTTCCGTTCCCCTTCAACAAAGACGAAGAGAGAAGAAAGGGGAAGCTACTCACCAGTTCCGAACTGCGTTTTAGGTTCAGTGAGCCCGTTTCCAATCAAGACGGACTTGAAGTTGAGGGTAGGGAGAGGAGCGAGACTTCCCAGCTCGGTCAAAGCTCGAGTGTTGGCGTTGATAACGGTGGCGATATTGGGGAGGTAGGTTCCAGCGTAGGATTCTCCAGAGATGTGGAAGTCGTTTTTGGCGTACTTTGAGTATTGGGAGATGAAGAGGGAGAGGAAGGCGAAGACGCTGGGAGACGAGGGAAAGGAAGATGAGTCGAGTTGAGGGGTCAGTTTCGAAGCGTTCGTTCTCGGTCGTCTTCCCTCAGTTCTGTTTCAGCCACAAGGAAGTGAGAAGGAAGCACTCACTCCTCAGCAGCAGCCTGAGAGTTGCTAACAGTTGATCCCTCAGAGAACGAGTAGCCGACGTTGACTGGTTGGGACGAAACGACAAGATCAGCTCGACTGCTCACCTCTCCCTCCCCTCCATCCATCTCTTCCCCTTACGCGCCTGCTACTCACCCGGCTGATCCAAAAAGATGACATTCGCATGGGAAGTCCAAGACGAAGGATTGTTGATCGTTCCAACGGTCTCGTTCTTGTTGATAGAGCAAGGTCCAAGCTCGAACACTGTTGAAACCCGTCCAAGCTCATTCAGCCCTCAGCTCGATCCCTTCCCCCCCATCATTGCTCTCAGCTCACAAAGTCCAGTAGAGCTCGAGCACCCCGGTCCTCCGTTCAACCACAAGACCAAAGGACTGTTGTAAAGCAATGCAAAGGTTCAGCGATCGAAAGAGGAGGTCGAGTCGAAGGGGGAAGGTCAGGCTGAGGAATCGGAGGGAGTGAGGAGAGACTCACTCTGTCGCCGGCTTAGACCTGGACTCAAAGAACCAGAAGAAGAGGTGCTTATCCTCTCCTACATCGAGGTAACCCGAGTACTGCTTTACTTTGGAATCGCAAAGTTTGGGCTCGGTCACTCGAAGGGTGTAGCCAGCGAGGGAAGGATGAGTGAGGGTGTCGACTGCCAGTTCGAACGAAACCAAACCGAAACCCCCATCAGCTCCTCTGTTCTCTATAGAAATCGGATTCGAAATCCAAGTGAACCTACAAGTTTTCCCTCCCTTATCCGTAACAAGGCCTTTAACGAGTCCCCAACTGTCGTCCTTGATTCCCTTGAGCTTGGAGAGGTAATCTCCTTTAGCGAGCTCGTCTCGAACGAGATCGGCTCCTTGGTTGAGCAGAGACGAAGCTTGGGAAGGGAGGGAGAAGGCGAGTTGTTGAGGAGATTGAGGGGAGGGGAAGGCCGAGACGAGAGTGGCAGCTCCGAGGAGGAGAGTGGAAAGAAGGGGAGTTCGCATCGTGGAGTGAAGGAAGGAAAGCGTCGAGAGAGGTCCACGAGGTTCAGATCTCAGATTTCGGTGCAGTCCCGAAGCGGGAGAGGGATGACGAGGCTGCTCGGATTGAGTATTGATTCATTGAGATATAAGCTACTTAATATGTATACTCGTACGGACACTCAAAAAGAAAAAAAGAGAAGAGAAGAAAAAAGACGAAAACCAAAAAAACCCTGAGTCCAGAAACGAACGAGCGAGACGACGATTCGAGGAAACCATCTCCCTCTCTTTCCTTCTCACTACTCTCTCCCTTCTATAGTTCGAAACCCTCTTCTTCTCTCTCTCCCTCACAGGCGTCCCTCGCCAACTTTTACTCCAGCCCAATCTCCTGCAAAGTCAAGAACGAAGCCAACGGTCAGCGAAAAAGCTCCTTCCCAACGCGTCCTCCACTCGATCAAAACTCACATTCTGCACCAAGAACCCCACCCTCCTCTGACTCTTCGGCGCCACCCTCCCCCCCGTCGTCCTCATCTCCTGACAAACGAAACTATCCGGCGGTCCCAACCACTCGCTCAACGTATACTGCCCTCCATCATCCTTCTGCCCACCTGTGTACGGAATCGCCGCCTCCAAATCGTATCTCTCGTCCGCCGGTCCAAACAGATCCAACGCCAGCTGGGTATGCGATACTCCACCGTAGGTGGTCACGCATCTGGGGTTGACGATGATTCTCGCTGGTTTGAAGGCCGAGTTGGGGATGAGGAACTCGATGGCTTGAGCGACGGGGAGGGATTCGGCTTCGAGGGGAGGAGGAGCGTCGGAATCGTCGGATTCAGACATGGCGTCGACGTTGGTACCGGCGTTGGCGTCGTGGTCGTCGTCTGAGGCTTTGTTCTTGTTGGGGAAGACGGGTCCTCCTGCTTTGGCGTCGTCTTCTGGAGCGGCGGCGGCTGGGACGGCGACGGGTTCCTCGACGACGACGGGTTTCACCACTACTGGAGGAGCTGCTTCGGCTGCTTTTACTTCTTCGTCCTCGTCCGAGTCGACGACGACTTCCTTCTCTTCTGCTTTGACGACAGCGGCGGCGGGAGGAGGAGGAGGAGGAGGAGCGGCGGCTTTGACGGCGGGAGCTGGAGGAGGAGGAGGAGGAGCTGCGATGACGGGAGCGACTGGAGCTTTGGGAGCGGCTGGGGCTGGAGGAGGGACGACTGGAGCGACTGCAGGAGGAGGAGCGGCTGGTGCTGGGGGAGGGACGACCGGTGCGGCTGCAGGAGGAGCAGCAGCAGCAGCAGCTGGGGGATCCTGCCTCTTGACGAGTTTCCCGTTCTTCGCGTTCTCCTCCCTCTTCCTCTCCAACTCCTCCAACTCCACCTCCTCCCTCTTCTCCCTCTCCCTCCTCTCCTTCACCTGCCTCTTCACAAACTCCTTCTCCTCCCTCGTAATCACCGGCTCCTCCCCTCCAAACCAACTCCTCTTCCTATTCCCAGCAGCAGCTCTCGCCTCGTAATCCTCTCCCTCCCGACTCCCCATCCCCTTCTGATTCTCGGCCATCCCTCCCTTCGCAGCGTCCGTCCAGAGATCTCGACAGAACCACATCTGAGTCGAGTCCATGCATTGGGTGTCGGGGTCCCATTCGGGGAGATGAGCAGTGGTGGAGAGGTTTTGGGAGAGGGTGGAAGCTCGGTAGGTGATTCCTTTGTAGTAGGATTGGAAAGGGTCGATGACGTGGGAACCGGATTCGCAGCAGAAGACTTGGAAGGGGAGGTGGGCGGCGTAGCGGTCGGTTCCGGCTTTGTCTCGAGGAGGACCACTGGGAAGGAGTGAGGAGAAGGGAGGGAGGAAAAGAGGTCGTCAGAACGGGAGGTTCCCTTCAAGGGATGTACGAGAAAGAGTTGGTTGGACGTACGACTCAGATTTGGCGTTCGACTTGGCTTGTCGGAAGAGGTTTCCTTCGATATCTCGAGTTCTCCATCTGCAAGAAACAAAGCAAGAGAGCGAGAACGCAAAACGAAACGATTAGGTCGCGATTCCTTCTTCCTCCCTCTCTTCCTCCCTTACCGCCTTGATTCAACCGGAAGAAGAACAATCAAACTCACCGATCCGAGAAGATGAAGAACCCATTGTGCTCCGCCCAATCCATCCCACACACGATCGCGGCCTCGTTCGCCTTCGACACCCTCAAGCTCTCCAACACGTCCGTCGGGCAAGTGAATCCCTTCAACCAGACGACTCGGTGGAACTTGATCTGCCTCTTCTGGTACAACTCGAAGAGAGGATCGAGAGCGAGGTTTCGAGCGGTGGCTTCCTCGAGAGGGTAGTATCCGGCGGAAGGGTCGGCGGTCATGGGAGGAACTCGACGGATCCTGAAGGCGACTCCGAGGATGGTGAGGACGGCTTCGCAGAGGTCGGAGAGGGTGGGAGTGGAGTCGGTGGAGTCCGAGTCGAGCATGGATACGAAGACGTTTCGAGTTCCGAGTCTGAGGAAGGAAGGGGCCAGGTGAGCTCGAGCTCGGAGAGAAGGAGAAGGGAGAAGGGAAGGGCAGAAGGAGATGATGGGAAGCTCACCTTTTAGCGAGTTGAACGATAACGGCGAGTTGATCGACGAGGAAGTGATCGGCTGAGTGGACGACAATGGCGATGTAGTAGAGATGACCTTGATCGGCGAGATCCTCGTAGTGATCCTCTCTCTTGTTCTGACCGAAGGGACGCGAAAGAGTCGGGCAGGTAGCCTGAACGAGAGAAGGGACGAAAACGAAAGCGATGAAGATTCAGTTTATGATTCCAGCGTATCGAATGGTGGTACCAGAAGCAGCGAGAAAGAAGGAAGAGGAGGGTGAAGGAGAGAAGGTGGAAGGGAAGGGCAAGGAGCGAGGGCTGAACGGGAGGGAGAAGGAGGAAGGAGGAGAGGGGAAAGGACGAGCTCAACTCACAGCGACCCAACCATTGAAACTGAGGAGATCGTCGATAGCTCCTCGAACAATCTGAACGTCGTCGTGGGAATCAGGTCCAGTGATGAAGGGCTTCTGCCAACGCTCCCAGTAGTCTGCGACTCCGAGGGAGATCTGCTCGTCGAAGAGATCCGGACGGTCGTCTCGACCTGGAGGAGGGGAGGAAGGAAGAAGAGTCAGTTCATGGCTTTTCGGAGTAGCTGGTGAGCTCTGGGAGGAAAGTGTGAGGTCGAAAGAGAGGCGAGGGCCGAGAGGGATGGGTCGAAAGGGAAAAGAAGGCGGAGGAGGTGAGGTGTATTGTGTGCAGCCGAGCACTCCGACCTCGCGACTGAGACAGGAAGCTAGTTCCTTGTCTATAGAAACGGGGTGAAGAACGAAGGGGAGGTCCACTAGTACCTCTCAAGAGCAGTCTTATCTATTCTACTCGAGATGAGAGCTGATAAGAGGAACTGCTGTCGAGACAAGGGCTGAAAGGTCAAGCCACGTCCCTTCCTTCCCTCCTGGCTCCTCCTCCTCAGCC
The DNA here is from genome assembly GCA_000950635.1 of Mrakia blollopis. Lineage (NCBI taxonomy): Eukaryota > Fungi > Basidiomycota > Tremellomycetes > Cystofilobasidiales > Mrakiaceae > Mrakia > Mrakia blollopis. The sequence continues at coordinate 60,133 of BBPU01000074.1, read as the reverse complement.
AACCCTCGCATCCTCTGAGCGCACTCTTCGACGCGTGGGAGCATTGAAAGGTAGGGCACACAGCTCTCCGTCCGACTTGCAACTTCGAGAGCGAGTCGAAGCAGCTTCTCGCGTGCTTCCATCTCCCTCGTTCCTTCCTCCTCCCGCCCTGAACCTTCGCTTCTTCTCCTCTTCTATCAGGCCTTGCCTCTCCCCCTCGATCCAGAGATGGAAGTTTGACTTACCCATTCTCGACTGCAAGAACTCATGCTTGTGTACGTCCAAACTCTTATCTCCTCTTATCCTATCTATCACGTTGTGGGCTTGGATTTCCCTGGACGTGACGAGCTTTCCTCCGTTCGATTTCGTTGTGGTTGAAGAGCCAGACGAGAAGATCCACCGGAAGACGAGGACCGCGGCGAGGAAAAAGATAGTCCGGGTCGCGAAACGCGACTGAGCAGCGCTGACCATCCCAGCGAAAGAAGAAAAGTGGTGAGGGACGAAGGGCGGGAGGAGGAGAGAAGGAGAGGAAAAGGAGGAAGGAGAAGGGAGGGAGAGAGAGAGGTGGGCGTTGCAAGTTAAAACGCGAGCTTCGAGATTTCGGAGTCCTTCACCAACCGACTTCGACAATCTCAAACATCAAGTTCGATCAAATATGCCTCCGAGAACGTCGATAAAAGGAGTGAAAGGTACGCAGTCGAGATGTATACTCCTTTCTGCGAAGGAGAGAGCTCTGAAGCTGATCTTGACCTTCCCTCTGCCTCCCTCCTTCCAGTCTCCAACGTCCCTTAGTGAGCTCGGTTCCTCCTTCCATCGTTCAGATATCCTTTGACCGATGAGCTGATCATGATCATCTTTCTTCTTTCCTATAGTGACATGACTGAAGAGCAGCTTGCTCACATTATGGGAGAGGCAGGACCTGTTCAAAAGACAAGGTCCGTTTCAATCTCCTCCTCCTTCCCTCCTTCGCCCTCCCTTCTCCGAGCTCACCTTCCGTGGTACCGTTCTTGGATCTATAGACTCGTGTTCCATCCCGATACTGGAAGAGCTCTGGGATTTGGATTCGTGGACTTCTGTAAGTCTCTATCTGTTTTCATTCGCTGACAGCAGCTCTTCAGATTGAAGGAGCCAAAGCTGACCTCGACCCCTCCTTCCTCCTCCTCCTCCTCCTGCCCTTCAGATGGTTCGTCCCACCCGCTCTCTCTCCCATACATCACGCTCTTCCTCACCTCCTAACACTCTCTCTCTACCCTGCTATCACCCTGCAGACTCCGAAACCGCCGCCTCCGCCGTCCGAAACCTGAACGGAACCCTCGTCGCCGGCCGTCCTCTCACCGTCGCTTTCCAAGCTGGCGTTGAATCCGCCTCGTTCCGTGGAGCTGGAGAAGGCAACCTCGATCCGATCCAAGCTCTCTTGCATAACCCTCCGAGAGGAAGAGATCCCGAACAAGGAACCAACTCGACGGATGCCATCTCGCAGACGCTGGCGGCCATCCCGCCGGGTCAGTTGGAGGAGGTGTTGGGGAGGATGAAGGTCAGTTTTCGTCTTCTTCTTCCTCCAAGATCTCGGGATTTTTTTGCTGCTCGGATGTAGGGTCCGGACTGGTTGCTAACGTATGCGCTCGGTTTTGATTCGAACTCGGCAGGCCATGGTGATGTCCCATCCAGGCGAAGCGAAGGAACTCCTCACCAAGAACCCTCAACTCGGATACGCTCTCTTCCAGTCCATGCTCATGATGAACCTCGTAGATCCTTCGGTGATCCAGGTAAGTCCCATACAACTCTTTCTTCCCACCCTACGACTCAACTCGCTTCCCATCTCCCCTTCTCTCTCCTCGACGCGCGAAACTCAATTCACTGTCCCTCTTTCTCCTCCCTCCCTCCCTCCTCTTCCACAGCGAATGATGGCCGCCTCCACCACCACCCCCTCCACCGCTCCTCCCATCCCATCCTCAGCTCCTCAATTCCAATCCCAACCCCAATCCTACCCTCCTCCCCCTCAATCCTACCCTCCTCCTCCTCCTCCTCTAACACGCGCCGCGGCCGCAGGCTACCAATCCCAACCTCCTCCTCAAAACTACCCACCCCCACCCCCACCACCAGCCGCTCCCACTCCCACTCCTCCTCCTCCTTCTCCTTCTCAAGCGTCAGAGGTTCCGGTGGCGATCAGACATCTACCTGCAGACCAGCAGGCTCAGATCATGGCGGTGTTGAAGATGCCCCAGAGTCAGGTGGATATGCTTCCGGCGGATCAGAGGGGTCAGATTATGCAGTTGGTGAGTACGATGGGAAGGAAGGAGGGGATTGGGGGTTGGGGTGGGAGAGGAGAGGAAAGAAAGACGATGATGCTCACTTTTGTTTTGTTTTCGTTTGTTTTCGCAGAGGACGACGATTGGTGCGATTGTGTAGGGAGGTGCGCTACCAGAGGAGGGGTAGTGGATTCATGTCCTTCTTTGTTTGTACGGAAGAGGGAGGAGGCGGAGAGAGAGAGATAGAGAGAGCGAAGAGCAGAAAGAAGAGAAAGAATAAAGACGCGTCCAACGAAAATCGAACGACTCCCTCTCTCTCTCTCTCTCTCTCTATGTTCTTCTCTCGGCCTTGGCAAGCGACCAAGCTTCCTTAACGCAAGCTCATAGAATCATTATCACTAGAGAAAGTAAGTCAAATCAATCCGAATCACTCCCATCTCCCTCAACGACACCACACCTCGCGATCCCGACTTTGGCTTTGGGTTTCCCGCTTGAGGTTCCGTAGGATTCGATTCGACGGACGAGGTCCATTCCATCGACGACTTCACCGAAGACGACGTGCTTGCCGCTGCAGCGTGAAAAAACAGAGGAGGAGGGAGGAAGTGAGCATGGGAGAGAATGGGAAGTTGGAGGACTAGGTCGAACGAGAAATAGAGGGAGGAAGGGAAAGAGGGGAGGAAGAGGAAGAGAGACGAACTCGAGGTGTGAGGTGACGGCTGTGGTGATGAAGAACTGAGATACGAGACGAGGAAAAGGAAGTAGAGGATGAGTCGAGATCAACGAAGGGAGGTGATGAAGCGAGAGAACGAGAACGAGATGTGGGGAACGAAAAACTCACCTGCGATCCGTTGGTCCCAGGACCAGCGTTGGCCATGGAGAGAAGTCCAGGTCGAGTGTGCTTGATGATGAACTGGATACAACAGCAGAAGGGAAGGATGGGAAGTTTCAGCTGCTGGCTTCCGTTCGACGAGACGCGCGCGAGCTGCATCCAAGAAAGGGAAAGAGAAAGAGAAAGAGAGGAGAGGAAAGGAGCTCACGTTCTCATCCGCGAACTTTCCGTTTCCAGGGTAGATGCACTTTCCTCCGGTTCCGTTGTGTCGCTCGTAGTCTCCTCCCTACCGAAGAAGAGGAAATGAAAGAGAGTTGGGCTGAGTTCGAGGGAGATGGTGATCGTGAGACGACTCAGAACGGGTTGGAGCAGATGAACGGACCTGGAGCATGAACCCAGGGATACTGAAGTTAGGGAAGAGGCGAGTCGAGGCTCGGTGTCAGCTAGCATGATTTCGTTTGAAGAAGAACGATGAAAGAGATGGGAGGAAAAGAAGACGACGCGGACGTACATTCGATGGAAGCCTGACGCTTGATAAGACGCTCCGGTCTCTCCAGTAGCCAGTGAACGGAAGTTCTTAGCAGTCTTGGGGACTACATCATCGTAGAGCTTGAAGATGATGTCTCCTGCGGGCTCTCCGTCGATCTGGATTGAAAAGAAGCTGCAGGGAAGGAGGGAAGTTGAGCTCGACCCTCGCTCGCTCGCACTATATGGAGCTGAATCTTGAGCGGTGGAGGAGGCAGGAATAAGAGATTGACATACACGTTCTGTCCCGGTCGTCCAATCTGTCCAGATCTGTCACAAAACCAGAAAATATCAGTGCTCGCCTCCAAAAGAGTCGAAAGAGAAGGGGAAGGACGAACGACGCTCCCACGGCTCCCGACGAGGCCTGTTCGCAACGATATTCCGTCAGATCGAGGTCTGTAGACACGGAGTCCGGATCAGCAAGGAGCTCACCTCCTTTCTTGAAGTCTTTGAAGATTTGTTTCCCATTGTTGTTTTGGGAGAAGGATGACGGTGAAGGGAAGGAGAGAGCTGTGACCTCGAGCTCGACCTTGTAATTTCGCGAGCTCGACCTCTGTCTTTCCCTGCAACGTCGACAACCTCTCAGAACTCAGATCGCAGCTTCAAGGAACCCAGACCATACAGAACCTAGTAGTCAAGGGAATAGGACGATTCAGAATGCCGAATCTTGAATCTCTGCCTCAAGAGGTCCGTTCTCAACCCACCCTTCCTCCTTCTCGAGCTCACCATTCTCGCTCCTTCCTTCCTTTTGCTTTCCCCTGTACTCACCTCTCTTCTTTTCGTTGCTCCAGCTTCTTGTTCTCATCCAGTTCTTCTCCCTCTCGCCGTCTCTCCCAATTGTCTCCAAAACCCTCTGGGCTCAACTCTACTCTCCTCCTCCAACTCAAGCAGCTCGCTACCTCCTCGCCATCCATGGTCCTCCTTCCTCTCCCTCCTCCCCAACACCACCACGTCCCCCCAAAGATCTCCTCCTTCGCTGTCTGAGACATGGAATATGCACCTTACCCGTCGTTCAAGCTCTGGAACGCCTCTTCCCTCTCCTCTACCCAAATCCACCCCCTCCTCCAACCCTCCCCTCCTCACCCTCCTCCTCTCCTCAACCCACACCTCCCCCGGTCCCCCCACCGCACATGTACCTCCTCGAGCTCCCCAAACGCCTTTTCAGGAGCGCGCATCTACCTCCTCCCGGGCTCATCCCTCTTCTCGACCACCTCTTCGCAAACTACTCTCCCAATCCCTCGTCGCACAAAGGGTTCCCTCTCTGCGCTTCGGTCCTCCAGCACCCTGCTTCGATCGAGTTGACCCGGTACTTACTCAAGAAGGGCGCCGATCCAGGTCAAAACGATGGGTATGCGATCAGGATTGGGGCTGGGAAGAAGGATCTGGCGTTGGTGAGGATGTTGATTGAGGTTGAGGAGGGAGGAACAGCGTCGGTGGGTGGGAAGAGAAGGAGGGTTCAGGATAGAGTGATGGTCACAAATAAGATGTGTGAGTACTCTTCCTTGTCATTTACCGGCGTTGTGCTGGAGATTGCGGTCGACGGGAAGGCTGGGAAACCAAAGAGAACGCGTGCTGACCGTCCGTCGCGTCTTTCGTTCCTCTCTCTTTCCTGCGTTGGGATCGAGCAGTGGGATACGCAGTGAAGTACAAGGCCATGGAGGTGATAGAGTACTTCGTGAATGAGAAGGGAGCCAAGCCGGACATGAAGACGCTCATCGCGTTGGATCGTCTGTAGGAGAAGGATCGCGTCGAGTTTGGTTGAAAGGATCGAGGAAGGTTGATCTAACTGTAGTCTACATTTGTCCACTTGATCTATTGATTTACTATATTATTTGCTCTCATACCCAGCTATCTCTGGATTTTCCCAATTCACCTTTTCCTTGTAAATCTGCCCTCCAAGAGAATCAATCGCCCAGCGCTTCTCCCAAAACTATTCCTTCTCACCTGGTCTCTTCTCACCCCACCCTGGAGTTCCTAGGCCCATGCCTCTTCGTCCACCTTCGACTACATCTTCCTCTTCAGCATGTCCTCGACTCCCACCCTACTTCCTTCTTCAGCAACACCACAAGGCTCTCCTTCCTTCGACCTCACGGCCTCCCAGTTCGATCCTGCCCCTTCCTCCTCATCCCAGTCCTCCTCAAAACGCTCTCTCTACCAGAGGTTAGGCTCTCCTGGCTCAGGAATATGGAGGGATATCAAAGGGGTACGTTCTCATCTTCTCTTCGGAAAACAGAGCAAAGGACGAGCAAGGAAGGTGCAGTCGGAGCTGACCCGAGTCGTTTCTTCGACCTTCACTTTGCTCGTTCAGAGAGCTCCCTTCTATGTCTCGGACTGGACGGATGCATGGAACTATAGGGTCCTTCCTGCGACGGCTTTCGTTTTCTTCTCGAATGTCCTGGTGAGTCTCGTCTCCTTCGCCGGAGCAAAAGGAGGGGACTGAGGGAGGAAGGAGGAGCTTGGAGGTTGACCTTTCGTCGCTTGCCATCCGTGGTCCTGGCAGCCGGGGATCGCTTTCTCTCTCGATCTTATCGAGACCACAGGAAAGTACGGAGTCAACGAAGTCCTGCTGTCCAGTGAGTTGGGTCTTTCCGAGTCATTCGGAGGAGGGGCCGATGATGTTGAGCTCGAACTTTCAGCCCTCCCTGATTCCGAGAGTCGTAGCTGAAAGGGCGCCGTATTTTTTGCTCTCGAACAGCGCTCATGGCAGCAGGAGTCTTCTCGATCTTTGGGGCTCAACCTCTCGTGATTTCCGGTGTCACTGGTTCGTTGCTTTCATCGTTTACCCTTCCCTCTCGTTCTCTTCGCTCACCTCGGACGCTTCTTCGCCTCAGGTCCTATCACGGTCTTCAACAAGACCATTTTCAACATCATCGATGGCCTAGAAACAGGACCCGATTACCTGCAGTTCATCGGCTGGGTCTACCTCTGGGCCGCGATCTTGCACTGGGTGTTCGCTCTTTGGCAAGGCTGCAGATTCCTCAAATACGTGACGAGGTTCTCGTGCGATACGTTCGGATTCTACGTTTCGTGAGTCCTGCGCTTCTTCCCCAAGAAAGAGCTCGGATCAGGAGGAGACGGGAGGATGCCGAAAGAAGGGAGGAGTAAGAGTTGGAGGAGAGGAGACGGCCAGCTCGCAAGACGCGGCTCTTTCTCGCTTTGCTAACTTGCTTTCTCTTCATCATTGCTCTCGATCTCGTAGATGGGTGTATCTTCAATACGGTGTCCAAATCCTCGCCCGTCAATTTCCTCTCCCTCTCTCCTCAACCCTCCTCTCCATCCTCCTCGCGATCCTCACTCTTTGCCTCGGACACGCCCTCAACCTCGTTTCAAAAACTCCCTACTTCACTCGAGCGATTCGTCGCTTCATCGCAGACTACGGAATGCCTATCACCGTCATCGCCGTGGCTGGACTCGCATACTGGGGCAGGTTGCGACAGGGCCTGAGCGTGAACGGGATCGAGGGAGGAGGAGAAACGACGTTGCCTGTCGGGAAGGGCTGGAGACCGCAGGAAGAGAGAGAGGACTGGATTGTGAAGTTCTGGGAGCTGGAAGGGAAGTGGGTGGGTGTGGCTTTCCCGTTTGGATTGGTGTTGTTCATCGTGAGTCGACTCGAACGACTTGGTCTGAACGAAACGAGGACGCGACGGAGGCTGAACCTTTTCCTTCACGCGTTTTACTCTTCGCAGCTCTTCGCTTTCGACCACAACGTATCGAGCGTCATGGCTCAGTCAACCGACTTCCCGCTAAAGAAACCTGCCGGATTCCATTGGGATTGTTCGTCGCTTTTCATCCCATTTAGTCCTCCCTCGTTCTTCTGATCTTCTCTCTCTTTCCTGTTCCTGGCGCTCTTCTCGGCAGTCTTCCTCCTCGGAATCACCACCTTCCTCTCCGGTCTTCTTGGACTCCCAGCTCCCAACGGTCTCATTCCTCAAGCTCCAGCTCACACCCAATCTCTCGTCGTCATGGGATTCCCTTCCTCTCCCTCCTCCTCTTCGACGTCTTCCTCTTCCCAGCCTACCATCGACGCCTCTCGTTTACCGGAAACATCTTTGGCCCAGCAGCAAGGCAGCAGCAACATTCCGAACGAGAGGAAGGAGGACTCGAACTCGAACGAGAAGAGAGACGCGACGACGTTCGTTCCTCGAGTGGAGATTCCGATAGCCGTGATCGAACAGAGGGTTTCGAACCTCGCTCAAGGAGCAGCTTGTGCAGTGATGATGACGGGACCGTTCCTGAAGTTGTTGGGATGGGTGCCGAAAGGAGTGTTGGCTGGGCTCTTTGTGAGTTTGAAGTCCTTTCCTACCTTTCTCTCGTCTTTCATCCCCTGCCGTACCTTTCCGGTCCACTAACTTTTGCCTCTTCTCTTCTTCGTCAGTGGTACATGGGATCTGACGCTCTCGCGGGCTCAGGCCTCACCCACTTCCTCCTCTACCTCATCAAGGATCCCGAGTTCGTCCCCTCATCCGAACCTCTGCGACGCGTCAGGACTTCGAGAGTCTACGCTTGGCTAGCCTTGGAGCTTCTAGGATTCGCAGCAACCTTCGCTATCACAAACACGATCGCCGCAATCGGTTTTCCGGTCGTGGTGAGTTCTGATTTCAGCTCCAGTGCCTTTTACTCTTTTCTCTTTCGCTCTTGCCTTCCTAGGACCGTCGTTGATCCTTTTCTCTATTGCTTTCCAGATCTCTCTTATGATCCCCCTTCGAATCTGGATCGTCCCAAAGCTCAACAGCTTCACGGAGGAGGAGCTTTCGGTCCTCGATGGGGAGGTCGCGTCTCCGTTCACGATGAAAAGCCTGTAAAATACTCGTTCAGGCGAGTATATATCTATCTATGCCTTTGATACTGTAATGCTGGGGCCAGAGATTGAGAGGTTCTCTTCCTCGGTGATGTGGTAGAATCAGTTCCAAGACCGTCCTCAAGCATGAGGAAAACAGTGAGAGCGACGTGGTCAACCGAAAGCTCAGGTCTTCCTCAACGGCAGATCTTTATTCAATCTCAACAAAATCAGATCCTTGACTAACATATCTACTGCTTTAAACCTTCTTCTGTCCATCAAACTTCTGGTTCTCCAAAGCCGTCTGCCCTTCCTCAACCATTCCCTCACAGCCAACCGCCTCCCCAGCCTTCTTTTCCAGCGATGCGAGAGTAGGATTCGTCGTCGAAGTTGTAGTATCGTCTCGAGCAGCTCGCATGTCCTACGATGATAACAGCGAAAAGGAGCTTCTCAGTCTCTGGAAGCAAGAGAGCACCGAGCTCGAGCGAGATGGAGGTAAGAACGAACCGAGATCGCCTCCTCCTTCTGTTCCTCTCCGGACTTGACCCACTCCTCTGATCCAGTGACAGATCCTACAGCGGCGACAGTGGCGGCTTTGACGTCTGAGAACGCCCATGAGAAGAAGCACAGAAAGGGAAAGGAAGGGAGTGAGCTCGAGCTCAACGAACCGGAGCGAGAACGGGAAGGGGCCAGATCGAGCGACGAACATTCGGCGTGAGCTTCGAGTTGAGATGTCATCTTGTTGGTAAAGGCGAAGAGGATTCTGGTGGGTGTGAAGGGTGGAATGGTGGTGGTGGAAAGGTGAATGTAGTTGGAGGAGAAGGAAGGAGGGAGAAGGGGAAATCGAAGGAGCCCTTCAGCCCTCCCGACGTCATGTCGTTTGATCGCGAGGAAGGAGGAAGACGCGTCTACATCTGAGAGGAGAAGAGAAGACGATGAGACCGACACAAGTTTTCAGCTTTCTGTGCTGGTGTTACGAAATATAGATTGTGAGGCACGGGGAGCGGAAGAAAGCGGTCGGGCCTGAAGAAAGAGTCGTTCGATCCACCTCCAGCTGTAGGATTGTTCAGCTCGTCTGGCTTTCGGTGGATCTAGAGCCAGAGTACAGAGATGAACCGGCATTCATATGAAGCTCTGGAGAGTAGATGAAGAGAAGAAGGACTGTCAGATCGAGGGAACTCGACGCGTCAAGCGACGCCTCGAAGAGGAAGGAACGAACCTCGATTGCAGAAGTAGCACGACTTTCTTCATCCGGCACTGATCCAACGAGTGATCCGAGCCTTCCAGATAGAATAGCGGCGAAAGTGGTAGAGGGACGGCTGGGGAAAGGAAGTGGAAGAAAAGGAGAGGGACAGTGAGATCGTTGGACTCCGCTCGCTCTTCTGCCCAGAAGAGGGGAGAGAAAGTGGCTGAAGGAGCACGGATATAAGACTTACCAGCAATTCATGACATGTGTGCGGGATCTCTGGTGTCCAGAGGGCAGCAGCAAACGATGGAGGAGAGTCCAACGACGGACGAGCTCCATTCCTCCATGACCTCTACTCCTTCCCTTCCCTCCCAGCATACATCAACCCAAAAATCCTTCCCCTTTTTAGGGTACTCTCCTTGCCTCAACCACCCGAAACAGGAGGCAAAATAGCGACTGTCTCCCCTCCCTGAAGCACCCATCCTTCGACCTCTTCCTCTCCCACCATCTCCTCGTTCACCGCCCAGCTCGAAGTCTCCAGCACCTGAGCCAGCTTCGGGAACTGTTGAGCGAGATCTCTGGCAAGCTGAGGTAAGGTGTAGGGCGTTGATGTGGTCGAAGAGGAGGAGGGAGGGAGAGGGAAGTCGAGGGTTGAGAGGCGAGTCGCTGATTGAGCTGAGGCGAAGAAGAGAAGCTGGAGGGGTTTGGGAGGAGCGATCTGAGCAAAGGTAGAGGAGGGCGAGGAGGTGGATTTTGATGGGAGGGTATGGATGAGAGTGTCGCTCATTGTTGGGAACGAGAAGAGGGAGACGGTTGAAGAAGGGAAGGCAGGAGAGAGGATGGAAGTTGGGAGGGAGGAAGGAAAACGGTCAGCTCGGAGGGAGAAGTGTTCGTCATCTCTCTTTCTCCTTTCTCTTCTGAGATTTTCCGTATATCCTCGATTCTTCCGAAGGAGATCTTATCCTGATGAGCTCAGACGTCTAGATGGCGAGAAGGAAGCTCGGAGGCTGCTTTTTTTCAGTTCGCTCTTGCTCTTCGTCTCGACCTCGTTCGTTCGGAAGGTAGATTCATGGGGATTCGGTTTGTAGAGGTAGGGGGGATTGGGAGGGTCAAAAGTCAAGTAGCAAGCACACCAGCGTCGCTCCCAACCCTTCCCCCATCCGTTCGTAGCTTCCCATCCACACGCCCTCGTCCAAAAACCATCCCAGCAACCCGATCCCTATCTCCCTCCCTCGTTCGAGTCCAGCCAAAAAGATTCACACCGAGAGCCTCAACCCTCCCACAACCTCACCCGCCCACCAAGCCGATTACACCACCTTTCCCCTTCCAGCACCAGTTAAGGAGTGAAGAGGATGGATAAGAGTCCGAAGTCGAGAGGAGGTTGAGGAAGAGGAGTTTGGAGTAGTGGAGGATCGAAGGAGTTTTTGGAAGGGCGAGTTGGAGGAGAGGAGAGGATTAGGCGAGGAGGAGAGGTTTTTTTGAAGAGGTGTTTAGGAGAGTTGGTTCGGGTGGGTTGGGGAGAGGGAGTTCAGAGGGGCGAGTACTCTATTTGGATCTGTGAGGAGAGAGAAAGGGAGGAAGAGGGGAGAAAGGGGGGAGGGGAAGCGAGGTCAGGGAAAGGTTTTTGGGCAGACGAGCGAGGGTCACAAGAGCGAGAGAAACGAGAAGGAAGGAAACGTACCTCGCTCTCATCTTTCTTCTCTTCTTTCTGAGCCTTCTCATTCGCTGTGGAGGGGAAGGAGGGAGAGAGGAAGAGGTCAGCTCGAGAGAAGGGAAGGACGACCAAGGGAGGCCAGGCTCATCGCTGAAAAACGAGAGGAGGGAAGGATGGGCTGAAAGGTCTAGAAACGAACCTTCTTTCTCCACTGTAAGAAGGAAAAAAAATAGGGTCAGCTACTGGTAGAGGCGTGAAAGAGGTTTGAGCAGGAACTGAGACGAACTTTATCTCGCATGGTGAAGGGTGGAGGAAAGGAAGAGAGAGGGTCCCAAAGTCGGTTTTCAGCTTTCGAGGGAGGTCACGAAGTCGCAGGCGTCCAGAGCCACTGCGCGGTCTCTTCCAGCAGAAAACATGTATTTCTCGACGGTTGTAGAGAAGTTAAGATCTTTGGAGCCATTGAGATTGTGTCCCTGAATTACGTTCAATGTTGTAGTAATTTTTGAACCCGTTACAAGACGGACACTCGAGGTCGCGAGCTTCCTCCGCCTTCCCTCGCTTTCCATCTTCGTTTCTCTTTTTTCCTCTCCCAAGGACCCTCGGCTTGACGGAGTTTATGATGATATGTCATAGCTTTACAACGGTGCAAGCCCAAAACTTTTCGTTGGACGAGTTTGCGGGAAAAAAAAAGCTGGCAGAAGAGAGAAGTCCTTTTTCGCAACTTGATCTCCCCTCTTGCCTTCTTTCTTCCAGTTTTCACTCCCGTTCATGGACCAGGAGCTCGAGCTTCCGAGTAAAGAACGTATCGAACAGAATGAACACAAAATGAAATAGGTAATTCATACGAAAGCAAGCAAGGATGACGATCAAGATCGAGGCAGAGCTGGACCGGTCGGGCGGCAGCAGTCTAAAACGAGAGAGGTAGATGTAGGAGCTTGTTCTTAGGAGATAGAGAGATGAGTCGGGATCATTCCTAACTTTTGGAAGGGGTGGAGGACGAAGTCGACGCGTCGGTGGGAGGTGGCTTGTCCGAGAGGTCGACGAGGAGAGCTGTCGCTGCCAGCTGTTCCGCCTCCGAGGTGATTTCTGAAGAAGATGAACGTTCGAGGGGACGATGAAAAAGAAGATGAGTCAGTTGAGCGAGGAGGGAAGGAAAGGAAGGAAAAGAGAAGGGAAGGAGAGACGAACGCTTCGTCCAGAGCTCAGCGAAAAGGCCCTTCTTTTCGACGAGTTCCGCATGAGATCCCGATTCAACGATCTCTCCGTTCGAGAGAACAAGGATGATGTCGGCGTTGACGATGGTAGAAAGTCTGAAGACGAAACGAGCGAAGAGACAGGTTCAGCGAACGAGGCGAAAATGAGGCGAAAGCGAAACTCACCGATGAGCGATGGAGAGAGAGGTTCGGTTGTGAAGAAGGAGGTTGAGAGCGATTTGGATCTCTCGTTCGGTGTTTGTGTCCAAAGCTGAGGTCGCTTCATCACTTTTGGCGAAGAAGAAAAAAGAGACTGGATCAGTCGACGCGTCTCGAAGAAGTTGAAGGGAAGAAGAGCTCACAGGAGGAGAATCGGAGGACTCTTGAGCATTGTTCTCGCGAGACTGACCCGCTGCTTCTCACCACCACTCAGTCTCACACCTCGCTCTCCAACCTTCGTCTCGTACCCGTCGGGGAACGACAGGATCCGTGAGTGAAGTTGAGCCGACTTCGCAGCCTCCTCGACTTCCTCGTCCGTCGCGTTCTCTCGTCCATATGCTATGTTGTACGCAATTGTTTCGTTGAAGAGAACACTGTCCTGAGGCACGACTCCTATAGCTCGACGAAGAGAAGACTGGGTGACCTTAGAGATATCTTGACCATCGATCCTGATCGAGATTAGAGGGGAAAATGGAGGAAAGCAAGAAAGTCGGCGCGTTAGTTCGAAGGCATCGACCTCTTCGCGAGAACTAGAAAGCACGCGACCGAACCTGATCGTTCCTGAGGAGATTTCGTAGAAACGGTATAGAAGACGAAGGATCGTAGACTTCCCTGATCCCGATTCTCCGACCTTTCGCGAGAAAGAAAGCACGAAGCGGATCAGTCAGACGTCGTGCTTCCTTTCTCCTCGACTGCAACTCACCAGAGCGACAGAACAACCCTTTGGAATCTTGAAACTGATTCCTTTTAGTGCCTCCAACCGAGTGTCGTAGGCGAACCTGACGTTCTCGAACTCGACGACCCCGTCCGTGACGACCAGGTCGAGAGCTCCTGGCTTATCCTGGATGTCGAGATCCTCGTCGAGGAGTTTGAGCAGCTTCTCCGAATCGACGCAGGTCTGGTTGAGTTGCCTGTAGATGCCTCCGAGGTTGTTGAGAGGACCGGAGAGCTGACCAAGGTAGCTGATGAAGACGACGAATTCAGCAGGTTTGGCGTCGCCGTTGACGACGCGATTCGCGACCATGAGCGACCCGATAAGGAGACCTGGAAAACGCTCGCACCAGGTCAGCTAGACTATCTTGAAAAAAGAAATGAGAGGAAATAGGGACCGAGGGAGTCGAGGGAGGTGAAGGGGGGAAGGAGGAGGAAGGATGAGGCTGCCGTTCGCGGCGAAGGGTCTTTTGTAGGGAAAGCGAGCTTACCGACGGAGATGATGGTGTTCTGAGTCAGGTTGAGGAGGTTGAGCGAGCCGACGACCTTGAATTCAAGGACTGTTTGAACCAATGGGAGAGAGCAACAGCGATGAGCGAGTTGCAGCACGAGTGGGAATCGGCCGGGAGGGAAGAGGAAGAAAGTACCCTGATATTCTGCGATGGCAGCACGATATCTCGAGTTCTCCCGCTCCTCCGCGTTGCATATCTTTACGGTCTCCCAACCCATAAGGACTGTGGAGAGAGCGACGAGCAAAAAGGAGAAAGCAGTCAGAAAGCGAAAGGGAAGATCGGAGGAGCAGAGAAGACGAACCGTCGGCGACGATTCCTCGAGTGAGCTGCAGATGCATGCGGAGAAAAAACGCGTCAGAGGGAGAGAGAGGGGAGAACCGAAGAAGAGTGTAAGGATAGCACGAACCGTATCACGCTCGTTCATCTGTCGGCGAATCTTGGTTCTCCAGCCGGTCATCATCACGGAAACGACGACGTATCTGAAGGGAAACAGGGACGAAGAGCAGAGTCAGCTCGATTCGAGGGACTCGTATAGCAAATATGATGTATGAAGTCGAGCTCACGCGGCCATGACGAAGAAGATCACCATAGCCAGGGCTCCTCCAAACTTCCAGTAGAACACCCCCAATGCGAACGAGATGTCGAAGAAGACGGGTAAGATATTGAAGAGGATGAGCTGGAAAAGGTTGTTGAGAGCCGATCCTCGGTCCAAAATTCTGAGCACCTCTCCCGTCTTCTTCTTCGTGTGCCAGGCGAGGGAGAGGTTGAGGAGGTGGTCGAAGCAGAGCGTCGACATCTTGAAATCGGCGGATTGCATGACGGGCTGAAGATCAGAGAGATGTCAGTCAGCGAGTGAGCCGAGATGATGACTAGCCTGGGGGGAGGTGTGGAAGGGAAGAGGGACAGAAATAAGAGAAACGGCGGAGAATGCTCGACGTCCACAGGAGACGCGTCGATTCGAGTGAAACTTACTGCCCAAAGAATCGACTGAAGAACGACCAGGATGCCACCGGTTCCAGAAGAGAACCGTAAGGCAATGTATATGGCGAAGTCCTTCCAGGGAGCTGGAAGCGTAAGAAAGGCGAGGGAAGGGAGAAGCGACGCGTCAGAAATGCCTCTCGACCTTGTTTCCTTTCCTTCGAACTCACGAGTTGAGTCGGTGAGATCCTCGATGAGGTGTCCAAACGCCAGAGGAGTGGAAGCGTTGACGAGACGGCCCAAGATGATGATAAAGATGCACACGACGGAGAAGATTTGGAGCTTGAGGTTGGTTTGGGGCCACAGGTGAGGAGAGAGGGCTCGAAGTCGAACGAACAGCGCTCCCCAGGACTGAGGTCTCTCATCAACTGGTGGTCCTCCTGGACCTGGCTTTCCGTCGGTTTTGGTAGGAGGAGAGATGGTGGCTGAAGGGGTGGAGGGGAAGGTTCCGTAGGCGTTTGGAGCTGCAGACGAAGATCCGAGGAGCGTGTCGGTCGAGGAGGCTGGCGAGGAAGGATGAGAGTGGGAGGGGAGAGAAAGGAAGACCGTGAGGTTGAGAGTGAGGAGGAGAAGGATTCGAAGGAGTGTGAGGGTGAGGGCAAGGATGGTTACGACAGCGGGAGAATGGGCGATTTTGAAGGAGGGAGAGGAGGAGCAGACTGATGGTAGATAGATATCAAAGCAGTTCTTCAAGTCAGTTTTCGCTCTGGTAGAAAAGAGCACTTTTCTTCTACTCACCTGCGTCCCAAAGCATCAGCGATCCCATCGAGACCTCGCCTAGAAGTCCAAAGGCGGCGAGAGCTTGAACCCAGACTCGCCTCGTTCCCCCGAACCCGAGCGACATCTCCCACTCCGCTCTGACAGCAGACCCACACCAGACCATCACTCCCACTACCGCCCAGAATGATCTCTCCTTCCAGCCTTGAGACCAGGACTGGTCGATGACGGCTGGGACGACGAGGAGGACTCCTTGGAGAAGGGAGGTGAATCCGAGAAGGGAGAAGGTCCAGAGGAGGGCTGAGCGACGAGGAGGAGGAGATATTCTGAGGATGGGCTGTAAAGTTGGAGGAGGAGAAGCAGAGGAAGTCTTAGTTAGCGGATTGCACGTTGGCAGATATCAAAGAAGAGAGGATAAAGGAAGGAACGCACGGAATCGACCTCGGAAGTTGAGCTCGAAGGCTGAAGGGAAGGAGATCTTTGATCGATCACGTACGACGAAAGGAGGGTGACGAGGAGCACGAAAGGTACCCCTATAGAGAGGGCCGAGTAAAGGGTATCGACCATACTGCTGCGTTTTTTTTTTGTAGGATGGAAGGACGGGAAGGGTTAGTGGCCGTTTGAAGGGAAGGGAGGTGGAAGACGGCGTCAGCGCGAGCTCGCTCGATTTCGCTTCGATCTCCGGCGACGCGTCGCGGACACCGAGGTGATGAAGATATTTTGTTTTCTGAAGCTACCCAGGGTTGATCTCGAGAAAGAGAAGACATGGGTCGAGGATGCGCCCTTTTTACCGAAGAGTCTTAGCAACGAACCCAGCCTTCACCCGCCCGCCGCGAGTCTCTCCCAGCGTCGAGCGCTCCTCAAAGGTCATGAAGGGTGCCCGGAACCAAAAAAATTAATAAGACACAAGCTAGGTATAATATAGATCTTCCTTTCGTCTCAGCTCAGACGCTCAAGCACTTCCGACCTGAGCACTGGCCTTATTCGCCACGAGCTCCTCCCTCGTCAAACCCTCCCCTCCCGCGGACCTCTCCAGGCCTTGGACGATAGGACTCGACGCCAACCCTCCGGTAGTAGCTTCTCCATCAAGCAAAGTCAGATCCTTCTTAGCCTGCAGTTCCTCCCTGGTGATTCTCTCCACCTCGGTCGACCTCTCCAACGACTGGACGACGGGCGAGGTCGCAAGTCCTCCAGATCCTCCTCCTTCCTCCAAAGTGCTGAGTTCGGCGCCGAGTTTCGGAGGCGTAGAAGCTCCATCGGCCTTCGATAAAGATCCAACAGCGGTGGTAGCGTCCGAGGGTCGAGACATGAGGGGAGTGGGTTTGGGTTGTTGACCTGCAGCAGCAGCTGCGAGCTTCTTCTTCCTCTCCCTCGCCTTTGCTTCAGCCTCGTCGAAAGCGTCGTCCTCTCCCGACCCGCACCAGTTCCGAGGGAAGCATCCAGCTTGACGAGAGTTTGACCCAGAGCCGGCGTGGTTCTGAGAAGGAGGAGAGAAGGGAAGGGAGATCAGCAGGGAGGTCTCAAACAAGAACAGGTGGCTGGAGGAACGAGCTCAGCAGCTTTCTACTGACGGTGTTGCACCAAGTCTGGAGGCCCGTCGTACACAACCCACCTAGAGGCGAGAAGAGGGGGGAAGAGTGAGCATGGACCATCTATCGCGAAGAGGAAGAAGCAGAAGAGAGTACTGGAAGAGGAGGAGAAGGGGAAACGAGTCTAGCTCACCTCCGGCTCCTCCGAAGAGTGCTCCAGCAGTGTCTCCCATGATAAGTATGTAGAGTTAAGAGTTAAGTTGTTGGGGAGGACGAGAAAGAGCGGGTGGGGTAGAGAGACGGATTGAGAGTCGGATTGTGATGGTTGGGGAGAGAAGAAGGACGCGAAGGTCAAGTTCAGATTCAGGTGGGACTGAGGCTGAGCCGTGCCGGAGGGAGAGCTGGCAAACAGAAGCTGTGCATCTATGACCTCACTCGTTCTTGGCATATATGAAAAGTTTAGAGTGTGTATACGATGGAGAAGAAAGGGTGAGTAAAAAGCCAGAAAGACGCGTGAAATCCGAAAGGAGCTCAACAGAGAGGAAGAGAGGCGCGACGTGCTTCTTTCTTCGCCGTCTTTTCAGCCCTTGTCTTCTGACATCGGTCTTGATGTCGGCTCGCTATCTTCTGCCGATCATATCGCTGGATATTGTTTGGAAGAAAATCCTCTAAAGGTTACTCTCCTCCGCCTATCAGGGCTTCTTCCGAATCAAACCTCGTCACTCGCCCCCACCTGAACTCCAAAGAGTTGGGGGTCAAGCTCGCCTTCTTGCTTCCAACTTCCATCTTCTCTACACCAGCCCACCTAAACATCACCACCACCAGCTTACCCAACCCACTTTTCCATCCAAACCTATCATGTCTGAGCCCGGACCCCCCTCGCCTAGTCAGTCTCCCATCGCCTTTCTCTCTCACTCTTCTTCTTCCCTTTCTTCCTTCAGATTGGGCTGACACTACCGCTTCCCTGCGTCGAACTTTTTGCCTCTCACAGAGCAATCTTCCACTAAGCCTCTCGGAAAGGGAGAAGTCGGAGGAGACGCTGCTAAGGGAGCTTCTGAGGAGGAACAACGACCTGGTACGGAGCTCCCCGACTTCGAACCCGGAGGAGAGATCCGTCTCGTGTCTTTTACCTTCCCCAGAAGCTGAATTCAACCTTTTTTTTCTTTTCTTCTTTCTCGCCTTGCAGATTTCTTTGCCAAGAAGGGAGAAAACTACCAAGGTGGATCTTCTGAAGCTGGTGCTGCTGGAGGAGTGAGTCCATCTCTCTCCCTTTCTTTCATCTCGTTGATCTCGACTCCTTCTCGCTCGAGCTGACCTTGCTGTTCTTTCCTCTCGTTCATGTTTCTTCGCAGGCCGCCGATGCTGCTTCCGGAGCTGCTGATGCACTCTCTGGAGCTGCCGACAAGGACAAGGCCAGCAGAACGAACGCTTAGACGACCGAACGGTGATCGCTGGACGATGATCTGAATGACGGCTCAACTCGACTCGCTTTTCTTCTTCTGCGAAAGAAGACCGCTCCACTAATTGCCAGACGTTCTGTTCCTAGAGCTCTGCTATCGACGAAGCTGCAACACGGGGAGAGAAAGGACGGATCAGCTTCAGGGCAACAATTTCCGTTCGCAACAGCTCAACTCGACTCACCATCTCCCTCGAAGAAATCCTTCCTCCCAAGCCACAAGCCACCCAACCCGAGCAAAACCAGAACGATGGCGAACCCAACGAGAACCTTAAAGAGAGACCTGCTCAGTTCCTTGGAACGCTGGCGATTTTGCGTGAGACGCGTCGTTTTGGTGTGAAGTTGTCGTCTTCTCTCCGCGCGATTTCCGAGAGGGTTTGAGGAGATTTGTTTGGGAGGAGACATCTTCGGAGAGTGGTGTTGATGCTCTCGTAGTGGGATTTCACTCGCGGGAGAATGAAAGAGAGAGGGTGAGCTGGAAGAAGAAGAAGAAGATGCCAGACGGACTCGACTTCAAGAAACTCCACGTCGCGTTCCCTTTCCTTCTTTCTTTCTTTCGACGAACATGTCAAAGAGACCGTGATCGATCAAATACATAGAAGAGAAAGAGACAAACAAGTGAGAGCCGGGAGGAAGATGCATAGCGGCGGAAACGAGATAAGGCTGATAGCTGTAGGACGGATGTTGCGACGAGGCGAAAAAAAGTGCGAGAGAAGATCGAGAGAGCGGAGAGGTTAGAAAAGGGAGGATGAACGAGATGCAAAAGTAAGCCTAGAGGGTTCCTCCGGGGTAGTCATCCAAGTCGGGTCCTGCTTCGTAGGGCTGGTACTCGGGGAAGTCCTGGCTTTGGTGGGAAGAATCGATGTGGAGAGACTGGTCGTCGAGGAGCTCGTCTCGTTTGGTGCAGTAGGATCGTTTGTGCTGGGAGAGAAAAGTCGAAAGGGAGCGAGATACGAGTCAGCAGAGGCGCGTGGGTCGAGGAGAGGGGGAGAGGAACAGAAGCGAGGACGCGTCGAAAGCGGAGTGAAAAGAGAACTCACTCGAGACAGAGCATCGCTTCGAGAGAACCTCTTCTCACAATCCTCGCACTCGTATCCCGAGGTGATCTTGACGTTGTGGATACCGTCGATGTGTCGTCGCATGTCGAACAGCCTCGTGAAGACTGCGAATCGAGGGGAAGGAAACGAGACGGACGAGGAGTCAGCGAACGCGACGCGACCACTACGACCAGGGAGAGAACATATTGAGGAGGAAGAAGAGCGGATAAGAAGAACAAGGACTCACCTTTAGGGCATCGCTCTCTCGAAATGGGATGAATGAAATCGCACCTCATGTTCTTCGAAGACGAACCCACCGACCCATCAACGTCTCCTCCTCCCATCCCAGGCATGTTCACCAACCCTTCCGCCATCAATGCCGGATCCAGCACCAATCCTCCTTCGGGCGTGTAGCTGTTCTCGTCCAGATGCGACTTGGGTCTCGACGCGGAAGGAAGACCGATGAGTTTCCCGAAGAGTCGAAGGACCTCTTGATCTTTGGCCATTTCGGGGAAGGGAGAGTGAGAGATCCAGACGAGCAGTTCCGGAGGAGAGAGACCGTTGGGGAAGGGGAATATGACGGAGGCGGGTTCGACGGGGTCGCCGCTGGAGGAGAAGGACGAGAACAAGAGGAGAGGTCAGCGAGGAGCTCGATTCGAGGAGGGAACAGTGCTGGGGAAGAGCGAACGTACCCAGGGAGAGTGGAAGGGTAGATTCGGACGTATTCCAAGACGGCAGCTTCGAGAACGGTTCTGATAAAGGGGATAGATAAGAGAGATTAATAAGTCAGCGAAAGAAAGAACGAGTTGCTGAAGAAGACGCGTCGTTCGAGGGCTCACCTCTCCTCCTCGACCGTCAAGGGCGGTCCCTCAGCGTGCTCGATGTTCGTCCAAGGCTCAGGACTAGCAGGTCGAGTGTAGACGTCCACAGGAGGGTTGGGGTTGTTGTGTCCTCCGTTCGCTCGAAGGCATTCTCGTCCGACGTCCGTTCGCATTTCTGATCCGACGCAGAAAAGGAGACCTGGTCAGCGGGAGTCGAGATGAAACAGAGAAAGTGAGTATAGGAAATGGGAGCTTACGATGTTGAGCAAGACCATCAGATCGAGCGAACTTCTTGTTGCAGCCGAGACATTCGAAGGAGCTCGCTTGTTCGGGGACATGGAGTCGACCGTGTCGTTTACAGTCGTGTTGTCTGAGAGAGAAGGGAAGAGAACGAGAGCTCAGCTTCAGTAATCGCTCTTCCTTCCATAAAATGTAAAACGAGAGAAATGGGAGCTCACCTGGCGAACCCTCGTCCACAAACGCCGCACTTGAAGGGTCGTTCGTCGGCGTGAGATCGAAGGTGTCCAGAGAGGTTGTGAGATCTGTTCGAAGAAAGCGAAGAGGTGGTTTGAGATAAGTATCTCCCTCTTCTCCACCATCTACAGCATGCTCCCAATAGCTAGGTGTAACTGAAAGGGTTGGTAGCTCACCTTGTGAACGTCGACCCGCATCCTTCAATCGGGCACGAGAACCTCGCCTCGACCTTCCTCCTCGTCATCCCAGCCTCTCTCGTCTTCTGAGTTGTAACCGCCTTCCCAGCCTTAGGCGAACTCCCACCACTCGCATCGCTTCCTTCTCGATCCAAGACCCTGGCTCTCTTCACAGCAGCGTTCATCCCGTCTCCGTAGGTTCCCAGCGCACTCGCATCGAGCATCCCTCCCGTCGAGGAGGAAGCTTCGAGACCGCCGTAGATTCCGAGAGAGCTGAGAAACTGAGCTGATTGGGCTGCAGTGAAAGATCCAGGGTCTGTAGGGGAGGGTTGCTGGGAGGAGAGGTGGTGATCGTTGTCTGCGGGAGCGGAGGGATCGGATTCGTGACCTCCAGAGTATCCGCTGGGACTGCCTCCTCCTGGCGAACCTGTCCCTCCTCCTGATCCTGCGCCTGTAGCTGAAGGCGAGCCGGAATATCTCGCGAGTGGGTGGGTGAGACTTGCGAAGGAGGGTAGTCGTTGAAGAGCTGAAGGTTGGGACTGGAGTTGATGAGGATCCTTGAAGGGCGATTCGATGGTATCGTCTCCTCCTCTTCCTCCCTCGTCGTCGTCGTCGTCTCCTTCCAAGTGAGACGTCCACGTTCGTCGAGGATCAAAGTTGGATCCTACTCCGACCTCCAGAGCTTCGGCGAGGTCGTGAGCGGCGGAGGAAGAGCCGTCGTCCTCTCGCATAGAGGATTCAATCGAGTACATCCTGAGAGAGGAGGAAAGGAAGGAAGGGAGGAGGAAACCAAGATTTTTGGATCAGCTTAGGTTTCCCTCCGGCCGCTTGCTTCAAAGGAGCTAGCTCTCATCCATAGTAGAGGCGGAGGAAGCGGCGGACTCACGAGGAAGGAGAAAGTGGTGAGCTCGACGATTCGAGAGTGGGCGGTGTGGGTGGAGGGAGAAGAGGGCTGTCCCCACGGCCTTGAGGTTTTCGCGGAAAGGAGAGAAGGGAGGGAGAGGAAAAGACAAGAGAAGGAAAAAGAGACTTCGAAAGATCATCATCAGCCTGCTCATGAGAGACAGGAGTTCGTATAGATTCGTAAACGAGAAGAGAAAAAAAAATGCAAGATACACCCGAGAGCCTTCTCGTTCGTCACATTTTCAGTCGTCCTGTCCACCATCTCCTCTCCCTCGACCCAGCTCGATGACTCAGATTCTGGGCCTGAAAAGGGAAGAGAGACGAAAGAAGTAGAACCGACAGGGGAAAAGGTCAGCACCGTCTCTCTTTCCTCTCCTTTCGACGCGTCAGATTGAAGGAAAAGCTCGAACTCACTCGCTCGATCAAACCGTCCACCCAGGCTCCTCCTTCGTCTCCTTCTCCCTCTCCAACAGCGGATCGAGCTTGGACTTGATCGCATGCTCCGTCGCCATCTCGGGACATCGCGAGTGAAGGATGATTTCCAGAACGCGGGAGGGAGCCGTGTTGAGAGGTATCATCGTCGCTCTGTAGACGGAGAAGCGTGTGGAGGACAAGCTTTTCGAGTCAGTTCATTGAGGCAAAGCGACGATGAGAGTAGAGAAGAGAGTGTACATACTCGTCATCTGGATTCGAAGGCTTGTCGTGGACGTTGCTCGTCTGGAAGGGAAAGAAAGATCGTGCGAAGGGTGAGAAAGGAGCGGTCAGTTTCTCATCGCAAAGGAGATGAAGGAGGGAAGAGAAGGCGAGAAAACTCACAAAGATATACCCCGTCTCCTTCCCACAATGTCTCACCCACTCCTCGAACTCAAACTCCAGCGTGTTTCTACTCGAAACGGAAGATACTCGCGAGACCATCAGGGACGCGTTTCCCTCCTCCGACGGCCAACAAAGCTCGAAACGGAAGCTCACCTTTCTCCCTGCTCCTCCGAGATAAAGATAGCAGCAGGAGTCTGAGGAACTCCTTCCATTTCATCCTGCATCATCGCCTGCTGCTGCTGCTGATTCAGATTCGGATTCCTCCCCTCCTCCCTCAGCCTGTCGGGATTTCGAGGACAGTTGGGACGATGAGCGAACCCTCCACAGCAGGGATGGACGTTGCGCTGTTGTTGTTGGAGTGAGAGGACGTGTTGGTGTGTGTGCTGCTGCTGCTGAGTTCGAGAGGGTTGTTGTTGTTGGGCACGAGGTTGAGTTTGGGCTCGTTGTTGTTGTTGTTGAGGAGCAGGAGGGCGAGGAGGTCGAGGTTCTGAGTCTCGTGCGAAAGGTGGTGTCCATTCCGACGACCACTGAGCCACGTTCCCGAACAACGGCCGACTAGTAGCGTCGGAGGGCCCTCCAGTGGGTGACTGAATCGAACGAGGATGAAGGTTGAGTGAGGGAGGGACGAGGGCGTCGGGATGAGGAGCTCTCGCTCCGAGGGATGTGTCGTTCGAGAGATGGGAAGTAATGATTATCGACGTCGGAGGGAAGAAGGGGACGACCGGAGAGATGGAAGCGGAGGAAGGTCGAGAGTTGGGACGAGGGTTGGAGTTGGATCGAACGCCGTTGCCGTTGAGGGATGGGTTTGGGGGGAAAGAATCCGAGAGGTCGATGACGATCTTCTCTGGAGGAGGGTATTCGCATCCGATCCCATTGGGAGGAGCGTCGGTGAGGGAGAGGTTCTCTGAGGACGCGGACGGAAGAGGAGGTGAAGATCAGGACCGCGATTGACGAGAGACGGGAAGGGAAGGTTCTACTCACCGACGATGGACGCGTATCGATCAACGCAGGGAGTACACACCACCAGAAGATCGCAGACGGTTCCATGACTCGCGCACTGGAGAAGGAAGGAAGATACGAGAGAAGAATTCAGCTCGGAAAAGAACGCGTCGAACCGCGTCGAAAGAAGAACTCACAGCGACGCAGGTCGGTCTCTTTCGCTTCCTGATGTACCCGTACTCAGCCATCGCTGTCAGAGGGCAGTATTCTCGTCCTTGAGATCCTGCTCTGTTCGACTGACGTCGAGCCGAACCGTCGATGGGAGGAGTTGAGCGTCCGTTGGAGATCGCAGATGTGTTCGAGCTGGTCCTCGACGGAAGAGATCCTCCTGCGTCTCGACGAGCTGCTGGTTGAGGATTTTGGTCGCCCTGAACGACGGTTCCACGTTGACTGAAGGATTAACCGTCCAAGTAGAAGCTGATCAGACTAGCTCTAGACGAGAGAGAAGCGTGAGGGCATCGAGGAGAGGGACGAACACCATGGGTAGAGGGAAGGGACCTGTCGGACTGAACACGATTGGAAGTAGATCTGCATAACAGATGGTACCCCTGCGTAAATCCCGACGCGAGGTATTAGCTGCTGCGAGCTCAGAAGAGACGACGACCTCGACGAGAAAGGAAACGCGATCTCACCAAGGGTAGAGGATGATCGGTTCGCACGACGGGGGGAGCACACCTCTCGAGACCAATGCAGTCCAAATCTCAGCATTGTTGGACCCATATTCCTGTTAGAAAAGAACCGCCAAAGATGTCAGAGAGCGAAGACGCACTGGCGCGACGCGAACGGGAAATGAGGCTGCTCGAGCAGAAGCGCGGGGGAGGGAGGGAGAACGAACTTACCCATCTGATTGCCGATTGAGGGGAAATGATTTGATCCAGGGCCTTCTTCAACGGATGCAAGAAGTCGATCTCCAGATCCAGTCGCATTCCACTCGCGAGGAAGAGAGCAGCGAGGAGGACCAGCTCGATTCCCTGCAGGGTGATCCAGAACCGTCCATCGAGGAAGATGGCTGAGAGCTGCTGGCCGTTCAAGAAGGTCTTGTCGACAGAGTCTCCATCCATAGAGCCTTGGTGGAAATTGGGTTGGATGGCTTTGTTGGCGAACTTTCGCAGATGGACGAAAGAAGTCAGCTTCGTGAGCTTGAGCTTTCCTTCTTCTGTCGAGAGAGAGGGAGAGTGGAAGAACTCACGGTGAGGACAGAGGTACAGAGATCTTTATGTCGTTGTATATCGGCAGGATCTGTGTGCGGACGAGTCCACTTGCAGCCAGGGTAGGGCTGAAGGGAAGGGAAAGGAGGGGAGGTCAGCTCGAGCTCCTTCCCTTCTGCCAGTCCCACTCTAGCAGATTCCGAGCGCATCCCAAAGGAAACACAGCAGTTCGTCGTATGTGAGCCCCAGGTAGAACGAATTACTCACAATGGGCTGCCCCTGCAAAGTTCTACTCGTTCGCCGAGTCTCGTTGGCCTGTTGACCTCCCGCCGCTCCTACTAAGCCACCTCCTCCGCTTCCAGGCTGAGAAGCTTGCCCGTTCGAGGGCTGATGCTGGTGATGATGAGAGGGAACCTTCTGCTGCTGTTGTTGGTGGGAGGAAGAGGATGCGGTTGCATTGGAAGACATGTCTGGAGGAAGGGAAGGAAGGAGGAGAGGCGGCGAAGGTGGATGAGAGCTTGTGAAGGAAGAAACACGAGCGGGTGTTCGAAGGGGATCTTCGATGGTTGGGTGAGGAGTTGGTGGGAGAGAAGCAAAGACCTCCTGAGCCTGAAGAGGGCGAGAAGTGGGCCGAGAGGGATGCTGGACGTTACGGAAGAACGAGGCAAGGGAGGTCGAGACCACCTCGTTCCCCTCTGCCCGAGCTGGCCGTTTGACTACGACGCGGAAGCGGATTTATTTTTATTTCTCAAAGATTCGACTAGACGTTGGGAGAGTAGCTTTCCACAGACATCACAACTCTCCGAGCACGACCCGAGTGACCAGGAGTCGCTCAGTCCAAGCAATGTTTCGAAGACGCGTCGCTCTCTCCCTCTTGACCTCCAGACGACATTCGATAGATCTGGGCTTAACCGAAATCCCAAAACTAAAACTTGGTAGCAGTCCAGAATGAAGTCTGCCATCATCCAAACCGAAACGAAGCCCAACATCAGCGAACGAGAAACTCAGCGTCGAACAAGGGAAGTCGCGAAAGACAAACCTGGTACTCGTATTTCAGCATCCCGCCCGATCCAGTGTAGGTCGTAGGGATCGTCTTCTCCTCCTGCGTACACACAAAGCAAATGCCGGACGAGGTCAGTTTACGAAGAAGAGGAACACGAAGAGAAGAGAAACGCGACGAGCGACTCGGACGCACCTTGATCACGAAACCAATCTCGGCACAGAGAGCCTTGACCTCGTCGAGACTGAGCTCGACAGAAGGGTCGTTGGTGGAGTTGTTTTCGAAGCTGCAGGAAGAGAATTGTGGGGGAAGATCAGCGAGGGGAAGGGAGGCAAGAGAGAAAGAAAGAAAAAAAACTCACTGCCAGAGCAAAGGACCGAGGTTGATCCAGACACCACCCTCCTTCAAGACCTGGTAGATCACGTTCAGGTAGTCGATGATGTTCTTAGCGGTGTCGATGAAGAAGCAGGTGATGACGGCTGATTCGAAAGAGAAAGATGAAGAAGAACGAATCAGCGACGCGTCCTCCCTTCCCCCATCTTTTGCCCGAAGTCGACTCACCATCCCACTCCTCGTCCTCATCCTCATCCCCGTACACATCCAAGAAGTCTCCCGCTACCAAACTGAAGTTGGATCCCTTAGGCAGACCCGCCGGGTTGACGTCTGGGATCTTGACGCCTCGAAGCATGTGCTCGGTGGAGGTTTGGTTGGAGAAGGAGTGGATGTAAGGGTGGATGGTGAAGGCTTCGATAGAGGTGGTTCGGTTGAGCATGAAGAAGGAGGAGAGGAGCATGTAGTAGGAGAATTCGTTTCCTTGGGAGGAGTAGCCTGGCGATGAAAGAACGAAAAAAGAAAGAGGAGATCAGCGAAGGAAAGATGGGGAAGAGAGGAAGCGGCGAACCCTCAAGAGCGATATCGTAGGCGAGTCGACCGAGTCCTGCTCCGGGAGTAAGAACCTTAAGAGCTCGCCTTTGTAAGGGAAACGAGGAAACGAAGGTCAGCCAAAACGCGAGAAGAGTCGAGCATGCGACTTCCTCTATGACTTGACGAGGACACTCACTTCTCCTCAAGAGGAACACCCTTGTAATGCTCGTTCAACGCAGCGATCAAAGGAACGTAGGCAGAGTCTCGCTCCGGCTTTCCCTGTGGTTTATCGCGAACGAAGAGAAGGCCGGGTCAGCACGCGTTTCGAAAGCTCTGCTTGTCCTCGGTCGCGACGAGCTGGATAGAAGGAGCTAGTCAGAGATAGTTCAAGCCTACCTCAACACTCCAATCTCTAACAAACTGCTTCAGCGTAGACCTGGGCTCGTCAAAGATAGAAACGCGTGTCAGCCTCGACCCTCTCTCTCTTCCACTCTTCAAAGCCAAGCTCTTCTACTGTGCTCACCTGAGCTTATCCATATCGAAATCGGAAGGCTTAGGCCCAGCGTTGAACTCGGCCTTGGATTTGGACTTGAAGATGTTGTCCGAAGCAGGAGCGTCGTGGGAATGGGAGTGCGAGTGGTCGTGAGAATCGTGATCGTGGGAGTGTCCAGCGTGGGGAGGGTTAGGATCCGAGGTGTCGAGGTCTTCGTAGTAGGCTTCCAGATCTATGGAGTTAGCGAGAAAGGTTGAGTGAGTGGAAGGAGGAACGGGAGATAAGAAAGGGCGAGCAGGAGGGGAGGATGAAGAAAGGAAGGAGAATCGAGCTCACCTTCGTCCTCTCCGTCGTCTCCCTCGCAAACGTCATAAGGATGAGGCTTGTCCTTCTCGTCATCAACAACAATAGCCTCCTTGGTCTCCTCCTCCTCCTCTTCATCCTCGTCATCCTCAGGGAAGATTCCCTTGCCCGTAGTGTCTGCGATCTCTCGAAGGAAGTTCCCGTTGATCACGATGGCCTCGTCGACCTTCCTAAGCTTGTCCCTGTAGCCGAGGTTGGTGAGGATGTCTTGGTGAGTTTTAGAGAGGGCTGGGTATTGCAGAAGACGATGCGACGTTCAGCTTGGAGAAGAAAAAGGGTCGAAGGGAAGCAGACGAGGAAGGAGGAGGGAGGAAAGTCGAGCTGACAGAGGAAGTCCTTGCGACGTCGATTGTTCGCCGAAGACTGCAAGAGCAAAAGGATTTGGGATCAGCACAAGCGTGACCTCTGTAGTCGCCCGAGAAGGAAGATCTCGCTCACCGAATGAGCCTCGTAGTAGTAGAAACTCTTGAGCGTCTTATCGAAGGCCTCCTTCTCGCTCTTCATAGCAGCGAGCTCCTCCTTCGAAGGCGGCTCCCTATCGTGTCCTGAGCATTCGACACCTCCGTGCGAATGTCCGTGCGAGTGACCGGCATCTTCGTGAGCATGAGAGTGTCCTGACATTGCTGAAAGAAGAAAAAAGTTGGAAGGGGAGAGGTTGAAAGGGTTGGGAGGGAGGAGAAAGGGCGAGCTCGAAAGGTCCTTCCCTTCGCTTTCCTTCCCCAAACGTGATCATGTCCTCCTCCATCCAAACTGAAAATCCTTAGTGAGTCCACTCTCTCTCAAATCTTAGAGCTCCGGCTGATGATGATCTTTCATTTTCGCAGTTCCTTGAATCCAGCCTTCTCTCCTCTCGAGTCTCAAGTCCTTTGGGAGTACGCGAAGCTCTCCCAGCACCTCAAAACGGTGAGCTCTCTCCGTCCTTCGCCTCCCTCGGAATCTGAGCTGACGCTAGGACTTTACAGCTCAAGAACCTGAAAAACCAACCTGTCCAACCTCACGAGCAACTGTTAGCGACCCTGCGGAATCTGGAGAAGCAGATGGGTCTCGTTTTGACCTTGGTTCGTCTCTTCAGCCCACCTTTGTCCTCCTTCCTTCCCTCCCTCTCCCTCGCTTTCTCTAACCCCTTCTTTCCTCCATGCTGACCTGTATTCATCTTTCGATGCTGCAGTACAAAGCGTCTGTATGGGCTACGATCGTGGATACCGAGCAGGAGATGAACGCTGATCGAGAGGAGGAGGCTTCACGTCGTTATCAGCAAGGGCTGGAGGAGGGAGAGGCCATGTCGGAGGGAGATCGGACCGTTCAGGAAGGGGACGAGTTCAGAGCTTGGGGTATCTAGAGGGGTGGGCTACTGTTGGTTTTGCTTTACGATCTTTATGACCTTTTCTGTTATCTGTTCGGTTCAGGTCCAAGGAGGAGGAAATAAAAGAAGCACAACAACGCGACTGTTCTTCGAGCTCAACTCCCTTGTTTCGACTTCTTCCTTCTAACCACCTCGACGGTCCCTTTCCTGGCTCGCTCGAATCTATCAGCACTCAGAGCAAGGTCCCAAGCTATGTCGAGGTTAATAGACCCTTCCCTCTCTCAACTTTCTTTGAGCTCGAACCCTCCAAATCGACGACCCCTCTTCAGCTCACCTCTGCTCTCCCTTCTGACCTCCCTCCCTCTCCTTCTCTCCTCCTCCTCTCTCCTGCAGCACCCCACCCCACTCCTCCTCAATGAATCCACCCCTCACCCCTCGCTCCATCCTGCGCCAACACCCTTCCCCAGCGAACCACCTCTCTTCCTCCCTGTCCTCCATCACCTCCGCGGAAGCCAACACCCTCGATCCTCCTTCCTCCTCCCACAACCTCTCCTCGGACGACGAAGGAGACGACGAGCGAGACTCCCTTCTCGTCCCACCTCAAAGTCCCTTCGGAGGCCATCAATCAAACCTGCATCAATCCTACACGTCAACAGCTTCAACGTCAACTTCCAACGGAGGAGGAGGAGCATCAGGAGGACGACCTCTCCATCCCCCTCGTCGACCTACCTCCCTCTCTTTCACCACAGCGCCCAGTACGACTCGACCTTCGGGACCTCGGAGAACTCAAACCTCGGATTCCTTGCTCCAAGAGGGAGACGGAGATGGGTACGGGACGTTTGGGACTCCCAGCTCTTCTGGAGGTACGAGGAGGAGGACCTGGCTCGGCGGAAGCTCGACTGGAGGAGGGACTGGAAGAGAGTCGAGGGCGGATAGGATCAAGAGGAGATTGGAGGTTACGGCTAGTGTGGTTGGGCTGAGGAAAGCTGTTTCTTACGATGATGTAAGTGTCTCCTTTGAATCTCACCCAAGGAGGAGGGAGGGGAGGGAAGAGGAGGGAGGGAGGGACGTGTGTTGAGCTTGAGCTTGTCACAGCTCTTTACAGATGAAGCTGACCGGTCGGTCGCTTGCTTTCGTCGCTTGGATGACCTCCTACTGCTAGGGCTTTGACGTCTCAGAAGCAGAAGACGAAGGTGGGAGAGCGAATGGAAACAGGACTTGGTATTCTTCCTTCGTTTCGATCGGTACGTCTCTTCTCTCCATCTTCCCCCCTCCCACGTCGCGAAGCTGACCTCGTTCCTTCCTTCTCTTTGCTCGTTCTCTTTCGGATGACAGACTGGATCCACGACCAGATCAAGGACTCCTCTCGCGTCCGTCGTCTTCACTCAGCAGCTCGTCGTTCCCATCGAGGGAAGATCGCTCTCTTCTTAGATCGATCTCAAGGGTGGATCATCGTGACGATTGTAGGGATCTTGACGGCTATGGTCGCTTTCTTGATTGTCAGAGGTGAGTCTTCAACGTATCTTGGACCAAGAACGAAGGATGAAAGAGGAGGAAGAAGAGGAGCTGATCGGATTTCGATTGGACGTGGTTCAGGTGAATCCTGGCTGTTCGACTTGAAGGATGGCTACTGTGCGAAAGAGGGAGGTGGAGGGTGGAGACTATCGAGAGGGTTCTGCTGTAGAGGGGTGGAAGGGATCGTCGGAGAAGTGGATGAGCAGGTCTGGGGAAGGACGAGTTGGGTCGCGTCGAGGTGAGTCTGAGCTTTCGTCCCGTTTCTCTTCGACCCAGTTTCACTGATGGTTCCGCTCTTCTATTTTTCTACAGCTCTTTAAACCTCTCTGCACCCGAGGAGGAATTCTGCCCCGACTGGAGAACTTGGGACTCCGTTCTCGGTCCTTACGTCGATGGTGTGTTCGCGCTTCTCCATCTCGATTTTCCCTAGTCTCGTTCCCTCCCACTACGAGCTGTTCCCAGACTCATTTTCCCTCACCTTCTGACATCCTGCTTCCTTCTCAGGTTCTAACCAAGCCTGGATTCCTCTCGAACGCTATATGGTCGAGTATCTCGCCTACATCATCGTCTCCCTCGCCCTCGCTACCACCTCCTCCTACCTCACCATCAAACTCAGCAAGTCGACGGATCACGAAACGAAGAAGAACATCGTAGTCGCGGTTGCTGAAGGTCTTCCTTCGGAGGATAATCTGGAGAAGGAAGCTTCGGCTCCGAGAAAGGTCATGTACTTCGTGAGTAGAATCGGGAACTGACAAAGTCGCCTCGAGGGAAGAGTACAGAACGGACGAAGCTGACCGTTTCTTGCTTTCCATCTGCTTCTCTAGGCCGCTGGTTCTGGAATCCCCGAAGTCAAGACGGTTCTCTCAGGCTTCGTCATCCACGGCTACCTCGGAGGATGGACGCTCTTCACAAAAGCCGTCGGACTCACGCTCTCGGTCGCGTCTGGCTTGAACCTCGGCAAAGAAGGTCCTATGGTCCACATCGCCTCTTGCATCGGAAACATGGTCTCTCGAGTGTTTGTGAAGTACGAGACGAACGAGGCGAAGAGGAGAGAGATTCTGAGTGCCGCTTGTGCTGGTGAGTCGTCGAGTTTCTTCTGGTTCACTTTCTGCGGCTCGAAGACACTCATTGAACCATCAATCGGCTTTGTATACTTCTCTCCGGGATCAGCTGGAGTCGCTGTAGCCTTCGGAGCTCCCATAGGAGGAGTTCTCTTCTCTCTCGAGGAGGTTTCGACGTTCTTCCCGCCCAAGGTCCTTTGGCGTTCGTTCTGGGCTGCCATGGTCGCGACTGCTACTCTCAAGGCTATGAATCCCTTCGGAACCGGCAAGGTACGTTTCTCAAACTCTTCTTCATTCGCTTGAAATCTCAATCCGAAGTGCTGATCAATCGTTTCGCTCTTCGTCCCTTTCTAGATCGTTCTCTTCCAAGTCAGCTACGATAACGACTGGAGATTCTGGGAGCTTCCTGTTTTCGTGGTCATCGGAGTGCTGATGGTGAACTTCTGTTCTTGTTCTTTCCTGCCATGGAAGAGCAGCGAAAGCTTCGAGAAGAATGATCGGAACCTTCGACTGACGCGACCGGAATCTCGTTTTCTTTCTTTTCGTCAGGGAATCTACGGAGCCTTGTTCGCGAAACTCAACATCCGATGGGCGAAGCACGTCCGAAACGGTACTTGGCTCAAGACCCATCCCATTACGGAGGTTCTTCTGGTGAGTTCTCCTTTCGACGCTTCATGTCTCGTCGTCGCTAAATCGACGCGACTCCTTCGTTCCCTCAGGTCACTCTCCTCACTGGACTTCTCTCCTTCCTCAACCCTTACACTCGAATGAGTGGAACCGAGCTCGTCCTCTCTCTTCTCTGTACGTTCTTCCTCCCTGAGTAATCTCCCTTCCAGTGAACGACTTCTCACGCAAGCTTCCTTCCCTCTTTCCAGCCGAATGCACTCCCGAATCAACTTCTCACCTCTGCGTTTCTCGACCCGAGGAAATCGGAGGCGTCGTCTCGTCGATCCTTCTCGCCATGCTTGTCAAAGGAGGGTTGACCGTAATCACTTTTGGGATCAAGCTTCCAGCGGGAGTGTGAGTTCTTTCTGTAGTCGTCTCTTCCTTCCTCGACTCAAGCTCAAGCTCACAAAATGATCCTTGCTCTCCTTCTCTAGCTTCA
The DNA here is from genome assembly GCA_000950635.1 of Mrakia blollopis. Classification (NCBI taxonomy): domain Eukaryota; kingdom Fungi; phylum Basidiomycota; class Tremellomycetes; order Cystofilobasidiales; family Mrakiaceae; genus Mrakia; species Mrakia blollopis. The sequence continues at coordinate 27,541 of BBPU01000074.1, read as the reverse complement.
TCCCGACTCTTGCCGTCGGAGCGTGCTGTGGACGAGTCCTGGGTCTCGGAATTCGTTCATCCATCATCTTCCTCCTCTCTTCGTCCGACGAAGCTGACTCTTCATTCCCTCCCCTCAGAGTACCTCGAGAGCCAGTATCCTTCGGCTTCCATCTTCGAGACCTGCACCAAGAACGGTGACTGCGTCGTCCCTGGAGTCTTCGCTGTCGTCGGAGCTGCTGCCTCTCTCGCTGGAGTGACGAGGACGACTGTGAGTCTTCTTTTCCTCGTCCGTTTGAAGCGCGTCACTGAACCTGATCTTCTCCTCTCGCAGGTCTCTCTAGCCGTGATCGTTCTCGAGTTGACTGGTTCGTTAACCTACGTCGTCCCCGTTTCGATTGCAATCCTCGTCGCGAAGACGGTCGCCGACTCGCTGGAACCTCGAGGAATCTACGACCTCGTCATCCAACTGGCCGGACTTCCTTTCCTCGACGCGAAGGAGACCCATCGATGGGGAGCTCTTCAAGTCGTCGATGCGGTTCGTCCTCTCACGTCCTCTCTTTCCTCCTTCTCAACCCTCAGCTGACCTTCCTTTTTATCCTAGGCCGACTCTAGTGCAGACGTGATCCGCTGCGACCGAGACAACACCGTCTCGTCCCTCACAACGAAGCTCGTTCGGATCTGCCGAGCTGGAGGCCACGACGGAGGATTCCCTGTCGTCGAAAAGGAAGCTGGAGGACTGAGGCTTCGAGGGATCATCGCTGTGAATGAGTTGGAGCACGCTTTGTGTACGTAGCTTCTCTTTCTGAATCTCCTGAGCTCGAGCCCGAGCTGACCTCCCTTCCTTTTTCCACTCTCCAGTCGACCTCTCCTCGTCTCCTCAATCAATCTGCAACCTCAAACCAAGCCTTCATATTGGCGGTAGAAGATCGGGAACCATGTCGGTCACCTCTTTTCAGGAAGTCTCAGGATTTACAATCCACGGGAAGGACCCATTCGATCTCGTCTCGTTCATCGACCAGGTCGGTTCTTCTCTCGCTTCGATCTCTTCGCTCTCCCTCCGGACTAAACTCGTCTCCTTCATCTCATGCCCAGACTCCTCTCACGGTTCAACTTCACTCTCCTCTAGAGCTCGTTCAGCAGCTCTTTGTCAAACTCGGTGCGTTCTTTCCGTTCTCGACGCGTCTTTTCTCGCCTCGAGCTGACTTTGATCTCCACTTTCTTCACAGGTGTTCGACAAGTCGTCGTCGTCAACGAAAAGGGATTCTATCAAGGACTCATCTCCAAGTCGCAGTGGCTCTCGTTCTTGGCAAAGCTAGAGGAGGAGAACGGTCACTAGACTAGACGCGTCGAGGAGAGGAAGGAGGGAGGAAGGATCACAGCATCATGAAGCACTTTTTATATAACGAACAACGATCCGTACGAATACGAACAGACTTTATTTTTATGGTATTTAACGACTCCGACTTTTTTGCTTTCTCTTGCGTGGCTGGCAGCGAGACGAAGCGAACGAGAAAGAGAGACGACCCGTCGGCCACTACTCAGCCTCAGCTGCTGCCAGGTTCCTCTCTCTCTCCCTCACTCTCATCATCACGAAAAATGAAGTCCATGCGTATCCACTCCCTCCAACGAAAACAAATCGACGTCTCTCTCGAATCAACCCTCCAGCTCTCCGCTCTTCAAAGCAGCCTTGTCGACCTCGTCCTCCTCGTCCCTCTTTGCTCCCTTCCCAGATACACGGACGGCGGAGGCGGGGATGATACCTTTAGAGCTGTGAGAAGAAAGACGAAGAAAGGGAGGAGGGGATGTTAGTTGGGAACGGAAGAGAAGTGAACAGAAGGAAGAGTTGAACGAACTTGAGGAATCCGAACTCCTCGACTTGCTCCGAGTTATCGAGAGCGTTGATCCACTTGGCGAACCTGCATGAACGAGACGAGCCAGCGGATCAAACAGAAGGTCAGCTCGGGCGTAGGAGAAAGAGACTTTGAAGCGGAGGAGACACGCGACGCGACGAAGGAAGTGCGACTCACGTATCCGTCTTCTCCTCCTCGTCTCGCAAAGCCTCGTAGATCTGCTCAATCTTGAATTTATCGATCGTTTCCCTGAACTGTTCGAAGTTGATAGGATCCGTGGCGGAAGCGAACCGATCTCCTTTGGTCACGTTGGTGTTGTGAGTTTCGAAGATGGGTTGTTCGAGGAGGAGTCCGAGAGCAGGAGCTTTGGGAGTGTGGATCATTCGAGGGCCTGAGGGATAAATCGAGGCGAGAATGATCAGCATCTTGTGCCACGGACACGGACCAGAGGAGTGTGCGTCGCGAGGACTGACCGAAAGTCTCAGGAATGAGCGAAGCGGGAGTGTGAGTTCTCACGGTGAGAATCACCATTCCGATCATTTTTCGAATCTGATGAAGCATGAAGGACTGTCCGTGGAATCGGAAAGAGATCCATTCGGTCCCGTTGAAGACGACGGGTTCACGGACCTGGAGGAGGGAAGAAGGAGGTCAGCTTCATTGGTCGACGCTTCAACTGCTCGAAGGGAAAGTGGAAACTCACATCCATCTTGAGCATATATCGCTGAGCAGCTCGATCGTTGAATGATCGTTCGACGGTGTAGTTGTGGAAGTTGCTGCGAGCGATGAACGTGATTGGTCAGCTTCAATAGAGGGAAGGGAAGGAGAAGAAGAGTCAACGACTCACTGAGTTCCCTCGAACCGCTTGATCGCAGCTCTGGCCCTCTCCAAAGTCTCCTGATCAACCCTCCAGTCCTTCCTCTTCACAGCATCCTCCGACCAAGTGCCCTGGGTTCCGTTCTCCTTCCAGAAAGGATGCTCGGCGGGGTCGTAAGGCTCGTTGGTTTCGGACGTCGACGAAGAAGGCGCGACGGCCTGGTTCTGGAGCATCTTGGCGAGGGGAGATCCAGGTTTGGGAGGAAGGAGGATGTGGGAAGGAAGGAGGTATTCGTAGACTCGAGAGTCGCAGGCACTGTTGCAGCAAAGAAGGTCGCGTCCGTCAGAACAGACGCGTGAAAGTGAAGGAAGGGAGAAGAAACGAACAGTCTCGCGTTGAAACCAGAGTTGACTCGAACGAATCCCCACATCCTGATCTGGCTTGGGAGGAAGCTGTTGATGTGAGCTGTAAGATCTTCGATTCCTGGGATAGCGGTGATCATCTTGAGGGAGACTGGTCGATCAAGAACGGGCAGACGCGACGACCGAAAGGGTCAGTTTTTGAGCTCGTGTTGTGACAAGGAATGGGAAAAACGAACTCACCGACGTTTCCGGCAGCATGAACTCCAGCATCGGTACGAGCGGCTCGAGCGAGAGAGACCTGATCAGACGAGACGGGAAGCGTAAAGGAGCTGATGAGCGTGAGGAGGCGAAGAAGGAAGGAAAGAGAAAGCTCACCTTGCTCGCATCGTCGGCGTTATCCTGAGAAACAGCTCCAGCCTTGACCAAAGCCTCGAACAGGATCCCCTCAATGGTCTTCAAGCTCTTGTCCTTCTGACTGAATGAACCCAAGGCCAACCGAAAGCGAAAACGAGTTCAGCCCCAGGCCTGAAAGTCGAAGCACACTTGTCCATCCTCCCTCTCCCCCTCTCGCGAGTTCTCCAAACGCGGACTTACATCTGCATCCCCTTGCACCCGGTCCCCGAGAATCCCAACATGACGACCGTCTTCTTCTTGGGCAACCTCTCGGTCTTGGGTCTCGGAGGTCCTCCAGCAGCAGCGATAGCCTCGTCCTCCTCGTCTCGAGCGTTGCGAGGAATTCCTCGACCTCGATTTCCAGCCTCAGCCTTGTCCTTTCCCTCCCATTTACGCTTGGGCTTCTTCTGCTGCTGGTTTCCTCTTCCTCCCTTCTTTCCTCCTTCGGGCTTGGCTTCAGAAGCGGGAGCGTCGTTGGAGGCAGCTTCGTTGTTGGCTGCCGACTCTTCGTCGTTCGTCGAGGTCGAGGTCGAAGGGATGGGTTCCTGATCCTGCTGCTGATCCTTGACCTTTTTGGCTTCAGAAGGAGCATCTGTGGGAGTAATGAGCGTAGCAGCGAGGGAGGAAGAAGGAGGAGGAGTCATAGAGCGAGCTCGTTTCGTTGAAGTGGTTGTAGATTCGTCGGTGGTTGAAGGAGGAGGAGGAGGAGGAGCTGAAGGAGGAGGGACGTCGACGACTTGATCTGACATTCCTTGGAGGCGAGGAGCGAAGGAGCTGAACGGCCGGGGGGACAGGTAGGAGGGAAGAGTGAGGGTGTGATGAACGAGATGGAAAGAGGTGCGGGTGAGGAAAAGGATCGTGACGGTGGAGAGCAGAACGAGAGGGTGAGGGAAGGAGCTCAAGAGGTTGAGTTTCGAAGGTGAGAGTTTGTTGGAATCTTGAAGGGCACGCGATTGTAGAGAGGAGGGCCTTGCTTGATCGAAAATGATGTTGGGTCGGTGATAGATATTCTGAGCCTCGCTCAAGTTAGATTTTCGTCAGCGACCGGGAAGAAAAAATGAAGAGAGAGAGAGAGAACTCGAGCTGGCCGGCGCGCTTTCGATCCCTCCGCCCTCTCACTTTCTCCAGCAGCGACTCTGCTCGGCCAGATAAAGAGTAAGCGAAGGAGCGATATGTGCATATATCACTCGAGAGGAAAACCAGAGGAGGAGAGGGGATCACAGCTGACGGGGTCGATCAAGTCGCGACTCTTCTTTCCTCCTCCTCTCAACCGAGTGTTCTTCTCGCACTCCTCCGAAAGTCCTCACCCTGCCAGACGGCTTTCAATCTGCCAGTAGACAGCCTAGAAGAGTTAAACCGAACCGTATCATTCGCATCGTTGAACCAGTCCTTCGAGAAAACCGCTCCCGTCGTCTCCCCTTCGTCCAGCCCGACGCCGAGAACTCCCCAAGAACTGTACAGATGCAGAATATGTTCTCGAGAGGTCTGGTGGGGATCGAGGATCGCAGGGTTGGGAGAGTGTAGATCGTAGAACGTCGTCGTCTTGCTCGAGAGCGGGAGGAGGTCAAGGATGAACCGATACACAAGCATGCAATCTCGAGAAACAAGTACGCGAGAGATATATACTGCGGGTTTAATCGAAGAGCCCGAAGCCCATATCGTCATCTGTAGAAGCGAAAGGAAGCGAAAGGGTCAGTGAGGCCAAAGGGAGAGGCAAGTGCGCGGAGAGGAAACGTACCGGACTCCTCCTTGTCCTCAACCTTCTCCTCCTTCTTCTCCTCAACGGCGGCGGCAGCGGGGGCGGCTCCGGCGGCGGCGGGCTATAGTGGTAGAGAAACAAAAGAAAACGAGGTTGGTGTGAGCTCGAGGAAGGGACGCGGAGGGGAGGGAGGGAGGAGGGGAGCTCGAGCTCAAGAGCTGGAGCGAGAGGATGGATGGATGGAAGTTGACACGAACGGCGGAAGAGGAAGCGGCTCCTCCCGAGGGGACGGAGGCGAGCTTGGCAGATCCCTCGGCGATAAGGCTGTAGGAGAGAGAGAGAGGAAGGAAGAGGAAGAGGTGAGCTCAAGCTGAGGAGGAGGGGGAGGGAGGAGCTTTGAACGTACGTGTTCAAGTCCTTTCCGGCGAGCTCAGCGATGAGGGTGTTAAGCCTCTCGTCATCAGCCTCGATGGAGACGGTGGCGAGGAGGGCCTTGACGTCCTCAGCGGAGGGAGAGGTCTGTCGAAAGAAACGAACGAAGGGGAGGGGAAGAGGGAGGAGGTCAGCTCAAAAATCGTCGACTCCCTCCTCCGTCGTTTTCGAATGGATGTGTCGAGTTTGAGAGGGAAAGGTTTGAACGAACGTTTCCACCGGTAGCGAGAAGGAGGTAGGCGGCAATGTGCTTCATTCTGGAACAAAGAAAGAAGGGTCGGTTTGACGGTTGGTGGTTGGAAGGGAGAAGGAGGAAGGAGAAAGAGGGACCAACTTTGAACTAGTAAGGCTGCACGAATCAGTTTAAGCCGAGGCGGACTAGTGCTTGGATGCCCTACAGAGAAAGGAAAAAGTATACCACACGAGTATACAGAATCAGCTGCAGCTTACTACGAGGTCCGTTTGAGACGGAAACGAGCAGGGAGGGGTGCGTACGGTGATGGTGGTTGAAGGGGAGAGAGAGAGGAGGGCGAGCCGCTGAAGCAGAAGCTTTTCGAAAGTCCTCTTCGCCTTTGCTCCCTCCTCCGCTGGTTTCCTTCCCTCCTCGATCAAGGTAAAAACAACTTTTACCTATATGCTCTCCTAGACATCTCAGGATGGAAAGCTGACCTTGCCCCTTTGCAAACCTTTCTTTTCTCATCTCTCCAACCCAACTCAACCCATCCCAATCGACTTCTTCATCCCCTCGCTCCCCTCGTCCGACCTCACCTTCCCTCCCTGCTTCCTCCCTCCTCGCCTCAACTTGGAACTCCACCTTCATCCTGCACCTCTACCTATACTTGAAACCTTCTCCTCTTCACCCACACGCTTCTTCCTGCTCATCTCGCCCACCCACAGACACTCAAGATGGTGCGAATTCCCTTCCCTCCCAAGCTCAAAACCCTCCTCCCTTCTCCCTCCCCGCGCCGCTTGGACTCCCGCCTGACTCGTTCTTCGCTCTCTCTTGCCCTGCTTCTCCTCACAGGCCGACACTATCACCGACGCTGCCAGCGCTGCCGCCATCAAGGCTAAGAGGTCCTTCAGGAAGTTCTCCTACAGGGGAATTGAGCTTGACCAGCTCCTCGACCTCTCCAACGAGCAGGTACGTCCCCAGAATCCTTTTTTTTCTTGGCGAGCACTGGTGCAGGAAGGATGATGATGGACATACGAAGGAGCAGCAGAAGAGACCAAGGAGCTGACCTCTTTCCTCTGGTCGTGGTGGTCTTGTGTTTTCGAACAGTTCATGGAGGTGAGTTTTGCGTTCCTCCTTCCTCCTCGCGTTCTCCTAGAGTCGTCTTCAATCAACCAGAGTACCTCGAATGGAGGATAGCTGACCCCTGTATCTACAATTTACCCCGTTCCGTTCTCCAAAAGCTCGTTCACGCCCGAGCGCGAAGAAGATTCCAGCGAGGACTCAAGCGACGACCCATGGGTTTGATCAAGAAGCTCCGAAAGGTGCGACCTCCTTCCCTTCCTTCCTTCCTTGTTGAGCTCGCCCGAAGCATGGCTGACGATCCTTTCTCTCTTATTCCCTCCTCTCTTTCTATTACTCCTACCACTTCGTCCCCTCCCACTCGCTGCTGTCCCTCCTCCTCGGATCACTCTCTCCCTCCCTCAATCACCTTCGTTCACCTTCACCTCTCAACTGAACCAGGCCAAGAAGGAGTGCGAGGTCAACGAGAAGCCCGCTACCGTCAAGACCCACCTCCGAAACATGATCGTCGTCCCCGAGATGATCGGTTCCGTCGTTGGAATCTACAACGGAAAGGTTCGTTTCAGCCTTCGACCTCTTCCCCCTTCTCGACCTCGAACGCGTCGCTGACCTCGTGGTTCCTCTTCCGCTTCTTCTTCCAGACCTTCAACACCGTCGAGATCAAGCCCGAGATGACTGGACACTACCTCGCCGAGTTCTCCATGTCGTGCGTTCTCAATTTCCCTCTCGTCCCTCCGCTCGCCTTCTCTCGAAACAGTCGAGCTCACACCTGTCTCTCATTCCTCTTTCTTTCCTCCAGTTACAAGCCCGTTCGACACGGACGACCTGGTGTCGGATCTACCAACGCCGCTCGATACATTCCCCTTAAGGTTCGTTCTCAGCTCTTCTCTGCTTCGTCTTGTTGCCTGCCTGGACTGGACTCGATCGCTGACTTCTCCCCTCCGTCTCTCTTCTTTCTTTTCCTTCGCCTCTGCAGTAAACTTTGTGTTTACTTTCTGGTTCTTATGTTCATGTGCTGCTGAGGTTCGAGACGATGTGGGAAGGAGTAGAATGATTGATTTCGACGCGTAGTTAAAACGGTTCCCTTTCTTTCTTCTATGTCTTTTTCGTTGATGTGATACGATTTAAGCCTACCAGCACGAAAGAGATGAAAGATCACGCTCCACACTACAACCGCAGACAAAACCGACGGGGAACTCTGGACATGAAAGAGGAGGAGAAGCAAGGAGGAGATGAAAGCTCAGTGAGATTCGAGCGACGTCGTTCTCTCCCTCCAACGTTCAGCACCGTCGATCTCCCTCCGAATCCTTCTCAGATCAGCAGCGTAGGGGTATGCAGGATGGCTCTCCGAAGCCCTGCTACAGAATAGCGTAAGCTCTCGATCTACTCCAGGATCCAGAGAAGGAGAACCGCTGGCAAGAAGCTCGAGCTCACACCTCCCCTTCTCCTTCCCTCTCCCTCCCTTGCTCTTTTCCCCTCCTTCAGGATCGTCTCGGATTTCTTCCACCCCGTCGTAGGAGGAGTCGAAAACCACATCTACATGCTCGCTATAGGTCTCTTAGCTCGCGGTCATCACGTTCGTCTCCTTCGCCATCAACCTCTCTGACCTCGCGCAAGCTCACATCTTGCCTTCCTTCCCTCTTTTGTCTCTCCTCTCCCAGGTCATCATCATCACCCACACCCACCCACCCTCCCGCGTAGGAGTTCGTCACCTCCTCCCCTCCGGTCTGAAAATCTACCACCTCCCTTTAACCGTCCTCACCTCCTCCGCAACCCTCCCAACATTCCTCACCTTCCTCCCTTACTTCCGAAACGTCATGCTCAGAGAACGCATCCAGCTCGTTCACGCTCACGCGTCCCTCAGTGCCATGGGCATGGAGGCTGTGATGCATGCGCCTATGATCAAGGGACACTGGCCGAACCCACGAGCCGGGAAGGGAGGGGAGAGGGAGGAGGGATGGACGGGAGGAGGAGGGATCCGAACGGTGTTTACGGATCACAGTCTGTTTGGGTTTGGAGACGCGACTGGGATTTTGACCAACAAGTTGTTGATTGGAGCGTTGAGGAATGTAGAAGGAGTGGTGTGTGTCAGTCATACAGGGTGAGTGGGCCATCTTTTAGGTCGAGGAGGAAGATGTCGACCGGCTAACGTCGCGTTGGGTTTCCTTTTTTGCTGTATCGTAGACGAGAGAACACGGTGTTGAGAGCAGCTTTGGATCCTGGGATTACTCATGTGATTCCGAACGCTGTGCTTCCGTCTCAGTTTACTCCTTCGCCTGAGTCGGCGGATCCGAATTGCAGTTCGTTTGACTTCCCTCCTCCCTCCTTTCGTTTCGTCCTTCTTCGTTCCTCGGGCTGACCTCTGTTTTTTTCCGTGTTCGACTCCAGTTACCGTCGTCGTTGTCTCTCGGCTGGTTTACCGGAAAGGAGTCGATCTTCTCGTCGCTTCGGCTCCTCACATCTGCAGGCTGTTCCCAGATGTTCGTTTTGTGATAGGTGAGTCTAGTCTTTCTTCATCTGACGCGTCGAACGACCTCTTCTGACCTTTCATTTTTGGTAGGTGGCGATGGTCCTAAGATGGTGGAGCTCGAGCAGATGAGAGAGAAGCACCTCCTTCAAGATCGAATCGAGCTGATGGGCAACATCGCTCCTCGAGACGTTCGATCGGTGAGTTCACTCTTCTTTCCGACGTCCATAGCTTCGCGAGAAGATCCTTTTTTCTTGCGCTTACTTTCGCCTATCTTCTCCTCCCACTTCGTAGGTCCTCATCCGAGGTCAAATCTTCCTCAACACCTCCCTCACAGAAGCCTTCGGAACCGCCATCCTCGAAGCAGCCTCGACAGGTCTTCTCGTCGTCAGCACCAAGGTTGGAGGAGTTCCAGAGGTCTTGCCTGAGGACATGATCATCTTTGCTCAGCCAAACGAGGATGGTGAGTCTCGTTCATCCTTCCTTCCCTCCCTCTTCCCTCTCGGTCTGCGACGGTTCTCGCTCACCTCCCATTTTCTCCCTTCCTCTCTCTCTCTCCCCTCGATGCAGACGTCATCAACTCCCTCTCCCTCGCCATTCACCGAATTCGAAAAGGAGACCACGATCCTCTCCTCAACCACGAACGCGTCAAAGGGATGTACTCGTGGGACGACGTCGCGCGACGAACGGAGCTCGTTTATCGAGGGATTGTGGAAGGACCCGAGCAGAGAGGAACGTTCGAGAGGATGGTTAGGTAAAGAATCGTCTTTCTCCTTTCTTCGTCTTCCCTACCTTCATCCTATCCCCTCTCGACGCTCGAACCGACGCTCACTCTTCCTCTTCCCTTTCGCGTCTTCCAGACTCCTCGACACCGGACCTTTCTGGGGCTTGATCATGCTTGTCATCTTCTCGGTTCAGCATCTCTTTTTCTACTTCCTCGAGTGGGCGTTCCCGAGGGAGGAGATCGATTACGTCCCGTTGGAGGCGAAATGGGATCAGCAGAGGATGGAGAAGGTGAGCACGAGGTTTTTTCTTCTTCCTTGGAAGAACTCACGACGCTGACTTTTCCCTTCTTTGGTCTCGGGTGATGCAGCTTCGTTTAGAGGAAGAAGAGGTGATCAAGGAGCGTTTGAAGGATTAGGATTCGTCGGTTGAACGGCGAAGCTGTGAGTTTCTCGAGCGGAAGACGGAGGGAGCGAGAGAGGTTTGAATCGCTGACCCTCGTTCCCTTTCTCTTTCCAGCCGCCCGTATCCGTCCTTCGGCTACTACCGCATCAAGACAGCAATCAGAGAACTTGCACTCTACATACTCGCACTGCCGCTCAATGCGGTCTTGCCAGAGATCTGCGCCGCCGACGGACTCGAGAGGAGGGGAGGACGACGAGAGCCACGACGATGAAGCCAGATCTCAAGGATGTTCAGTCGATTTTAGATTCTTGAAGGGATACTCTAGACCATCAGGTTGAGAGGATGAGCTTTGTACTTGGAATAGCATCAGATCACACTCCATCTCCAGCAAATCGAACCTCCGCGTTCTCTTCCAGCCACGACATCCACTTCTTGAGATACTCGCTCCCGTTCGCGACCGTGGCCGAGTCCCCCACGACGCATAGTTGGCGCTTTGCTCGAGTCATACCGACTGTGAAAAAAAAAGGAAGGAGAAGAGTTTCATCAGCGAGGGAAGCTCGGGCGAAGAAAAGAGAGACGCGTCCTGATCGCACCGTTAAGTCGTCTTTCCTCCGACAGGAAGCCGACCTCTCTCTGCGAGATGGCGAACAGAAAAGGGTTAGCTCAACTCTTTGTCTTGTGAGATAGGTCAGCTCACCTTCGCGTTGCTCCTGACAAGACTCAAGACGATCGCCTGAAGAAAAAGAAGGAAGTCAGCTTCCAAAGTCGAAGGAAAGCATGGGAAAGCTCGACTCACCTCTCTTTCTTGACCTTGCAAGGAATCAACGGTCCCAATGAGGAGTTCTGGGTAGAGAGACTTGAGGAGACCAGACAGATGAGAGACTTGTGCTTGATAGGCAGCCAAAACGCCAACGTCCGCTGGAGGAACTCCGAACGAGATCTGGAAGGAAAGCGAGGTTCGTTGATCAGCGAGAGAAGACAGAGTGGTTGAGATATAAAAAGAGAGGCTTTTCATACTCACGAGTTTCTCGACGTACTGCCGCACAACCTCCGCCTCGTTCTCGTTCAATTTACTCCCCTCGCCCACTCCCGAACCTCCTCCTTCCCCACCGTCTCCTCGCTCGTAGAACTCGCAGCCGGCAGTATCCATGAAAACGACCGGAGGCTCGAGAAACTCGGTAGCCTCCTCGGACGGATCCTCGACGGTTGGGAGGGTGAGAAGCGTTCGAGATGCGACCGAGTCGGCGGATATGAGGAGGGAGGAGTAGAGAGCTGAAGAGGGGAAGGACGCAATTTGAGAGTTCATTCTGTACAAGCGAGTGGAGAAACGAGTCAGCGACGTAGCCAAGGCGAAGAGAAGTAGGGTGGAGGGCTCACCGGTACTGGACCTGAAGCATCCGCTTGATCCCTGGACCAAAGAGTCGTTCGAGACGGTCGAAGAGGGTGACTTCGAGAGAGCTGGAGGGTCGAAGATGGGTTCGTCGAGTGGAAGTAGCCTCAGCGACCTCTGAGCTCGGATAATCCTCCTCCTTCTCGGACGAAGCGACCACCTCCTCCTCGCCGTCTGAGTCTGATGGCGTCGAGTCCTCCTCCTTCTTCGTCGGCGGCTCGTCTGTGGTTTCCGGAGAGGTAGTCTTCGATTTCGGAGGGATGGGTCTGCTGATCGCCTTCTTGGAAGCATCCTTTCGTCGCTTGCCAGTGTCGGAGATGATGGTGGGAGGAAGTTGGTGAGGATCTGGGGTTTCGAATGCGGGACGAAAGTCAGTCTGACGAGCTTGGAAGAAGAAGATAGCGAGATCCGAACTCACCTCCAGCGAGGATGAGCTTCTTTGCCTTGAGTATAGGGATCAGACAGACAGCCTCGAGAGCTTGAGTGGCCTGGGGGGGAGAGAGAAGACGAGGAGAATCAGCTTTCGTCAAGTAAGAGTTGAATGAGGAAGAAAGAGAGGATTTCTCACCTCGTCGATGATCACAACATCGAAGTCCATGTTCATGAGCTGTCTCGCTCCGGCGGTATGGCAGGTAGCGAGCACGATCTGAAGCGAAGGCGAGGAGAGCCTTGTGAGACGCGCGGGCAGGGGAAGGGAAGAGAAGGAAGAAGAAAGACGCGACTCACCACCGTCGTCGAAAGAACGCTTCGGACGACATTCGACTCCCGAACTCGGAACCTGAGGACAAAATCGAGATCTTGGTAAGCTTCTGACTGTCTGGACTGAAAAAGACGGCGGTGAACTCACTCCTTTCGCAACTCCCTCACCTCCCCGTAAACCTCTCCTCTCTTCTTCCCCTTCACAGCTCCCTTCTCCTTCCTTCCCTTCGCCAAAGTCGATAGATATCCTTCCAGTTCCGATTTGACGTCCTTGACGATCTCAGCTGCAGACGAATGGGCAGTCTGGTAGTCGAGGGTTCGAGTGAGGAGCGAAGGAAGAATTCGAGCTGGGTGGCCTATCCGAGTGATGGAAGTTGCAGGGAAGAGAGGAGAGAGCCGGAGGAGGAGATTGTCTAAAGACAGAGTACAGAAGATAGACGCTTGAGAGTCAGCGAAGGTATGTGAAGGAAGCAACGAGTCGAAGAAGGTTGAACGAACCGACTGAAAGATTCGACGCCCCGCAGACAAGGACCTTCTTCTTCTGAATCTGGACGAGCTGGCGGATAATCTCGACGAGAGTGAACGTTTTTCCTGTGCCGGGCTGCAAAGAAAAGAAAGAGAAGGCTGTCAGACTTGATCGAGACGTCTGCTGCTTGAGCGAAACACGTTGCGCGAACGAACCGGTCCATGGATACAAGCGACGCCTGCAGAACGAGCGTAAGTCAGCGAGATGATATACTGACTACACAAAAAATTCTGAGCACTCACTATCGCTCTCAAGCGTGAACCGAACTGCAACCTTCTGACTCTCGTTGAGAGTCTCGTCAAACCAAACGAGAGGAGCGTCGAGAGGTGTCGACGAGGGAGGTTCCAGACCAAAGAGCGTTCGAAGAAGGGGGAAGGAGGGATGATTGCTGATAGTTGTGAGGGTTGGTGGAGCTGATAGAGGTGTGGGAGGAGTGGGAGATGTAGTGGGCTCGGAGGGAGCGTCGAGATCGAGAGCTGTCGTCGCGACCACGACTTCCTCGTCCTCCCTCCTCGGTGCTACCGTCGAAGGGTTCTCCTCGATCGTTTCCTCCTCGTCCACCGTCTCAGAACGTACGTCGTCCTTCTCTGGGTCTCGAGAGGAGACTGGAGCAGCGACGAGCGTCGGTGGAACTCCGAGCAGCCTCCTCACTCGTTCGACGGCCTTCTCCATCCTATCGAACGTCCCAGAGTTGGCCATCTTGATGAGCCGGCATCTCTCCGGAAGCTCGAGATCCTCTCCATCTCGGGGTGACACGGCGAGGGTGATGGTAGTCTCGGTAACCTGTCCAGAAAGAGGGCGATTTCGAACGAGGAGTCAGAAAACGTCGAGCTCACCCAAACCTCCTTCCCTCTCCCGCTCCCCTTCTCTCTTCCTCACCTTATATACAACTCCTTCGACGGGCCCATTCCCGCCCTCTGTATCCTCTGCTCCCTTCTTCGACGATCTGTTCGCAGCAGACTTCCTGACAGCCTCCTGAGGGACGACGGAAGCTGGATCTCCCGGACGGAAGGTGTGTGAGGGAAGGGCTGATTCGGTATGAAAAGCTGAGGGACGATGAAGAGCGATCAGGGATTTTCCTCCGAGTCCAATAGAGATTCCAGAGACCCCCAAGCCGTTGAGAGCCAGTCCTCGTTGAGCGAGAACTTCCCAGGAGCAGTTGGAGGCGAGGAGGGACGTTCGAGCTTGATCCGCTTCTTCTTCTCGTTTCAGTAGCTTCGAGAGTCGGTCGAAGTAGAGAGTGAGGTCTTTGATGGAAGGTGGGTGAGGGGAGTAGAGCGGAGGAGCAGTTGGAGAGGTGGTCGCGATGGACATGAGGGAAGGCAGGGGAAAAAGAGATGCTCGCCGTTTGGAAGGAAGGAGATTAGAGGTGAGCTCGATGCTTTCGAGTCTGTGGTCACCGGTGGAGCTCGTCCAGCAGCTTCCCTGTCTTCGATGTATGAATCTCTCTCAGATTAGATATTTTCAAGAATAAATCGGCGAGTACGTGGGTGTCTCACAAAGTCATTAAACCACAGCCTTCCTTCCTCCTCGCAGATTCTAGCCCTCCCATCTCTTCGCCTACTCGCTGAGAGCAGCGACCTCGTGAAGGTACGATCCAAGGAGCTGGGTTCCCTTGATGTAGTTCGAAAGGTCAAGCTTCTCGTTGATCTGGCGATACACAAGATAATGGCGAAGGTCAGCGGGCTTTCTCGTGGAGCTCGAGGAAAAGAGGCTGAAGAACGAACAGAGTGCGCTCCGTCGTCTCCTCGTCCCATCGGCAGGAGAAGAACGTTGACTCCAAGGGCGTCGGCGAAGGAGAGGGTGACGGGAATGGATCCACCTGTACAGGAGAATCGATCAGTATAGAAAGACGACGAAGGAAATGAGGGTCGAATGAGACGAACCTTCACGCGTCAGGTCGGGCTTCTGTCCGTAGACTCCCTCGGTGGCTGCAGAGACGAAAGGTCAAAATTGAGGCGCTGAAAATCGTAATTCAGTCGTGGAAAGACGCACCAGTGGCAGCAGCTCGGTAGTTCCAGTGGTCGGGGTCAGCGACTGGAAGCGAGAGCGAAGGAGGTCAGTCAACGTATCTTCCTCCTCCCGCACGAAAATCTGCAACTCACCCCAAGGCTTTCCTCCGTGACCCATTTCGATGCTCATCTGAAAAGAAATGAAGAGAAGAAAAAAGAACGAATTCAAGGTCGAGTCCAAGAAGGAAGGAAGGAAGCGTTGAGAACGAACCGTGTTCTTCGTGTTGAGCTTCGCGAACTCGGACGCGACGTGCTTGTTGACGAGCTTCTCGATCTCATCCGCTATGAAAACGAAATCAGGTACAGTCAGCTTATAGAGGTCGAGATAGTACGACGAGAGAGAGGGGAGAAGGGACGAACGAAGCATATCGGGAACCAATCGAATCGAGAATTTTCCTGGAAGACGCGACGAGCGGTGAAGA
Organism: Mrakia blollopis; assembly: GCA_000950635.1. Classification (NCBI taxonomy): domain Eukaryota; kingdom Fungi; phylum Basidiomycota; class Tremellomycetes; order Cystofilobasidiales; family Mrakiaceae; genus Mrakia; species Mrakia blollopis. The sequence continues at coordinate 12,114 of BBPU01000074.1, read as the reverse complement.
GGATAAAAGGATGAGCCCAATCCTACGACAGTGGGATGGATGAGGACTGGACCAAGCTGGGAGAAGTCGCTCACCGGTAACGGAAGCAGGGATAACAGTCTTGGCTCCAGGGGAGTAGAAAGCTCCCTCGATTCCGTGAAGGGAAAGAGAAGGCTCTCGCATCCTCGACATCAAAGTCTGGACCTTGTCGGTCGAGATGGTGGTCTGGCTTCCAGTGCTACATACCATGCACGATCCAAAGAGAAGACCTATCAGTTTGAGAGAGGTTCAGGGGAAGGAGGGTGGCGAAAAAGAGAAAACAAAACTGACGCGTTCTCGATGTCAACGATCGAGAAGTTGATGTTCTCGTATCGCTCAAGCTCTCCAGGCTTCAGAGGAGCAACAAGCTCGGCCAGTCCAGGGATAAGGATCTTTCCGTTGGGAAGGACGAGAGTGGAGAGGATGGTGACGAGGTCGGTCATGGGCTCGTGAGTCGATCCTCCGAAGACTCCAGAGTGGAGATCTCGAGCGGGTCCATCGATCTTGAGGGCGAAGTAGGCGATTCCTCGAAGACCGTAAGTAAGGCAGGGAGTGGTAGTGTTGAGCCTGGGTGGTGGTGGATCGAGCAAGACGGGCGAAAGGTCAGGCTGAAAGGTTGAAAAAAACCTGGACGCGAAGAGAGAGCTCGAAAGGAGGACAAACCAGTAGTTGTCCGAGATACAGACGGCATCGGTTCCCTTGAAGAACTTGTCCTTCTGGTCCTCGATCAGCTCGTCGAGACCCTCACTTCCAGACTCCTCCATACCCTCGAAGCACATCTTGAGGTTGACGGGGAAATCGAGACCCAAAGCTTTGTGGCTCTCGATAACGTTGATCCAACCAAGGATCTGTGAAGCCACGTACGGGAGGATAATAAGCATCCCAGCTGAGAGTTGATAAGAGCGAGATGCTGGTACTGACAGGTCCCTTGTCGTCCGAGGAACCTCGTCCGATGAGTCGACCGTCAGCGTGCTTGGTGAGAACGAACGGCTCGGTCTCCCAGCCGTCAGATTTGAGAGCGGGCTGAACATCTGTGGGAATCAAGAAAGCGCGAGTCAGATAAGGGAGAGAGTGCTCCCCGCCACCAGAACAATATCGAGAGCCTAGACGAACCGTAGTGGCCTGAACATTCGAGATGGAAGAGGAAGAGGAGGAAGTCAGCTCGACTTTCTTTCCTCTTCGGATCCACCCGATGAGCTCGACGAACCGTAAACGAGGATGGTCTTCTTCTTGGGGTCGTTTCCTAGGTAAAATATAAAGATGCTCGTTAGTCTCAACTACTTTTCGCACGGAAGGAGTCTACGATAAAGGAGTGAGAGGAAGAACTAACCGTAAGAAGCGAGGATGGCAGGAGGGAGCTGGAGGGTCTGTCCTTCGAGGACCTGCTCTCCGAGAGGAACCTTCTTGACCTCCTCACAGCCGAGAGCCTTGAGCTCAGAGTACACTAGAAGTAGAAGAAGAGAGGTTGAGAAGCGATCAGCGGCCGTTGATCAATACGAGCAAGGAGAGGAAAGAAGGAGAAGGAAGGAAGGAGGAGAGAGCTCACTGAAATCCGCCATCTCAAAGACATGCTTCCTGAGGACCACAATTCAAGTCAGCCCAGTCTGGTGCTCCAAACAACGGAAGTATGTATGTACCTGTAAGCAGCGTCTCCCGAGACAGACTGTGAAAATTAAGGGAGGAAGAGAGGTCAGCATCCGCGTGGTGTCTCTTCGAGATGTCCAATCCAGAGCTGAACAGTTTCATCCTCTCCCTTCTCGAACGACCAGGAGCCAGAAAGAAAGAAGGCACTTACAGGGATGGCGACGGCCTTAGCGAGTCTGTCTACGAAGTCATCGCTGTGATCTTCGACGTATTTGAGGAATTCTTGAGGAGCGGGCATGTTGAAAGTTGGAGGTCAACTTCGAAAGAGGCAAGCTCAACCATTTCAAGCGACCGACTTCGACCTTCAAACGGTCACGACTAAGCCAGTATGAACGTCGAGCTCCTCAATCCTTTCGGAGATGCAGTCCCAGACGAGATCTCGTATACCCTCGACGACTCAGCCCACTGCTCGAGGTTCAACCCTTCAGGCTTCTACGCTGGATCCTTCCTCGCCGTCGGAAGAGCGGACGGTTTCGTGTCCGTTTGGGATGTAGAGACCAAGGGAGTCGCTTGGGTAGGACAGGGGCATTCGAAGCAGGTCGAGAGCGTATGGTGAGCTATTTTTTCTTGACTGTAAGAAGGTGGATGGGTGGGGAGAGAAGGGGAGATGGATGGAGAAGGGGAAGGAGAAGGGAAAACGTCGAGCTCACGCGATTCCTCCTTCCCTTCTTCTTTCCTTTTTTACAGCTGGTCAAGAAATTCCAGATTCCTTCTTTCGTCCTCCAGGGATAGCACCTGTGTTATATGGGACCTGGAAACCGGGGATAGGAAGGAGACCCTTCGATTTGAAGCTCCAGTGCTCGAAGCTTGCTTCCATCCTCACAACTCGTTCGTCCTTCTCCTCCCTTGGACCTCCGAGCTCAACGAAAGCTGACTATTACCATTGTCCCCCTTTGGAACCTTGTAGACAAATCGTCCTCGTCACCCTCTCCACCAACCAAGCCTTCCTCATCGACCTTCGACCCTCCTCCTCGGCCCGACACGAGATCTTCGACGTCTTGACTCCAGAGGAGGTCGCCGAGTCTTCAGCTTCAGGATCAGCTTCACCGCCACGTTCGGATGGAGGAGGAGGAAAGGGTAAGGAGAGGGAAGTAGAAGTGGTGGGGAAGAAGTCGGCGTTCGTGACGGCGAGGTTTTCGCCTGATGGAAGGAAGATGTTCTTGGGGACCAAAGGAGGGGAGCTCTTGGTGCTGGACGGGAAGACGAGGCAGGTCAGTTTGATCATCTCATTTGCTCTTCTCTTCATCGAATCTGAGATCTGCAAGATGCTCATCTCTGGCTCCCTCGCTTGTTCGTAGGTCGTGGACAGGGTCAAAATCTCGAACTCTGCGGTTCGAACGATGGAGTTTGATCGGTTCGGTCGGTAAGTCGGCTCTTCTCCTTGTCTTCTCCTTTCCATCGCTCTTCCTCACCTTCTCGACGACCTCAAAGCTGAAAGTTTCTCTCTGTCTTCTCTCCGGATGAACAGCAACCTCGTCATTAACTCCTCCGACCGAGCCGTTCGAGTCCTCGCCGTCTCTCCTCACGCAGACAACCCCGACGAAGACATCCAGGTCACGCCGCTTCATCGATTCCAGGATCTTATCAATCGAACGCCTTGGAATGGAGTTGGGTTCTCTGACGACGGAGAGTACGTGATCGGAGGTGAGTTTCCGTCTCCGGACAGCTGAACACGAACAGACGAGTCGAGACGCGTCCTGACCCTGTCTTCTCTCTTTGCCTTCGTAGGTGCTGGACACAAAGCCTCGCATGACGTCTACATCTGGGATCGAGGAGAAGGAACTCTCCAAAAGATCCTCGAGGGACCTAAGGAGCCGTTGGAGGACGTGACGGTTCGTTCGTTTTCTCCTCTCTTTGTCGTTCGCCTTCACGACCGCTCGAGCTGACTTGAGCTCGCATGTCTCTTCTCTTCAGTGGCATCCAACTCGTCCTATGATCGCTTCCGTCTCCTCGCTTGGCTCTGTTCACATCTGGTCCACAGCGATGGCCGATACCTGGAGCGCGTTCGCTCCTGGGTTTGAGGAGCTCGAGGAGAATCACATCTACGAGGAGAAGGAAGATGAGTTCGATCTTGTAAGTCTTCGACATTCTCTTCGTCGTATACTACTACCTCCCTTCGTCGCTAATCACCTTCTCCTCCGCTTCCTTTACTTCGAACCAACAGGAAGACGCGTCGTCCCTCCTGCGTCGAAAGCGACTTGAAGAAGACTACCCCATCGACATCCTCACCATCTCTCCCGTCCTCGCTCCAGCTCCTCTGCCTACGCTCTCATATCCTGTTGACGACGCGATGGAGGACGACTCGGCTGCTCCCGCGCCCGTCCAGCAGGAGCGATGGTGGTGGGAAGACGACGAAGATGAGGATGGGAAGGTCGACTGGTTCTTGCCTCTGCATCTCGACGAGGAAGGAAGAGTCGAGACTGGGTGGGAGTCGTTGTTTTGATTTATTATCTATCGCACTCGTATCTTTTTAATGCTTCTTGTCATCAAGGCAATATTTTTTTTGGCCGTTTTTCCTTCCTCCGCAGGTCGAAAGCCCCCAACTGGACCAAGTGCACGTCGTCACCTTTCGTCTTCCACCGACGGCCACCCCCTTCCTTCCTTCTCTTTTTTTCCCTCTCAAGGTTAGTAGTACCTTCTCTCTCACCTGGACAGGCAACGTCTCGACGTTGATGCGAGAGTGATTGGGAAGGAGGAACGGAGGCGAGACGAAGTCAAGGGAAGGAGGAGGAGGGAGGAACGGTCAGATGAGCTCGGATCGCACCACTCCCTCCGTTGAGCCTTCCTTCCCTCTTTATCACTGGGGAAAACATTCTCCTCTACCTCCTCAGAGTCTCTTCTCCCTCCTTTCGAGGCTTGGCTTGAGAAGAGAGCGGATGAGGGTGTTGAGCTCGCTTCGGTCGCTCCAGCCCCATCTCCCTTCCCCCTCCCTTCCCCTCCTCCTTCCCTTTGAACCTCGTGCTGACCTTTTCTCACCACTCAGACCTCTTCTCGTCGCTCACCATGGCTATCACCGACGGAATCGTCCTCAAAGTCATCAACGTTCTCGTTTACGCGTTCAACCTCGGTGAGTTCGGGAAAGAGTCGAGCTCGCTCCTCCTTTCCTCCTCCCTCTCTCCTTCCTCGCCCATCTCCGCCTCCCGAGTCTTCCCTCCTGAACTGACTGATCTGCACTCTCGTTCCTCACTCCACAGGTTCGAACGTCTACTCCTTTACCGGGACCTATGGAAAGGTTCGTTGAGCATTCCATAAAACTACCATCTCGTTTCGTCCTTTAGCGGCACCCGAACTGATGACCACCGCTCTTCTTCTCCCCTCCTTCTCAACGTTTCCAGGAGACCTACTTTACTCCTGCCTCCTACGCCTTCTACGTTTGGAGCTTGGTATGTCCGTTTTTATATGCCCATATCAGTTTGGCGCAAGGAAATGCTGAAAAATGTCTGGACTCAGATCCATCTCCTGCTGCTCGGCTTCATCCTGTACCAATTCTGTGCGTTCTGGGACTTCTCCGAAACCTCGACCTCGACCGCCGCCCCGCTGATCTCTCTTCCTTCTTCACTCTCTTCCCTCTTCTTCAGCTGAGACTGGAAAGGCTCTCATCATCGACAAGATCGAGTGGCGATTCGCTCTGCTCGGTCTCCTGACCACCGCCTACACCTGGCTCGGAGTCCGACAGTACCACATCCTCGCCTTCGTCGTTTCCATCCTCGTCTCCGCCGCCGTCACCGCCATCTACATCCAGGTCAAGAGGAACCATCGAGGTGGCAACCTGGCGGACGAGCGTGAGTCTACATTCAAAAGAGTTGAGCCTTCCAGACGACTGGGAGCCTTACCCTCTTCTCTCTTCTTCATCCCTCTTACAGTCTTTGTCCATCTGCCTTTTTCCCTCTACCACGCCTGGGCACTCGTCCTGGTCGTCCTCTCCGGATTTGAGGCTTTTGGTCGAGAGATCCACCACCACGCCGGAATCGGAACCAAGGTCTTCGTATTCCTTGCTTTGCTCTTCCTGGAGACCGTGAGTCATCTCCCTCTCCCTTTCTTCCTGTTTTCCAAGGCTCATCAAACCTTCCTCGTTCGCTCTTCCAGACCGCTGTCGGATACGCTTTCCAGTCCAACGAGGGAGACATTGGTTCGTTCGAGCTGCCTTCTCTCCCGCTCCTCCCTGCTCCGATCTGACGCGTCTTCTCTCTCGTTTTGTTTTCCTAGGAGGATCCGCCGTCATCACCTGGACTCTCTGGGCCATCTTTGAGCACCAGAGGAGCAACGCCTTCATCCACTGGTCGGCTCTCGGGTTCGCTATCCTCTCTTCGTTCTTCCTCATCAAGGCTCTTGTTCTCACTGTTCGTTTTTGTTCTTCTTCCACGTCCTCTCCTCCTTTCTCACTCGCTGACTCTCGCGATTCCTTCCTTTTCTCTCTCCTCTGCAGTGGAGGTCTGGAAAGAGTGGACTCCACGCTCTTCACGACGAGGAGCGAGCTCCTCTGATCTCTGGATCGTCTTAAACTCGCGGCGACGACCTTCCCTTCGAGCTCAACCTCCTTCGCATCTTCTCCCCCGCACTCCCCTTTAAACCTACAACACTCCGTTTTTCTTCCCATCTCGTTTTCTCACCTTTAGTCTAGTTCAGTCTCATGCTATCTCACGTCTCTCGACCTTACTCGCCTTCTTCACATCATCTCCACGCTAGCACGACGCGTCTTGTTTCCGTCACGTCCTTTTCCCTACGTATTTACGCCTTCTTAGCTCGAGCCTACTCTACGTTCTACTTTTGTGCATGATGAAATTAGTTTCTTGAACGCTAGCGAATGATGGGGAGAACACAAAAGACTGGCAAAAGGGAGAGAAAAACAAAGACGAGCAATCGTCTCGGTCTTGTTTTTGTATTTGATCCATCGTATCAACTAGACTAGAACTAACCGAAGACGATGTTGGGGGGAAAGATAGTGGAGAGAGAAAGAGTGAGAGATGAAGAGTATAGAGTATAGAAGTGGTGGGAAGAGAAGAGAGAGGGAGGGAGAGAAAGAGAGAGAGCAAAACGACGCGACAAAAGAAAACAACCGAGATCACCGCCGACCTTCCATCCTTCTCACACCCTACCCATCCCAACCAGCTATCCCTGTCCTTCCCTTCCTATCCTTCCATTCCCGGAGTCCACACGCGCCATTCCCTTCCTGATCGCCCTCACCACCCCAACAATCGCCTCGTCCGTCACCCTCTCGACCGCCGCGTCCTTCTTCCCCCAACGACGAGATCGCGAGAGTTTCCAGATACGACCGAGGAAGACGATGTTTTGGATGAGACGAGGGAGGCGGGGGATTGGCGACGGACAGACGAGGGTTTGAAGGCTGGGATGAGGGGGAGGAGGGAGATGTCGAGGGGAAGCGAGGATCCAAATTCTCCGAGCGATTTCGCAGTCGACGAGTAGGTGCTGAAAGTCTTCCGTGGATGAGGGATCGAGGCAGAGGATGCAGGAGGTGGATCTGTTGTTGATGAAGCGATGGGTAGGATTGTTGCCGACCTGCGAACCTGGGTGAAGAGCGTACAGAGAAAGACGATGTGAAAGATCGACGTCCTCCGGAGAGTGACTCGAAAGGCCCTTCAACTTCCTCCACCATTCCTCCCAATGGTTAGAAGTGATACCAGGAAACCTATCCGCCCAACCGGGAGGAATGATAAGACGAAACTTCTTGAGAAGAATCCTTACCGAGTCCTTTCCGATATCGGCAGAGACGCGTTCTTGGTCGGGTCCGAGGAAGTGTTTGGTGGTGATGGGAGAGATGGCGGACCGAGGAGGGCGAAGAGCTATATCGTTCCAGTTCTTCTTGGCGAAGGGGGTAAGAGTGATGATCGAGTTCCAAGCGGCAAGGTAGTCTTTCCAGCGAGATGGAAGAAGAGAGGTCATAGTTCCCATCGTCCCTGGCCAACCTCCCGAGAACGCACCTGGTTGGAAGAAGATACCAGTCCACTGAAAAGAGGGAGAAATCTCTCGTTGGAACGAGAAAGGGTCGTAGTTCCATTGGTGAGCGGGGTGGAGGAGAAGGTACTTTTGAAGGCGACCACGAATTGCGACGACGAAGGGTTTGGAGGATTCTGGGATGGTGAGGAGGCGATAGATCCATTCCGCTCGAGGACCAGCGAGTCGATTCTTGAGGGAGATGAGGCCGAATCCTCCATGGACCTGAGGAGTGCATAGGCGATGATCGTTGACCGAAACCGATGATGAGTTTCTCCAGATTGCGTCGAGGGACGCGCGATGTAGTTGATCGAGGATGGGACCGGGACATGGGAGAAATCGATCGAGGTATACGATCATGGAGTAGCAGTAGATTTTGATGATGCTGCATCTGGAAGCCAGAGGGAGGTCATGGAAAGGGATGGAGGATAGACGCTTACCGACCTTCTTCACCTTCTCGTTCCAAACCTCGTTCGCGTCGACGTTCCTTCCGATTGGGACTCCGAGAGAGGTGAAAGCTTCGGTGGTTATAGCCCATGTCTTGTAGGAGGGAGGAGGGTTGGTAGCGAAGGTTCCGATGGGGTGAAGGAAAGACTTGGGCCTGCTGACGATCATCGCTGTTCCCTTCTCGTACTCCTCCAGCGAAAGGTCGAGGACGTCGACGTCGTCGTAGTCTCGACAACCCGCTCCTAGGTCGTCGGCGAAAGCTGAGACCTTAAAGGGACTTAAAGGGAGAGAAAAGTCGAGGGATACCACGAAGTCTCGCTCGAAGCATCGCAGCAAGAGGTTCGAAAATGAGGGAGAAGATGGAGGGTGCGAGAGGGTTTCCTTGACGAACGCCAGAGAGGAGGGGGAAAGACTCACCGACCCAGCCGTTCAAGCAGATTCTTCCGAACTGGTGAGAGTAGGTTGATTTGATGGTGTTGATGAATCGAGTGCCAAATCCCATCTTACGTAGGCATGGCTCGATGAAGTCGTGGGAGACGTTGTCGTACGCCTTCTCAAAATCGACCTGAGCGATGATTCCCGGGTGAGTCTTCTCCTCATCGACGAGACTCTGGAGCTGGGCGATATTCGATCCGATCCATCGGTTGGGGATGAAGGCGGTTTGGTCGGGATGTACTACTAAGTGGATCTGTTCGAGGAGACGTGAGTTGATGGCTCCAGAAATGATCCGAGCGTCGGTGTTGATGAGAGCGATGGGCCGATAGTTCCGAATGTCGTCCTTGTCACCCTTCTTGTAGATAAGGTGAAACTGAGCGATCGATTGGGAGGAGGAGAGTCGACCTGTGATGGCGGTTTGATTGAGGATTTCGAGGAGGATGGGACCTGTTTCCGACCAAGTTAGTTTGTAGAACTCCGAGGGGAGGCCGTCGACTCCTGGGGTCTTTCCTCGACTAGATTTGAAGGCGGCGGTTGCAAGCTCGTCCATATCGAAAGGTTCCTCGAGTCGTTGCTGAGCGGAGGAAGAAAGGGAGTTGTCGATGAAGGAGAGCGGTCGTTCGTGGTCGGGAGGAGTGGTAGGTTTGTGGCGGTAGAGATGGGAGTAGAACTGAGTCGAGGTGTTGAGAAGCTCTCCTGGGGAGTAGGATGACGTCGAGCCATCGAAAGATCTGAGGGAAGTAATGACATCAGTTCTTCGGACTTGTTTGAGACGCATGCGAACCGCAAATTCAGACGCGTCTCCAGCGTCAAGGCGAGCTCGCAAGGCTTGACCATCGAGCGAGATCCTATCACTCTCCGGTGAGGGATTGGTCCGATCGAATCTGGCGAACCTCCGAGAGAGGTCTCTGAGAAAGAGAGTAAGAGCTGCTTTGGTGAGGTCCCAAGCGGCGAGAGGATCTTGGGGGTGGAGTGAGGTTGAGGTTGGATGAATGGTTCGAATCTTGTGTTTGAGCAGGTCTACGACCCCTGCTCTCCTCAAAACATGAACTCCTACCTTGAAAGTCCCTTCTCCGCACTCGACGACTCCAGGGACAGCCACACGAAGGACGATGGGGTGGTGAGAGCTAGATGGAGAGGTCGGGCGCGCCCAGAGATCCTGACCTTGAGCAAGAGGAAGGAGGGAGCGAGAGAGGTAGAAACGATCGAGACGACGATCACCGCCGCTTTGGTTAAGGGAGCGGATGTTGGTGAAGAGTATGAAGATGTAAGGTCTAGCGTCTGGTTCGATCTGGAGAGAGAAAGAAGGACTCGTGAGACGCTAGCTTGGTGGTCAAGATGTAGACAATGTATCGAGCTAACCTGGAGAGAGAAAGCTGCAGAAGTATAGAGAGAGAATATAAGTACACGACTGATGAAGAGAAGGAGAGTAGAAGATGAACGAACAAGGACTCGTGAGACGCTAGCTTGGTGGTCAAGATGTAGACGAGAGTAAGAAGGGAGGAGAGGGAAGTGAAAAAGGTTAAGGGAATAATGCAGTGTGCGGAGAGAGAGAGCTAGCGAGAGTAGAAACGAGAGGAGCGAGCTCAACAACCTATTCTACTGTAGAAAAGAAAGAAAGAGATACGCAAATCTTCATACCCCATCTTCACACCCCCCCAGCGGATCTCAACCTTGAACCTCTTTTCCCTCCAACTTCACCAGCCCCCCCATTTCCCTGAACCTCTCGAACTTGACCTTTCCTAGGGCCTTGGTGAGGATGTCCGATGGGTTGTCGTTCGTAGGAATCCATTTCGGTTCGATCACTCCGTTGATGTAAAGGTCGAATCCGATTCGAATCGACGTTCGAATGTGACGCGTCAACTTTCCGTGCGAACCCTTCTTGATGACGGCGACTGCTCCTTGGTTGTCGCACCAGGCGGGAACGGCGGTAGAGGTGTCGAGTCCAAGACTCTCGAGGAGTTGTAGGATCCATTCGATTTGAGTTGCTCCTCGAGAGAAGGCGATGAACTCTGCTTCCAGGACCGATTTCGACGAGCTGGCGATCTTCTTCGAGGACCAGTAGATAAGTGATCCCTCCCAGAATATCATGATTCCCATCGTTGATCTGCTGGTGGCGTGATCTCCGTTCCAGTCTGAGTCTGTGAAGACTTCGAGCCCATTCCCTGGTTGTCGACCTCCGAGAACGAGTCCCCAATCCGTTGTTCCTCGAAGGTAGTAGAGGATGTCGAGGATCGCGGACTTGTGTTTGGGACCGGGGTTGGACTGGAATCTCGAGCATTGGCTGAGAGCGAAGGAGATGTCGAATCGAGAGTTGTTGGCAAGGAACCAGAGGCATCCTAGGATTTCTCGAACGGGGAAGTCCTCCATCTCGGCGCGTTCGACTTCGTCCTTGGGTCCATCTTCTGCCGAGAGTTGAAGATCCTCGTCCATTGGGGTTGATCTGTTCTTGTTGGGGATGAGGAAGTGGTTGAACTTATCGAGAATCTCGAAGGAGTAGGGTTGTTGGGAGTACTCCATGGTGTTCGTCGTTCGATCTCTCTTGACGTCGACAGCGAGCATCCTTCCTGGATCGAGGTTCCCGAGGTCCTTGATGTCGTAGATCTTCTCGACTCCTTGGAATACGGCGTCCGCGATGGGTTTGGTAGGAGCTTTGATGACGAAGTCGTCGACGTAGATGATCATCGCGACACGTCGACCATCTCTCCATCCCGTGTAGAGGCAGCAGTCGGCGAAGGACGCGACCAATTCCATCTTCTCGAGGTTTGCTGAAAAAGACTTGTGAAAGGCTCGGGGTGACTGAGGGAGACCGTAGATTGCTCCGTGAACTTCGAGGACGATTGGTTCTCCGTACTCGTCTGTGTTGAATCCGGGAGGAGGTTTCATGTAGACCGGTTCCTCGAGCTGGGCGGTGATGAAGGCGGTAGAGACGTCTCCCTGTCGGAACTCCTCTCCTCTTGCGGCTCCGATGGCGAAGAAGAGACGACGAGTGGTAGCATCGCAGACAGGAGCGTAGGTTTCGAAGTAGTCGAGTCCTGGTCGAAGTTCGAATCCTCGAGCGACCCATCGACACTTGAACCGAATGGTCTTGGGATCGAGTAAGTCCCTCTTGAGGGCAAACACCCAACGTCCGCTGACGAGCTTCTTCCCTTCTGGGACCTTCCTGAGGGTGATGGCAGCCCAAGCTTTGAGTCTCTCGAACGATCTCAGCTCCTCGTCCTTCGAGATGATCCATTCCTCTCGATAGGGACCGTTCATGGCTTCTTCCCAGGTTCGAGGGAGCTTCGGGAAGGGTCGATCTCCGATGTTGATGGTTCGGAAGGCGCAGTGCTCATAGTAGAAGGTGGTTGGAGTTCGTTTTGGGCGGGAGGGACGTTGTGGGGAAGTGGGATTGGGAGGTTTCGATTCGGTGAAGGGGAGAGAGTGATCGTACTGGCGAGGGTGGATAGCTGATGATGCTTCTGGTACCCAAGTCCATCGTTTGGAGGCTGGGACTCGTCCTCTTGGAGGAGATGGAGATCGTGGAGGAGGTTGGTTTCCGTTGCGACGCGTTTCGTTTCGAGTTCTTCCTCGAATCCAATCTCCGCCGGAGACTGCTGGTGGATGGGGTGGACCGAC